>OY365778.1:5000000-6250000 GCA_959347405.1 Napeogenes sylphis | reverse complement strand
TAAGTAAGCAAATTATTTATTTGCTTGTGTTAAGGATGTTAGACGATACAAATACATAGAAATACACATTATTAACACTGCGAATATATTGAATATACGACCAATCTCAGAAATACAAACATCTATGCTCATCACATAAATGCCTGTCGGGAATCAAACCCGTGCCCAATTGCACCGCTATAGGTTAGGCGCCTGCGCTAACCACTCGACCAACAGGCGGTTGATTAATTATATTTATAACGAAAGAAGGAGTATACTTTTTATCAAATAACTTATCAACATTAAGAAACAAAATATATATATATATATATATTTTTTTTTTTTTGTATGTCTATACTGTTAGCCCTGTTTGCTATTACAGCGTCACCGGGAGATCGGGTGGGTCAGGAGACCCACCCTTAAAAAGGGGGGCCAGATGGGCCCACATGGGGAACGACGTCCCGAGGGCGTGTCAGATTGAGACACGGACCCCGGCTCGGGGCGTCGTTAATCAGGAGGGAAGCTAAGGAAATTTGGACACTAGCGTCCTCCGACGGCAGAACGCCGGAGCAACGGAGCACTTACTCAGTTGGGACCTCGTCTATACCGGTATAGACGGTGTGTGTCTATATGTTGTGTGGTATCACTTATGCCTACGCGTACACGTTATTATCTACTGTGAACGCGTCGTCGGGGTCAACGAGTACCGACTTGGGTCTTCTTTTTCTGACTAAAGTAGTCTTACGTGGTCTATATTCTGCGGCGTCAGCCACCAGTGGGTTCGGGTGTCGCTCAGCACGTTCAAAGTACTTTTGAAAAAGCCCCTTGAAGTACTGAGCGATGGTCGGAAGGTTGAAATAAAATATATAAATGAAAAATACATTAGTAATCACCATAAAATCATTTAGGTATCAAAAACATTTCTGGCATTATAGATGTAGACATTAGATATTTTCATTTACTCTAATAATAATTAAATTTATTACTAGAATAAATAAATGAAATTTCTTGACACTTTTATCAGCATTGCTTTTTTAATTTTCATATTATTTTGTAAGAATTTTCTTCCAGACAGTTCTACGTAAATAAGTTCTGAAAACGCATTTTTTTGTCATACTGTCATCCCAGTAAAGTACTTCTCGTATCTATGGTGATTGTTGCAATGTACAGCAATTCAGGAGACACGAGTTCATTTTATAGACATGATGGGGCTTCACAGGGTTATGACGGATTCCATTAGAAAAAAATTGTTTTTCAAGATCAATGAGTGAATTATCCTAAAGTTAAATAGTAGTAGGTACTGTCTAGACATGTTTGTAGAGCTAGTAGTTTTATTCGTAACTAGGATGGGATTTAATATATAGAGAAATAGTTACAGCAAATATTTTTAAAAATTGTTTGTTTTATTCTTTTCTCCCTAGAATAATACAAAAATAACAATAAGGTATATCACGACGAAATAAGAAAATAAATTTTTTATTCGAACTAAATTTACACTTGAGAAATAATATCTATTTAAAAATTACTAAGCTAAATTACGTTTAAAGCCAACACAAAGCATAGATACGTCTACCAGTTTCTATATGGAAATCAAAACAACAAAATGTTCAATAATAGTCCGATATCCGATCACCTCGAGCATTCTTCGTACGGCCATTTATGCTTTTGAGTTAGTAAAACGTTGCCTCAAGATATATTTTATTTGATGGTTCAGACATCTGTAGTGTATTGGAATACGATTTAAAATACTTATCTCCTGTTATTGGAGGTATAGTTATGTTTTTGACCATTGTATGTATAAGGGTAGTTTTGTCCATCCATCCTTATCAATATTTAGAATTCATATTTTTACGTTGCAATCGCTTCCATTTATGCAATTACTAGAAATTATAATAGACATATTGTTTTTGTTTTTCATTTCTTAGTCCTTAATAAATCATTTAATGTATTTGTTTAATTTTTTTTTAATGAGGCAGTCTTGTTAGCGTAGGTGTGTAAGTACGTCACAGGGTCAAAGGTCGAGAACAGTTTTACAGGGTTCATTTAAATAAAGTTTTTAAACCTCATTTTTATAGAATAACTATATAATAAGAATTTAACTTTGAATAAAATTGTAAGAAGTTTATCATGTTGTTACATGTTTTTCATATATATAATATTTCATATCTGACGTTTTGAAAATAAGTCTTACACATAAATTATAATCCTTTAAAATGAGTTTAATTGAGATGACAAACATATTCAAATGTGAAAGTAAACCATTGCTCATAAACTTTTACGAGCCATGAACGCGGGGGCACGATGTCTTTAAATGAAGTCAAGATATCGCTGAGGGAGCTGCGGCTGTACGTTTCTTTAGATAAATCTCTGAGTATCCAGTATGTTCGCATAATAAAAGCATTGAAGCAAGATAGAATACTCATGAAGAAACTACATCAGTGGAAGTTTTAGGTCTTATCAGTTAGAAGCTTGACCAGTATGATAAGTTACAAAATAATTTAGTTAGAATCGATGCTGTAAATATATAACGAGTAGCAATTTGTTCCGCTACATAAATACACACGCTATGTAATACCATTTCTTAAACCACTTACTTAATAATTCAGAACAAAAATGAGCGCTATGTCAATTGAACGTATTTCATTGAAAGAAAACAAACGTCTGGAACAGATCTTTCAAAAGATCCTCATAATTCCGAAACGAGGGCATCTAAAAGTGTTTTTTCATTACTTTCATCTCACTTACCAGAGGTATGCTATCGTAATTGGAATCTGTCGCTGTGAAAGGCAGCGAGGTAAAACTGTACCGCCCGTACATCCTTAATCCATTGGTTAGTCAGGTCATTAAACCTATAAATTGTCGAACATATTTTTGAACTACTAGCTTAATGTTTAAACTTGTTATAACTCAGAAGCATGTTCCATTTCTTAAAATATTAATATTTACAGTTAGTCTAAATCTAATTATTAAAATGCCATATTTTTTTTCTATAAGATATTTTTTTATGAAAATTATGACTTTTTTAACACGGTTTTGTTAGTTATTACTTTATATTTTTGTTGTAAGTTTGTTTGTTTGCTTGTAACCGACTTTTTCGAATGCGATTTTATTTCAATTTCCACAGACCGATTTTGTTCAAACTTTGTACATATATCAAGGACCAAAATAAATGATAAATTTTTCGAAAAAAAATTGTTGCTAAAAAAATTGCTTTTTTAATAATCTATTAGATTGATATGTATTACATTTTCAAGTAGAATTTATTAAGATCTGTTATATATTTTAAAATGTATGAGATATATATCGAATTAGCGAATTGAAACTTTACTTACTTGGCAAATTATTTAAGTTACCGATAGTGAACACAAACATATATCGGCTAAAAGATTAACGTTTAAACTTTCATGACAAATTGAACTAAAATTGAAGAAATAAATATAGTTTAAAAAAACTAAACAACTGGTTTAAAAATATATGGAACTAAAAGGTAAAGTAAAAAATGTATAGAAAAAAGCGTGGGGCGCCTTGTGCCATATCTCTAGTTTCATTTTCGAACTCTACTTTGACTTACTTTAGGTGGTCAGATCCTATTAGAACATTCAAAAATTGTAAAAGGTAATTTGCAGTACAATAAATAGGTAAGATTAATTAAAGCAGACGAAGTCGCGATAAAAAGAAAGTCAAAAATAAGTGTATCGTTTCGGAACTGTTCATTTCATTCATTAAAATTTATCAGTGTTATGTGAGTTGTAATTGAAAGACTTCACTAGAAAACGACATGGTTACAAAATGTTCATTCATATTAATTTATACCTCAAATTTTGGATTCGAAGGTCGTTTTTCTAATATTTTCATGAAACCATTTCACTAACCATATCATCTATATCACACGAACATTTTTTTTGTTTTATTTTTGATCAAATAACGAAAACACAATAAAGTGTGACTTCCTAAAAAGTTGCAGGTAACTCGTAAATACGGTCTGTAATTTGTATTCAACTAAAGCAGATCTGGTATCGAACATGCTTTGTTTTCTCAATTAAGTTTCAAATATAATGAGTATGCTATGAATTCTCAACTCCTTAAGAGCCAGACTTGTAACACATGGCACATCTGTCAGAGATGAATATATTATTATAGTTTGGATATGTGCTACATAAGTGAAACACATTCACAATTATATTTATCTGACATATTCTCTATCTACGTATTCTTCTATCATATGAAGTAATGTCAGCCATTTATAATTGAAGCGACTCGTGCTGTGAATAATAAATAGCTCTTTAAAATCCCTTTTTATTAATATTTTACTATCTCACATACGCGGACTCAATTCACGTAGACATGGGACGATAGGAGAGGGATACCATATTATTTTTATGTCCCTAAGTTGCCTATGAGTAGTTTATTAGCATTCTTTATAAATGTATATTTTATTTAGTAATTACGTTGTAGTAACACTCTTCAACTGTTCTAAAACTTGACAGTTTTAGTAATTATTGAGTAAATATTATTGTTGTTTCTGTATTATATATTTAGGGTCACTTGCAACAAATTTACGTGCATATATATTTAGATTACTTGTAAAATTAACGAAAGACGTATTGATTAGTCTATTTCTCTACATTATTCACAATTATTAAAAAAATGAGTGAAATGTGCAAAATATCAATTAAAATATATTTTATTTATCACAACAATCATTCATCGATATAAAAGTTAATTTTATGGTTTATTAAGTTTGTTCACATGATATTTTTACTCAAGACAACAAAGAAATATTAACCGCTACTTAATACTTTTCATACTTGTTGAAAACTTTATAATTAATTATCATAACGTTTTTATTAAAATAAATATATATTTATAACAAATATAGATTTTCCTCACTTACTACAAATTTCAATGTATAAAGAGAACAGCAAGAGCTGCCAAACTTCTTGTTATATTAATATTATTTTTATCCTTTTTAGTGAGAGGGTTCTTTGTACCAGTTTTTTCTGCTTTTTGAAGTTATGTTATTAGAATTAATAAAGAATTTTAATATATAAAATATTATACTAAATAAACCTAGGAATACATATTAATTTCCAATAGTTTAAGTATTAACTATCAATATTGCTTAAAAACCTATCACCAACACCAATAAAAACTCAATATTTTTAAGACGACTGCTTTTATTTTGACTAAACATAGTTAAGAACCATCTTGACGGATCAGGCTTTCGATTTAAAAAAAACTGCAATAAAATCCGTCTACTCGATTGGCTGCAACAAGGCCACAGACAGACATTCAGATACACAGATACACACGTCAAACTTATAACACTCGTCTTTTTGGGTCAGGAGTTAATAGATAGTGTATTATCTTACTCAGTTTCGATCTTCAAATATATTCGCCATATATTAAATCATCTATGGTGAGATTAAGTTAGACCCAAATATAGAGACAGTCAAAAGCATAGTATGTTTTTATAAATCTATATAAAATCCAATAACAATATCCAGCTTTGGCTAGGGATTTCCTGTTCACAGTCGAACGGAGAATTACAGTCGATACCGAGATCCTACTCAATTATTTGTACAAGTTATTGTTTTCCAGACTTTCATATTGCTGCATTGACATAAAAAATACCCTTACATTGTTGTTAGAAGTTATTTTTAACACGCTTTTATTAGTTTCACGTGTATGTTTGTTTGTAACCGACTTTTCGAATGTGATTTTGTCTTATTTCCCACGGACCGATTTTATACAAACTTTGTACACATAGTAACTTAATAATTCGATAAAATTATCTCATTATGGTGATTAGGATTTCCAGGATTAATAATTATTTATATAATAACTTTATAATAAGAAACGTGATAATTAAGTAACTTTGCTAATCACTAAACTATGACTTTTTTTTATAATAAGTTTCTCTCACATAAATAAATAATAATATTTATAATATTTTAAATCTATATTGTATTAGAATTTATATTAATTAAGAAAATCTTTCCAAACTAAGAACTCATCAAAACATCAAATTTTACCAAAGTTTCAGAAACTTGCTTCTGTTTTACATCTTTATTGGCTTTGTATTTTAATAATATTTTAATGGACATCCCCTTAAAAAATAACTTTAATTATCTTCTAAGTTTTACTATTATTCCTCACTTTACTTTTTTAACTTTCTTCAGATTTTGAGATAAAAGTTGATGAGTCAGTGATTCCAATTATTTGATAAAAAGATTATTGCAGCAAAAAGATTTAACATATTTGAAGAATTGATCAGCATTCGCGATAGTAACATCTTATTTTATACAAAAAGTCAAGCTATAAACTTACTTAACAACTTCAATTACTAATAATTTATTATTGTTTTTATATCACGTATGAACTTTTATTCGATTCTGTTATTTAAATGCCTCATTGTAAATTACCATAAAAATAATATGTAGTACATTATTGCAAAGGCAACGAAAAAGGCAACTACAGGTCGAAAAAAGCCTTTTACGTAATAAATTGAAATAATATTAAAAGTTATATAGCTCAATTTTCCTTTTGATCTTGCTGGAAGCAGGTTTTCCATAGCTAATTTAGATTTCCGATCATAAATCTGTTGGAGTGCAATGTTCATTTCATTTTCACTTTTAGAATCATTGCAACTCATTTTTAATTATTTATTACCAAAATAATAACGAACTCCGGTTTACCGCCATTTTTTTTTTATTTTTTGCCGAAAGGTTAACGCTTCTGTGGCTTTACAGCAAAGAGAACGCAATGTGTACGATAGATGAAAGAGTTTTAAATTCAAACAGCACACCGTTTCATACAACATTGCCGGCGCGCTCTTCGTTCCAGATTCAAAGAACGCGCCGGGAAGTGATTTTGGTTTTTCAGTCTACGTAAATGTGATACTTTTCGTGTTCTATATTCAAAGTTAAGGACATTATTTCCGCGCATGTAGAAAAAGATTAAGAAAAATGCCTTTACGTTATTCTTGCCTTAACATGATACATACATGTTTTTTGTTATTTTAAGAGTGTTACCATTTAAAACTTGCTCTCCAACAAAATAACAAATTTCGTACAGTCTATTTTTAAGGTCTAAAATGAGTATTATTTATAGGATACCAGTCTGTTCGTAAAATACAAAACATATAAAGCCGCGCTTACATTGTGGTCTAGTAAATTCAACTTTATCCCCGTATGTGAAGTGAATTGAAAAGCTATAGAGTTTTCGACGAAGACGAATAAGTATGGAACTATATTGTACAATATTTTTATCCAACTGAATAAAAATGTTTTGGTATCATACATTCTTCTTTATAACTATTAAAAGAATCTAGCTAGACTAGTACAAAGAGCTTTTTTAAACAGGTATAAAATTATAACATTGTAGTAATAATAATTGGCATTCATACTTAAAACTGAAACATATATATTTCGAAGAAATTAATGCTATATAAAGATCCATTGTCCTTATTTTTCTTATTGTATAATATATTTTTTATAAATATTACATTACAAGGCTTTAAAATAAAATACTACTATATATATAATACATATATTGTTTTGGAATAAACTTTATATCTGACATTAATAAATCAACTTTCTAAAATATGTTTGTTCTTAACTCTTGAACTAATTGCGAGCTTTCTTATAAGACGTGATGAGAAAACGAACTAGTTCCAGTTTACTAAAGCATCGTGCACAATGTTTATAAGTAAAGAAGTTCATATGGTAGCGTAAAAGTTGTTTATATAATGATTTAAATATATTTTTACATTATATTTATCTTTTAATTAAAATTAAAGTTTTGAGGTATGTCTAAGTCTGTACATAACACATTGCAATTAAGTTTATTGAGAAAACAATAATATGAGGTAGAGATTCACCATCTTTCATATTGTAATAGTTACAAAATGAACATATTAAGTCTCCTCTGTCTTTTCCTCCAACTAATTAGTTGCCTGGAAGGAATTGCTCTTTAGCGATAAGACTGTGTTTGTACCTTTTTTTTGATTGTTTTCAGTAATTTTGTAATTGTTGATCTGGGTGTACCATAAAGAATATTATTATTATATTAGTAAACCAAAATATGGCAAATAATCTCAAATACCTAATTTTCCGTCCGTCCGTAGCTAGTGAAATTTTGTTTCAATTGTATTATATATGTATATATCTTGAATAAGTATTCCTAACGTAAATATAATATGAAAACTAAAGCTTTAGGTATTAGTGTTTTTCGAAACATAAGAGATATGAAAAAAAAATTGTCAAGACCATATAATGTATCAGGCAAATTAAAATTTGAAAGTATTACTAAATACATAATATACTTATACTTACTTACTTACTAAATACATATATACTTTTGCAGATGTAGGGGAAGTTTAAATGCAAAGAGATATTATATATGTCACTTGTCAGACCCGGGCTTATCGCTGTTATAACTTTACAGAACTAGATTTAGAGTTGATTAGCCGTTTCAATAACCACAAGTGGTTATTAATATATAATAAACCTTAAGGGTATCTTTCAAACTAATATCGTTAACTAATGTTTTAAGATAATCACGTATGAAAATATGTATGTTAAGATTTTTTTTTTTATAAATATAGATTGAAAATAAACCAATATTTTGAGGAATTCGAATCCACGACCTTTTGAACTCATATTGATTTACTAATATAAATTGTATTTCATCAGTAAAAATTTGAATACTTAATATATTTTCCATACATTACTATTTGAATGTGCTGTTATTATTTTCTGCAGTTACATGAAAATTACCTCCTATTTTTCAATTTTATTTTGGACATTGATTATAATTTTCCTACAAAAACACTATTGTAGCGTTCTACTATTTTGACTTATGTTGACCAGAGCTTCTACGACAGCAGAGTCTGTCTGAGTCTTGTCTTTTATGGCCAACTTAACTTATACTCTACAATGTTGTAAAGTGTCGCCTTTATTGCTCGCCTGAACAATGGACCCGTCACCTCATCCTCGCTGTCGATAAAATACGCTCTTGGTATGACGCGACACTGCTACGACAGCACGGGGAACAGTATTCTGCAAATGCATCTTACTCTTGGGGTTAATGATAAAAATGGAATCAAATCTGAGTTGGGTTGAATTTATAAGAAAATTAACATTAATATGGATCAGTTCAAATTATAATTCTTAGTAAATTAGTGATTATTAGGTTATTTAATTTAGTATGCACGTTGGTTGAATACAATATTTATAAGTCATTATTTAAAATTAACAACAAAACCATACATTTATGACAGATGAAGATGACTTGTGTTTGAATTCCACTAATTCTTCATGAAAATTTAATCTATATTTGAAGGAAGGTGTTGTTTTCACATTATTTTACATAAATAAAAACTTTTTTTTTTTTAATTTGCATTGAAAATAAAAAGCAAAATTAAAAGTCAATAAATTAATTTTCAGACCATTCAATTTAAAACGAATGCTATATCTGAGGGAAAATACTGTAAATGTTTTTGTCCTACAAGTAACAAAAATAATAGATATGAATATAGAAGATTGACTGAATTAAATTAGTTGGTTTGTTCTACACAGCTGATAACATAGTTCTGTGCGGTTTTGGAGTCTAGTGCAACGTTATTTATAATGAAAACAACTCCTTGAATGGTGCTGTGGGCTGTTGTTGCTGCTGGTACCTTTAATGGTTGCTCGCTATGGAACGTATTTGAAAAGTGAGTATATTAAATTTGGTATGTATGATATCTGTGGAATAATATTAAAACCAACTCGTAATTAGTATGGCCTTTATATTAGACAGTCACAGAATATATTTACTAGAGATAGTCGGTGATTACAAATTTTGCCTTGAATAGCACTAAAATAACAATATTAGCTCGACATATCACAGTTATGATCCAATAGACTGGAGTATTAATAGGATTAATACTATTGCTAACAAAATGCCGTAGAGTTATACTTGAAAGAGTATTAACAGAAATTTCTAAGAAATAATATTTATTAGATGTAACTAAACCAAATTACATTTAAATCCAATACAAGTTTTACGTCTGAACGCATTTATACTATTGAACATATTCCGTTTTCCAATCGCCTGGAGCATACTAAGAACTGCCATTTATGCTTGCAAGTTAGTTAGAAGTTGCGTCGGGATATAGTTTATTTGATGATTTAGATATCTCTAGTGTATTCGAATTAGGATTGAAGGAACTTATCTCTTGTTATTGAGAGTATTGTTTGTTATTGACCATATTATGTTTAAGTGTAGTTTTGTTGTAGGGTAAGGTTCCCTTAGTCGTACTACCGCCTAAGTCGTACCATGCCTGTTACTCGGTCGTTACTTACCAAATGTACCATTTAGTGGCGTTGGCGTGAACTATTTAGTCGTCCAAGTATACGTAAACAAACGGAGGGCCGGCCGGCAGTGTGAAGTAAAAATATTGAAAAGGTAAGTTATTTACACTGTTTTCATTAATTTTTTTGTCTCATTTGTAAGCTTTCCATGTCAGAAACTTGATGTTTATATTTGTTTTGTGATAAAATGAGTTTATAATACCTTTTAGGTAATCGTTTAGGCATATTCAAATTCACGTACTTTTTAAGGTTATGTCAGTTATTTTAATTTAAACTTTGAAGACCCCGTTGCCTAAGTCGTACCTTTGCAAATTTCCTTAGTCGTACCGGTACGACTTAGGTAGTAAGAAAATTATTTTAAAATCTTATCATTTTATCAGGTGATAAATATGGTAAAGAGACAGTATAATACTTGGAAGCAAGAGGATATGAATGAAGCTTTGGAAAAACATCGTAATGGAGAAATTGGGTTTAATGAAGCTTGTAGAAGATTTAATATACCAAAGCCTACCCTGCGACGTCATCGGAAAGGATTAAATAAAACAAAAAAATTCGGACGACCTAATGATATGACTCCAGAAATGGAAGAAGTATTAGCACAGCATTTGATTAACTTGGACTCGCGTTTCTTTGGACTAACCACTACTGAGTTCAGGAAACTTGCCTTCGAGCTTGCTGAAAAATTCCAAATACCTCATCGTTTTAATAAAGACAAAAAAATTGCAGGTAAAAAGTGGTATTACAGATTTATGAAAGAGCATCCTGATTTGTCCTTGTGTGTTCCAGAACCAACATCGATGGCCAGAAGTAAAGGGTTTAATAAAGAACGCGTTAATGATTTTTTTGACAAGTACGAAGTAATATTAGATAAATACAAATTTGCTGCACATGAAATATATAATATGGATGAAACTGCACTGTCTACCGTTCATAAGCCTTCCAAAGTTATTGCTCAAAAGGGTAAACATCAAGTAGGTGCAGTCACAAGTGGAGAAAGGGGCTTGACCACAACTTGCGTATGCGCAATGAATGCAGCAGGAGAATATTTACCACCTATGTTAATATTTAAGCGCAGTAGACTAAATGATGCCTTAAAAAATGGAGCTCCGCCAAACACAGCATTTGGATGTTCAAAGAACGGTTGGATAACATCAGAACTTTTTGTTAATTGGCTCCAACATTTTATCAAGTGCAAGAAATTAGAAAAATGTGATCGAAAACAAATATTGCTTCTTTTAGATGGTCACAGCACACACACTAAAAATCTAGAAGCGATCCAGATAGCTCGTGACCATGGCATAGTAATGCTTTCTTTTCCTGCTCACACAACGCATCGCCTACAGCCGCTAGATAGATCCTTTTTTAAATCATTGAAAAGCTCTTACAATGACGCTGCAACAACGTGGCTCCGCTCAAATCCTGGCAGTGTCATAAAACAAGCTAATGTTGCAGAGCTGCTCGGAAAAGCATATCCTAGGTCAGCTCGCATGGATATTGCCTTAAATGGTTTTAGAGGAACAGGATTATGGCCTTGTGACAGAAATGTACTCAAAGAAGAGGATTTTGTAGCTTCTGTATGTGTCTCTAATCCATCAAATGAAGTAGTTGATGAATCAAGTGAATCAATTACGGAAACACCAGATAGAGTTACATCACCATCTATATTAACGGCATTAACAGATGTTCCACCATTAGGAATGGATGTATGTTCTCCAAAAGTTTTATGCCCACAAAAACTTACAACGCCACCCTTACCACCCAGAGATTCAACACCACCTATTATTGAACCTGGACCTTCCAAAATATCACAAGTTACATCACATAATGACAATATTTTGACAGATAGTCAACAAATAAAGTCTCAGTTAAATATTTTATCTCCTGTACCTTGCATACAAACAGTAATAAAAAAAAATTCAAAGGGCACTAACCCAACAATGGAATTGACTTTAACTCCCTATAAAAATGAAAGGGAAACCAAGGAAAACAAAAATAATGTGAAGAAGCCTACTTTCAAATTGAATAAAGATAAAACAGAAAAAGTAATGAATAAAAGTAATAAAAGAAAAAATACAGAAGAAACATGCTCAAAAGGAGAAAAATAAAAAAATAAAAATTAAAGAATCGTGGTTATGTCAACTTTGTAAAGAAGACCGCCAAGAAAATATGGTCCAATGCTTAAAATGTAAAGGTTGGATACATGACCTATGTGCTGGGGTTGAAAGTAAAATTAGGAAATATATTTGTGACATTTGTGTTCAGTCTCGATAATTTTCTAAGATAATTTGGTATTTGCAGAGATAAGAATTATATTTAAGGTTTGATTTTGTTACCAATAACGTTTTATGTTGATCTCAGAATTCAAGAAGTTTAGATTTTAAGTTGTTCAAGTGATTTCTTGTTGTGATTTTTATTTTATATAGTTTATTATTATAGTTTCACTGAAGTCTATTTTCTAAGTACGACTTAGGATATACCCGGTACGATTTAGGCAACTAGGCGCCTAAATCGTACCGAAGCTACTTTTTCAAAAAACTCAAAAATACTTATATTAATAAAAGAATTTAAAATTTATACGAATGTTGTTTGAAAGTAAACTAAATAAATATTTAATACATACAGAATAAATTGTTTTATTTCAATTGTAGTAAATATTACAGCGGTTATCCCTTAGGGGGTACGACTTGAGCAACCTTACCCTAGTTACAATTAGTTGTAGGTACAATTAATAAATAACTTTAGGTAAAGAATACTAATAATAAAATCTACCATAACGTAAGGGTTTGCCTAAGTTTGTTATGACGATTAAAATGCAAGTTTGTTTGGATTGTTCTGAAATAGAGCGATTGTTTTTTTTAAATAAAATATACTTAATAATTATGTAAATGAATAGTCCAGAGCTTATTATATATAGCTTATTATATTATAATAGTTCATACCATGTAATATCATCTCAATGTGCAAATAATTAATATGATAGATTTTTTTTTGGGCATATTAATTTTTATATTTTTAATAGTCAAATAAAAAGTATTCTTACGTGTTTTATTACTTTACACATTAGCATAAAGGGTCATTTTGAGATTAAAATAATAATTCTAGGAAGTTACATAATCATGATTTGTTTCTTTTACATATAAATAATGATACAATAAGCACAATTGTGTTTTAGAGTCTGTATATGCCTTATATAGACTCTAAAACACAATTGTAGTTCATATAAAGAATGATCTGAAACTATATGGAGTTTAAATCGAATTTACCTTAAAAACAACAAAAGGTGTAATATATATTTTTATTTTAAATAATAAATAAAATTAATAAAAATATTTTAAACAAAAATGTCTTTATTGTACCTGATTATCGCTATACATTCATTTTTTTTCTAACATACTAATGTAATATTTATGCTGGAAAATTTTGTTTGTATTCTAATTCCAGTTCTTAGAATTCATATTATTCCTTTTTTACAAGATATTAGCTTTTTTTATCGCAATGGCATTTTTTTTATTATATCCTTTTCATTTCTTTATCAAAAAAACATTACTACAATACAAAATTCAAAGCGCTTGCTCCATTCTTTTTATTGAGCGCTGATAACGTAAATGTACATAGGGCTGAATTATTTGGAAAATATTTTCAATCCACATTCGTATAAATTAAATATATAATTATTAATTAGCTTTGATAATTAAATATAAATATACCCTGTTATGTTCACGTAAATTAAACGGAAATAAGCCCGACTAGTTTCGATCCCATTCGAGGTTCCTATTCAAGAGTTTGAAAGTAATGAATATTTGTAGCCTTATGTAGATTTAAAATATGCTGGGTGGATTTAATACTGTATAAGAATGTAATTATAATTTAACAGACTTTCAACATAGTTTTGGCTTCTATAAGATCATTCCAGTACCATGTATCGAATATTTGACCTCGAGCAATAAATAATAAACAGCGATACAGTAGCTCAATTGGTAGAGTGACAGAACGGTTTCCCAGAGATCGCGGGTTCGAATCTATTAATTTTTCATTCTATATTTATATAAATTAAAAAAAATCTGTCAAAGTATCAAAAGATATATAAAATGTGTTATAAGTAAAAAAATATATTACAATATTTTTAAATAAATTACTGACTTGTTAGAATTTAAAAAATAATATTCATCATATATTCGTAGTTCCAATTCATAAAAGTGGCGACAAACGTAACATTCGTAATTATCGTGGTATTTCTAAATTCTAATTCCTAAACTTTTCGAAAAGATTATATACGATAAGCTATTCCCTGCGGTAAAACCACTATTGTATTTTTCTCAACATGGTTTCATAAAGAGTCATTCTACAGAAACGAATATTCGTGAATTGCTTGATTTTGTTTTAGACACCATGGATGAAGGATTCCTAGAAAGCCTTCGACAAAATTTGGCATGAAATATTAGTAAAAAATAAAAACTAAGAGGTGTCAAGGTACACTCGGATGGAACGAAGTTCCTTTCGATTAATTATTGAATGAATAGGGAATATGCATAAAATTTCAAATGGTCTCAAATACTTTCTATTCGGATACTTATTATCATCTTTTTATAATAAAAATATTTTTTTTCTATTTACTAATCATTTAAGGTCATAAAATAAAAGTGTAAATTAAGGGAACGAACTTCAAACTTCCAAAACGCGCCACTATTGGTCGAAAGGAAATGTGACGTCATTTGACACGCCATTCAAGTTATCGGCGTCGAAGTTCATACTGTGATATCAGTGTCACTGAGAAAAATAAATAATTTAAACCTATATTTTCGTTCTTAAAGGTTTTATTAAATGATACTATTGTTTAGGTAACCATTTTCTACTTCACCTGACTCAGATAAATAACTTTGTTGATAATCAGCAGATATAGAAGATATAAGATGCTATAGAAGTATTATCAGTTGTGTTTTCAGTAAACAAATTTTCTTTTTAAAACAAAGTTTTACTGGTAAAGTAAAACTATTTAAAAAGTTAATTTTACTGGTAAAGTAAAAGTTTTGTGTGTTGAATGAGGAAATGGTAACAATGCTACATTTTGTTTTTCAGCAGGTATATTTACATTGACACCTTTACTTCTGTACTTCGGTAGAATATTTACTTGCACAGCTTAGTCACTTGGTAATTTATCATTAATATGCGCAAAGCAAGGCTCTGCTTTGTGATCACATTTAATATCGTCTTGGCTGATTAATATCACAGACGTTTGTATGGGCAGTACTAGGACTTAGTATATCACTTTGTAAAGGTCACCATTTTTTAAACACTACTTTTGATAGCTAACTCTGAAAAGGCTTCATTAACTGATGTCAATCTTTGCCTTTTGACTACGCACATTCTCATACTTTCAACTAGTGTTTTTGCCACAAAAATATATGAGGAACAACTCCTTTCTTCAAACTTAGATTACATTAATCAAACTTAGATTATATTAAAGAAACAAAATCAAACTTAGATTATATTAAAGAACGACTAAGCAATTTAATATAATACAAAAAATAATAATGATATAAATATAAATATCTCGTTTGCTTTCTATAAGAGAGAGAGAGAGAGATAGCAAAATATGTCGTGCCAACTTTTGGTAAGAATTTTTACCGTGTTTTACCGAATTTTCACAACGTGCGATAGGGAACTACGTTCCTAAAATTGAGGCAATCGGAATACATGGTGATCTTTTGGGGTGGCTAATCTCATATTTGCGTGATCGGTCCCAAGCAGTTTCAGTTAAGGGCCTTACTACGTCTTATACGACTGTCACATCTGGGGTTCCCCGGGTCTCTCACCTTGGCCCACTTTTATTTAATATGTTTATCAATGATTTTGGAAGATATATTTACAAAAATATTTTATATGTAGATTATAATAAATAATGAAATCTGAAACAGACTGCATCAAATTCCGAAACGATTTAGATCGCTTAAGTCTTTATTGCAAGTGTAATCGATTAGCATTAAATATAAATAAATGTTCAACTATCACATTTTCACTAAAAACAAAGGCACTCCCACCATAAATACCATCTACTTGACGTGAATTTGCAGGGTGTTCGAGGTGAGAGACCTGGGAATCCCATGGACAGTAAACTATTATTTAATTTTAATCTGACTAAACTGCGAGGGAAGGTTTAATAGATGTTAGGTTTTATTTTGCGTCAAACAAAAGACTTTAAGAATCCTAAAATAATTACTTTGCTTTTTAATTCTCTTGTAAGATCCCATTTAGAATATGCCATGATGTTTGTACTAATGTATTAGAAAGTATTCGGCGAAAGTTTTATAAATTTGTTAAGAAAAGATTTGAAATTGAATATGCTTACTTTGACTTCGTTAGAATAAAGACGAGAACACAAAGACTAAATTTTTTTATATAATATCATTAATGGTTATGTTGATTCTCCTTACTTATTAAGGCCAGGTATCCCTGCAAAAGTAGGCATTCAGTGCAACCCCCGCCCGCGTAATATAGGTACATCGCGCCTTCGCAGCGGGCATTGCACATAGCGACCACGTGACGTCATCCTGTCGCCACGGTTTAGAACTAAACCATGTTTAATAATTTATTTCATTTCAAAATATTAATGCATTTTTAATATATTTTTATGTGCTAATAATGTTATTGATTTTCGCAAATAAATAAAGTGTAAGTGGTACATATAGAATAAAAATAAAACAAATTATATATTTAATTTAAATTATGTTTATGTATAATCACAATAAAATAGGTAACTCTTAATTAAAGTAATTTAAAACTGAATAAACTTTAATCGGCGTATATTTTGTGCCGGTATTGATTCCTTATCAGGGTTTTTAGATTTACGGTTAGTTGTATCAGTCATATTTTCCTTCTGAATTGATATGTCTCGTATGGGCATACCTCTTGCATTTCTACTGTCTATGATTTCAGGCAGCAAGCAATTTATATAAAATGTTAATAATTTTGGTTTCATATTAGTGTCCCAAAATAAATCATCTTTTTCAATGAACTGTGTGTATATTTTCTCATTCTCGTCTGCCCATATTGCCAAAAGACACTTTTGTAGTTCTGTTATGTGTAACTGGCCTTTTACTTGGCAGTACACATAGAATGCACATATAGAATGCTTAATTCACCGAGGTGGACAGCGATACGGTAGCTCAGTTGGTAGAGCGGCGGGACGGTTTCCCAGTAGTCGAATCCCGGCCCGTATCGGTTTATTTTTCATTCTATATTTATATATATTTTTTTACATATATTGCATTCAAATTTAAAAGACGATATCAGTCCATTTCTTCTTTCATCGACTAAACATAAATTACTTGCATTACAATTAAATAGATTATTGTGCGGTGCTTTCTCTTGTAATTCTCTTAAAAAGTAATTGTCATCAACAGGTAACAGGTTGGAAAAAACCTTCTTTATCATTTATCATTTCTTCAAAAAGGTCTCTTGTACTAACAGGACGTCTATCTGGTGCGTGACCACGAAGTCGCGCACTAGATGTATCTGCTTAAACAGCCAGTTCACGTTGAATGTATTGACAGTCAGAGAGACAACATATGTAATTTACAGAAAACACTATGGTCTAATGGTGCGTGTGCTGCATCTGCGGTCGCGGGTTTGATTCCTACTCGGAGTGTATATTGGTGTTTATACAAATTTTTAGTGATATAAAGTTGTAAACTAACCACGTCTCAAATGATCTACTATTTTAATTCGATTACTTTGAGAGTTATTCATGATTTTGCAAAATGTTCGATTGACATTTTTTTTTTTTGGTCTGTGGCAACACTAAGGTCAACAGCTGATTTGAATTGTTCCTAATAGTTTTATTAAGTAAAATTATTTATAGTGTATAATTTTAGCTAAATTCCCAATCAATTATTCAATTAAAGTGTATTGATACTAGTGTAATAAGAATTATAGTGTTTAAGTTATTCTTCAATATTGTAAATCTCTAAGAAAGTGAAAAGTGACAGTTGATTGGTAACGTACAAACTTTAAATTTTCTAAAATAGATATATATTCTAGTTTTTAAGTGTTTTTAGTTCTTCTTTATTATATAACAACTGTCTCATTCAATTTCATATTAGTTTTGTTTCGGCAAATCTCAGTTTCTTTGTTTTGTCTCATTTATTGCAGAAACAAAGCAATATAGGCCCTTTGTTTGGTTTTGCACATTGGTACCTTATTTAATATTAAAATGATGACTCGTTCACTTGCCCTTTCACGCCAAGAGGAGAACAAACTCCAACTGGCATTACAAGAATTAAAAGTGAGTAAGGACTTGTGTGCCCAACTAAACAATGAAAGAGATGCTAATGAGAGGGAATTATTAGATGTTTTAAAGAATAATGACAAATTAAAAATAGAACTTTCTAAGTTACATGTTAAATGTAATAATGTTGAAGAGGAGCGTAACAGGCTACAGTTATTAGTGGCTAGGTTTGATGAGTGTGGTCTTGAGTATGAGCAGGCCCTTCGGCGTACCGACACCCTGGAGCTGGAGCTGAGAGATGCCCACCAACAAATCTTGGAACTGGAGGAGGCCGCTCAAAACTCAACTAACATTCACACTCACAGCTTGTATGAAGAGTTAATTGGCAGCGCTTCTCAGTTGGTCAACTCCCCGACTACTGCAACTAAAAACCCCTGTGTCACTATAGATTTAAAAAATGACACATTGAACTCACAAAGGCTGGGTAGCTGCAGCAATAAGAAATTAAAAAAAATATATTAGAATTAATAGATATATTAAGAAAATCCAAAAATTAACTAAAAAGAACAAGTTTTTTACAAAATCAATTATTAATAAAAATATATTGTTAAAAAAAAAAAAAATTTGTAATATAGAATTAGAAAATAGAAATAGGAGATATGAATCTGACACACAATTACTAGAAACACATTTAGCCCGTTTGCAAACTACTTTAAGAAGTGTTACAAAAAAATATGAAAACACACAAAACATGCTAAGCGAACAAAAGTCAAAAGTAGATGAACTATTAAAAAAATCACAAAATTGTTTGAAATGTATGAACTCACAGACTAACAGTTGTTCATGTGAGTGTAATAATAAGTTATTTTCTGTAAAACCAACAATGTCTTTTCCCGCTAAAATATTGTGTGACAAGGTTGATATCCCTGTTTCTAATAATAGTGGCTCCCTCAAATTAACTCCTGTATATGACACCTATATGTTTAGCGATAATATTGGAAAAGGAATGGGATCTGTACTAAATTCTTATTTTGAAAAACAAAATGTATTCAACAGCTGTTCACCTGACAATAATTTAATAAATATTACTAGACAAATAAAGAATTCAAGTAAACAATTTACTAAGTCAACAAATATAATAATTTTTGTAGGAAATAGAGATAATGTAAATCATTTGGAATTTAAAAAATTTTGAAACTATAAGTAACTTAGATGTCAATAAAATTGTCTGGTTTTCATTACCCTATAATCAAGGTTTGCCACAGGCCGAAAATAAAATTAGATATAAGATAAATTTACTGATATATAATTTATGTTTGTATAATGACAAATTTCATGTGATTGACACTAACACTAATGTTAGTAACTTTTATAACTTGACTAATGGTAGGTATTACCTATCTCCATATATTAAAAGACAGGTAGCTTCATCGCTATTATATTATTTTACTATGACAGCCAATAATTTGGCTAAAATTGTTTCTATTGAACAGCATTCAATTACTTGTATAAGTAAAAACAGCTTGGAAATAAATCCAACTAGTAATAGTAGTATTAGTAGTAGTTTAAACTAGACATTTTAGACAGTAGAGATATCCTCTAGCCAAATAATTAAGATATCAAATAATGATATTAATGATGATTACAGAAATACAAAAATTGTTAAAATAAATAATAGAAACCATAACATAAACTGTATCAACCTGGTGCATCAGAACATTCAGTGTATTAGAAATAAGGAATTAGAAATTGAATTGTTTTTAAATACTTTTAATATTAATATTTTTTGTGTCACTGAGCATTGGCTTAAGAATGATGAATTAATATTTAATTTCAATAACCACCAGGTTGGTAGTTCGTTCAACAGAGTTAATTCCATACATGGTGGCTCTTTAATTATTTTAAATAAACAGATAAAATTCAAAGAACGCAAGGACATAGTGAGCCACTCTGTTGAGCGGACAACTGAACTTGCTTCAGTTGAATTAGAAGAGTTCATAATTGTAAATGTTTATAGGCCACCGTCATCTAACTTTGAACATTTTGAAAAGATTATGGATGAGGTATTGTATAAATTATCACATTCTAGTAAAAAGGTAATTATTTGTGGAGACTTCAATATTAATATTCTTGAACAAAATTCAATAAGTATAAAGTTTTTAAATTTGTTCAAATCTTATAATCTTTTACACATGTTTATGGAGCCTACTAGAGTCACAACCACTAGTGCCACTTGTATTGATAACATTTTTACAAGTGTTATTCCAAATTTTAAATGTTTATTCAATACATTAGATTCTGACCACTATGGCCAATTTATTAAATTCAGTTGTAGCAAGAAAGAAAAATCAAAACAGAAAATAAGTTTTATACCAGTGACTGTAGAACGTATCGAACAAATTAAAAATGGGTTAGTACGCTATTTGCCTTTGATGAAAAATTCAAACCCCAATATTATGTATAATGACTTTTTTAGTACTTTCACTAAATTATTCAACTTTATATTTACTCCAAAAACAGTGGTTGTTAATGATAAATTAGTGTTTAGTGATTGGGCATCTGCTGAGTTACATAAAAATAGAGAAAAATTATATAATATGTATGCGGAATTGATGGTTAATACTAGTAATGAGTTTAGGGATGGGGTAAAATTATTTTCCAAATCTTTTAAAAAACAATGTAAAATAGCAAAAAATCAACATATTCAAAATAAAATAGGAAATAGCATTAATAAAATAAAAACAACTTGGAAAATAATTAATGAGGAAACTGGAAGAGCTAAATCCCAGAGGATCGACTTTAAATTAAATATAGATAATAAATATGTTACGTCTGACCTCGAGGTTGCTACTGCTTTTGAAACCTTTTTTACTAATATTCCAGTGACTACAACGTTATCTTTAAATTCTTCTACCGCTGCAGCTATGGGTTTACTTAGAGATAATGTAGATCAATGTGTTAGCACTTTTAAGTTTGAAAAAGTTAATGCTCAAGAAGTAATCAAAGTATTTAGATCAATTAGCGTTAAAAAGACTAGTGATCTTTGGGGGTTTTCTGTTGACATACTTAAGTCCATAATTGACATTGTAGCGCCAGACGTAGCATTAATATTTAATAATTGTTTAGAATATGGTATATTTCCTGATCTAATGAAACAAAGTAAAATAACTCCATTATTCAAATCCGGCTGTTCATTAGATCCTAGTAACTATAGACCTATTTCAGTCTTACCCACTTTTAGTAAGATTTTTGAGAAAATAATTCTTAATCAACTTGTGGCATATTTTAGTAAAAACAATCTCTTACACAAAAACCAGTTTGGTTTCACTGCCGGTCGCTCTACAATAGATGCTGGTGTTGAGCTATTACTAAACATATTTGAAGCCTGGGAAGGATCACAGGATGCACTTGGCATTTTCTGTGATCTATCTAAGGCGTTTGACTGCGTTCAACATGAAATCCTTATAAAAAAGTTAGAACATTATGGAGTTAAAAATAAGTCCCTAGATTTAATTAGTTCATATCTTAATGATAGAATCCAAAAAGTTGATGTAAATGGAAAACGTTCCCCTGGTTCTTTGGTAAAAATAGGTGTGCCACAGGGCTCTATCTTAGGGCCTTTCTTGTTCCTCATTTACATAAATGACTTACCTCACCTAGTGAGGGAAAAACATGGGATAGTATTGTTTGCTGATGATACTTCTCTTACTTTTAAAGTTAATAGACGGCAATCTGTTATTGACGATGTAAACAATGCTCTCTCAGATGTTGTACAATGGTTTAACGCCAATAATTTATTGCTCAATAAAAAAAAGACGAAATGTGTCAAATTTAGTTTACCAAATGTTAAAAATGTTAGAACCAATGTACAATTAAATAATGAGGATTTGGACTTGGTCAAATCTACTACTTTCTTGGGCATTACTCTAGATGAAAAATTGCAATGGGGTCCTCATATATTTGATTTGTCAAGCAGACTAAGTTCTGCTGCATACGTGGTTAAAAAAATACGTCGATTAACAAATATGGAAACTGCTCGATTAGTTTACTTTAGTTACTTTCATAGCTTAATGTCATACGGTATACTCTTATGGGGCAATGCGGCTGACATTGATACCATATTTACATTGCAGAAGAGAGCTGTTCGCGCAATATATAATATGAGACCAAGAGACTCTTTAAGAAACAAATTTAAAGAATTTAAAATTATGACTGTTTATAACCAATATATTTATGAAAACTTAATTTACGTTCATAAAAATATTTCAAAGTTCAAGAAAAATTGTGATTTACATAAAATTAATACAAGAAATAAAAATAAACTCGCTATGCCCGGCACTAGGCTCCATAAAATAGGTAAATCCTTTAAGGGTAATTGTATACGTTTTTATAATAAGCTCCCAAATGAAGCCTTAAGACTCTCATTAAATAAATTTAAATTATATGTTAAAAATAATTTAATAAAAAAATCCTACTATAGTGTAAAGGATTACATCGACGACGGTATGGCCTGGGAATGAATCTGTATTGTATTGCGAATAGCTAGTAATCTCCGCAATTTGTTTTTTGCTGTAAATTAATTTTGCTTTATCGACCTTCTGCATCACACCGATTCCTTAGAAGTCACTATTTGCGGTAGCATCGGGAGTCGGGTTGCCTCCCTCCCTCAAATATGTGCGAAGGGGGTGATGGCTGGCTCTTGTGTTATGCTCGTGAACGGGTGCTGCTTGCGGTGACTGGTTGTGTGGCAGGCCGAAGAGTTATATATATTTATTTTTTCTGTTATTATTATTTAATTTTCGTTGCCTGAAATCATTAGGCTTCTTTTCCGATTGATTGCGACGGTTCTAGTTGTTCCAAATTTGCATTTAAGTTTGACGTTTGTGAAACAGTGCTCACAATAACAAAAAATATATCCGGCTGAGTTTGTTGTGTGGTTCTTCTCAGACCAGGACGCGTTTGGAACCCTCATAGCTTTAACATTAAGATGGAAAGTGCTTTTTCAGAAGGGCTTATTACGATAAATCTAGTATCGTAATAGGCCCTCCTGACATTTCCATGTTGACGTACACAAGTGATCACTGATTATGATTCTAAGTGGAAAAGATATAAATAAATAAATAAAAATAGACACGTCTTCAATTTTAACATTTTTATTATTCTCTTTGGACCTACTGAAAAAGCTAGACTGTGGTAAACTAGGGAATGACATAATATATGTCATGATAATCGCACAATTGCATCTGCAAAATTTTGATACACGTCTTACTTTGTCAACGTCTCGCGAGACACTGACGAGTTCTCTGTGGACCGAATTTCGCTTGAATAATTAATTAAAAAAATAAGAAATTGAATAAAAAAAAACTATCGGGTAAAATGCCTCGAGAAATCAATGAACATTATTTTGAAATAAAACCGAAAAATTGGAGATAAAAAGACGGAAAAGAGGTAACTTTGTGATTTTTTTCTATCGAGCCAATTTTATTAAATCATGTTTTCATCGGGTACATTCCCTGCAATATATCCTCAAAATTAACAATATTTTTTTTTAGATTTAAATTTCAATGTTTACTATTTCAAAAACGAATTCTAACAATGTGTTTTGTAGGGATACCTGGCCTTAAGCAAAATTTCACTATATTGTCCGAGAATCTATAAACGAAATAATATGATTACACATTTGCCAATAGTTGGCACCAATTATGCAAAAAAATGGTTTTTAATTTGAGTTTGTAATTTATATAATCATAAATATACCCACATTGATCACTATAGATATAATTTAAATCATTTTGTATCTCTAATAAAAGCAAACAAACAATGAATACAATGTTAGCAGGTTCGTTGTATAAATTATGGAAATATGTATTTTTACTCTTAAATTTTAAGTGAACACAACACTCATAGTAAAGATTAACATTAAATTAAGATACTATATGTGATCCTACTATTACCCGCTTATTATGCATGTATTAAACATATTGTGAAAACTTAATTGGCTTGTCTATGTATTGTTCATAATATTTTTTATTTATTATTGTAAATGCTGTTTGTTTTTCTCAATAAATCAAAAAATATATATATCTGACTTATTATAAAATTATAAATGTTGTAAAATTATAAAATTATAAATGTTGTAAAATATAATGAAACGGAAATAAAACAATGTTCTTTATAAATTTAGAGCTATAATAATATACAAGACTAATGTATGTGCTTGCAATATCTCTGAAATATCTTGCAAACAGGACGGTTACTTGTGCTATGACAAATATCAGCTATTCATCTTCATTCTGAACTTTGCTAGTGAACGAAACTACTACCAATTTATATGTCTGCTGAAAAGCAACTTGAGACGGACCATTTTCAACTTTAGAAACGTTCCAAAACATTTTTAGCCAACCGATGCCAATACATCGAATAAACTCAGGAGTTGCAAACATCTTTGTTACAACGGAACACGTTGGGCTTTGTGAATCAAATCTCTTTATCTATAAAGTATGTTATAAATTAGAGATTGATCTAAATTATTATCTTAAAATTGATTTTTATAATGTGTAATTACATATTTTCATTAATCTACTGCTATATAATTGTGATTAGTTGCCTAAAATGACATCAACCAATCAGATAGGTTAACATTGTGAAAATCCAAATAAGTATTTTTTATAATAAAAAAAAAGTCTAGAAATTGTATGTAAGTAAAGAATTTATATAAAACTAATTAGAACACCGTTTTGATTACTTGTAACTTTTATTGTGGTTTTATTGTAACATTGAAATATCTTAGTTCTTTACTTTAATGAAGACCTAAGACAACTCTATATCATTCGCGGCATTTAGAGAATAATAAACAGTAACTAAATCATTAATTGTAATTGATCGTTAACTTCACTAGTATTATCTGTGCTATATTCTCTTCACTAATACATTCCTTTGTTTCCAGCTGAACTAAATCGTTTACATAATTGCTTGATGACTCCTGAATATATCTCATAAAACAAATGTTTTCATTGAAACGATAAACTATAACCACTTTATAAATGATAATATGTCAAATTCTGTTAAATGAATCAAAACCTCTTAAAACACAATCAAAAGTCTGTAAAACCTAAATCTTAAAATATTATAATAATATTATAACCGATATCCATTTGGTATTTATTATTTCAGCAAAATACCGTAGATTTATTTATTAAGTAATATTAATATTGTAAAATTTAGATTTACATAATATTTTTAATTTTTATAACTAACTCACATTTTAATCCCTATCCAATACAATGCCATACATCAGCGGTGTCTATTGTGTGGATTAAATTCCAATATCCGCCTCGAACAAACTTAGAACTGCCATTTATGGTTTAAGGTTAGTTAGAAGTTGCCTCAAAATGTAGTTTATTTGGTGATTTAGACATCTCTTGTTTATTGGAATTAAGATTAAAGCTACTTATCTTTTGTTATTGAGGGTATTGTTGGATTATTGACCATTGTGTGCGTAAGTGTAGTTTTGTTGTAGTGCAATGTGTATCAAGTCAACTTACAATAGGTAAATATAAACTCCGCGGCCTGGGGGAACCACGCCACGGACGCTAGGGTTAGGACTATCCAGATCTGGTGACTCCTCTCTGGTCGGTCCGTCCTTAACAGATGGACCAAAGCGACCTGCGTGCGACAGCAAGGGAGTTCAGTGGGGGCCATTGTCCAGGACTGGGCCTTTCCCGATCCCCCCACCGAGAAGGCCGACGCGACGTCGAGGGGTTGGCAACCGTTAGTTTTTTAGTAAGTAGCATTAAAAATGGCAGCGTCTTCTATGCTGCCGGGTAGTCTCACATACCCCCTCGGCCATCACCTTTCTGGTCGACGGGACTATATAATATAAACTCAGATAAACTCAGACATACCGCCTTCTTACCAAATAAAACGACTATAAAATATACGCTGCATAGAGACGAACAGGTAGGACTTAAGATTTTTTTATTATTTTTATTAAAAAGTTTTAAATTTTAGACCCAAGACATCAAGGTTTTAAAATGACATAGGAAGAAAAAACTTTTTATTCCAAGTTTTTGAAAGGTTGAACTAAATTAGGCTCAAAGGTAAGGCATATGTATGTAAATTACATAATATTAGCAGGATACAAGAATTGGTCAGTTTTGCATCTGCTTGGTTGATCAATAAATAATAGAAATACTTTTTAAATTGAAAGCGTTTAAGCTTCAAAATTTGTTTAAAATATTACGTTTCAGTTAATAATGGAAGGCATTTTCAAGTAATACAGCTCTATGTTGTTTATATCAGCAGATCATTTTTAGAAAATTTACAATTTGCAAAGAATCTTGCGATTTTAAAAAACGAAGAAAGTGAATACTTACTTTGCTTAGCTTAGCAATTAACTTAGCTTTGCTTGCCATCAGTTTTAGTTTTTTATTAAACCACAATTTCTTTTTAATTTTGATTACAAATAAATTATAGATCATTATATTTTGTCTTTGTATTTTTTCTAAAGAATAACAAACAGATTACATCCAGATTCCAAATTCTTAAATCTGTAGATCAGCCAAAACATTATTTGAAAGGGTTTAAATTGACTTAATATTTGGACAAAAATAAATGTAATATATATTAATATTTTTAATTAAACATTCATAATAAGTAGAATGTAGCAAACAAACGTGTCTCTTTCATTTTATTTCTCATATACTAGGTTTCATTATACTTTTGCTGGAATTTTGTTGTTATTAAGGGTTCAGTTCTTAGAACCCATATTATATCTGTTGAAATACCGCATTTTTTTACAAGAGCTTTCATTTCTGGAAGCGACAAATATTTTTATTAAGCTTATTGTTTGTTTTCATTTCTTTGTGAACACAATATTATGACAATAAAACATACAACGTATTTCATTTTTTTTTTTAAATAGACATTCTTTCGTTAACGTTTGTGTAGGTCACAGGCACTTCTCGATAACAGTTTTTGATATATAATATAAAACTTAATGATAAAACTTTAACAACCTTATTTTATGTACATTGAATAGTACTTTAATAAGTTTAAATTGTTACTTTAAATAGTACTGAATTTGTGAGGTGTCAAAAGTAAGTCTGAAAATAGCTATAAACTTGTATATAGCTATTTTCATTTTAAGCTTATTTAAATTTATATAAATATAGAATGAAAAATAAACCGATATAAGCAGGGATTCAAACCCGCGACCTCTGGTCACGAAACTGTTTCCCAGGGGTTGCGGGTTCGAATCCCGGTGCTCGTATCGGTTTACTTTTCTTTCTATATTTACATAAAGTTAAAAGTCTTTTCAGCTCAGTTTTATTAAGACAACGTTCTCAAAGGCAACGGTAAAATCATTAATCATAAAGTTTAATAAGATATGAATGCAGGGGCACAATGTTTTAAATGAAGCCAAGATATTGGCGAGGTAGCTGCGGCTGCACGTGCCGTGAGATAACTAAGATTATTCAGTATCTTTGCATAATATAAGCATTGAACCAAGGTTAAACAATCTTGAAGAAACTATGTCATGAGAAGTTTTAGTTCGTATTATTTAGAAGTTTTATTACAATAATATAATTTAATTTATAACAAAAATAATTAATGAGTAACAATTTGTTCCACTACAAAAACACACGCTGTATAATACCAAACCTTTAAGAAACCGTCTACATAATAATAAGGAGTAAAAACTTCAAACGCATTGAGAAAAACAAACGTCCGGGGCAGATCTTTTAAAAGACCCTCATAATTCTGAAACGGGGGAATTAAAAAGTGTATTTTCATACCTTTCATGTCACTTACCAGAGGTATCCTATCGTAATTACAATCTGTCGTTTTGAAAGATAGCGAGATAAACTGTACCGTCCATACTGTGACATCCTTAAATTCAAGTCCTGTCTGTTCTTATTAAGTCGAGTCATTTAATCTATAGAACTCAAGCTCAATGTATCAAGCTTTGAAAATTCGAGATGTTGTTATATTTTGTAGTTACATTATTTTAAATCAAACATTTAATATTATCTTAGATTATGTACTAGTAAATAATCGCCTCGTCGCGTTGGTAGAGTGATTACCGGAAATGCCTAGCGTAACTTTTATTCTCGTTTTTAACATCCTTAACACAAGCAAATAATTTGATAATATGATATTCAATTTTTGTAATTTGTCCTTCGATATCATTATTTTGTGATATATTCTCTACCTATATGGACCAAAGATAAAAATATTATTTATTTTTAATAATAAGTTTTGGATAATGTCAGAAAGTATTTAATTCCGTACACCTTCATTGGTAGAAGTATCACGAAGTTGAAATGTTAAAACCTGGCGAATAATTCAAAAGATATATCTCTCTATCACAGATCGTAGAGATTTATTCTGTTTATTTTTTAAAGTATATATTAATGTATCTAAAATAATGATTCTGTAGTTTGATAAAACATGATGAACAAGTCTTACAAAGTATGAGTTAATTTAAATTTAATAATATTACGGTATTTATATAATATTGTATTCTGTGCAGTTGCAGATGAAAACTTTGATGCAAAGCGCAATCTGTTCGTGTCATTTCCCAGGATTGTCGCATTGCGTTGTGTGCAGTTGGTGTTTGCTTATTACTATAAATTAAATGGTACATATTTTACACAAATAGATTTATATACTGATGTTATTTTACTTTTTTAATATTTTGATTGTTATTGATTTTGGTAATAAATTAAACAGGATGAGACAGTAGTAACAACAAAATTTTCAAGTAAAGGAAGCAGCAACAGCAACGCATTGCTACCTGCATTATCATTTAATTTTACAGAAAATACAAAAAAAAAATCGAATAATTTGGACTATTTCTATCCATAGAATTAAGGTGTGAGCTGTCTCGGTGAGGTAAAGTAGTAAAGGCCGCTTTGTTTCCAAATAATACTACGTAATTAAACTTATAATTTTATGCCTAATAAAATAAACAATACATTTTAAACATTACTATGGTTTATATATATATTATCTCTGCTTGATTTGTCATACTATTATAGTTTATACAGTTATATACAATAAATTTTGATAAATAAATGTATGTTTAATACTTCAATAGATTCTCAATATATTTTTTTGAGACACCATAATCTTTTGATACAGTCCTTACTCGTTCTTTACTTACTAACCTATTTATTTTAGTATTTTATAGATGCCAGGGGAGTTTCCTATAACCTATTGGAAAATAATTAATTCGAAAGATGACAGAGTGTAAGGATAGAGTACACTTTAAGCTCAGAAACTTATGTTTATTCTGGAGTACCACAAGTAAGTAGCTTAGAACCTACTTTCTTTAGCATATAAATATTTTTTATTTGTGTTTACTAAAACTTCCTGAGTGTTTATTATTATTTATACTTAAGACATGTCTTCTGTATCCACTCTAGTCGTGATTGAGAAGAAACCAAAAGTACTTATGAAGGTAGGTTTACCAAAGTTCGTCAATGGCTGTATAAAAGTTTATATACATTTAGATTTTAACAACTATAAAGATTCAATATTTCAAGATCACGTTGCATCCTCATTTCTGCTTGTCATTTAAACCATACTCTGAATTAATAAAAATTCAATAAATAAATAATGAAATTAATAACAATTCATAAATTTATATAACGAAATATATGAAAATTGTTTTATATTGGGAAGAATCTTTTGAACAAAATATAAAAAAAACGTAAAATGAGTATCTCATATAATCTATCTTGGAATCGAATTTTATTAGTATTTGAAGTGTATTAGATCTTATAACACAAGTGGCTAAAACGTAAGATGTAGGGTAATTCTTCTTATAGTGATGTCACAATTCCAATTAACCTTTTTACTAGAAATATAAACCCATTCGACAAGTTCATTAAAATTTATTTCGTACTTTAAATGTTCAATTCGAATGTCTGTTTTCTAAAGTTTTTATGAAAACATTTTACACTCACATCACACAAACGTTTAGATTGTTATTTGTTTTTATTGAAATAACGAATACACGGTAAAGTTTGATGTGTTGCTAAAAGTTGTAGAACGCTACGTAAACACTGTTTAATAAATAGTTTGTATTCGACAACAGCAGCCAGCAGTTTTGCCAGCAATGATTCAGAAATATATAGAGTTTGAAATGAATCATGAACTCTTCTTAAAACTTACACTTTTATGTTTGTATGTGTTTCATAAATGTTATATTACTTTTTTTTTTAACGTCAGGAATCCTCATGGATACACACCTCCATCCAGGGGATAATGAAGGTGGTTATGTGAGACTCTTACTCACTAAACCTGACGGTTGCCGCCGCCGTCATAATGGGACACCACCGGATCGCTTTTGCACTCACCGTAATGCCCCGACGTGATCCACGAAGAGGGCACCCTGCAACGAGGAGTACCCGTCCCTTTTTCGCAGGCTTGAAAGATTTTGGAGGGATCCCCTTCCCCCCACCCAAGCCTGCTGCCTCTGAAGGAAGCCGAGACCCCCTTCTTGCTGGACTCAGTCTCAGTTATCTCCCCGAGGGGAGACCACCGGTCAGGTCCCCTGGAAGAGCATACTCCCATAAGACCCAGTGATGCGCAGACAGCCTCACTGCAACACACTGGAGTCGAACGTGAGTCCCCTCACGTAGGGGTCCCAACGTCGAAACTGACAGGCCCTTACCGCCGGCCACGGTGATCAGCCGAGACCAGCAAGAAAAAGGCATAAGTCGGGAACCCACCACGCTCAGACTAACCATCACCAAGCGCAACCGTGGCGTCACACTCGGCAACGATTAATCCAGGCAACGTCTCGAACCGTCTCCCCACCAAGCTCTAGAGTGCTTAGTGGAAAGAGATCCAGACCCTAACCGTCGCAGACGGCCTCTCCGTCAGCAAGAAAACGACCGCCGCTGACCCCTGAAATTTTGAAATTTTGTTTCTGGCTGAAATTTTGTTTTTGTGCTAATATTATAGGAAAGCCAACCCCTTTTGTTTACATTAAATTTAAATTCTTAAATTCAAGTTAACCTAAAACGTAATCCGTTACCTACTATACTTATTTGTTAAAAACTACACAAACAATCATTATCATATCATTAGGAGACGATATTTTGTATATAATATATATTAATATTAATATTTATTATACATTTATAAGTTATATTAATATTGATATTAATATAACTTATTCAGATTTTCCTATCTCATTTTTAATTTCAAATTGTCAACAAGACAGAAACAGCGGTCATCTGATAAAATAATTTAAAGCTTATATTTTATACCTAAATGGAATTTTAAAATGAAAGGAAGCTTTTTCAGGCACTCAACAAATAACATCTTTAGTAAAGTACTCACATTGAAGAGGCGAACCTATAAAAGTAGTTTCTAAGAAATTTAATTTAATTTACGAGAAACGTTAATTTTTATCGGTCCTAAAAATCTTTGTACAAAAATTATGAAAAAGGATAATATACTTTCAGAGACACTTGGTGGTTTAAGCATAATTATTATAAGGACAAATCTATAGGAGGTACTCATACCATCCTACAGTATTATTAATTCTATTACATGTATTTATTGAATTGCAAACTGTATTGAGAGTTGCATTTTTTGGTCATATTATTTGATAAAACAAATACAAATTGCTTTCGGGTTCATATTATTCACACTTTGATGCCTAGAAATCGTCAAGTGAGTTGAATCTGGACTAAACGAGGCAACTATAAATCAGCCAATCAAGTAGCGTTCACTCTACAACGTCTGTCAAAAATATTATTTTTTAGCTAACTATATTAATAGTTTTAGTTGTAGTCTAAAACTTTGTGTCTGTAAAAGTCCCTGTAAAAGTCTGTGTTTTCCTGTGAAACTGATAAAACTTTCAGGAGTAAAATGTAAATAAAGTAATTAAGTCGGGACATCATAAAATTAAAATTGTAGAATAGTACGAGCGTATAAAATAACTAAGATTTGTTGACAGTATGTCTAGACAGAATATTTTTATATCAATATGTAAATATAAAGATAATAATAGTAAGAAACAAAATTGTTGGAATGAAGAATTTCATATAACAAGTTTCTTGCAATTAATCACAGGAAATCAAACAAGGCCTAAATGTATTTAAAAGTTTCATTTGTTTTTGTTTCAGATCTTTTATAATTTCAATATTTCTATGTATAAAATTTTAAATATAACTTAACTAAAATATTCATTGGTTTTGTCTTTTACAGATACATTTATCATTCATCGATAGAAAAGAACATTTCATTAACAAGAGGTATTAGTATTTGATCGAAAATCGTCCTTCTCTTTTTAGTTATTGCTTGCTGATCTAAAATTTGTTATCTGCTGTGCAATTTATAATATATTAGACAACGCCAATTTATACAAATTTCGATTGTGGCATCTTAGGAAGGATATCTTTGCTGAAAATATAGAAAGATTGGTTAGGATTTACGAAACAAGTCCTTTAGACGTAAGTTACATCAGTCCCGAAAAAGAAACGATTCCATTAAAATTTAATGGTTTTCTTTTAATAATACCTATTATTTCGATTGTGGTATATTTTTTATTCAATTAAATTTTTTATTAAAATTATAGAATGTTTAAGGTAACTTGCACATAACATATTAGGTACTTTTATTATCTTACTTCTGGTGCTATAATTATTTTTTTTTGCCTTGAGTGATTTGCTAAGACAATACACTAATTTCAACGGGAATATATAATAAATGTAAAATTTATTGTAAAAGCAAAAAAACTTAATAAAATAAAACTAAGAGGTGTCAAGGGACACCCGGATGGAACGAGGTACCTTTCGATTAATTATTGAAGGAATAGGGAATATGCATAAAATTTAAAATGGTCTCCAAAATTTTTTTTTCGGATACTTATTATCATCTTATTATAATAAAAACATTTTTTTTTATTTACTAATCATTTAAGGCCATAAAATAATTTGTGAAAAGTGTAAATTAAGGGAGCGAAAATCAAACTTCCAAATCGCGCCACCATGGTCGAAAGGAAATGTGACGTCATTTGACACGGTGTTCTTGCCACAAAAATATATGAGGAACAACTCCTTTCTTCAAACTTAGATTACATTTTTCTCCTTGTTGTTTCGTTATACATATTATATTCAATATTATTAGCTGTAACTTCCTTAACCTGAAATAAATCGACAACCATAAAAACCAAAAAAAAGAATACGACTTTTATAGAAAGTTATACTGAACTTTTGTAAGCTAGGTTAGGTTAATTTTAAACTCAAATTTTTTAATAATTAATAGCTAATGCAACTTACTATAAATTTAAACTATTAAATTAAACTTATTATAAATAAAGTATACTTACGTTAAATTGATCTTCACAATAATAATACAATTTAAGACATATATTATCCCTTTTAATTACCATATACCATTGTTTTTGTATTTTGGCATCTCTTGGAATATAAAAAACACTTTGTCGGGTGTTTTTCTAATACTATTTTTGCACTCCGGTGCTATACAATACTTGTAAGATGGTTTTTATCTTCTTCCATGACTTGTAAAGCACTTAAAACTTAAAATATGTATGAAGTAAATAAAAACTTCATAGTAAACATTGACTTGACGTCTTATTTGAGTTTTGACGTCACGCAGGGCGCGCGCAAAATGGCGGCGTTTGAACGGCTTAAATTTACTACAAGTTTTAATTTTCACTTTGAAAAAAACTAGAATCTTTTCAAGCCTATTTATATTTTTTTCTACGATATAGAGAGGTAAATGATTAATGTACGTAAAAAAAAACATGAATATTACATATTGTAATAAAAAAATATTAAATTATTAATATAAGCTAATATGCAGATGATTAATATTTGTAAACTATTTTTGTATGATATTTCGCCGATAATTTATAATAAATGTAAATAAAATGAATAACTAAATTAAACGGTGTTAAACCCATGAGTTACTGTCCCGCCACCTAACAGTTTCACTTTGTACAGATATGTTCATATAACAGATGTAGTTATGTTTCTCTAAGGTATAAATAGATGGCGTTGTTACAAAACATTACGAGTATATTTGATCATAAATTTTAATATTATTTTCATTTAAACTGTCTTATTTGCAAATTGATTCGAAAAGAACAAACTCCAATATCAAATAAATAATAAAGAACTACTAAGCAATTTAATATACTACAAAATATAATAATGATAGAAATGGAAATATCTGGCTTGCTTTCTATAAGATAGAGAGCAAAACATGTCGTGCCAACTTTTGGTAAGAATTTTTACCGTCTAGTCCCCTTTCACAACGCTATAGGGAACTACGTTCCAAAAACTTGGTACGGTCAAATTGCTCATAACATTTTCAGAAAAAAAAGAACAATAATCAGAAGCGATGAATACTTCCTTCTTAACTTTAATAAAAGTATAATGTAAATAACCTTATTAATTACACCACCTTAGTAGTTGAATTTTATTACATTTAGGTGCATTTTTTTCTTGTGAAAAGCAAAATACTAATGTGAATTATATTTTGGTATAACTACCATCCATCATCATATTAACTCACTTCGTAAATGAAAATGCTGAAGCACATGTTCTTTTATTCTTAACGCTAGTCTAATATAAAATTTCATTCCATTTACTTAAAAATAATTAATGTTTTTAAAAACTCTTACTTCTTATAAATAGCTTAAATACTAGAAAAAGATTCCTTGTATTTCATCAACAGAAATACAAGGAATCTTTTATCAGAATGTCAGTTCTTTAGGTTTAGGACTTGACGTTGTTGAGCTATGGAACACCTTCATTTTTATATTAAAAATCTTTACAAACTACTAACTATATATAATGTACATATTGTTAAGTCAATAATCTGGCAAATAATTCAAGAGATTTCCAGACGTCAAAATATTATACAAGTATTATAATATATTTTGAACAGTTGCAGATGAAAGCTTACATGTAAAGTGTAGTCTGTTCGTGTCATTTCCCGGCTGTACCATTACGTTGTGTCAGTCGGTGTTTGTGTATTTATATAAATTATATGGTATTTTACTTATAATAGTATTATTTTTATATTTTGGCTTTATAGTGAGTGAGCAAGGTCAGAGAATATTAAATTACAAACATCTACTCGCAACAATAAAGCTTAAACCCTCAGATAAGTTCACTTTGCTTAATAAATTTACTTCGTGTAATCTTTTCTCTTCTTAAAATTATTTGGCATGTTAAAAACTTATGCAGTTAACAGTTAAGGAAATTACTGAGGGATTAAGTTCAAAATGTTGTATTTATTATTCAAGGGTCTGTTTTTGTTTGTATTCTTGTGGACAGTTCTTTAAGTTTTTCATTTTCTTTAATATATATTTATTACATACGGGAAAATTATGAAAAATTTTAGAATAATTTAAATTTAAGGAATATTTACGATATTTAACAAATCAATAATGTCATTGCTGGCTTTTTGTAGTTTTATTCAGAATAAACATAATAAGTTAAATTTTATGATAAAATAAATATAGGATCAAGTCTTACTTAATTAAGAAAAAGTATTGGAATTATTTTTAAGTTGTGCAGATTACCTTGCAGATCTTTATTTTTTTATATATATTTTATCTATACATCGACATGAAAAACAAAACACTTGCTAAAATTGTCAAGATGCAAAATGGTCATTTAAATTAATGTATGTATGTTTTTAAGGTTCTATTCTAGGGTCCGTTTTTTAATGATCTTTATAAAACTACGCTCACATTAACCGAAAGTTTATTTTATAATTTGTTTTCATTTAAATAATGTACTAATGATAAAGTTGGATGTTTTGCTAAAAAGTTGTACGAGAATCAGAAGCGATGAATACTTCCTTCTTAACTTTAATAAAAGTATAATGTAAATAACCTTATTAATTACACCACCTTAGTAGTTGAATTTTATTACATTTAGGTGCATTTTTTTCTTGTGAAAAGCAAAATACTAATGTGAATTATATTTTGGTATAACTACCATCCATCATCATATTAACTCACTTCGTAAATGAAAATGCTGAAGCACGTGTTCTTTTATTCTTAACGCTAGTCTAATATAAAATTTCATTCCATTTACTTAAAAATAATTAATGTTTTTAAAAACTCTTACTTCTTATAAATAGCTTAAATACTAGAAAAAGATTCCTTGTATTTCATCAACAGAAATACAAGGAATCTTTTATCAGAATGTCAGTTCTTTAGGTTTAGGACTTGACGTTGTTGAGCTATGGAACACCTTCATTTTTATATTAAAAATCTTTACAAACTACTAACTATATATAATGTACATATTGTTAAGTCAATAATCTGGCAAATAATTCAAGAGATTTCCAGACGTCAAAATATTATACAAGTATTATAATATATTTTGAACAGTTGCAGATGAAAGCTTACATGTAAAGTGTAGTCTGTTCGTGTCATTTCCCGGCTGTACCATTACGTTGTGTCAGTCGGTGTTTGTGTATTTATATAAATTATATGGTATTTTACTTATAATAGTATTATTTTTATATTTTGGCTTTATAGTGAGTGAGCAAGGTCAGAGAATATTAAATTACAAACATCTACTCGCAACAATAAAGCTTAAACCCTCAGATAAGTTCACTTGGCTTAATAAATTTACTTCGTGTAATCTTTTCTCTTCTTAAAATTATTTGGCATGTTAAAAACTTATGCAGTTAACAGTTAAGGAAATTACTGAGGGATTAAGTTCAAAATGTTGTATTTATTATTCAAGGGTCTGTTTTTGTTTGTTTTCTTGTGGACAGTTCTTTAAGTTTTTCATTTTCTTTAATATATATTTATTACATACGGGAAAAATTATGAAAAATTTTAGAATAATTTAAATTTAAGGAATATTTACGATATTTAACAAATCAATAATGTCATTGCTGGCTTTTTGTAGTTTTATTCAGAATAAACATAATAAGTTAAATTTTATGATAAAATAAATATAGGATCAAGTCTTACTTAATTAAGAAAAAGTATTGGAATTATTTTTAAGTTGTGCAGATTACCTTGCAGATCTTTATTTTTTTATATATATTTTATCTATACATCGACATGAAAAACAAAACACTTGCTAAAATTGTCAAGATGCAAAATGGTCATTTAAATTAATGTATGTATGTTTTTAAGGTTCTATTCTAGGGTCCGTTTTTTAATGATCTTTATAAAACTACGCTCACATTAACCGAATGTTTATTTTATAATTTGTTTTCATTTAAATAATGTAATAATGATAAAGTTGGATGTTTTGCTAAAAAGTTGTACGACGTTTTATATGTACTTATAGATACTGTACAATTTATATTCAACTAATACTGTCTTCGTATTTAACATAGCAGAGTTTTCGCAACTAAGATGTAATTGTACAGAGTATGTGATGTATCCTAAACTTCTTAAGAGCTATGCTTGCTTGATATATATGTCAGAGATAAATTAACATTATTTATTGAAATTATGCAAGACTGGTTTTGAACTCATTCGAAATTCTTATTCTATTAGAAACTACGGTCTAATTCCTTTTAACTTACATGAAAATAGCCTATTAAATATATATTTAAAAAGTATAATTATTTGCTAAACTAGCACTTTATTCATTTCATTTTTTTTTATTCCTAACTCAGATTTTTCTCACTTATTATAATATAAAAGTTGTTAAGAAAACAGCGACAGCAATATGGTATATAATTTAAAAAATCAATAATTATTATTCTGTAGTCATATGTGAATATCATAATTACCTTACAAGGCAATTATTGGTTTCTTGTGTCTGAATGAATTTGTAAAATTATCAATATAATACAAGTTAATCCATAAAGTTCTTTACACGGAGTTGAGGCCGTTGAGGAGCGGAGGTGCTTTTTTTTGAAGCATTAATAAAAAAACATAATTGTATTATACTTTTTAAAGCTACATAAATTAATAAGTGTTGTATTTATTTTATTTTCTATCTATTTAAGAACTGAGGTTTTCACAAAGCAAAAATTTAATATCTTAATGAAATTTTAAAATGAACGGAAGCGTTTCCAGTCACTTAACAAATAGTCTCTCATCAGAAAAGTACTCGACTCACATTGAAGAGATGGACCTATAGAACTAGTTTATAAGAACTTTAATATATTTTATTAAATAAATTAAATTTCACCTGTCTCAAACATTGTATTTAACTTTGTTTTTGTTAAGGGAAAAAGAAAATACAGAGACATGAGTTGATGTTAACATAAGTTATTAAAAACCTAAATTTTTTGAAGGAACACCCTGCATGTCAGATTTGTTAATCGAATACGGTTACTAACATTCTATACATATGTTTAATGCATTTTATACTAACATATATTAAACTCTCAATTCCCTTTGTCATATTTCACGTGAATTACAGTAAGCAATATGAAATATATTATTATCTAAATTGTCTTTGTCATATTTCATTTGTATAACAAAACAATCGACAAAGGCTTTCTCGGAATACAAAGGTAATTAATAAATCGGCAATAATTAACTGGACTACTAATATAGATATTATATATTATTAAAATAAAATAATTTTAACTCTTTAACTCGTGTTTATTAAAAAAGCATAAACGTAATTTACAAAATGTAGTTTACAAATTTCAACAGTATCATTTTGTTATTACTTGTCGAATTTATATCAGACTGAATTTACTTCGCATTTGTATTGTTTGACAGGTCAGCTTCCGAAAATAAAAATGGATTCATATTTTTCACATTTCATTACTTAGCATTCGTCATAGTTAAAATTCTTCGTTGAAGCTGGATTAAGCGAGACGCCAATAAATCAGCCGATGAAATAGAGTTCCTTTTATTAAGGCCAGCCTAAAAATATATAACTATATTTTTAGTTTAATTGTTAAATTTTAAATTGTTATTCGCCCGTATTATTACGAACACTTTAATAAATTTGGTATGAACGAATACTACACAAAATCCTTCCCGTATCTTTTACGTTATAGTCGAAAAAACCAACGGGTTGATATGAGGGCATGTATGTGTCATGTACTAAACAGATTGCAATGACTTAAAAATTGGTTCTATTGAAATAAATTAAATTAAGTTTCAATAAGTTTTACTTGTATAAAACGAATTATTCTTAATTAACGTTTATATTGCATACTTATTTTTAATTGAAACATAGTAATTATTAAGTATACCCAAGAGAAAAATACAACTCTGTAACTATGCGAATAAAATTATATACATTTCGTAATATTCCTTAAAAGACAGACAAATCTCCTCTCAACATACAAATAATGAGGTAAAATAATAAGGAACAAAGATACAAAGATGAATTCCACATAATAAGTTATTTGCAACTATTGACAGGCAATCAGGATTTATATTTTTAACTAACGAATATTTGAATACGATGTTATATGATATTAGAATATGCTGTATATTTAACTATATATAAGAATGAAAATTAAAATTTTTAAAAATACCGATACAAAAGACGTCTTAAAAGAATAAAAATAAGATTATTATGTACTTATTGAAGTCGTTGAGTCTGGGAACCGTTGTACGTAGGTTGACAATGGTATCTATTTAGATTTAGATAGATTAAAGAAAATTTTACTTTTTTAAAATCTTTATAAATTAACTAACATATATATAACTTCAGAAGCAATCTTTTAGTCAAAAACTATAATGTTATGGTCAAGTCAATTCCAGTTTAATCATTTTATTAGATACTTTAATTCCGGCTGTCAAAATAATTGAATTATTGTAGCAAAGCCATTGCTGTTCCCTTTGAATGTTGTAATTTTAGTTAAGGAATAAAATTATTTCACTTCCTTTGCCCGAAAATTACTTTGTTAAAGTAAGTCTTTTAGTTGATGAGGAACACAATCTGTTCTGATCTTTATACCTTTTAATTAGCTTCATTGAGCTTTTGGCACGATTTTGTCGATTTTACTATTTTTACAATGTCTTTAAGTTGGAAAAAACATAAATTACTAGATGTTAAAGACTTGGATAAAGACTCCACATAAAACTAAGAATCATTTTAGCATTTATTGTAATATGATATTTTATGAGTAAATATTGATAATTTAACGTTTAGAAATTGTGACCATTAAGGTTGGTATACACCAATCTTAGGTTTTCTCTATCGTATAACGGGTGTTACTCCCACATATCCCGTACGATTGATGATAAATTAGTTGACGTTAAACAATATTATAAGCTTTTTGATAATAATCAAGATAATTGAGTGAAGCTCATGTAGTTGACTTCAATCTCAATGATCTCCCTGATGCTTCTTCTCCTGTACTTCTGAATCGATTATAATGTTTATTTTATTTGATAGCAGCGTTGTCATCGATGTAACAAAAAGAAACAGTGATGGGTCATGTACTTTAGAAATAATCACCGAAAAATAATATTTCGTAAAATGTACGACTAAAATCATTGTCACTCTCATCGAACAGTCAAAATAAATTTTGACCCTATAATTATATGTTAGAAACGAAAAAAATATCTTCACAATAAAGTATTTGATCTAATTAAACTCTTATCTGATTCGTTGTAGTTGAACTGAATACTACAAATAGAAATAGCATTAGTGTATTCTGTAATCGATATTCGTGTTAGTGTTCGTTGATTATTTGTTCCATAATACAATAGTAGGCTTGAAACGATGACGCCTGGATCACTACGAATGTGATTGCGGTTCATTTCATGTTTATCGATTTTAAACACAGTGTAATGAGTTTATAAACGTATGTTAATAATTAGGAATTAAATTTAATATATTCATTTTTGTTTGGAAGTATCTATAAGCATGTTTTGTTGTGTTAAACTTATTTTAAATTTAATAAATGTAGAATGGAAAATAAAATGATATGGGAAGGGAATGCAAGCCGAGGCCTTTGGTAAACCTTCTGTAGCTCTATTAATTGAATTCTTATTATTTATTTATTCAAATATTTAGTTTTATTTATTATTACTTCTGTTTTATTTTAGTAGGTATGACATTTTTTTATGGAATTGGTTAACAAACGAGACCGCAAAACTACAATAGCTTTTGTACATTCTAAGTTTTCTGTTTCTCAATGTTCAGTTTTGTGTACATTCTGAACTAAGAATTAAGTTAACAATTAAAAATTAAGAAATTGACTTTCTGATAGACATCTGGATCTCGTCCTTAAATCAACATGATTACTGCAGGACCATCAACTACGTAAGAAGTTAAATAAGTTAAATATAGATTTATTTGAATACATTCTACAGTACATATCTACTATTAGTGGAAATGAAAGAAAACGTGATGTTCAAACATTACCTGAGAAGTTTAGTTCAAAACAACGAAAGAGTTTCGGAAGTCAAAATTCCTTACTTAAGTAATTTTGATAATCATTCCTTGACTGTTAAATAAAACATTAACAACTATTCTTTTATCCTGGAGATTACTTTGTTATTTGCCGAAGTGCATTTAATGTAGCAGATAATTAACAAAAAACTTACAAACAGTCAATATTTGTTCCGCAGTTAAAACTTATTTGAACGATTTTAAAATTTGGTAGAAAAACTGTTCGTTATTACGGTTATTTAAATAATTTCATAATGTTTCATCCTGCTCAAAATAATACGAAAAAAAAATTAAGAAATAAAATATTAAACGGTGATACATTCTCCATAACTATACACTATTGGAGTAAAATACTACTAAATTGATATCAATACGCATATAGTAAATAACTACATATTATAACTCCATGAAACGCATGAAATACAAAATTTTAATTTCCATAATATATTGGAATTAACTTCATACATTGTAAGAAATTATTAAAGAAAATAAATAAGGAGATCTAGAAGATCAAGAGGAGGTATTTTCAACACGTAAAAGACCAAACTTAAGTTATCATATTTTATCATCGTATAGAGTTTTTATTTAAGACATCAATATACATATGTGTATATATGTGATTATATTATTACACATATGTGTGTATAAATAAGACATATTATTATACATATGTGAGTATAAATTAGACATTCATATACATATATGTGTATAAATAAGACATATTATTACACATATGTAAGTATAAATCTCCACAAGCTGTGACGGAGAGATAAATCTCCTGGATTATTCGGCGGGTTTATGCTTTAACATTATCTACTTTTTGTGGTGCATGAAGGTATTAGATATTAAATACGGTAATAATATTAATTTAATGTAGTTTAAATATACAACATAATAATTGTAACCCTTTTTGATCCATAGCTACAGTAAAATGATAAAATATCGATTTGTAATTTGAAATATCATTTTAAACAAGCTACTTTAAATGATATAAATACTTCAACTTACCACTACATATTCATATAATACATGTGTTAAATATTAACTGCTACATTTTATTTGTACATTTCCGATAGAATAGTTTTTAAACTTGTGTTTTCATACCGTCCTGAGGTTTATATCTAACACAACATGTTGAAGTAGTACAACCAAATTAATCATTAGATTTGTTGTTTGAAATCAAATTTACCGAAATTTTATGCAATTAAACTATTGCATTAACAATCGTAATTATATTATAACTATCGTATGAAATATATATGTAGTTAGTTAGTTTTTAAACGATCGAACCGCCCCGTTGGTCGAGTGGTTATAGTCCAGTCATTTGGTAGTTTTACCGGGAAAGTTTTCCGGGAGTTTTGAAAATTGGTTATTTTATAGATTTCGGTATGCTCTTTTCGAATTCCAATTTTGCCACCTCGTATCTCCGCCGCTCGCGCCGCCATTTTCGAACGCAACTTCTCAAAAAATACGTTGATGATATTTTCATTACCGTCGCTGCCAATAAGGTTAAATTGTCCTAAATAAAACAATTTTCTGTATGAGAAGCCATCTCTCTAAGAACACAAACAATACTGTACGACGTACATACATATAAACATATACTGATGACTCCGCCTAAACTTAAACTTAAATACTTCTCGTAACTTCTACCGACAGATGTTTCGTTGAAAGTCGAGAATATGGAGGTTATACAATGTCTATAGTCTCTATAGTCGAAAGAAAAGGACCCAACACAGAGACCCACACTGCTTCTTCAATACCGGTGGCCATAGTAGAATATTTTAGAAAAAATATACCAAAAACACGTGGTGGTACCAAAAACAATTTTCAAAACTTCCGGAAAACTTTCCAGGTAACCCCCTTTTTTTTACCAAATGACTGGACTATTAGCGAAGACGCCTACTTGTCACGGCGCAATGGGGGATCGGATTCGATTCCCGGCAGAGACAGGGATTTATGTGATGAGCAGATGTCTGTGTTTCTGGGTTTGGTCGTTTATTAAATATATTCTCAGTATTTATATGTGTATTTCTATGTATTTATATCGTTGTCTAACACCCTTAACACAAGCAAATAATTTGCTTACTTAGGGATTAGATCAATGTGTGTAATTTGTCCTGATATTATAAGAAAAAAATAGCATTTGTCTACTCTGAGTAAATAATAATTGTACACTTTGTACTCGTTGTCTGTTAGCTTTATTTTACAAATGGACTTCTAAGTTCTATTGTTGGCTAGATGATAGCAGTTCACCAACTTGTTAACGACAATAATATATATATTGACAATATTTTTCACCGATAAGACCTATTATTTACCCAAAGATCTATTCTTTACCTAAAGAATAGGTCTTTTCATATATAAGTGACGTCTCTAAAAGTTTTTATTTTCAATTAACAGTATTTAAGATTGTATTTTCAGAAAGTAAAGTAACCTATTTAAATTTCTGCAAACTTAACTACATTTGTGGAAATTGTAATGGATGTTCGGTTATTTTTATATATAAACTTAAACCTGAACAAATATCTTAAAATAAAGTATATTTAATTACGTAGCTATAAATTTTATAAGTGAAATATAAAGATGGACAAATACTTTTTTTAAATATAAGTACTTTTTTTTTATTTAACTTTTATCCACGGACACGTCGGACGTGCACTTTTGACACTTAGTGTGTATTTGACAGATTATACATTATGATTATAAATTTGAGATAACATGCTCAAAAAGGAGTCAGTTAGCAATATATATATATTTAAAAAAAAATGTGAGTCTTTTGCACAGTTATTGTTTTAAATGTAAGTACTTCTGACTCTTCTGAAAGATTCAAGGACTGCTTCACTACAGATAAACTTTTTATTCAATTTCTTGCAACGGTTTTTAAAACTTTTTCAATTATTACGTTTACATAGTAATAAATGATATTTAAAGTAAATACAACTAAAATAAATATAATATAAATGTAACTTTTTTTAACATTAAATAATCTTAAATTATTTTCATTGTCTTTTATGCTATAAATAATAATAAATAGACTGTTTTATCTAAACTAACACAAATAAATAAATTCCAAGTAACACAAATTACTTGTATTTAAAGAAAACTTTCTTCAAGCACTTTATTTTATTTAATAAAGATATTATTTTAAATAACAATGCTAAAAAGATTTATATTTTACTGCCTTGTCTGTTTTGTTAGTACAAAACAAATAAAATAATAAAAAGTAACGCTTATAATTTTAAGCTTGATAATACAAATTCACGTGTGCTTTTAGAGTAATGATTTTTTTTGTTCCATTTTATACAAGTTAAGGTAAAAACGTTAATATTTACTAAAAATATATTCCTAATTTACTATATTTAAATTTGTATATTTTAATATTCTAAGATTCATTGATTTATTTTTAATATATATTTATTTTAAAAACATGAAATACTTTAAAAAAATGAGTAAGCTTCATAAAAAAAAAGTTTCTACCTTAAAAAAACCAGAATAGTGTTTTACCTAAAAAAAAAAATTTTACTGAGTCCGAAACTTTTTTAGCTAATAAAAAATTAATAATATTTGAACTCCAAAATAAAAAACAAATATATAGTTAAACAAACTACTTATCAATTGTATTTTAATTATTTTTATTATGACGATGCCATTCAACAAAGTCTTTACTAGAAATCAACATCGGTACAAAATATTCATTCAAATTAATTTCTACCTTAAATGCTTCAGTCGAAGATCCTTTTTCAAATAATTTCTAAATTCTAAATCCATTTCACGCTCTCAACTCACAAACATTTCAAATGTTATTTGTTTTCATTGAAATAATGAAAACACAGTTAAGTTAGATGTGTTGCTAAAAGTTGTAGAAGGCTACGTAGATACTGTTTATAATTTGTAATCGACAGAAGCAGCCTTTCTATGAAACATAGCAAGTTTTGCTAATTAATATACTACTACTAAAGACTTCTATCTTGCATCCAAAATGTAATTTATGTTAGTTACTAAATAATTTCTACTACTAATATTTTAAAATATATTGATCGCATTAGTGAGCAGAAACAGAACAAAAACCAGGATACTATATTTATTTATCTTAAGGAATAAAATCAGTGACCGTATTAAAACATCTATGAATGTCTTTATCCATATGACATTATAAACAAGACCAATAACACCAGAAATTAATAAGTATATTAACCTACATCTCTTACAGTTCAAGTTTTGGTCACATTATAAGAACTGTGTGTATGTACTTAAACATCTTTACATGGGGAGGAGGTGGTTGGGAAACGAAAGAGCTTTTTTATATTTAAAATTATACCTATAAGAACACTTCCTAATATGACTTATTAGAAGTAGCATAATTCAATGAATGTTTTATTATTTTATTTTCGATCTTCTTAAGTACTAAGGTTTTCGTAAAGCAATCATTTTATACCTTAATGAAGTTTTAAAACGAAAGGAAGCATTTCCAGTCACTTACCAAATAGTCTTCAGTGAATTACTCGACTCACATTGAAGGGATGGACCTATAGAACTTGTTTATAAGAACTTTAATGTTTTATTAAAGAATATAAATCCACGGTTTATAATTTTTTTTTTACATTGTTTATGGTAGAGGAAATGAAAATTCTAAATCTTGAGGAAGAACACATCACACACTACAAGTTCAGTTTTTGTTAACCAAATATTATTTGTAACTTAAATGGATATTTGTATATTTTCATGTATAGAGAGATAGCTTATTGGAACAGTCAAAAGCAGAGTATGTCTTTAATATTAGACCCACACTGCTTTTAACTTTATTTATATATCTATTTGAGATCCAATTACTCTATCCAGTCAGAGAATTCAATGAGCACAATTGAAAGGAGAATTACAATGGATTCCAAGATTTGAACCAGCTATTTGAAAAGATTATTATTGTTCAAGTCTCAAGACATTACATTACATTAAAATAGCAAATGGTCTTCTTTAAGGAATTGTGTTTTTATATATCGTAACTTGTTTTCTAACTTATAAATAACGTGATAATTGTTTAATTTTGCTAAACACCAACCTGTGATTTTTTGGGATCGATTCATTCCTTAAATTTATACTTTATTATAAATATTTTTGCTTTCAACTTTCAATTTTAGAGAAATCCTCCACAGGCATCTTCAAAATAAATAATAACATTTGAAGTATATTAAATATTTAATTGAATGTAATAGATATTAAATACCGAAGTCGTACGAAACTAATCAAAACAACCAATTGTATCAAAGTTTTAGTACTGCTTCTGTTTTGAATCTTTATTAACTTCGTATTTCAAATTAAATTATAATAGACGTTCCCCTTAAAATTTAATGGTTTTCTACCAATAATATTATTTATTCAGAGACTAATTAAATTTTGAAATAAAATATTTAATAATACTGATACATTTGTCTTGTTTTGTATTTTTATTTTTTTCTTTTAAATATTCCAATTATCTCTTACGGCCTACTTTTTCATTTTATTTTTGTATTTATTGTAGATAAAAATAAATTTGCTCTTAATCTTAAAAGAGTTGGCTTTTAGGTATTCTTTTTAACCCCCGACTAAAAAGAGGGATGTTATAAGTTTGACCTGTCGATCTGTGTATATGTGTATCTGTGTATCTGTCTGTGGCAAATTTCCGGCCAAACGCGTGGACGGATTTGAATACGGTTTTTTTAATCGAAAGCTATGCTCGTCGAGATGGTTCTTATCCATGTTTGATTGAAATATAAATAGCCGTTTTCAAGATATTGACGTTCTATTCGTGCGGGGGAGAGGCTCTTATGCAATAATTAGCTATTTGCGGCCAAACGCGTGGACGAATTTGAATATGTTTTTTTTAAATCAAAAGCAATGCTCGTCAAGATATTTCTTATCCATGTTTGATTGAAATAAAAATAGTCGTCTTCAAGATATTAACGTTTTATTCGTGCGGGGGAGAGGTTCTAATGCAATAATTAGCTGTTTGCGACCAAACGCGTGTACGGATTTGAATGCGGTTTTTTTTATCGAAAGCCTATTTTGTCGAGATGGTTTTTATCCATGTTTGATTGAAATAGAAATAGTCATCTCTAAGATATTGAAGTTTTATTCGTGCGGGGGAGAGGTTCTTATGCAATAATTATGCGTCGCCAAAAGGATGAAGGCCAAAAGGTTTTTACACTTACTTACTGAAGTAAAGTACTTTATTAGGGATAGCGGTTGCCCGTGACTGCGTCCACGGAGACTGTAAAAATATATTTATATGGCTTATGATCGTAGTCATAAAGAATCACGGGCAACAGCTAGTGATAATATAAATCCCCTCATCATAGTGTTATAAGTGATTGTAAATCATTTTAACTCTAAATGTTTATATTTAATAATTGTTCGTATATATACCTATCTACCTACCCATATGAAAAAGTCTTGAATCATGTTACTTAATATATTAATAATTTATTACATTGTCGAAACTTTCACGTGGATCCTTATTTTATTAAATATAATATATATTTCTCGTATCAATTATAACTATTTGTACATCATAATATAGGATTCTAATGCTAAAAGATTTTTTAAAAAATCGGTCCCGTAGTTTCGGAGCCTATTCAATTCAAACAAACAAACAAATCTTTCCTACTTAAACAATTAAAAAGTTTGTGTGTCTGTAGGTTCATTTAGTACAATTCAGAAACTAGTAACATAACTTTAAAAAGCAGAAAAAAAAATTAAATTAAAAATTTAAAAAACCCCCGATACAAAAAAAACCTCTAAAAAGAACAAAAATAATATTATTATGTACTTCTTGAATTCGTTGCGTCGGGGGACCGTTTAATAAGGGAAGAAATTAGAATGCAAGTAAGTTTACAAGGCAAATAAAGAAATTACGATATCGAATCGAATCGAATCTAAGTCCTCAATGATTAACTTCGTAATATATACACTATCAACGTACGTACAACGGTCCCCCGACGCAACGAATTCAAGAAGTACATAATAATATTATTTTTGTTCTTTTTAGAGGTTTTTTAGTATCGGGGGTTTTTTAAATTTTTAATTTAATTTTTTTATCTTAAGCTTTTCAAACCTAAAAGAAAATAAATCCTAATAGTTGTCACATATTCCTCAATCACAACATATTATATTAAAGTTTCTAACTTAAACGAACCATCGTTTACAATTGTCATTGGTTGTCTTTGACGACATCCACCAATCAGAAATGTTAAGGGATATGACAGTAAATTAGTATATTTATATTAAAGTAGTGTATAGGTAAAAAAGTAATTATATAGAACTAATTGGAGCATCGTTTTGACTTGTCATTGTGGTGTTACTTAAGTGAAGACCTAAGACATCTCAATATCACTCGCGGCTTTCAGTGAATAATAAACAGCTGTTAAAGAGTTAATTCTGAACGCTTGTAACCTTGACGAGTATTATCTGTGCTAGATTCTCTTCCTCAATGCATTCTTTGTCTTCAACCCAACTAAAGCGTTTACATAATTACTTGATGACTTGTGAATATATCTTATAAAGGACATGCTTTGATAGAAGTGAACAACTATACTACTTTATAAATATGATATCAAAAAATCCTTGTAATAAATATATCCAAATAATTTATTTCAATATGTAGACTATCAATACTTTTCACAGAAAGGTTTTATAAAACAAAATTGAATACTCCAAGATGGACAGAATCAATATAAATCTCCCATAGATATTTTATATGATAGATAAATACCTTATCTTATTAAAGATATGATAATTACATAAATAAAAATACAATAAGATATGATTTTTAAAATATCTCTTTTTAAAATGACTTACACTTTTTATCACAACCTCTTATACTTTGTTTTCATTCAATTTATCGGAGTCACATGTACGGTAGCCAGATTGGTGTTAATATGTGTACCATTAGTAACATGTTTATTTTCCTACTATATATATGTCTGTGGTTTACACGTCAATATATATACGCCATATACAATATACTGAAACCTGTACACTATCTATTGTTTGTACCTATCGTATCGTACTTACTATCTTACTAAAATGTCTGTGAGGCGACTAAATATTTTTTACCAAAACGTGAGAGGCCTCCGTACTAAGACCCTTGAGTTTTATAGGGAACTTCAGAAACACAATTTTGACATAATCTTAATAACAGAGAGTTGGTTACACTGTGGAATTTTGGATGGGGAAATAAGTGATTCGCGTTACGATGTATTTAGGCTAGATAGAAACCTGAGCCTCAGTGGTACTACAAGAGGTGGGGGAGTAATGATACTGGCACGTAGAGACCTAGGAGTTAGTATATTAGCTAATAATCACGTCACGCCTCCTACTGAGATGTTTTGGGTCAAAGTACCGGCGAGCTCTTTCAATCGATCTAATAATAAAAATCTACTCATAGGATTAGTGTACCTACCACCTAATGATCTCTTACCTCAGGTTATACGTAACGTAGTGCATAGTGTTTCTAATATTTTTAACCACCACAATAACGACCATTACTTGGTATGTGGAGACTTTAATTTGCCCAATATTCGGTGGAACCAACAGTTGGGATCCATTCTATTAAAGCGAGGCTCCTTAGACCTACAACTAGCTGGTAAATTTTTGCTGGAGGAATTTAATCTAATGGGATTGGAACAGAGCAACTTTGTTACCAACAAGTGTGGGAACACTTTAGATCTAGTTTTCACCACTTTCTGCGCATTTACCTATTCTTCTTCACCCATTTGTCTTGTTCCAGAAGATACTGCGCATCCGAGTTTATTTATCGACCCCACTGATTTGTTACTAACCCCATTAAATGAAGATCTCACATCCAAACACAATTTTAAAAAATGTAACTATAGTGCTATTTGTGATTATCTAAAACTATTAAACTGGGATAATATATTCCGTTCATGCGACAGCGTTGACTGTGCGGTTGACTGCTTTTACAAGGAATTATCAACTTGTATCAATATATTTGTTCCTAAAATCATTAATAGAAAACGCAATCATTATCCAATTTGGTACAATAGGGTACTTATAAATGTAATCCGTGATAAACTAAAAGCACACGCAAATTGGAAGGTTTATAGGAACACATTAGATTATCAGGAATTCTCGTTGCTGAGAGCCAGAGCTAAAAAATTGGAACGCGAACTTTACGACCGGTTTCTTCAGCAAATCCAAAAAGATATAAAAATGTGCCCAAAAAAGATGTGGAGCTATGTCAAAATTATGAGAGGTAAATCCAGTTACCCAAAAATCCTGACTCTCAACTCCGAATCATATGAAGGTGGAGTGGACATTTGCAATGGTTTCAATAAATTTTTTAAGAGTGTGTTTGTCAACCAATCCCATAGTTATAACGTTACTACATTGAACTTGCCAACTTACAATGACAATAATGAAATTAGCCGCATAACCGTTTCTGAAAAGGTACTTCTTACATTGTTAAAAAGGATAAATGTCAATAAATCCGCGGGCACCGATAATATTCAACCAATTTTTATTAGCAACTGTGCCGAAGCTCTAGTAAAACCATTAAAAGCTATTTTTGATAGATCATTACGTGAAGGAATATTTCCGTCAAAATGGAAAGAAGCCAACATATTATCTATACATAAAAAATTATCTAAATGTAAAATAGAAAACTACAGACCTATTTCTATTTTAAATATATTTAGTAAAATATTTGAGAAAATAGTATATAATCAAATCTACCGCACAATAGTAAATGGTTTAAGTAATACCCAGCACGGATTCTTAACAAAAAGGTCTACTGTCTCTAATCTAGCTGAGTTTTCACAATTCGTTCTCAATAATATGGAAGGAGGTGGACAAGTTGACGTAATCTACACAGATTTCGAAAAAGCTTTCGACCGTGTAGATCACGCTATTTTACTAGCTAAACTGTATAACCTGGGTATACACGGGGACTTACTCAGGTGGGTAAAATCGTACCTCACTAATCGCTCACAAGCTGTTGTTATGGGAGGGTTCAGGTCTGACTTTGTAAGCGTACCATCGGGCATTCCCCAGGGGTCACATTTGGGCCCTCTTTTATATAATGCATATATCTACGACATCTTTAGTTGTTTCACAACATGTAAACATCTTCTATATGCAGATGATAAAAAGATATACTGCAAAATTAATAACCTTCAAGACTGTATTACCCTTCAAAACACTTTAATATCCTTGTCTGAGTACTACAAAAGAAACAATATAACTGTAAATATACATAAATGTCAACAAATCTCGTTCACCCGTAAAAGAAAAAAACTCAATTACACATATAGATTAAATGACATCCCCATAACTAAAGTAAATGTAATAAGAGATCTCGGAGTAGTGCTCGATGATAAGCTTACCATGTCTGAACACATTGACCATATTACAAATAAAGCATACACCAACCTCGGCTTTGTCATACGTACATGCCAACCCTTTTCAGATTTGGCATCCATAAAATCGGTTTATTTCGCTTACGTCCGTAGTGTTCTAGAATATGCGAGTTGCATCTGGTCACCAACTTATAACATTTACATAAATAAAATTGAGAGTATTCAAAAGAAATTTTTGAATTTCCTTAATTTTAAAATACGAGTTTACAATAATTATGAAGACAGTTGTGTCTTTCATAAAATTTTACCTCTAAAAGACAGACGAACTCTACAGGACTGTATGCTGCTACACAGTATAGCTAACAACCACCTTGACTCGCCAGCACTTCTCGCGAGCCTGAACTTTAATGTACCCTATAAAAGAACTCGACATACGAAGCTGTTCTCCGTACCAACCAAATCCACTAATTATGCCCAACATTCCACGATTAACCGCATTTGCACAAATTATAACAAATACTTTTCAAACGTTGATATCTTCGATACTAGCAAACAACAATTTAGAAAAGGTATTATTAATTTAATAATAAATAGTCATCAGTAAGGTTACTTACTTATTCTAACTGCTATAAATAACTTGGACAATATTCTTTTTTTTCTTTTGGTATTTACTTTTGTATGCATGTTATGTTAAGATTATAGTTTTGTAATAGTGATCATGCCATTATATTTATGTTTATCTTAAGTTCACTTTGATTGAAAGTGTTATTTACCTTCTTAGTCTACCTGGAAAGACCTATAAGGGCTACACAAACGTCTTAATAGAATGTAAACTGTTTTATATGTAACTGTTGGTCTTTTAAATAAATAAATAAATAAATTACTATTTTATAATGAATGTCACTGTCAAGATAAAAAAGTAACATCGATGTTTCATAAAAAATCTTAGTTTTGTGTTTGTGTTCTGGAACTATTACACCTGTGATTCTATTTAAGTGAGGAAGTAAGTCAAGTGCGCAACTGACCTAGAAATGACCCGACCTGACTTAACTATTTTTTGTTTGTTTCATTAACCAATATCTGTAAGTAAATGTATTGTATGAACCTCAAAAGTTAATACCTTTTTGATGGTTTCATACTCTTATATATAATCTTAAAATATTTTCTTCAATACATTATATTAATTATTTATAATTAATATAATGTATTGAAGTCTGTATTGAAGTGTGTATTGAAGTGTGTATTGAAGTATTGAAGTCTGACCAGAAATACTGTTACAATTAAAAATAAAAAAATATTACTTTTGAATTTGGAAACGGTCATTTTCATACAATTGTTCATAGTGTTCTCTCATTTTGGCGCCAAAACATTGGCGCCAGTACAATACAATACATGACGAAAGCTAAAGATTTTATCTCGCAAAATGAATATAGCACCTAGAACCATGTCGCGTATTTTTAGAGATGTTAGGACTTGCAACTTGAAAGAGACACGCACTGGTTATTTCTTAACTGATAAATTAAAAGTGAAAGGGTGTCAAAATCAAAACAACTACTGAAGCGGTACGCAAAGGGAGGTCACAGAAACATTTTGTTTACGGATGAGAAAAAAATTACAATTGAGCAACATTTTAACAAGCAAAATGACTTTATTTATGCTCAAAGCTCTAAGGAAGCTTCTTAATTAGTCGACAGTGTGCAACGTGGGCATTATCCGACTTCAGTGATGGTTTGGTGGGGTGTTAGCTATGAAGCTATGTAGGAGTGAAAAGGTATCAAAACATCGGCACAAGTGTATCTAGATACTATTCTTGAGAGGGTAGTTAAGCCCCTTAATAGCACCATGTTCAATAACCAAGTCCTTCCAGCAAGACTCCGGATCATAAAGTTCGGTTCATGCAGTCTTGGTTGGAAGCGAACGTCTCGGACTTCATCAGAGCTGAAGACTGGCTGTCGTCTTGTCCCGATCTTAATCCGCTGGATTATGATTTATGGTCAGTTTTAGAGAGTACAGCATGCTGTAAAAGCGTATAAGATAACGTTTAAAGGACTGTATTACAGCCAATGGACACCACTTCGAATAAGCATTTTATATTTTTTATTGTTTTATATTTGTGTATTAAACTAACACACTGTAAAAGTAATAAATGTTATATGCAATTAAAAAATATTTTTTTCTTTGTTACAATATTTATGGCTAGACAAGGTACATATTAAGTAAATAACTTACAAATAAATAACATAAAAATATTAAGTAAATAACTTTTCGATAAATCAATGTATATATATACATTTGATTTATCGAAAAGTTATTTACTTAATATTTTTTTATTTGCTGTAATGTCAATGTAAAATTTTTGATTGATGAGGGGTTAGTCAATAGTATTATTTTATTAGGATATTAATATATAGATAACCAATATATCGTAGACCGAATATAGCTTTCTCTATCTACGAGCAATCACAACTTTCTTTTCCTTTCAGACACCAACACAGTCATGTCGCACCAAATACTGTTTGTAAACATCTAAGGCTCATTTCCTTCAAGCTAATATTTTGTATGCGATTCAAAGATAGTTTTTTTAACTCTGCGCTACTTTGTATGTAGTTGAAAATTGACAATTGTGTTATAAAGACCTTTCCATAGGGCAAGGATTACTTTTATAAATATCTTTACATGTAATTGTTTTAATTACTAGACAATTCAGTGTCAATTGGCGTTCCAGCCGAAGGTAACTCATAAATAGTTGCAAAAAAAAAAAAAATTTCACTTGTCACTCTTGAGAAATGTAGGAAATTCAGGAAGAATAAGAAAAAAAAGAGGAAGTAAGGGTATTTATTCTTTCGTCTGCTTCACTAAACATAGTAATAGCTACTTCTGCAAGAAGTTGCTACCAGCCGATCTTCTGTAAGAAGCCGGTACTTACCAGGACAAGCCAGACCATACCAGCTACGCTCACATGATTAACGCTAGACTGCACTTATATATATTACAAATATGAATAGCCTTATTTGATTCTAATGTTATTCGAAGGTTTACCTTCACCTACCCTATCTGCCGAAATTTAAGTTGAAGTAATTTCATGCATTTATCTGTTAGTTTGAGGATAAATCAAAATATTTTTACCATAAATATGTTCGTTTTGTATAAAAACTTAACACACTAATCTCGTCTTAAAAACAAGAGAGACATCATCACCAGAATAAGAGGGTGCGTTCAGACGTCTGCAAAATAGAAAAGAGGTTTCTCTAAAAAATATGCTTGACTACTTGCAAACTTGATTGTTTTTCTGAAAAAGTTACTTTGATTAGAAAAACATTAACTAATCTTATCGTGATTATTACAACTTGTTTATAGAAATTCAAGAAGAAAGTGCTTTCATAGACATGATGATGAAGATGCATATTGATGACAAAGTCAATGAAGAAAAAGAAAATAGCTTTAAAATCAATTCGTAAACGAATACAGATCTTTATTAATAAACTATATTACTTCGTACTCATCATATTATTTCTTCAGTAAGTAAACTATATTAAAATTAAATAGTAGTACAGTCTCGTTACGTGTGTAAAGTCTGATATCGCTAGTAATTAATAAAATTGTGTGAAACAGATTGTGTGCGTCCCAGAAAACATTAATTAAATTATGTGTATAGTTTTAATTTTCTTATCTGGAAAAGCACAAAAATTACGCTATTACCTCGAAATTTCGAAGGCATCATACAACAGAAAGGTATTTCATTTTTATTATTTTTCTAACAAATGCTGTAATTGTGTATACAATGATGTAGTTTTTGAAATATGATTAAATATTGTACAATTTAAATTTTTAATTTAAATAGTATTTAAATTTTTTATTAAACAAATTTACATTTAAATTACTATCCAATATAAAAGATACGCCTGCCTCAACTATTGTGATATAATAATGTATACATATCTATTAATAGATATCCCCACAATAGTTATCTATTATATACATATCTATTTTCTATCTCCTCGAGCGCACTTAGAACTGTCATAAATGCTATTGGGCTAGTCATAAATGGCCTCGAGATACAGTTTATTTGGTAATTTTAGTATCTCAAGTACCTATATTTGGAATTAGGATTGAAGTTACTTATCTCTTATTATTGGAGGTATTGCTATGTTATTGACCATTGTATGTTTAAGTGTAGTTTTGTTACAGTTTAACGAGTATCAGATCAACTATTCTTAGTTATTATATAAATATATACTCAGTAATGACTACAGAATGGTCGATAAATTAATTGGAAAGTGACAAGAACCTAACTCACAGATTGTTGTTACAAATCCATTGACGTGTTTATGATATTTATTTTAAATGATATAGTAAGCAGCTGTTCTATCCCGACTCATACAAGACTATTTTTAAGGTATATTAAAGTATCAATATTAAGTAATTTTATTATATAATAAATTTATTCTTAAAATGAAAACAGAAACGATCTGCTGTTTATTGTTTCTTGTAATGTTTAACTTGTACATACAACAATAAAAATAATATACAAACCATTTTCTTGGAAAGGAAGGAACGGTTTCCCTTAGGTCACAGGTTCTAGTCCTGTCTGTGTTATTCTGTTTATTTAGAATACAACTAAAATTGCTCAACAAATTTGTAGACAATTTCAAACATAAAACAAACACCCAGAAACGATCCGTCTATACCCGCCCTTCCCGTTAGCAAGACATATATGCAACCGCCCGTACCATACACGCTAGGAGCGGATATATGTCTTGCTGACCGGGTACACCCGGTTATGACGTAATTGTGCCCTGCGACACCATCGTCCTGCTGGCGCTACATAGGGACGAACAGATGGGGTCTTAATATTTCAAAGTTTTGAGTCAAGGCTACAAGATTTTAAAATGACATTATAATATTTCATATCTTCAGTTTAGTTTCCTGTCCTTCAATTTATCCATACAACATTCTTCTCTCCAGTGTAGTAAAACTTCTTTTTTTTTTTCAAGATAAAAAATACAATATTAAGCTCAAACTAAAAGCATATGTGTGTTAGGTACTAGCATTAGACATAACATAAGCGGTATCCAATTACAACTTGCACAATGTTATTAATGGTCTCAATGATAATAGAAGCTATTGTATTGTAATACAGTTCATTTTTGTTGTTATCCTAAAATCATTGTTTTAATCAAATTCGAGACTTTGTAAAGCAAATACGAGTCTTTAGATTGCTAGCAGTATTATTTCGTTATCACTCTTCAAATAAGTTTGGAATGTATATTGTTAATCAACTAATAGTTTGAGTAAATTATATTGTTATCCTTTATTTACAAGGGAAAGTCTCCTTGTACATAATATATGTATGTATGTAATTTTAAGTAACAATAACAAACACAAACTACATCCAGACTTCAAACTTAAATCTATGGATCAGACAATAAGTTATATGAAAGAGTTAGGAATTTAGATTGACTTGATGTTAGAACGAAAAAAAAAATTGTATTATTGTTTTAATTAAACGTTGAAAATAAGAAGAATTTTATATTCAAACCTGTCACTTTTGTACCCCATTATATAAAGATTCTTCCATTACTGGCAATAACGTAAAATATTTTTTATAAATATATTGTATGTTTATTATTTTTATATCAACAGTATATTATTACAATAAAACATTCAAAGTATTTGTTCCATATTTTTAATGAGGCACGCTTTCGTTAACGTCGATGCGTGTAAGTATGTCACAGGGTCACATGTCGAGAACAGTTTTTGAGGGTTAATTGGAGATTTTTTTAAACCTCGTTTTGTACATTATGCAAATAATAAGTACCTCTCAATACCTTATATATACTTACATAAACTCGGTTTAACGAAAACTTTTTAAATTAATAATTTTAAATTTGCTGACATGTCAATGTAAATTATTTGATTGGTTGATGGAATGATATTCCGGGTCCCTCAATAGTGCTTTTTTTTAACGAGGTTAAAATATAGACAATCAAAATATCGTAGATCCAATATATCTTTCTCTATTTACGGGCAATTCCAACTCTTAACAGAGTTGATAACTTTTTTCTTTCACTGTCCTTTCAGAAACCAACACAGTCACGTCGCACCAAATACTGTTTGTAAACTTTAGTATAAGTTGTAAGGATCCTTTCCGAGAAGGTAAAATGCTGTATGTGGTTCAAAGGTAGTTTTTTAACTCAAAGTGTACTTTTTGTGTAAATGCAACATGTCAATTATCGGTTTATTTTTCATTCTATATTTATATAAATTTAAGTAAGCTTAACATGGCTATACATGTTTATAGATATTTTCAAACATGTCAATTATGTTGTACACATATTTCCATAGCTTATTGATTACTTTTCTAAATATTCTAACCGTCTATGTATATTTTATATATAGACGGTTTCAATATAGTAAACGTTCCAACCGATGGTAAGTGATACTCTTACTTTCCCTTATTCATGATCGATACATGAATAAAGGGAAGTAAGGGTATTTATGGTTTAGCCTCTTTCACTAAACATATTTGTAATATCTACTTCATGCCAATCTTCTGTACGAAGGCGGCACTAACCCGGTCGAGTCAGCCATACTAGCTACAATCAAATGACTAAGGCTATGCTTCACCTATATATATTATACATTTAAAAAGCCTTATATGACTCCTTTGCCATTTAACGGCAGACTTGGGAAAGTTAGCGTGTAACTTCATGTATCAGATAAAGGCATAGCACATGTTGTGGGTTTTTCCAATTATCCTCTGAGCAACTTCTTATGACTACAACTCACTAATAATTAAACTTTATTACCTAGTACTCATCAACATACTATGTACTTCACTAACAACTGTGCTATATTAAAATTAAATAGTAGTACTGTTTAGCCATGTGTGTAAAGTCTGATATCGATAATAATTACATGCTACAATTGTGAGTACCGACTGTATGAATACTAGAAAATATGAATTATTGATATTTAGTTATTTATTTCTTTTCCATTTTGAATCTTGTGAATCACTTGTGTACTTCAAATTGAAATGCCAGGAGAACCTATTTTAAGACTATACGCAATAAGCCCTTCTGTAAAGACTCTGCCCAACTTAAAACTACCCAGCTACCTACCTTACAACCTTGAAATGTGGGAGGTCTAATTCAACAGATATATACCTTATATAGGACATTTTTATTATTATTCGAACAAATGCCAAAATGGCCTATATAAGGGTATTATTTCTGAAATATGCTAATATTTTACAAATTACATTTTATTTATATAATATTTCTTCTTTTTATTTAACTAACTTATATTTAAGTCGCTATCCTATACAAAACATACATCCGTCTAAGTCTATTGCGTGGAACATATTTATTTCTAATCGCCGCAAGCATTCTTAGAACTGTCATTTATGCTATTGAGATAGTTAGAAATTGCCTCAAGCTAAAATTTATTTGGTGATTAAAATATCTCTAGTGTATCGCAAATAAGATTGAAGTTACTTATATTTTGTTATTGACCGTTGTATGTTTTGTGTAGATTTATTATAATTCAATGTATCAGGTCCAATTATAATACGTAAATATATACTCAGAAATCGTCGTAAATCCATCAATTGTCAGAGAAACGAGTAAGTTGCTCACAGGTTGTGGGTCTGTCTGTCTGTGTTGATGAACTGTTCATTCTATATTGATTTAAAATTGCAGTAGAACTATATTCTACCTTATACAATATTCTACTTTATACTATATTCTACTTTATACTATATTCTACTTTATACTATATTCTACTTTATACTATATTTTACTTTATACTATATTCTACTTTATACTATATTCTACTTTATACTATATTCTACTTTATACTATAGCACATGAAGAAGAATGTTTTTGTTATATTTTATCCTGTTTTCGGCTTCTCTAAATCCTTAAAAATATTTTATTATATTTGTTGTATTTTTTTTTCTAAGTTAGTTATTGTTGTTAAAAATAAGAAAATGTATGTAATATAAATAAAATAAAGTCAATTATCAGTTACTGCTTGGCTGATAAATAAATAATAACAGTAACTATTCGACATAACATAAGCCGTATCCAATTACAACTTACACAATGTAATAAATGATGATGTCTCAGTTAATAATAGTAGTTAAACTATTGTTATAAAGTTCAGTTTACATTAGCATCAGCAAATCATTTCTTAAAAAGTAAAGTTTGCATTGAAATTTGAGGCTTTATAAAAGCAAAGAATTTTAGTAAACTAAAAACGGTGGCAAATTAGTCTTTTATTTCTCTACAAATAAGATTTCAATTTATATTGAATATAAACTAAATATTCTAGGAGATTATATTCTTATTCGTTTTTATATCTGGAATAATCTGGAATTCAAATTAACTTGAGGTTGGGAGGAACAATAAATGTTATTGTATATTATTATAGTATATACGTTATTGTTTTAATTGAACATCGAAAAATTATAAAAAAATATTTTATTTATTTCTAACATACTAATTAACATAAAATTATATTTTGTTGTTTTTGATGTAGTTCTTAGATTCCTTATTATATCTATTAAAAGAGTGCTGCATTTCACATATTATTCGCTTCCATTAATGGCAATATTTTAGAATAATTACAAACAATTTTAATAAATATATTGTATATTTTTTATTTTTATATCAACACTATATATACGTACCGTGAGATAAGCAAGATTATTCAGTATCTTTGCATAATATAAGCATTTAACCAAGGTTAAACAATCTTGAAGAAACTAAGTCATGGGAAGTTTTAGGTTTTATAACTTAGAAGCTTTACAAATATTCATGAAAGAAAAATATATTATACTTTAAAATTCTATAAATAATTAAATATTTATAAATATTTCCTGTGTATAAAATATTTACTGTATAATAAAGTTTCTTAAGCAAACCGCCTTAACAATAATTCGGAGCAAAAAAAAATTAACACAGCCTGAAACACACTTCATTCATATAAAACAACCGTCGGGAGCAAATCTTTCAAAATGTCCTAATAATTCTAAAACCAGACCATCTAAAAGTGTATTTTAATTTCTTTCATGTCAATTACCAGAGGTATCCCATCGTAATTACAATCACTCGCTGTGAAAGACAGTGAGGTAATAGAAGTCCTTTCAGTCCTTATTAAGTCGGGTCATTTAATATGTAGATTCAAACTTTGGAGATTATCCGACATATATATGAACTAGTAGCATATCATTTTAAGTTGTGCCTGTCTAGTATTCAAAAGTATTATTTAAATAACAAAAATGCAAAAAAATCTTCAAAAGAGGGTAGACTAAAAAAACTCTCACACATCTATTTTTGTAAATGTTTTCTTGTTATCAAAAGAATGTAAGACAAAGAAGAAACGCTATAAGGTGTTGTAACTTATATTAAATCAAATATCATATTATATTAAATTATTTAATTGTAAATAATGAAATTATTGTCACTATTCAAATTTACAAAACGTCAGCGTTTGTATTCAATATAAATACAGTTGAAGTTCATATTTCATTTTGTCGACTCAATCTCAAAAAGAGGTTTCATTAGTTGATTGTTTATATTACGTGTAACAGGAGTGCTTTATTTCTATAACGATGGAAAACAAAGGTAAGAATATTATTTAATATTTAAATAATAATACATATATATACTACTTGATTAGGTGTATATATAATAAGTTGTGGATAATATTTGAATACTATAATAACCTTTATTCTTTCTGGATGACACAGTACTGACTTTTACTATTAAAACATTTTACAATCAAAGATATAAGTGACAAGTTAATAATAAGGATATAACTAATAATTAAGTTTAATAATTGCAATATATATTATAACAAGTGCCATAAGAAATATTGAATATAAGTATTTATATATAGTAAATTTATTAAAAAATGTAGGTATTATGAAATAACTAGGATATTTTTACTTTTGGAATCCTCGCGGATACACACCTCCATCCAGGGCAAGATGGAGGTTGTTATGTGAGACTCCTACTCACTAAACCAGACGGTCAACACCTCGCCATCTTAGTGGAGCGCCACGGGAACGCTTGCGCACACAATCGCGTTGCTCCGACGGTAGAACGCGTGAGCGGCCACCACCACCTCAATGGAGTGACGCGCCCGGTTGACATGGACACGCCCCACTCTGGTGACCGGCTTCATAGAACGTAAAGGGCTGCTCCTCCACCGGACACGACGAGCCAGATCCAGACGTCAGCAAGCTGCACTCAGAATCAAGGAGCCCCGATCTGACTTAACCACTCGGAGCCGGTCCTGTAAACAGGTCCGAACCCGATGCCGCCACCAGCGACTGGTGTACACTGCAGGTAACCCTCTGAAGAAGAACACCCCGATGCACAGGGCCGGAAAAAGTACGCAAACACCCGTCTGGAGACGACGCAGGAGATTCAACCTTGACTGACCTGATACCCCGCTAAAGGAGCCCTCCAAGGAAAAAGCTCCACAGCCACCTATGACAATGACTATTCCAGGCCTACCACCCGGTGGCCTCCCCCTTAACAAGGAAGAGACCGTCGCGTACACAACCCAGGGGCCACTCCACAGTCCACTCTGCAAAAAGAGAAGTAATTGGAGCGACCTCGCAGCTGACCTCGGTAAAGGTCTGCGCCCTCCCACCCTCACTGCCCAGGCCAACTTTCCGCGGACAGAAGTCGATGAAAAGAGGCCCATCAACCATCTCATCTCAACGGACCAAGCTTTCCATTAAAAAAATCGCCAACGCGTTTGGCTGGTACGATGCCACATACAGACAGACATATACACAGATACACAGGTCAAACTTATAACACCCTTCTTTTTGGATTGGGGGTTAAAAAAGGTGGTCATAAAAATGTTAGATAAATTTTTATTACTATTAAAAATAATGTTGGTTCAAATGTATGTTTTAATAAGTACCTGATATGTATTCTGTGTGTATATAAATATTAAATAAATAAATGTTTTATATATTGCAGTAAAAATATGTTAAGATTAGTTAATTATATCTTTAACTAAATTAATACATTATTTAAATAAGTCACGAGTAGGTCTTTTGTTCTCAATTTTTTAGAACAAAACTTTTTTTTTTAATTAATATTAAAACATGATCTGGAATAGAGTGAAAACTATATCCAGTTATGATTCTTACAGCTTGCAACATACTCTGTCAAGAAGATGAAGAAGATTATTTAGACTACCCTATAACACTATTGGACTTAGAAGAACATAGCGTATTACGCCGTTCTGAAAATTATTTTAGACGTAAGATATTTAAGATATTATATTTATATTAAATAAAAAAATACCATGTTTCTAACAATATCATTATTTTTAGATATTACAATTGAAGATCCAGGTTATGTTGTAAACATTTCATCAGAAGATTATGAAATACAGCTCCAAAAATCATTATCACAAGTTAAGGAATTAAAACGAGAAAGTTCTGGATATACTAATAACATCGGTAATCTATTAAGTAAATGTCGCACTTGTAGCATTAAACTTGTTGACTGTCATAAATTTCCATGGTATTACCGAAGTAAACTTCAATCTACAAATAATACTCAGTACCCCAATACAGATCACAAGGTTATAGAAATAGGGGACGAAAAAATAACGATTATAGATTTAACAAAAGAAGAACACGTAGAATATAACAACGTAAGTAATGAAGAGATACTAAAAGTTAAAGCCGATTGGAATGAATTCACTAGAATTGACAATGCGGTCGGTGGAAAAGTAAGAAAACAGACATACAAAACAACATCTAAGCCAGTATTGAATATTCAAAAAAAAACTCATACGGAATTACAAAGTAAAGAAACTGTTCACGATCCCGATCTTATATTCAAGATATATACGAGAAAAATAGATACAACCATCCAAAAGATAAAAAATAATATAGAGTCTAGTCAAAATAATACAAATATAAGTCATAATTTCGGTAATGAATTATTATTAGAGAGTAAAAGCTTTATTAAAAATCATACAAATAATTCACGAGATATAAAAGAAAATGATAAGGTAGCTAAAGTACAAAGAGATAATATCAATAAGGATTTTAAAAATGTCCACCATAAGAAGAAGAATAGTAAAAACTCTAATGAAGTAACAAGTATTTATACATCTGAACAAATCAGCAAAACAAAACTAAAAATAAAGAAAACTTCATTAAAATCGAAAGAATGTAAAAATTACTATAAAGAGATGGAAGATACAAGACAAAACCTAAACACCACAAATAAAAAACAATATGATTCTTTAAAGATGATTGAAAAAAAACGTAAATCAACAAATGAAGTACCACAGATTCATTACTCATATCCTTTAATATCTCCAAATTTTGAATCGAATCGTTTTTCTTCAATGCCTCGAAACACTGATTTCGACAGAACTCATGAATGTTACAAACAATTATTTACCGCAGATAGAATAATACCACATTTTCACAAGAATATTTTTTTAAATCATCCAAATATTTTATCCAAATCTAGCACGAGATGTCCAAAACGAACAAAAGAAACTATTTACAAAACAACCACAACAAAAGAAACTATTAACAATTATGAGACTAAAAGAAATAAGAGTCATTTAACTTCTATGATAGATTTGAACAAGATGTCGCAAATATCGAATCCAAATTTACATGACACATATCATTGTACTGAAAATAACAATGCAATGGTTTATGATAATAAACCTCAAAAACAAATATATAATTCTATGGTTTCAAACATTTCTGCAATTGATTCTCAAAATCCATCTCCGTTTACTTATAAACTACCTGTGAAAAACGCATTGATATTGAACCTGTCACATGCTTCGCCAGAGGCCATCATAGAAAATGTAAATAATATTGTTTCTAGAAGCCAATGTAATAAGCATGCAGCACAATTAGAAAAAGAAAGACTGCTATACCTTCTTCCTTCTAATTGTAACTTACCAGATTCTCATATACAAAATATATTTTCAAATAATAGTGATAGTAATTCTCAACCTCATATTTAAAATGTATCAAGTATACTGTACTAAACAATACTGATTGAAATTTACAATTTCAATTTAACTGAAATATTTGAATTTATAGTTAAAATTAAAAAAAAGACACAGTTACACAGTTATTTTGGAATGTTGGTTTAATTATTTTACCATCAAATAAAGCAACTTACGCGTGTTATGGCTATATTAAAAGTTTTATGTAAATCAAACTATGATTTTAAGTTTAACATTTTGAAGAAAACATTTTGTGTTTATTAATTGTTTTTTTTTTAATCTTTTATTATTATTTTGTTGGGATTTGGACATATCAGCCCCATCATAACCCAGACTTACAATTAATTCTGCATTGAATCAATATATACTTTTTCACAAATGCTAAGTCAGTATTGCCTTAGCATTTGTGAAAAAATATTTCAATAACAGACTTAAAACTTTCTGTTGTCGGTTGATTAAGAAGATATGCAAAACTACATCATAGCTATTAATACAATATTTCTGCACATGTGCTACCCTTTGTGAAGTATATTTATTGTATTCTACAGCACAAGTACCGCAAGTATCACAATTGGCTGATTTATTTTTTTCAATTAGAATTGCAAATTTGTTCTAAGTATAATGTCCAGAACGTAATCTATGAGCTATGAATTTAAATTTTCTGCTTAACTTAATATTATAAAACAAGGGGAAATAAAGAGACTAACCTTGTATTGTTTTATTCCAGATTTATTTCTCTCTACTTCTTAGATCAAAATATTAAATAAATTTGTTTAAACATTTAATTTTGAAGTTATGTACAATTTTTGTTAAAAAAGAAAGAACCGGAGATTCTGCTTCTATAGTTTTGCTAATTGCTAATTTAGATATATTAAGTTGTTATTAATAAAGTTTCTTAAAAATATAACATTTTTTTTTTTGTTATTTTATAATCTTGTTTTCTTGAGAATGTTTATTATTATAATATAAGGAATATTTTTGTACAAACAATATCATGTATAAATAAAAAACTTAGTTGAACTTCTTCCTATTTGAAATGATCTGTAATATATTTTATCATACGGTGTATCAACGAAAATGCCTTTGGTTAAAACTTATTGAAATTAGCGGGCTTTGTTTTTGTATAAGTTAGAACTGAGGTAGAAAGAGAACGCCAAAAATTTTAAGCATCTTATTTCAAATGCGCGTTTTCCCCAAATACACACACAAACGATAACTGGTGCATGCCATTAGGTTGTATTACCGGAAATATAGAATATATTATCTGTACACCGACTGTTTTGGTTTGGGCTTTGCTGTTTGAGTAGAATGTTAATAAATACTTAATAAACACTTTATACGTAGCTTTACTATACTTAAACGTCTGTGCTATCCACTCGACCATATATACAAGTTATGTATATTATTTAATACTTAAAAAAATAAGCTCAGTTTTTTTGAAGCTTTATAACTATTAATTTGTAAATATTTTATAACTTAGGAAAAGTTATGCATAAATATGGTTTAAGCCTGGGTTCAAATATGAGAGTCGCATGATTATTGCGAGATTTAAATGACGCAAGAATATCGAGGTAATGGGCCGATCCTGGCAGTCCGCAAAATTGCTCAAGTATTAACTTAAGGCATTAATGTAGATAACATTAAACGATTGAAGAAAGTTTGAGAAACAGGAATTTATGGTGATATTAAGATGGTCTGATATACCGTACAAGCTTTTATCACTACATTATTTTTATAATACGCTGTATCTCTAAACATACTTTTACATATAATAGGTTGAAATGAGCTGACTTTGCCAGGATAGTATTTCTGAAATACTATTCTTACTCTTTTAGTTTTACAAACTGAAAGATGGATGTTAACAGAAAAACGTTAGATTTTAACCCCGAAATTCCAGAAATATGTAAATTTACCAATATTCTTTCTCAGTACTTGTTTGTTTCTTTGTCCCTTTGTCATGTCCTCGAAAATTACCTTACCCTAAGTTGTTTAAGCTATAGTCAGTGATGTATTTTCTATTTGTAACATTTTATTGTTTCCCTTGGGATCGAAAGATTTTTCGCCATTAAAAAGGAAAGTCAACATAAAGATAAGGTATATGATGCCACAGAGGGATCATTTTGAATCAAAAAGGGTTATAATAAATATGTTGTATATTAATGACATATTAAATAAATCTTATTAATGTATGTAATACCTTACACCTTTATTTGTATAAGCCACAAAAAGAAGATTATGTTAAAGCTAAAATCCGGCCAATAATCCAGGAGATTTATCTCTCCGTCCTTGAGTTCGTGAAAATATATGTCGTCTAATTTGTACACGCATGTATATTAATTTGTCTTGAATAAAAAACTCTGTTAGTAATAAATACGAGAATTTATAACTATTATATGTATAAGAATTATTTCCTTTAAAACTTAATTATTTCCTAAAGAATGTCTTGTACTGAATGAAGTTAATTCTAAAATATTATGCAAAATATATTATATGGTAACAAATATTAAATTGCTAACATGAACTGTTAACCATCAACATTTTACCTACTAAGGATACATTTTAAATTCGTCAAATTAGTTCTAAGTATATGCGGGAAAAGATTTGACATTTTATAAGTTTTTCTGTAAATTATCTGCCACATTAAATTTACTTCATACATAATTAGATTTGAATTTGAAACTATAATTTTTTACTATTTTCAGAATTATCGTCTATGTATATCAGTAAGTCCATTAATTAGTCATCTACATCCAACAGTCTCTTAGTTAAAGGTAATAGACTTCAGAATGTAGTTATAGCTGAGCATTAAGGGACACAAATTGAAAATGATAGATACTATCTGTGTATTCTTTAGTTACCAGATCCGATAGAAAATATAGAAATGTAATTTAAATAATCAATACTTAGTAAATAGTTATGTGTTAGTTTAATAAACAGATATTACATAGTTCAAAATATAAAAAGCTTATTCGAAGTGGTGTCCATTGGCTGCAATATAGTCATTTAAACGTTTAGGCCAGGTATCAATGAAAGCACGCGCTCTTTCCATGGGAAAATTCTTCACTGCCAATTGTATGGATTGTTCTTGTACTGAATTAACTTCATTCAGTACAAGACATTCTTTAGGAAATAATTAAGTTTTAAAGGAAATAATTCTTATACATATAATAATTATAAATTCTCGTATTTATTACTAACAGAGTTTTTTATTCAAGACAAATTAATATACATGCGTGTACAAATTAGACGACATATATTTTCACGAACTCAAGGACGGAGAGATAAATCTCCTGGATTATTGGCCGGATTTTAGCTTTAACATAATCTTCTTTTTGTGGCTTATACAAATAAAGGTGTAAATTATTACAAACATTAATAAGATTTATTTAATATGTCATTAATATACAACATATTTATTAAAACCCTTTTTGATCCAAAATGATCCATCTGTGGCATCATATACCTTATCTTTATGTTGACTTTCCTTTTTAAGGACGAAAAATCTTTCGATCCCAAGGGAAACAATAAAATTTAATAAATAGAAAATACATCACTGACTATAGCTTAAACAACTTAGGGTAAGGTAATTTTCGAGGACATGACAAAGGGACAAAGAAACAAACAAGTACTGAGAAAGAATATTGGTAAATTTACATATTTCTGGAATTTCGGGGTTAAAGTCTAACGTTTTTCTGTTAACATCCATCTTTCAGTTTGTAAAACTAAAAGAGTAAGAATAGTATTTCAGAAATACTATCCTGGCAAAGTCAGCTCATTTCAACCTATTATATGTAAAAGTATGTTTAGAGATACAGCGTATTATAAAAATAATGTAGTGATAAAAGCTTATACGGTAGGTATATCAGACCATCTTTATATCACCATCAATTCCTGTTTCTCAAACTTTCTTCAATCGTTTAATGTTATCTACATTAATGCCTTAAGTTAATACTTGAGCAATTTTGCGGACTGCCAGGATCGGCCCATTACCTCGATATTCTTGCGTCATTTAAATCTCGCAATAATCATGCGACTCTCATATTTGAACCCAGGCTTAAACCATTGTCTTATGAGATTATTTTTAAAACAAATTGAAAGAATCCTTTGTCATAAGGTAACGTTACACGGAAGTTTGATAAAATGTCAAATGTGATCTATTAAAATAAAAAAGTTTCAGTTACTGAATATCTTAGCTTAATTACGTTTATATTAGTTTGTGGTCAACCAAGTTTATTTAAAAAATGCATCGATTATTTCAATTTTTAAATTATTATTTTTTTTTATTTATTTTTATACTGTGCGGTTTTCAAGGACATTTTTCCCACGTTCCACTCGCTTGTGGAACGAACTCCCTTCGGTGGTATTTCCAGATCGATACGACATGGGTACCTTCAAAAAAGGCGTTTACTCCTACCTACATGGCCGGCAACACTCTTGTAAATCCTCGGATGTTGCAAGAGTTCATGGGCGGCGGTGATCACAAGTCATCTGTGACCAGCTCGTTTGCCCTCCTCTTACATAAAAAAAATAAATAAATATGTATGAAAGTGTTAATGGAAATTTTATAAAGATACAAATTTAAATATCCCGTTAGTAAGTTAACTGCAAGTAAATTGTCCAAAATCGCCTGCATGATTCCTGGCTGCCAGTATTCACAGTTGTTCCCAGTAACACAACTTAATTATAAATGCAACAGTTACATATCTCATTACTTTTAGAGTTCACTCGGATTTGTATCATCATGCTTAAAGTTGTTAATAATGTGTTTTTTTTTAAATTTAAATAAAAAATAATATTTTCAGGTTTCCTACTATTGAAAATCAGGTTTTATTTTTCTTACCTTTTTTCTAAATTGGTATGTTTTATTAAAGTTAGATATACAAGGATATCTGTTAAGATAAAATATTTAGGATATTAAGCTTTCCTGATTTCGAAGTTTTTAAATTAAATAATGTGGTTAGTTAAAAACAGTCCTCTAATCTTAGCAGTGTCAGTGTCAGTCACAATGTCGTCTTAGTTTACTCAGTCAGAACAAGTCTCTTTATATTTTAGAATAGTTAATACAACTTGAACTAAAAGCAAAAATTGTATATGAAAGTGACATTTTAAAATTATATTTGGTTATTCAATTCTCATATAGTTTTGTCAGCGAAATGTAAAGTAAAATGTATATTTGCAAAATAGCAACTTGCATCGTTGCCAACGTTTCGGCCATTTTCAATTACAATTCAAGCTTTAACCTAGTAAAGTATTCTTGAAAACTACTTTGTTCTATATATATTTTTAGGGATCTAAAAAGTAAAAACCATATACTAATTATTTAAACTAGAAACTAAAGGAACACTAACTTGTTGGAATTACTAGAAATCACTTTAGTATACTCTGTGTTTGATATTGTTGTTTGTGTGAGTTGATTGTTTGTTTGATGTCATTGTAAATTGACCTGTTACGGTAATGACTGGAACACTAGAGACGTGATTGCGTTCCATTTCATGTTTATCGAATATAAATACAATAAGTCAGGTTTTTGAACGTTTGCTTGTAATGTTTTAATTTAATATATATTTTTATTCTTGGTTTTATTATTTCTAGAAATCATTATATAAATTATATTGTAAATATATATTTTTATGCACTTAACCGAAACAACCAGAACACTAAATACGATAACGGTTTTTGTGTATCTTTTATTTGATTTCTACTCATTACCGACATCTTTATCAAAAATTTCATTTAAAATTATCATGATATATTATATAAAATGATTTAAGCCACTCAATTAAAAATCTATCTGCGGTAAAATACTCTTGGGTCATATTGAAGAGGTGGATTCATGGAGATTGCTAAATTAAAAATAAATAAGCTTTTTTTTTAAATTTACTTAAATGATGTAGTCCAATAAGTTTATATTATTTTTATAATATAAACTGTACAATGACACATATTTTTTTAATTACTTCTTACATTAAATATTATATCATAATAATAATATATACCCATTTTATGCATTTATTATAATATTACGTTATTGTATTAACAAAATTTAAACATCTTGTACTAAGTTAGTAAATTGTCAAATAGTCAACTCAAACAAATTAAAATATCCCCTACACAGTACACAGGCTCGAATATTAGTAATATAACTAAATTACAAACAAACAGTTACCTATTTCATTAAAGTCACAGTCAAACCGGATTTATTTAATCATACTTAAAAATTTTTAGTACTTTATACTATTTTATAATTAATACCAAGTAAGTAAAGAATATTTTAATCATTGCTACTTTTTAAATAATAAATTAAGGGCTCCAGTTAACACTGAAATTTTATAAAATAAAACTGTTGAAATACTTAAGAAAGTTTCGAAAATTATTTCTGGAAACTGAACGTCTATCTGCAGTGAAGTAGTTCTTGACTTTTGCATAAAGGACAGGTCTACTTACATTTATAGAACCATTATTCCTGTAATTTCACCACTTTTTTTTACAAATTAAATGTAATGCTACGGAGTTGAAATTATTGAAAATAATATATTCATTTTTAATTTGGAAAACAAAATTAATATATAATTAATCGTCTGTCACTAAATAATGAACTCTCATTGTCTGGGGTACATATTACTGTATATGATATTTATAAATAAAATACCTTATATTCAGAATTAAATACTGTTCACAAAGAATATAAAAAAAAACATCTTTGGCATAACCCACGTAACAAGACACGTCATTGCAGTTGCTGAAAAGAGGTAGTTATTTTAAATAATATGTTATTTCAGATAGTATATTATTGTATAAAATATATTATTCTATATAGTATATTATTTTATATTATATTATGTTAATTACTAGTTTATTGGTATGAAGTGCCAAATAGCACACTGGTTCTACATCTACATCGTTCTGTGTCTACAGAATTACTTTATTTCATAAAAAAGTCTGTAGTCCAAAATCCTCTATTGTCGTAGCACGAAGTTAGCTGAATCATATCTCACGAGCTTCGGGTTTCGTTTAGCGTCCGTATCATTAATATGGTATGTATGTATCAATACATGTTAAGTAAGTAAATGCCTTCGTCAAAATTAATGTTAAAATAGTTTTCAGGAAACCTAAAATTAAAATTATTTTGTAAGATTCATTATTAAAGTTTATCAAAACTTCTTTAGGTCTGCCTCTTCAGTGTGAGTTGAGTATCTTACTGGGAACGGACTATTTGTCGAGTTCCTGAGTGAAACATTCCTTTCGTTTTAAAGTTTCATTAAAATATTTGTTTTATACAAACCTCAAAACTTAAAGATCTAGTAAATGAAATGAATATATTTATTTTATTATTATTAATTTGATTTTATTTCCACTTATGAGAGCAATATTACGAATCATTTTTTCGTTGTTTAAATGTATGAATATCTTTAATAATTAACTTGTATACAATTTTATTCTGAACTCTTCTAATGTGACAATACTTATATTTCGAGATACCAGTACACTTAGTTGCGTATTTTAATTTACTTTACTTACTCCTAAATATTAGTTGTGTTGGAATGTTATAATTGTATATTTTTGTAGCTCATCGCAGATAATTAAAATTTTATTCCAGAAATCTTGCAAAATGTAAAAAGGTTCATTTGACTATACACTAAATTAAAATAACTGTTAATTAAAATAATTCATGGTAACAGTGAAATATTACTAGTATTCATAATTGGATAAAGTTTTCATTATACTCACAACTGATCATGTTTTTGTACGTAATGTAAATAAAATGGTTTGAGTGTAGAATGGAGTCTGTTTGGAATGAAAAAAAAACATATTTAATAATTATATTCAGACTAACTACACATTTTTATCTAACTAGAAATATTTTTCGATCTCTAACAAGTTTCTGAATTTTTTGGCGGCACAAGTTAAAAGTTTATTTATAACTTTAATGTATCTGTTTTATGTGGAATATAAAAAATTTGTTAGTAGTCAAAAATATGTCTGACAATCTTAGAGACTGTCGGATAACCTATAGGTTAAATGACCCAACTGTACCTTGGATTAAAGGATGTCACAGCACGGACGGCACAGTTTTAACTCGCTGCCTTTCACAGTGACAGATTGTAATTACGATAGGATACCTCTAGTAAGTGACATGAAAGCACTGGAAAATATACTTTTTATGCCCCCGTTTCAGAATTATAAGGGTCTTTTGAAGATCTGCTCCCGACGCTTTTTTTTTGTCCAATGAGGTAGCTAAGTTTAACGGACACGACCCACATTTATACTTCGAATAATTATGTAGTTGGTTTACGAAACGGTATAATAGAGCGTGTGTATTTTTGTAGCAACTGAAATTGTTATTCCTTATATATTTGCAGCATCGACTCGAATTACATCAAATAAGAACTAAAGCTTCTAGCGACTTAGTTTTTTAAGATTGTCCTGTCATGGTTCAATGCTTATATTATGCAAAGATACTGGATAATCTCTGATATTGTTTAAAACATTCAGCCGCTGCTTCTTCACCAATATCATGGCTCAATTTAAAAACGTCGTGCCTCCGCATTCATAACTTATAAAACTTTATAAGGAATGATTTTACTTTGACACTTGAATATGTTGTTAACTTAAGGCTGGTTTTTTTGAGAGTTTATTTATTTATAGAAATTATTTTAAAAACACCAGAAATCGAGTAGTTATTATGTAAAAAATCATGTTACAATATAATAATTTTGTTGAAATGTAATCAAAGTTAAATACTAATTAAAGACTTACTCTATAAAAATGTAACTTTAAAAGTTTCTTCTATTAACCTGTAAATCTGTTTTCGACATACTTACACTCATCGATCATATATGTTATTCCTAAGCATATGCATATTTATACTAAGTTGACCTTTTTTTTTTTTTTTTTTTTTTTTTTAACGTCAGGAATCCTCATGGATACACACCTCCATCAAGGGGATGATGGTGGTGGTTATGTGAGACTCCTACTCACTAAACCTGACGGTTGCCGCCGCCGTCATAATGGGACACCACGGGATCGCTTTCGCACTCACCGCGATGCCCCGACGTGATCCACGGAGAGGGCACCCCGCAACGAGGAGCACCCATCCCTTTTTCGCAGGCTTGATAGATCGTGGAGGGATCCCCTTCCCCCCACCCAAGCCTGCTGCCTCTGAAGGGGGCCGAGACCCCCTTCTAGCTGGACTCAGTCTCAGAATCGAGCCAGTTGGACAGACCGACTCGACCATTGACCGTGTCCAGCTCCGCCGCCGGTTATCTCCCCGAGAGGAGACCACCGGTCAGACCCCCTGGAAGAGCACACTCCCATAAGACCCAGTGATGCGCAGACAGCCTCACTGCAACACACTGGAGTCGAACGTGAGTCCGCTCACGTAGGGGGCCCAACGTCGAACCCGACAGGCCTTTACCGCCGGCCACGGTGATCAGCCGAGACCAGCAAGAAAAAGGCATAAGTCGGGAACCCACCACGCCCAGACCAACCATCACCAAGCGCAACCGTGGCGTCGCGCTCGGCAACGATTAATCCAGGCAACGTCTCGGACCGTCTCCCCACCAAGCACCCTCTCTAAAGTGCTTGGTGGAAAGAGGTCCAGACCCTAATCGCGGACCCCCCCACACAGCCGTGGAACCACTCCACAGTCCACTCTGCTATCAGAGAAGTACCAGGAGTAATTCCGCAGCCGACCCCGGCAAAGAGGGCCTGCGCCCTCCCACCCTCAACGCCCAGGCCAACTTTCCAACGTGATCAAACGATGGAAAGAGGCCCGAGCCCCCCCGCAGACAGACCACCCCGAAAGGCAGCCTGCCCGCCAGCCAGCCATGAACCGGGCACAAACCCCCATGGCCGACCCCCACCGCGCCGAGTATTAGCCAACGGCTAATGCAAACCCGAAGGATCACATTAACCGTTGTTGCCCAGGGAGCACCGGCCCGTACCGCTTCCGATGCCACCGGACGAATCCGAGCAACAAGGGAAACAGACGGGCACACGAGGAGGTTCTCGGCGATGACGCCCCCCATACTAAGTTGACCTGAAACACAATGAACTACAACAAAACTACACTTAAACATACAATGGTCAATAACATAACACTAACAAGAGATTAATAGCTTCAATCCTAATTCCAATACACTGGAGATATCTAAATTACCAAATAAACTATATCTAGAGGCAACGTCTAACTAACTCAAAAGCATAAATAGCCGTACCAAGTATACTCGAAGCGATCGGAAATCGGAGTATTGTGGAACAAATTCCAATTTTAGATAAGTCAATACAGAAACAGACGGATATATGCTTTGTGTTGGCTTTAAATGTAATTCAGCTTAGTAATATTTAATATTATTTCTTAAGTGTGAACGGTGTTTTGGATAAAGATGACATTATTATACCCGTCTGTTGTATCATAACTACGATATTTCGAGGTAATACTGTTATTTCCGTATTTTCCATATAATAAATACTAAACCATAAACTATTTATAGTAAATATTTGCTATGATTATTTGTCTATCTGTTGTATTCTATCTCGGTGACAACTAACACTACTAATCTTACAAACATGTCTTAGTAATAAAATTTAATTTTAGTACAGTTTATTGTCAACCATATGTATATGTATCTCTCTAATGTTGACAAAATTTTCTTGTCCTTGAGGAATCCGTTATCATTCTGCCTGCCTCAAATCAACTCTTGTCTCCTGAATAGGCGTAACGACAGTATCAAATATCCAAACATAAAACTGTTTTAGGAGCAAATACATTAAAAAGATTCAAAAGACTGTTTTATTTTTATTAAAAAATTAAAGATTAATTAGATTTTTAATAAAAAAACAGGTAAAATACTACAATCGGCCGTTTTGGTTCCATTCCACATTGCATGATCTTCACTGTATTGTTATTTTTAAAATTCCATAATGTGTCAAATAGACTATATAACAGCGGATTCAACGTTTGTTAAAGCAAACAGCTAAAATTTGTCCTGGATTGGTTTTTCTACTATATACTCTCTGTTGTGTCTGATGTTCGGGTTGCTGTCAGGTTGTTTTGGGAATACATTCTGGTTTCACAGGTTTTTTTTTATTTATGAAAAAACTAACAAAATTATATGAAAATTATTTTTATAAGTAATTTTGATGATAGTGTGAAGAGAATGAAAGTGTTCGGAAAAGTAAATGAGTATTTAAACCTACTTAAGGTATAAGTATCTGAGTAGATTCCTCGTATTATTGACTTCAAACAGGACCCTTATGTTAGTCAATAACAATGTTTGTTGTTTATAAATACTATTTGTGAATCACAATGGAATCTCGGTTAAGATATTAGTGAAACGAGAACAAAATCATTTTGATGCTAGAAATATATTTTATCTTTTATTGTTAGTAGGTTATTTGATAAAACATTTTGTTGACGTAAGTTTGATTTATCACAGAATCATTTGAAACATTAATTAAAGTAATAAATATGAAAATCCTATTTATAGCCGATACATCAATCTTCAGCCAAAGTTATCTGAAAATTGATTTGATTGGTTGATAGATTACTTAATCTACGGATTAATTTTTATAATTTGGTATTCTTTAGACAAACATCAAACAGCTTATTCCCTGATTGAAACTTATTCTAGAAATTAAATATTTTATTTTTATAATTTTACAATTTAATAGCATGACCTTTCATAATATATTTACGTTTACGTATTTTTTTAAGTAATCCGATGCTGACCAGATTTTTGTTGGTCTGTTGTTTAATTATTTGTGTTTCGTTTCTCTGGTTTAGTCAGTTCAACCCTAAATAAATAACTTGGAGGTCTATAAATTACATTTTTACTTGCGGTTAGAAAAGAAAATCCAATGTCCAGTCCCAGTAAGCGGAAGCGAACTCAAATACGCAATCAAAGTCCCACTTATTCCATTTGTAGTTTGTTCGAAATGTCCCTTATTATAAGTAATAGTTAGTTTATGTATTTTCTATAAGTTCTGATATAATATCGGGGAATTATAATATTTTCTTTAATATAGTAGTTAAAAATATTTTTGTCTTTAGTAAGCTTTATATAAATACGGTAATATTTTAGATTGTAACATAGTAAGATTATTCTTAGATTGTATTAAATTTAAAATTTTTATTAGTAATTGTTATTTAAAATTTCATGTAAAGACGTGTGTGTTGTAAAAGTGAAAATAATCTTGGTAGCTAAAGCTTTATGTAATCTCTCTTAAGTGGCACAAATTCTAACTACAATAATTTGTTTATACATCTCTGACAGCTGTGCCAGGTGTTGCAAGTTTAGCTCTTTAGGAATTTGGGATTAATTGCAACCTCTGTTCATCCAATGTCTCTGTTGATGGCAACGTTTCGATCATTTTTAATCAAATCAAATCAAATCAAATCAAATCAAATCAAATCAAATCAAATCAAATCAAATCAAATCAAATCAAATCAAATCAAATCAAATCAAATCAAATCAAATCAAATCAAATCAAATCAAATCAAATCAAATCAAATCAAATCAAATCAAATCAAATCAAATCAAATCAAATCAAATCAAATCAAATCAAATCAAATCAAATCAAATCAAATCAAATCAAATCAAATCAAATCAAATCAAATCAAATCAAATCAAATCAAATCAAATCAAATCAAATCAAACCAAACCAAACCAAACCAAACCAAACCAAACCAAACCAAACCAAACCAAACCAAATCAAATCAAATCAAATCAAATCAAATCAAATCAAATCAAATCACGCTTATATAATCGTACTCGTATCTAATTTACAGACATTGAGCAGAATTATTAGAAATTGCATTTATTTACTCTGTTGTGTGTTGTTCTGTTTCGATTAAATAAAAATATATTAAAATTAAGTATCGACAACTCTTTTTTAATGGAGTTAGTTAAAGAAGTAAGGCGCAAAACCCACTAACAATTCTTGAGCATCCTCAGTTTCATATTCCACTATATTCTTAAGAACCGTTGAACTAATTAACTCACTTTCAGGAAGTTACTTTTAACTTTCCGCATAAATCAAAATTCAATCAATCAAAACGTCGTGTTAAAAAAAGAGTTAAAATTTTAGTCTAATTATTTATACGAGTTAATTTCTCTTAAGTCTTAATAACAATTTTATTTTCAGGGCGGAGACAAATCCAATGAATCAACGGTAATTAGAATTAAAGGGTAAAGTGTCTTTACAAGAAATTGAACGATACGTTTTTTTTAATATTTTGCTATTTTGACTTAACTTTGTATATTGTTGAGTGTATGTACTCGTATTTTGTGGGTATTATATAAACAATAAAATAAATATGTAAAAGAGTACATAAATTAAACTTATTTAAAGATCTTATAGAACAACAGTGTTCGACCTAAGGTAAAGTAAAGTAAAGTACGAAGAAATTCTAAGATAATTATTTAACATTATCTATACATTATCTTTGGTAGAGGATTTCCTTTTCACAGTCCGACAGCTTTGAATTCCGACTAACAATATTGTTATACTGTTATCTCGTTTCTTACTTAATTGTACGTAACTAAGTTTTGGTATGAATGCTATGGATGAGTAATTATAAATTAAATAGTAGTTACAAAAGATACGACTATGTAATATACTATGTAATTATTTTCACTCGAGAAATTTCTCTTTAAATTTGAGAAATTTATGTGTTCATGATAAAATAATACATTCATTCTAGTCAATTGCAGGTGACAATAAACAATGTTATATTCGTGAACGATAAAAAAACAAAATGTTTTATGTGATTTGGTAGAATTGTATTCTGAACCGTATACCGTCAAAATATATTAAAAATGGAAGTTGTTACGATAAAAGATTGTGTCAAAATTCTTTGTTAGACTCTTAACTTTTCGTGGATTTTGGTTTATAGAAAATTATTTAGTGGAAATTATAAAATTATTATTAGAAAATGAGAAAAATGTAGTCCAACATAAATTTATTTTATATAATTCAATAAATATTGAATTATATACAAACATATACAAACCACTTAAGTCCATAGTTTTACTTAATTCTTAAAAGAAAATATTTTTCAAAGTACTGAATACATCCTTTTTTCTAGAATTTTGATCTTTTGTAATAGAGCTTGAAAAGATCACAATTACTGTTATAATCCATGGGATACTTAACAGTACCGGAGCCGTAAAGCCAAAAGCTGGCAGCTCAATGTTATGTCTATAAATTTGATGTTAATACTGTCACAGTCAAGTAACTGGTGTAAATGTACAATATCTGACAATTGACTTTATTACAATAGTGTATAATTCAAAATTTAAAATCGCATTTGTGTTCTTTGTAATACTTATATATACTTTGGTGTTTTTACCCTTTGATTGTTTATTTGGTTATTAATACAAATGGATGTGAAACGGTAATGGCTGAACTAATCTCGACGTGGTTTTTGTTAGTATTGTTTAAATTTATTATTTGTTTATATTTTTCAGGATTCTGTACTCAAAGGGTCAAAAACGAAACGCGATAACTAAGGCTTTGCTGCCCATCTTTACCTTTGCCTGTCTGTCAGTCACCAGGTTGTCTCATGAACTGTGACTGCTACAATGACAGTTGTAATTTTCACAGATGATATATTGTTGTTGCCGCTATTTCAAAATATAGTAAAAACAGAATAAAATTAATATTTAAGGAAGGTCCAATACATCAAAACACGATTATTTTGCTCAACATTAATTGTGGCAAAATGGAGACGCTTTGAAATGTTTACAGAATACTTAGTTATACATTTGCTTAAAAATAAATAACTCAATTAAAATTTAATTAATATTTAAGGGGGCTACCACACAACCAACGTTATTATGAAACCTCTTAACTCACACTAGTTTGAAATCTCGAACATAGTTTAGGACTCATTTTCCTTTAATACGATGAACCTGGCACCCGCTCAGTGAATTCATGCAATACTATAAAGTTGCATAACTCTCTCATTTGAGTAAAACCAAAATTTAGACAGCACATATGAATTGGTTTAACTTTAATTTCACCTTATGTTTTGACGGAATGGGAGTTAAAAAGTATTAAATATTATTTCAATAAAATTATATAAGATTCCTATTGAATAATCAGTATAGATTTTCAGAGTTTTAAATCAGTTATTAAACTCGAAATTTAGGTTTTTCAGTAGATTTTATATTTTTTTTTTATACAACCTTTTGCCTTTTATTTTCAACACTTGTATCTTAAAGTTATAATTAAATATATAAGCTTTTTTACTAGAAAAGGTCGTTACATAAGAAACAATAACACCAAAGCAGGGCTAAACTATTTCATCAAATATAACAGTTAGATACACGATGTTCAAACATTAGCTAACGACTTTAGTTTGAACAATGAAAAGTTAGAGTGGTTACAACTAATTCAATTACAATAACTCCGTCGAGAACTTAACTCAATATTAATTCAATAACATCAGTTGTGGTTATTGAAACGGCTTATCAATTTTCAAACTTGTTAATGTAGTTAAATAGTTAGTTATATTTTAATGTCTTGGCTGACAATAATAGTGCCGGTGTGAGGTACTCTAGGTCTCTTTCGGCGTCATAGCTAACTTCTCTATCTTCTAACTTCTAAATTCTCATTTATTTTTACATATCAAATAAAACTCTGACTCTAAGAGTCAATATATATAATTTGTAATTTTAAAAATAAGTTGAAAAAAAAATACAGTTTCTTGCCGGTTCTTCTCCATGGATTACAAAGATAGCCTTTGTAACTGTGCAACTGATTCTGAAGATTCAAAAATGCTATGAATGAATATAAAAAAACACCTTTTTACTGTAAAGTAATTTTTATTTTTTTAATACGTAATATGTATTTTTTGTATATCATGGTAGTAACAGTATTGTGTCCCGAATTTTCATTACCTTTTGTTGCAAACCATGCTCATATAGATTTTATAAAACATGAAATCTAACTTAAAAAAAAAATTAAGATAAGTGCCTTAGAAACTAGTTGTATAGGTCTGCCTATTGAATGTGAACCGAGTACCTTAACGACGAGAAACTTACATAGATATAGAATGAAAAATAAACCGATATGGGCACGGATTTGAACCCGCAACCTCTGGGAAACCGTCCCGTCGCTCTTCCAGATAAACTACATTATCGCTGTCCGTCTTGATGAATTAAGGATTCTATATGTGATCGTCTTTATCGGGACGGTGGGAAAACTATAAGGCTTCTTTCGAAAATTCTAACCAATGTTTCTAACTTTGCAGTATAGATAAATATTAAAAAGATGCCACTACCGAAATTAATGTATGAAATATTATCTATGCTTTCATCAGTTAAAATTATCTACAATATTTAACATATTTGCTTTTAAAAAATCTTTAGTAAGAAATAAATAAAATAAAGACAAATTACATTACATTAATTCAATGAAAAAGCTTTTTAAAAAGTACAATATTATGAATTATTCTTATAAATTAGTCGTAGTACATTTTTTTTGGGATTGATATAGAGAGACTGCCTGCAAGAGGTAGCCAATAACTATAAATAACCCTGTATATATTTTTATTATTTTATTATATGGTTTATTCGTTAATCATTAAATGAAATTAAATTACTTGGTTAATCAAATCAGTATTTTTTACTAAAAAACGTTAAGCAATGGTGTAGTTATAACTTTGAATTTTAAATAATATGAAGTACCCTCTGTTCGAGTACGATTATATCAGTTTCTTAACCGTGACAGAAGAACACACACAAACATGAATATATATAAACACAGAGAAGACAAATGCGACTTCTTAAAATTCAGTTCAATTACTATAATTTAGATACGAGTACGAAAACATAAACATATTTTATATAAAAATGTTTCAACGGATCTCACATTATATTAAGCTACAAGTTTAAATATCCTGTTAGTAAATTAAGTGCAAATAAATTGCCAATGTCGCCTGCACATTATTTACAATACACAGTGGTTCCCAGAAATACAATTTAACTACAAACGCACCAGTTCGTGTCATTACTATTTGAGTATTTCTTTTTTATCAGTTTTGTTCTCATATATACCACAAGTAAAAATTAAAATTACTAGCCTTGCTACTATCGAAAAAAAGGTTTCATTTATTCTAGTTCTGAAATGGTATGCCTGATAAAAGTTAGATTCACCATGTAGTTAGTTAAGATAAAATGATTAAGATATAGATTATCCTTGTATCTGAAATTAGATAAAATAGTAAATGTGGTCTTACGGGAAAATAAATTAAGCAAATTGGGCCTACCCAATTTACTTAATTTATTTTCTCGTAAGTATAACCTATTACATTTTCAATTCCTATTAAGTTTTTCAATTCTTATACAGTTCTGTCAACAAAATGTACAGTAAAATTATATTTCACAAAACAGCAACTTGCATGAATCCTAACGTTTGGACGAATTCCAATTACAATACAAGTTTAAACCTAGTAAGGTATTCTTAAAAATTACTTTGTTCTACAGTTCCACTAAACTCTTGAAAAAAAAAATATATTCCAATAATTTAAACGAAAGAAAAACTGAAGGAATACCAACTTCCTGCTTTTAAAGATTTATTGACATTATTATTCTATGGAAATACAAATAGTACCAGGAAATAAAAACAAAAACATGAATGCTGCAAATCAATTGGAACGTCAGATTAAATCAAACCCTTTAAAAAAAATTGTTAAGTATTTAAAATTTTAAATTTATCATGTTTTATAGAACGATTTCATCCATTCATTTAAAAAGCTATCTGCGGTAAAGAATACTTCTGTTCTTATTAATGAGGTAAATTTATGAATGTAGGTAAATAAAAAATAAATTAGTTCCATTTTACATTTTTTCGAATTATGGCATAGTACAAGTTTTTAATTTATTTTTTTTAATAAGTTTAAAACTGTACGGAGACGCTAACAATTTTTTATACAATACCATCTTAAGTATTTATTGTACTATGTTATTGTATTAACGAAATTAAAAAAAAATATAGTAAGTTATTTATTCATAAACTCGCTGTTGCCCGCGACTCTGTTCAAGTGTTTATTGACAAACAATGTATTTATCTATCTATTTTTTTTATTTTCGCTAAAAAAAAAATATTTCATAAAAAGTATCCTATGTTACTTCTCATACCCCCAAAGGAATATGTTTAAAATTTCATAATGATCAGTTGAGTAGTTTTCGCGTGAAAGCCTAACAAACAAACTAAACATACATTCGCATTTATAATATTAGTCGGATTGTAAACTCAAAATTCAAATAAATTCAAACACAGAACACACAGATGCAAATCATAGTAATATAATGTAATAACAAACGAACAAGTTCCCTGTTTAATTATAGTTGCAGCCAATGTGGATTTATTTAAACATACTTCAAGGTTTTATGTACTCTTTTCGTCTCATATTTCACTAGCTTAGTGAAGTAATTATTTACACAATATAGGTAAATATATTTTTTATTGTTACTACTTTTTAAATAATATCTTAAGATTAATTAATTTGAACTAAATTTTTGTTATGAAAGTAATTCTAGAAATACATTGTTCGAAGTTTTTGGAGCTTTTTCAATGTAAAGTTGCTTTGCTCAAGTTGCTACAGCGAAGTTAGGAATAGGACGCACCGAAGTCCATTATCAAAGTATAGAATAAAAGATGAGAGTTATTTTTTCGATATATTATATACAGACGAAATCATTGTAAAATATATTAGTAAGGCGTTCAAATTATAAAAACAAAAAAAAATATATAATCGCTTAATTTTTTTATGATAATATTAATTTTTATGATAATAACATGAAATGTAAGGTTTTTATTGAAAATTTTATTATATGTTTCATTGCATAGTTACAGTAATAATATAAAAATAATAAAAAATAATGATTTAGTATTTAATGTCCAAGAAATATTTATTTTTTATCTTTTTCAATTGTCTTTTGTATCTTAATTTTAAATCTTAATTTATTACCTAGTACATTATTTAATTTAAGAATTTAATAAAATATAAATGTTTGAATGGTTTAGAAAACTTTAGAAAGCGTTTCTAAAAACAGAACGTCTATCTGCAATGAAGAAGTTCTTGAATCTTACCTAAGAGGCTGGCCTATTTAAATATATAGAAGCATTCTTTCATATTTTCTGTGATTTCACTTCACTTATACGTCACTAAATTATGAACTTACATCGTCTGGGGTACATAAAATGACATATCTAAAATATCTAATTTTCCGAATTAAATACTCTTTCCGAAAAATATGAAAATAACTTTTTTAAAAATAACCGACGTAACAGACAAGGCATGGGGGAAGTAACTAGTTTTATGAGCACTGATACTGAACTGCACTTATTTTTCACAAAATTTGACACAAATAACACGTAAAATAAAATCCTATAGATTTATTTATTAGTATAACATTTAATTAAAAATAAATAATATTTACATAATAGTAGAAAAAAATATTGATTTTAAATATTAAGTTTAAACTAGAATTAATTTACAAAACAAAACACATTATAAAGACATTAGAACAAATAAAAACATAACAAGGATGTTACGAAGATATTTACAAACTCGTAAATGTAAGAGTTTTAATCGAAATATTGATATTGATGAACTCGAAGTGATAGAAGTGTTCCCAATTTAAGTTGCTTTTCAGTACGGATACAAATTGCAAATGATTTCGTTCACTGATGAACTACAGAATAGAGATGGCTATCTATTATTTGTCATAACACAAGCAACGATTCTATTGGCAAGAGATTTCTAAAGAAATATACTTCTTGAAGTAGATCTTTTTGGAACCAACAGTGCTTTATATATGGCAACTTACATAGGTCTCATCACAATATCCTAGGTTTGATATTAAAAGTATTATTTTTATCCCTTTTTTATATTTTTTACAAAAATGTAGGCTCATTTTTTATTTCCTAATAAGTGAAGAACTATAATAGACAAGATAAAAATATTGGTTTCAATTTGTTGTAATAATTTGAATATCTAATACACAGACCTAAGTTGTTGTACATTTGTTTGATGGTTTATTTAAAATAAAATATCTAAATACGAAAATAATGTTAAGTTCGCAATAAAATCCAACATGTTTATAACAAACGAGTGGGAGTACTTTCGGTCGAAAACAGAATGCTAACAAGATTTTGTAATGGAATGTTCTTTCCTTCTTACAACTTGACAGCGGGAGATGGCTTTACCCATATTATTTATTACTGCAGATATACAAGGCTAAATGGCACATATACAAGATTTAAAGGATACATATGGATAGAATAAGTAGGCAATATTTTCGTTTTACAAATGTAGAGTCATACTTATAGGGTATTATATATCATATAATTTTTTAGGGTTTTAAAATAATTCCAAATTAATTTGTAGATTATATAATCAAGATTTACTTAAATAAACATTTCTTTTATTCATATATTCTAAGTTCATAACTAAAAAAACAAAGAAGACATAAAATCAGATTTCTTTCATTACCGTAAATTTTTAACGCGTTAAATATTTTACGTACTTTTACATTACTGATACACGCAAAACCTTAACTTAAATAAATTATATTGTCAATAAAGCTAAATAAAACTAGAGCAGCTTTTAGAAGAACTCACACAAATAAGAAATTCATTTTAAATTATTAAGCTTATGTAGTTATTCGTAAAGTATGGTGTTAGGTAACGTTTGTTACCACTTTAGTTGATTGGTTTTTTACAACTCTTTTCATAGTTATATTCTTATATAGAATAAAATAACCCCAGCTTTTTTAATATCATATAAGAAACAAGCAAACATTCATTACATTAGAATATATTGCTCTGTCAATAGTTTCTCACAGCTTATTATATAAAGGTAGCTTATGCATATTTTTCTTATTTTATCATTCATTTACATGTTAAGAGGAGATTGGTCTGTATTATAAGGTATAACAAAAATGCATGTCTTTTTATTTGCGCCCTGATATGAGTCTACTGAATTATTTTATTACATATAAAAGAACTTTAATGCAAATGTTCTGGAATTAAGAGGTATTATTTTTATACAAGTATTCTGTAGTCCCTTGAACTAGATATTGTCGTAGCAAGAAGTTAGCCGAATAATCCTCAAGGGATTCGTGTCGCGTTCCGTTTAACGTTTTAAATATTAAGCAATTTCTTTCATCAGATTCTATCTTAGGAAACGTGAAATTAAACTTATTTAAAAAAAAATATTAAAGTTCTTCAAAACTACTTCTACAATTCTGCCCTTTCAATGTGAGCCAAGTACTGAGAAAAGATTATACTCGTAGGTCGAATGCCTGAGGGGAAACGTTTCCTTTTATTTTTAAAATTCATTAAGTTTTAAATTTAAAATATTTTCTTTCATAAAAACCTCAGATTTGAAGTATCTAGTAAATGAAATGAACATACCATTCATTTAATTTCATTGCTACTAATAAGAGCAAACGATATTAATATTACGAATTTATCTTTATGATTCTTTAAATATACAAAAGCCATTAAAAACGAAAACTTTCTAAAATAAAACTTTACTCGTATACGTATACTAAAAACGTCAAGCAAATTGAAGCTGGATAAAGGGAAGGACCCAATAAATCAACCAATCAAATAGCACCCATTTTATCAAAATTCATCATCAAAAAAAATCTTACTGGCTATATATATAATAAGGTACTCAAACATCCCACCGTTACTATTCACAGCTACAGAGCTTCCGCTCCTAAATGATTATGACACTATAATTCATAAACCTGAAATTTGTGTTTCATTTATAGCAATAGATCCCCACCAGCTGCTTAGATATACCCTTAACTCATAACACAAAATTAAATACATCCTAAATTATTGTATGTGTTATTTTAGAATTGTACCATAAATTTTAAGTAACATGGGTAAACTAAGCTTGTGCTAGCAAATCGTTTAAGTATTGTGACCACTAATATATGATATCTTTACTATACTTCTATAGAATAATCATAATACTACTTAAGGTATACATTTACTAACTATAAAGATATTGCTCTAGATTTTCTTAATGCCTATTAAGAGTATTTCTGAGGTTAATTGGGATAAGTAATGAGAAAAATATGAAATTGTATAGAATTACTAATGAATTTCTCTAATATGTGGAGTTTATATAGCGTATTTATCCACTTTTACGAATATAATATAATATATGAAGTCAGGAACGTTAGTTTCCAAGTACGCTTGAATGGTTTAAGCTTTATGAACCGGAACTGACTTTTGCTGAAAAAACTGGTTTTGGTTCAGTTATATGATTTTGTAGTTGAAATTCTTAACCATCTTCTCAATAATACTATCTTGAGTTATGAGTGGTACACTCATCTACATTTGTATTTCAGCAGTGAGTTGGGCAGTTTTTACTATTTTATTAGTGTTTTAGTGCGTGTTGTTAGTACTGTTATAGAAAATATAACCATTATTATCTTAAAAGACCTTATGTCACAGACAGGTATGTACTATAGTGAACTATTAAAGAAAAAACAGATATATAAATCATAAATTATTATCTACATATTTATATTTAAAATTGGTCCTAGTAAATACAAAAGCTATCCTTATTATAATATAATGACTTAAAATCTGTACCTTTGACCCAAGTATAATGCCTGTACGTTACAGGTATATAAGTGTGTTACCCTTCGAATGTGTAGCTCACGGACACAAACTTAAAACATATTTTGTGACTTTAGACCTTTTCTTGACCTTTTTATTAACCAATTAAAAACTCCGAATAAGTAAAGACATTTTAGCATGCATACGTAGGGAATGTGTTGTATATATTATAAAAATATATAGAACACATTCCCTACCATACCATATTGATAAAAATTGGTATGGTAGGGAACACATATTTCTTGTAATTTAGCTCAAGTTCAACGAAACAGAAACATGTTCGATTACATCAATTAGTTGATTGTGGCGGGATTTATATCGAATTATGAAGTAATATTCAGTACCTTTTTTCTGTATTTTAGCTTTGGCTATCATTGGATGCCATGAAATAAAAAAGAAAATAAAGATTCTAAAGTAGTACTAGTTAATTTATTGAATATGTTGTTTATTCTTGATGGAACTGCATTTTTAATTACGATTAAGAACATAATTTTTTCTTGTACAAAGTTCCACTATATTTAAATATGTGTTCTTAATCGTAATTAGTACTAGTTAGTTTTTCAATAGATTATACTGTTGAACAACAGTCATTGAATGCCAGAATCATGTTGTAAGAAGTTTCGTATGTTGGTCATGTTAATATTTATTTAATATTTATTTACTTGATAGTCAAATATTTTAAAAACAAAATTCAAATTGAGACATCCGAATTGAGACATCCGAATTGAAAGTATTGTTATTATAAACTTTGTTGTCCAATTGCTACTCTAATATCTCTGAATCTAAACAAATTGCATCGCTTAGTCAATAGTTGCATTCGCTTCATTTTTAGTTTACGTAAATTTGATCTCATTTTAGAATATTGTCTTAAGCTAGCCTTAAGCTAAGCCTATCCGTAAAAGAAGAATATTAAAAACTCTGTGTCAGTTATTTTCCATTTTGAATAATCCATGTTCTCTTCATTATCTAAAGTCCAAGTTTCCACTTCTGCGGTCGACTTGCATCTCCGTTATTCAACTAACCTTTTTTTTTTTTTTTTTTTTTTATATGATCTAGGGCAATGCTTGACTACAATCCCCCTGATGGTAAGTGGAATGTAGTCTTAGATGGTAAGTCGCATTGCCCTAGCAACCTATTCACTCTTCTCTTGAAGACACCCACATTATATTTGGCCGGAAATACCGACGCAGGCAAATTGTTCCAGTCCTTTGCTGTACGCACTAAAAATGAGGAAGCAAAGCGCTTCGTTCGGACAGGTGGAATGTCCACAACAAAAGGATGGATACCTGCCGTGCGTCGGGACGTCCGGTGATGGAAGGGGGACGGGGGAATTAACTCGTGTAATTCCTGCGCACACTCACCAAAATGTATCCTATAGAATACTGAGAGGCTAGCAATTTTACGCCTGTGTTCAAGGCTTTGGAGGTCGGCTTCGACCAATTCGGGATCGCCTATAAGCCTCTTTGCTCGCCTCTCAATTGAGTCCAGAACCGCAAGATGAGACTGCGGCACCAGCAAATATGTGTCCACAGTACTCTACACACGACCGGATCTGTGCTTTGTATAAAACAAGAAGCTGTCCCGGTGTAAAGTACTGCCGAATCTTCGCAAGAACGGCAAGCTTTGCTGCTGCTGCTCTTGCTCTGGACTCAATGAACCGACCAAAGTTGAGGTTCGAGGAAATCTCTAAGCCTAATAACTGAAGCCGGTCACTGTATTCCAAGGATACATTCTGGAAAGTAGGAGCCAAGGTGAAAGGGCTCCTTTTGGCGGTGAATAGACACGTCTGCGTTTTGGTGGCGTTGAACTTGACAAGATTGGCATTGCTCCATGCGGAGACTGCCTGAAGTTTGTCATTCAAACGTTGCACCATGGCTTCTCTTTCAGACTGTACTTGATCTCGACTAGCCCGAGTACTCGGCAGATATCTTTCTACAACTGTGTTGTCGTCTGCATACCCATAGATACCGGGCTTCAACAGATCATTAATGTGCAGCAGAAACAGAGTTGCAGAAAGAACGGACCCCTGAGGCACTCCGGCATTTATTGTCAAGGGTTCCGAGGAACACCCGTCGACAACTACTCGGAGAGATCTGTGGCTCAGAAAGTCCGTTACCCAGCCGATCAGACCAGGAGATATACCGTACGCTGAAAGCTTGCATATAAGGCTCGCATGCCAGACCCTGTCAAATGCCCTCGAGACGTCCAGAGAGACGGCGACCGCTTCTCCGTTCTTCTCGATGACCTCGCCTAGAATGTGTGTAGCATACACTAGGAGGTCCCCAGTAGACCTATTACGGCGAAACCCGTACTGTCGGTCACTGAGGAGATCGTTACCTTCTAGGTATGCTAGAAGGCGCGAGTTCAATACACGCTCCATAATCTTGCAGAGTATGGAGGTGATTGAAATCTGTCTGTAATTGACAGGGTCGGCACGGCTGCCTTTTTTGGGCACGGGTTGCACATTAGCAAGCTTGCAGGATTTCGGCACTATTCCAGTCATGAAAGAGAGACGATACAGACGTGTCAGTACAGGAGACAACTCAGCTGCGCATGTCTTGAGCAGAATGGCTGGTATACCATCAGGACCACTGGCTTTATTCACATCTAAACGACACAATGTTCTCCATACCTCTTTATTAGTGATGCGGATTTCAGGCATCGAAACACCGCAGTGAGGAAGATGTGCTGGAGAAGCATTGCCAGTGTCTAGATGCGAATTATCAGCAAACAGAGAAGCAAGTACGTTCGCTTTCTCTGTTGCTGTGTGGGCCAGGGATCCATCTGGCTTCAGCAGAGCAGGCAGTGAGGGTTGGCAGAAATTCGACTCGATCGCTTTCGCAAGAGACCAGAAAGCTCGACTGCCAGTTGGTCTGACAGAGAGCTTTTCGCCATTCTTAGCGATTCGATCGAGACGAGCCTTCCGCAATGCCTTTTTGTAGGACTTGGCAGCTTGGTTAAAGGCTCTCTTCTTCAAACTTACATCCGGAGTTTTGCGGGTTCGAGCATCAGCCCAAATGAGATATGCCGAATGTTTTCGGTCTTGAGCATGACCACATTCGGCATTAAACCATGGGCGAGCTTTGCCACCGATGGGTACGTCAGCAAAAGGAATAAAATACTCCATTGCCTGATGCACCACATCGGTTATAGCATCCGCGCAACTCGACGGATCCAAAGAAGAGAAGCAGACCTGCCGCCAAGGATAAGACGCAAAAAAGTGTCGCATCTCATCCCAATCTGCTGACTTGTATTTCCATACTCGCCTAACACCATGAGGTTCGAAAGCTGGTGGGGAATATGTAAACACAGATTTCACCAGACAGTGATCGGAGGTTCCCAAGGGGGAGGTGACTTCTACACGATACCTGTCCGGATCAGTTGTCAGCAGAAGGTCCAGGCAATTGGCTGTATGGCCTACCACATCTGGTACCCTTGTCGCTTGCTTCACCAGCTGAAAGAGGTCCAAGGACAACGCAAATTTCCGCGCTTCTCTTCCAGCATGGTCGGTCTTCTGGTACGGGAACAACCAGTCCTGATGACAGGCATTAAAGTCCCCCAGAAAGACGAGCTGCGCCGAAGGGTACTGATATAGAGCCATATCTGCAGCCTCACTAAGATACTCAAATAAACGAGTTGTTTCCTGGTCACCGCTGTGCGAACGGTAGACACAGGAATACAGGATTTTTTCGTTTCCTGTGTCCACTAAAACCCATAGGGAAGAAAAAGTGGGGTCTTCAAGGTGACGGAGACGCTGAATACAGAGGTCGTTCCGCGCGTACATACTGACTCCGGCCCGTGAGCGAAAGTTGTGCTCCAACGAGTAACCGGGATAATCCAAGTATGTAGCGCTCAAAGGACATTGTATCTGCGTCTCCGTCAAAAAGAGCAAGTGCGGCTGCTCTGTCTCCAGGTGGTGGTGGACAGCTAAAAGATTTGAGTGCAAACCCCTTATATTGGTCAGGTGCACTTTGTATGAGGAGGAGTGCAACCGCTGTGTCAACTTGTTTCTTTTTTTTACCTTTTTCATAAAATAAAATAAATAAAAGTGAATAGGGATGGGAAATGGCAGTTGAACGAGGCGGTACGTATCGAACCCGACTTCGAAATTGGTGATGTCTTGTCGCTGGGAGGCTAGCCTGGAGACTGCGGGGACGCCCGAACCCCCCCAGGGATCGCCATCGGGCCTCCTCGCCTGGTCGCCAACCAGCACGATGGAGCCACCCTGGGATTTTTCACAGCTGGCGGGGCAGCCTTTCGTAGGTGGCTAACCCACTAATTAGGCCCCTAACTATCTGCGGGCGGCCAGCGAAAAGCCGTCGCTTCGGATCCCGCTACCCTCCTCGACTAGACACCCGACAAAACGAACACCAACTCGACGTCAACCGGTTCGCCAACGTACCGCAGCTGTTCAAACCCATTTCCCATAAACGGCTTCATCGAGCAACGTGCCGGAACACGACTATGTCGCTTTGCGGCAAGACTTTGCCCGATGGGTGGTAACTTTGCCGGCGACCCGATGTTATGGTCTACCACCAAGAAAAAGTTTATTTATCCCTTCGCACCATTCTAGTTTTATGTCTAATTCTTTCACAGTACACGCCATAAAACTGTGGAATAGCCTCCCTGATGCACATCGATGTGTTCCCAATAGGCAAGTATTTCAGAAACGCATCAGAGAATGAATATCTTCATGAAAGATCATTATATATATTTTTTTGTTCTATTCTGTTACTACATAATATATTTGTCTGTATCTACAATTATTGCTTAAGGTGCATTATTAATATATAATATACTTAGTTTATTCTATTTTTTTGTGTGTATATATTTATATATTTATTGTTAATTTCTGTAAGTTTATATTATTGTTATGTATGTATGCATTTACCAAATATAATATTTAAGATTATTGCATTATTGATATGCTTAGTTTAGTATTTTTTCCTGTTTATTAATTTGTTACCCTCATTGTTTTTTTTTCTGTTTTAGTTTTGACTGGTAGAGAATGCTGCATTAAGTCCGCCAATTGTACTTTATCTTGTGCAGTAAAGTATTAAACAAATAAATAATAAATAATTTAATACACACCTTATTATTAATTATATATACATGTAATCATATAACAAACATTTCAATAGGAACATTATTTTACTATTTTACTTAATTGATACAAAATAATCAGATATTTTGGGTCGGGGAATCTTTAGGACTGTCCGCCGATGTATAAAAATAATAAAACGACCTTGGATTAAAAGATGTGACAGTACAAGCGGTACAGTTTTATCTCGCTGACTTTCACAACAGTAGATTATAATTATGATAGGATACCTGTGATAAATGACATGAAAGGCCTGTAAAACATACTTTTTAAACGGGGCCACCACTTCGGAATTATGAGGGTCTTTTAAAATATCTGTGTCGGACATTTGTATTTTATCAATGAGGTACGTTTAACAAACGTAGCCTGTGTTTTTGCTCATATTATTATATATTTTTTTTTCATTTAATATTAAAGAGGGTTTGTTCAATATTTGAAGATGACACCCTCATAGAAACATCTTAAAATCATCTTCGCTTACATGCTAAATTATACATACTATATAACATTTTTGCTTCTGCCGAGAATGGATGACTTAAAATTACATTAATTATACCTATATCTAGTAAATTTATATCGTTAATAGTTATAAAGTCACGCCTCTCCCGTTCGACCCGAACACATTCCATAATTATGTGGTAAACATCCTCAATTTGGTCGCACTCTGCACATTTTGCAGACTGCGCCTTTCCCACCAGGTTTGCAAAGCTGTTCAAGGGAATATGGCCGGATCGAAGTCGAAAAGACATGACAAAATCTTTTCTATTTAATTTTACTTCGAAAAACCATGGCGTAAGCGGAAGCGAAGGTTGAACTGTTTTGTACCAAAGTGAGCGATCGGACATCAAAATGTTCTTTCCAAATATCGTTACATTTTATCTTAACTAATCTTGTAAGTTCAGAGAAATATGGAAGTCCATCAAAAGGTATACCATTGAGACAAGCGTCTTTTGCAAGCAAATCCACATCTTCATTCCCAATTAGCCCTATGTGAGATGGCACCCACTGTAGTTTAATTATTTTATTCTTTTTAGACATATTTTTAATTGATTTGACTATCTCATATGCAATAGGTGCTCCCATAAAAATTGTTGCACATTTTAAAAGATGTTGTAAGGCACTTTTAGAATCTGTGATGATCAAATAATTACCAATTTCCATCGAATTTATGTATGCAATCGCTTCAGCTATTGCTGACAGTTCTATATGCATTATAGACATATCGTGATTTACCCTAAATTTACATGCCACGTGTAATTGATAATCTAGAAAGGCCATTCCTGATCCTTCACTTCTCTTACAGCCATCTGTATAAATTCTATAAAAAAAAATATATTTCTTATTCAAATAGTTCGTACACATATTTCTAGGATTAAAAGGATTATAGCATCTTTTAGCATTATCTATTTCACTAATATTTACTTCTATTACCTCCGACAAATCCACATTGCTTACCCACGTGTCTAAACTGAAACATCCTATTTTGGCATTCCTATAAAACTTTGTTGAATTAAATTTTTCGTGAATTAAAGCCAAAGGAGGTTTGTTTCTACGCTTCCACCTATTATTTTGGCATACATAATTTCGCTTAATAATTTGTAAAGAATATTTTGATCTAATGAGATACATTTAAACCAAAATTTACCACCAAGGTATTCCCTTCTAACATACAAAGGTTGAAGACTTAATTCGGATTCCATAACATGGATGGGAGTACTCCTAATGTAGCCACCTATTATACGCATATATTGGTTTTGTATTTTATCTAGTTTTCTTAAATGTATATCACAACTACTTCCATAAAGAAAGCTACCATAATCCATACGACTGCGCACTACAGCCACATAAAGTCGACGTAAATGTAATGGTTTGACACCCCACCCAGGACCTACAAGAACTTTAAACAAATTTAACAATTTATTACATCTAACCTTTAAATTGTTTACATGATAATGCCACCTTAAAGTACTATCCAATCACAAACCTAGATACCTTATATTATCAATAACTTCAAGAGTATTATTATATATATTAATTTTAACCATTTCATTACAGTTTCTATTTTTAAAAATACAAATCTTTGATTTTATGGCAGAGACTTCAAGTCCTAAGCTTAAGGCAGAACCAATAAACTTGTTAACTTCAACTTGCAAACATTGTGCACCATTTGGTACACTTTTGCATGTTATATACAAAACAAAATCGTCTGCATATTGAGACACGTATATATTATTTGTATTTAAATTTCTACATAAATCACAAGTTGCTATGTTAAATAATAATGGGGAAAATGAATCACCTTGAGCTAAACCTCTGCTACACTTTCTAGAAAACACCGCATTATCTACATTCATTTTTATATTTCTGTCGTTCAAAAATTTCCACAAATAGATACACAATTTTTTTCCAAGATTTAGGCGATCCATTTTCCTTAAAAGTATTGTGATATCAACGTTATTATAAGCATCCTTTAAATCTATAAAACACCCAATTGTTTTTAATTTGTTACTTAAGCCTAATTGAATATTTGAAACAAGAAGAGATAAATTTTCTAAAGTTGACCGACCTTTTCGGAAACCAGTAGTTGTTGGCAGTAAAATATTATTATTTTCTATGAACCATTCTAATCTTCTTATTAGGATGACATGAAAAATTTTGCACATACATGACAACAAAGAAATAGGTCTTAGTGCTATATTTGTATCTGAGTTTCCATTTGGTTTAGGTATAGGAACAATAAAGATATCTTTCCATTGTAAGGACACAAATCCACTTTTGTAAAATGCATTGAATAATTCTAAAAGAATAATTTTTGCGTTATATGGGAGAAACTTTACCATTGAATATGAAATCATATCAGTACCTGGTGAAGTGTCTTTATTTTTGATACAACTATTTAACTCATGCAACGATATTTCAGATTCTAAGGTAGCATTATCTGAAACAAAAACTGGCATGTCAGATTTTACATAGTCCGGTGCAATGCTTTCGAGTACTCTCATGCATTTTTCTTTATCAATATAATTGTTTGATATTCCGTATCCCTTGAACCATTTCAACTTAAGCCACATTTCGACTGGATTAGTTGATTCACCTAAAGAATTACATAAAGTTTGCCATGACTTTTCACGTACTCTGCGAATGTTCCTTTGAGCTACTTGTACTTTATTACGATAGATATCAAAGTTTTGGGGAGTAGCATTCCGTCTTAGTCTAACCAACGCTAATCTACGGTCTGCTACACATTTAGAAAGGTCCGGGTTCCAATACGTTTAACAAACGTAGGCTGTGATTTTGAAATAATGACAATTTTTCGTCAAAAAAACAACAGAAATAAAGTTTTTGTTATTTTTTTGACGAAACATTGTCATTATTGAGTGAAATGAACTTAATTCGATAAATTTAGGCGATAATGCCGGATCTCAGCGTTGCTCTGGTTTCTAAAACTGTAACTTTAATTGAAAATGGTTACACTTACAATGAAGTGGCTCAAACATTACATGTTTCCAAGTCTGTGATTTTCCGCAATGTTAAACGATACCGGCAGACTGGAGAGTATACCAGGCGTAAAGGACAAGGTCGCAAAAGAGTAACAGGAGAGAGAGACGATAGATTTATTGTCAGCAGTGTTCTCAGAAACCGTACCTTGACTTCTTCTGAGGTACGAAACCAGCTGCAGGAAGTTCGACAAGTGATAATTAGTACCAAAACCGTCAGAAAAAGACTGAAGGCAGCTGGTATAGGGGCGTACTTGCCTGCCAAAGGTCCACAGCTCACCGCAGGTCATCGAGTGGCTCGGGCCAGCTTTGCTCGTTTCCACCTAAATTGGAATAATGACGCTTGGGGAAAAGTTCTTTTTAGTGATGAGTCCAGATTTTGTCTCAAACCAGATGATGGAAGGACCAAAGTATGGCGACGACCCGGAGAAAGATACGCTCAGTGTAACATTATTGGGAGAGAGCCGTATGGTGGAGGGTCAGTAATGGTATGGGGCGGTATTTGCTTAGGAGCACGCACGGAGCTACACATCGTAGAAAACGGCTCCCCGACTGCGGCAAGATACGTAACCGACATTTTAGAGCAGATTGTGACAATATTAACATTTGGATAATATTAACTTTTCTTTAGTTTTCATTGTGTTAGGTCAAAACTCTTCAGAATTAAGTCACTGACCTTCTTTGTTTCTTTTTCGTTTCTTTCGCTTTAATTTTGTGATTTATTATGTTCAAAAATGTTAATTTAATTAATTCAGAATAATAATCAAATGTATTGTACAACAAAAATGTGTTTTCATATGATCTTGCAGTCTGTTTTTTGCGTTCCGCTAAATATGTCCACCGGTTTATATTTGGTTTAAGAATATGTTAATTTTGGAACTATTACAAGACAAAGCTTCTTAGCATTCCATTGATTCACCGTGCGGGTGCCGGGCCCATTGCGTTGCAAGGAGAGGAGTGCAAGCAGTGCCTGGGACTTGCGACCCAGGAGTAGGTTTAAGGGGCCCTTTTATTATGCGCAAAAACGCTCACCTTCACCCTCCATACTCCTCTCCCTACCTAACCAAATTTGAAAAGAACCTACTAATGCCGCCTTTGAAATACGTTCTAGAAATGAACCGATGCTTGTTCTAGAAAGGCCAAGGTCTTTAAGTAGGCATAGAGAGATTTTGCTGTTATACCTCTCGCTCCCACTTCTACCGCGCACAAACTAACTATAAATTCATTCCTGATCAGTTCGTTGGTCAGTTCGTAATTCTTATTGAGTTTGAATGTGTGATCCCTTGGGATGTTTGTTTCCCAAGGAACAGTAAGCTCCACAAGTATCACGCACCTCAGATGTTTCGAATACAGGAATAAGTCCGGTCTTGATGACGAAACACCAACATCCCCAGGGATTTTGTAATGCTTTTCATACGTGTCCATCATGAGAATCCAATCAGGAGCCGCGCCTAATATTGAATAAGGCTTCGCTTTTGATTTTTTGGAGGAGCCTTCTTTTACGAATGCTATAGATCGTTTGGTGGTTGTTATACCCTTCCGCGCTCTTGCTACTGAAAAACTAACCGCTTCCCGTATAATTTCTAATACCTTGTCGTGGCGACGCTAGTATTGTTCTTTATCTAGAAGTACCCTACACCCTACTAATAGGTGTTTCGCGGTTCCTATTGCCTCCCCACAGATGTTGCAAGACTTTTCGGTGGCTTTGCCCCATCTTACTAAATTACTTTGATCTGGAAGAGTCATTTGGAATGCATTAAGATAGAATGTTAATAATGCTGCGGACCAATCATAAATTAAGGTGCGCCACTTCAAAGCTAGTGGAATACAAAAATCTCCTATTCGTATCGTCATAGTCACCAATTCGTTTTAAATTTCCAGGCTCATCGCGTGGAGTCGGTAATTATCGTTTTCGTCTTGTCGAATAAAAGATTTTGTTATGTCTATGTCTTGAACTTTCATACTTCTACTACTCCTACTTCAAGTCTTAGGATTAATTACGTAAAAAAATTGATTGATTTTATTTAATTTAAAAAGAGTAACTGTTGAGTTTCTATCCAGCTCTTTGCAGCAGAACAGCATTTTGATGGTAGCTTAATCACAAACGGACTATATATATATTTTTTTAATGTAATAAAAATGATTCAAAAGTGCGAGTAGATATCTACTTAATGACAGATTTTTCTTTTATTAAATTTAATGTGATATTTATATACTAGATATTTATTATAACCCTTTTTAATCCATATAGTTTAATTATCATTTAAATGTCACATATAAGTCATATTACTTTAAATTAAAATGAAATATGTGAATTTCTTTAAATAAAAGTTAGCTTTTATACATGTAGTAGTTTGGTTTTGACTAAAAATAAAGATATAATTTGTTGATTTGACTAAAACAATTGAAAGTCTGTATAGAAGTTTAATTGATAAAATAAATGTAATATTGAATACTGATTTGACTAAGAATAAGAAGTATATAAATCGCAGCTCGGTTAAGAGAAGGCATTGTGTGAAATTGGGAGTACAAGTTGTGGGGTGGTGCTATTGTGATAAAAGTGTAACAGTTATAATAAACCGCTGAGTGTGAGATCGAGAAACTAAGTTGTGTAACAGTGATAATTAAGTGTTTAAATGGTAAACAGTTTAATGTATTTGTGAACAGTGTCATAAAGTGCTTTAAAGAATAGAACGACTGTCATTGGCGATTCTTTGCGGTAAGAGAGCTCTAATAGTTCAATGTTTAATTTATTATGTTTAATTAAAGTATAAAAATAGAAATTAAAACATTTTTATTGTATAAATATAATATTTAAATTATTAAGTAAACCCCTCGTACTACTATATAAACTTTTTGACTTTTAAAACATTGTGCACGATATCTTCTTAGCAAGTCTTGTAACAAAACTAGCAATTAGTTCAAGAGTTAAGAACAATAAAATAACTTTAAAAACAAAGTTATTTTATTGTTCAGATATAGAGGTTTTCCAAGACACTATATCTATTTATACATATAGTACTATTTTATTCTAAACCTGTTTAATGTAATATTTATAAAAACATGTTATAAAATAAGAAAAGTAAGAATTTTGAAAATGGATCTTTATATAGTATTACTTTTTCGGAAATATAAAATACTAGATATTCGCAGCGGCTTCACCCGCTCTATATAGGAAAAAAAGCCATATTATGTAGGCCAAAAGGTTTTACACTTATTTACTCAGATAAAGTACTTTATTAGGGATAGATGTTGCCCGTGACTGCGTCCACGTAGATGGTAAAAATATATTTATATGACTTATGATCGTAGTCATAAATAGTCACGGGCAACAGCTAGTAGTAAAATAAATCCCTTTATCATAGTGTTATTAGTGATTGTAATTCATTTTAACTCAGAATGTTTATATTTCTTAATATTCGTATATATATGACAAAGTCTTAAATCAGGACTTAATACATTTATAATTTATTAAATTGTCGAAATTTTCAAGCGGATCCTTATTTTTTCACGTATTATCCTACATATCCCTGATGAACAATATATTGCCTATATTGTTCATCAGGGATATGTAGGATTCTAATGGTAAATTTTTTTTTTAATCGGCATAGTAGTTTCGGAGCCTATTCAATTCAAACAAACAAACATTCAAGTATTCGAACCCGCGACTACTGGGAAACCGTCACGTCGCTCTACCAACTGAGCTACCGTATCAGCGTACCGTAGAGCGACGGGACGGTTTCCCAATAGTCGCGGGTTCGAATCCCTGCCCGTGTCGGTTTATTTTTCATTCTATATTTATATAAATTTAAATAAGCTTAACATGGCTATACATGTTTAAAGATATTTTCAAACATTCAAGTATTGCTTTTTTTAATATTAGTGATGATGATGATGATGATTAAACATAGCCTATGTTCATCAGGAATAATATAAGATTCTAATATAAAAAGATTTTTAAAGTCGGTAATAGTTTCGGAGCCAATTCAGTTCAAACAAAAAAATAATCAAATCTTCCCTCTTTATAATATTAGTGATGATGATGATTAAATATAGCTTATGTTCATCAGAGGGATAATGTAAAATATTTTTTAAATCGGTTCAGTAGTTTCGAAGCCTGTACAATTCAAACAAACAAAAAATCTTTCCTCTTTATATGTTTCAATTTTAGATTTGGATTCCAATTATTATAATTGAAAATAGACTAATTTATAACCCTTATGAGATAACTATTTTGACTAGTGTAATTAAGTTATGTTCATAGTTGTTAAGAATAATCTTTGTTACCGAAACATTTCTATTCAGTTTGATAAAATATGGTACAATATAGGTACTTACTCGTCTTCGTAGAAAATTCTATTGCTTTTCAATTCGCACCTCATACATGGATAAAGTTGATTTTACTCGACCACAATATAAGCACGACTTACGAATATGTTGCTTATCTTTGTAGGAGATGTGTTTTACGAGCACACTGGTATCCTATTGAATATCGAATAATAGCGATTCTGTCCTTATTCTAGACTTTAAAAATAGACTGTACAAAATTCGTTTATTTTCTGGAGAGCAAATTTTATTTAGTATATACAATATTTTGATATCAAAACATTCTTAAAATAACATGAATATGTCATGTGGATTCAAAATTAAAGATATATTACTAAAAAAACATATTCTCTTTTTAAAATGTTCTCCGGTAATTTATAACGAAGCATATAAATAGCAGAATACAACTAGGATTCATCTACGATCTAAATTATAATCTACATCTCCACAAAACACTACATATTTAACGTTATGTTTTGGAATATGAATTAGATACATACATTATATGACTAATTTTTATCACCTAAATAAGGTCTCAAGGTAATTTTATTCATCTTTCTTATTTTGCTACAAACTAAGAAAAAAGAATAACACTTAGAGCTTAAGTTCTCGTAGTTTTTAACCAACAGAATCCTTATTAAGGATACTTTAGTATCCAGACATTATACTATTACTTTTTACTAATTATACGTATGTACTGTATATAGATAGTGTGGCTAAATCTCAACAATATGTTTTAAAATAAACTTTTGGATTATTGGCCAGGTTTTTTGTTCAACATTATATATTTTTTGCCATCTACAAAGAATAATCCAAGTATAAAGTAATAAATACATTAGTAAATTTATTTTAATTTAATTTAACATTTATACATTTACTAATAATTGTAACTGTTTTAGATTTATGCAAACAGGTCGTAAATATATCTAAATATAATGTATTACTTTAATTTAAATAGGTAATTTGAAAAATGTGAACACCGCCAGTTACAGCAACAGCCTTGTTAAGTTGGACGGAAGGTTTTTATACTTTCCCTCGGGTACAGTTCCATTTTTAGGGATTAATTATTCTCTATGTTCTTTTCTGCACCTCTGGCAACCTGTGTGCAAATATTCTAAGAATTAGTTTTCTCAACCGATAGTATGTAAAAGTGCGACAAACAATTAAAATCCCATTCTCTTTTATAGTATCAGTTAAGATTATGTCTGTAGTAAATGAAAATAGAAAAACTATGTACTTTTGAATGTCAGTTTTTGTGATCTTTATAAGTAAATTTATTTGAATATGATAATTTTAATAATTTACGAAATATTCTATGTATATAACACTAAAGAATATTACTACATAGAATATTTAGTAAGCTATTATAAGTCTATAATATTTGTTATGCTGAACATTACCGGATAATAACATTGTAGGCAACAAAGATGTTTTATATTAACGTAGAGTAACAAATTGATAAATAAAAATTTTTCTTCATTAAAATTATTAAATTGTAACTGTATACTCGTAATAGTACTTCACCGACTAAGTACAACATAAATGAGATAAGTACCTTTAAGGCGGGCATAATGGCTTCTGAGTCATGTTTTTAACTCACTAGAAATTTGGATTGATTATTATTTTAACTTCATGCTTCTTTATAATCATAGATCTATTTTCCCTAAAAATTAACATCAATGCTTCGTTCAGTGGTCAAATTCAAAGATCTGAGCCTACATTTAAAAATATTTATTAATTTACTAGATGGTACATTATTATGTAATTAAGATAATGATGGTACATTATTATGGAATTATACCTTAAACAGACAAACTATAGAAAATATACTTTGAAATTGATATGATAGTAAGTAAGATAAGTAAGTCACAATTTGAAAAGAGAATTTATCGCAGTCTTTGGTCTCTTAATAGTGCAGTATTTTTTTACCGAGCTTATAAAAACAATTACTACTCTCTATATCTATGTTGTTGTCTGGAGGAGCAAACTGAATTTCTTATAAGATATAATATATGAGTAGTTAACATGATATATATTTATAGAGTGAATTGTAAAAATGATTGCGAGGTCCGTTTTTATGTTTTAATTTTTTTTCGAGTTATTATTATTTTATTATATAATAGTCTCTTTTGAACGTTTTGGATAATTTGTTTTATTTCAGGCGATCTAAAAAGTATTCTAAAGAAATTGGATTATTATTCTATTTTCGATAAATAATTGTTTGTTACATTTACTTCTGGCCACAAATACTGTTACAATTAAAAATAAAAAAATATTACTTTTGAATTTGGTACAGTCATTTTTATACGATTGTTCATTGTGTTTTCTCCTTTTTCCAATACATTGTACAATAAGAATTAAGATGGAGTGGGATGATAAAGAGAACAGAATCGCTGTGATTGAATTACGCAAAGTAGGTATGGAGCCAAATATATTTTTTAAAACTATCCATATACTTGGTATTAGTCAAATGTTTGTGTATCGGGCTATTAATAGGTACCATTGTACCAAGGAGCTAGGTCATAGAGCTTGGTCCAAGCAGTTTTGGTTGGAAGCGAACGTCTCGGACTTCATCAGAGCTGAAGACTGGCCGTTGTCTAGTCCCGATCTTAAACCGCTGGATTATGATTTATGGTCAGTTTTAGAGAGTACAACATGCTGTAAACGCCATGATAATTTGGAGCCCCTAAAACAATTCATACGATTGGCAGTGAAGAATTTCCCCATGGAAAGAGCGCGTGCTTCTATTGATATCTGGCCTCAACGTTTAAAGGACTGTATTGCAGCCAATGGACACCACTTCGAATAAGCTTTTTATATTTTTTATTATTTTCTATTTGCATATTAAACTAACGCACTGTAAAAGTAATAAATGTTATTTGCAATTTAAAAAAATATTTTTTTCTTTGTTACAATATTTATGGAAACACTAGATAGATTTTTATTAGTACCAATGTTTCCATAAATATTTTTGTCTTTCAGAAATTAGCTTCGTTAATGTATGTCCTGTCGTATTACTGTCGAACCCTATAATCCAAAATCTATAGGTTCAATGACCAACTGTACCATAAATTAAAGGATGCCACATGTAAAGCACGGTACAGTTTTATCTCGCTGCCTTTCACAGTGACAGATTGTAATTACGATAGGATACCTCTTACAAATGACATGAAAGGCATGAAAATACACTTTTAGATGCCCTCGTTTTGGAATTATAAGGGTCTTTTGAAAAATCTGCTACCGACGACGGTTGTTTTTTCTCAGTAAGGTAGGTTTGTATAATTTTTCTTATTTATTTGCAGCATCGCATCGATTCAAGATAACTTTTTCTGTAACTTTTAATAGTGGTAAAACTTCTAACTGTTAAAAACTAAAACTTCCACTGATGTAGTTTCTTCATGAGTATCTTGGTTCAATGCTTATATTATGCAAACATACTGGATACTTAGAGATTTATCTCATTCTTCACCTAAAAACATCGTGCCCCCGCGTTCATAGCTTTTAAAAGTTTATGAGCAATGGTTTACTTTCACATTTGAATACGTTTTGTCATCTCAGTAAGGATAATCCACCTAATCAAAAATGAAGTGGGTTTTATATACAAAAACATTTTACAAAATGATTAATTTGTTGAAATTTTAATTAAAGTTAAATAGTAATTATAGATATACTTAATCTATAAAAAGAACCCTCTGAAACTGTTCTCGAAATGTGACCTGTGACATACTTACACACAACGACGTTAACAAAAGGCTGCCTCATTAAAAAATTGAAACAAGCACTAAGATTACCATGAATTAAGAAATGTAAACCAAAAGTCACAGCAAAAATATTACATAATAATAGTATGTCATAAACAAAATGAAATAATAGTTAAATTAGGTACAAAAAAGACACCATTGTTGGTAGAATTCTACTTATTTTTAATGCTTCATTAGAAATAATAATATATATTCTCGGTCAAACACAACTCTTTTTAAATTTGACACAATGCCAGATATTTCTTTGTGTATATCGACGAAAAAAATATAACAAATACAATATATTTTTCTATTAACTCATAATGTCATAAAGTCCATTTCACACTAAAAGATGGAAGATATAGAAATATAAAGTATAACAAATGCTTCTTTGAGGATTGTGAGAAGTAAGAAACATTTATTTTAGTATTAAGGCAGGATAAAACTTGAGAACCTGATTCGTCTTTATGCTTTATGACATAAGACGAAGTATTGTATAATTTAGGTTTAAATTTAAATTTAGTCTAGCCTTTAGAGATTCTACGCAATATTATAACCGTTTAGTTAAACCAACAGATTAGAACACAACAGAAAAACACAAAAACAACAAACAAACCTCAAAAATAACTAAACTAAAGTTTCAGCTTAAGAGGTTCATTAACCTCCTACTAGATCTACATCGTACAACGGATATTGAATTTAATGTCTTGTTAATACGATTTTATAACAAGAATACGTACGTCTTTTAAGAATCATTGATGAGTCAAGAGTCACGTTCCGATCTCGATCCGAAAATCGTGTGACTTTATTATATCAGCAAATATATCTAATTTATATAACTATGTTATTTTTGAGAATATACATATATATATATATATATATATATATATATATATATATATATATATATATATATATATATATATATATATATATATATAATACAATAAACTTCAATAAAATTATTCTTAAATATACAATGGCCAATAACAAATATAACAAGATGTAAGTAACATCAATTCTTTATTATTTATTCCAATACACTGGAGATATCTAAATCATCAAATAAACTATACCTCGAGGCAACTTCTAACTAAGTCGAACGTGTAAATAGCCGTATGAAATAAGCTCCAGGCGATCTGAAATCGGAATATGTTCAACAGTATAGAAACAGACAGATGTATGCTTTTTATGGAATATAAATGTCATTTAGCTTAGTAACATTTAATAGATTTCATTCCTTAAACGTAAACTTTGTTCCAATATAAATTCGTTTACTGTTCTTATCTATTGTATCATAACTGCGACATTTTGAGGTGATATAATTTATTTTTGTGGTATTGTTATGGCTAAGTATTGTATAATTTAGATTTAAATTTTAATTAACGAAGCAATCGATAAACAATCCCCTTTTAGAAAAATAAACAACTAATTAAAACGTAAAAAGATGGTAATTTTGATATTTAAATTTAATTTAGATGTAGGTATTTAAAATGACCTCAGCCTTGCTTAATCTATACTAATATTATAAAGAGGAAAGGTTTGATTATTTTTTTGTATGTTTGAATTGAATAGGCTCCGAAACTACTGGACCCATTTCAAAAATTCTTTCACCGTTGGCAAGCTACACTATTCCCGAGTGACATAGGCTATGTTTCATTTTCAAAAAATTAGGGATTATTACTAAAACTTGAATATTCTAACGCAAGGTGTAAAAAAATAAACAAAAAAACTGCGTGCGCTGCGAAAACGGTGTAAGTTACGCAAAAATAATGTTCTATGAAATTGTTTCTCTTTAAAAGTTTAAAAAAGAAGTCCGCGACAAGATATATCTAGCTTTTAAGGTTGACTCACTATACCGTTTTCTATGGTTATAAAATTAGTTCTAAAATAATATACACTTTCGAAGGTATTTTAATAATTACGATATTTTTTTTACAACTCGCTTTGATTATGATTTCGCATTTGGTATAGCAGTTTGAAATTCTACAAAGATATTCTTAAATTGACTGTCTCAAAAACATAATATTTCGAATCCATATGCTTTAATACCTATATCTGAATAATGTCCTGGTCATGTGTGTGTGATGTGGATGTATGTTATTATTTTCAGTTTGATTTCGTAGCAATGTAATGCCTATACATATATATAAAATTTCCACGGGAATAGGATACTATAGAATTAACTATAAGTCTATTATAGGTCTGGATAATTGTAGTTTCCACAGATTACGCGAAAAGCGACCTACACGCGGGCAGAGCCGCGGGCAACAGCTAGTAATCTAATAACTTCTTTTACAAATAAAAAAGGGAACAAAACAAGACTCGAAAAGCAACGTGGGGAAATTAAGAGTTACGTCTTTAATCACAGCAATCACATTCAATAACATTTAGCTAAATCAACATCGTTAGCGAAAGTTATTTTTAAACATTTGATTTTTAATCCAATATCTTGTCAAAACGATATTATAACCGAAACGCATACACCTTTTAACAATCATCATTATTTCAGGATTCGGTTTCCAAGCTCAATCCGACAATACTGTGTAATTCATTATTCTATTCTAAATCTTATTTCTGAGCATATATTTACTACAATACACAATGGCCAATAACATAACTATACGTCCAATACTAGGCAATAAGTATATTAAATTCTAAGCCCAATATACTAGACATATCTAAATCATCAAATAAACTATATCTCGAGGCAACGTTTTACTAACTTAAAAGAATAAATGGCCGTACGAAGAATGCTCGAGGCGATTGGAAATCGGAGTATTGTTGAACAATTTGTTGTTCCGATTTCCGATGATTCTATACGGAAATAGATAGATGTTTGCTTTGAAATGGCTTTAAATGTAATTTAGCTTAGTATTAAGAAATTTGTTTCTAGCTGATTTTCCAACCTCCATCTAAATTTACATACAGTAAAAGTAATTTTATACTGTGTTATTATTTAGACAAACATCAAACAGTTTAATCCCTGATTGTAACTAATTCTAGGAATAAAATATTTGCTCATATAATTTTACTAGCTCATATTACTAGCTTAGTAATATGAATTTTGATAGTTTTGTTTACGATTGATGACAAAAAATTCCTTTGTATTATTTTACTGCAGAGTTTGAAAATGACTCGAAGTAGTTTACGCTGACAAGATTTAAGTTATTGTATTTATTTAAATATTAACATTCTTTTTTTTAAGTTTGTTAATTTAACTTTATATAAATAGGATATGAAGTTGAATATCCAATCCAGGAAGATGATGGGAGATAGTGAAGAAAGCTGTGTCCGCCTCCAATCAACGTGACCACTACCAGTCTTCCAAAAGCGAAACAACAAAGAAGAAGAAGGCATAAGTAGGTTAGTGGGCTTATTGGATTACATTCTTACATGCGGTTAGAAAAGAAACTCCAATGTCCAAAGAAAGCAGTAGCGAAGTAGTTCAAATACACAATCAATGTCGGAATTATTCTATTTGTAGTCTGTTGGAAAAGTACCTTAATATCAGTAGTATTTATTTTATATATTTTCTTTAAGTTCTGATATAATATCGATGAATTATATCATGAATTATCGCATTCATGAAAGTAGAATATTTATATTTTTTCTTAAGTAAATTTAATACAAATAAAATAAAAAAATAATATACCTCCGATACAAAAAGATGTGTAACAAAGTTAAAAAACATTATTATGTACTTATTGAAATCGTTGCGTCCGGGGACCGTTAAATAAAGGAAGAATTCAAAATGCAAGTAAATTAAAAAGACAGATAATGAAATAACAATAATCGTATAGGCCTAAGTCCTTTGAAAACTTTGTAAAATAGACACGTCGTCAACGGTTCCCCAAGGTTTCAGTGTATGGGGATTTTATTATTATATTTTTTTTGTGAACTCTGACTCTGGACCAATCTCCTGGCCATCAATAGCAATATTTGTTTTGTAAATGATTTTTGTGAATCACAGTGGTTTAATGGAATCCCCGAAGAGATTAGTGGAACGAGATTAAAATTGTTTCGTTCAAAAATCTTTTTGGTACTACAATGATTTTATTATGATTGACATAAAAATTAAAAATAAATTTTATTTTTTAATGTTTATAGTTTATTTGATAAAATATTTTTTTTCTTTCTGTGGTCATTGGTATAACCTACAGACTGAAAATATTCAGCCGGCGGATTTTTCAAGCTTTAGTTAATTTTACCTAGAAATTATACATTTGCTTATAGAATTTTACAATCCAATAGTATGTGTTTTCATAGTATCGCTTATGCTTCATGACAATAGATGTAATATTATTATTTTAAGTAATTTCCCATATTATCAGTACTCTTTTAATTAATTTTCAATGAGTTCGTATAAAATATCTAAGAAAAAAAAGTTAAACATAATATATATGTCTTCTGTACTATGCAAATAAATTTTATAATTATGAATGTATTCTAATTCTCTTACTGCAGAGAATCACCAATAAAAATCGTGGTATTCTTTAAAACACTTTATGGTTACTGTTTAAACTCTTTACTATCACTGTTACACTTTATTATACTGGTTGTGTTACATAACTTAGCCTCTCGATCGCACACTGCTTTCTCTTGGCTGGGAGACGATTTATATATTCACTTCTCTTAATCAAATCAGTATCCAATATCACACTTATTTATTTAGTCAATTAAACTTATATTAAAACATTACAGGTTTTAGTCAAATCTACAACTTGTATATTTATATAAAAAACTACCCTCCAATTATATAAAAGCGAACAAATGTATTTGAACTAGACATATTTAAGAAGTTGAAAAATCTGTTTAAAATATGGCAGTAAACATGTTACATTTTGTATTGGCATATAAACTTATCAAATTTTCGCCCTTTATTAACATTAAGCACGACTATATATAGAAAGTCGTAAGCTTTCTTGAGAAATATACGCGAACCGAAATGTGTACATAGTTCTGAAAATAGACCATAACAGTTTAAGTAGTCATAAACAATGTTTTGAAAATGTTCTATTTGCGAATCGTGTACCTTTTTTTTACCTGTATTTTAAACTTTTTTTTTTCGCGTACCTTATTTGAGTTCGGGTGCTATAAAAAGGCTGCTGCTATATTTGGTCATGTAATCTATTTGTAGAGTTTCATTTTATTATTTCTAGTGTTTTTTTCTAATGATTTCATAACATCGTGTGCATCCTGAACTATATGCCTGAAACTAAAAGTGTTTTAAGTGGATGACGAATCAACTGACTCTCTGAAAGACTCTACTATCTACACTCTCTACTATCTACTATGAACACGGGAACACGATTATTATAAATTAATCAAACCGTTAATTAAAACATTAAAAAGATATATTATATTTATATTGTTTATTTATAAGATATCAATAAGTTTTTTTTTTCAATTAATTATATTTTTCACAGGTATGGAGTCTAACAAATCAATGATCTTAAAATTTAAAGGAGAAAAAGCCCCCCAAGACATTGAACTTCTCTTTTTGTATATATCTATTTTGTATATATTATTAGTATAGATGTTGATTAGATTATAGATTATAGATGATAGTAGATTGTGCAAAAGTTTGGATGGATGGATGTTTGTTACTCAATCACGCCAAAACTACCGAGCGGATTTTGATGAAACTTGTCAATGTTGTAGCTTATGTACCAGAATAATACGTAGGCTATAGAAATCATTACTTAAGTTGTAGCGCGATTACGTAATTGCCACGGGAGCTCCTGTTGTTAATCATTTTGTTCACTGAATTTTACAAAAATGTATGTATAAAAACAAAACATTAAATAATTTAACAAGAAAATTAAATGATATGTGTGTCTGTAGAAACTATGAAAGATGTTCAACATTTTTCCCAAGATCTTTCGATAATATACATATTATATGACGGCATAATGTTTTCTCCTTATTTTTCTTCACCTCTACGCCGCTCTATAATTTTTAACACACATTTCGATCAGTCCGCAGGTATTAAGCCTACGTTACGGTTTCACAGTCTACGCGGAAGGAGTCGCATGCAACAGGTAGTATTTCTAATATACCATAGTAATCTGAATAGTAGCGGAGCCCTAAATTCCAAAACTTACTGATCAATGTTAGTTTTAAAATTGAATTTAAGTTCCAGTCGCAGTCTAGTAGCTGATACCTGACACGTATATTTTACTTTATAGTTGAGCTGAGTTATTAGAAATCACATTTGTGTAGATACTCTGTGATTGGTACTAGCTTTTGTTGCTATTTGACTGTTTGTCTGATTTATTAATATAGATGGACATGACACGGTACATGCAAAGCAATATAAAATCTTTGAGGAAATTAATATTTCTTCCTTCTCACTGTTCTCTATAATAGAAACATCCCCAAAAGCGTTAGACATAACAGCAAAATCTCTCTATAATTTACTTAAAAATCTTGGATTATTTTCGTGATTATTTCTAGAAAGTATTTTAAAACTATATTATATTAGTAGGTGCATATAAAATTTGGTTAACAAAAATGCACATTTTAACGGGGCCCTTAAAACGGTGTTGTTTTGGTTGGGAAGTCTCAAACACCGTTCTGGGCTCCACTTCCACGACGATGATGATTCCACACGATGAACCTGACACCCGCTCACTCAATCTATGCAATGCTATAAAGTTTCGTCTCTGTCTCATTTGAGTACAACCAAAAGATGACACCATATAAGAATACATTGATTAGGTAAAAAACAAACTCATCTTATGTTTTGATGGAATCGGAATTAAAAATATATTTAGAAATATTTCTACAATATCTTCTACGATTCCTGTTCGTGTTGTAATTTTTAACTCGAAGTTTCGTATTTAAGTATATTTTATAAACTATCTTTAACCTTTAACCCTTTGTTAATAGATACTTGTATTATACAGTTTTAATGAAAGGTCTAAGTTGTTTTACTAGATATATCGTTGTTAAAGTAGTATACTAACAACAAAGCAGATCTAAACTAATTCACCAAATATAACAGTTAGGTACACGATGTTCAAACATTAGCTAATGACTTTAGTTTGAACAATGGAAAGTTAAAGTGGTTTCTACTAATAATTCAATCAGCATTATCCCGTCTAAAATTAAACTCAATATAATTCAATTATTACTTGTGGTTATTGAAACTGATTATCAATCCCCAAACTTGTTCTGTTAAGTTACTTTTAAGTTCAATCCACTTTGATAGAGGTTCGATAGACAAACGTTTTAAACCAACATTTTCGTAATAGTTGTTCCTTGAATGTTATTTTATAGTTATTTATAATATTCTTTATATAGAATATTGCTGGAAATAAAATAAAAGTAAGAATGTAGTTAAATTGTTAATTAATATATTTTATGTCGATATAGATATATTTATATACAATGGTATAACAGAACTCGGTACATATGGATTTTGAATAACTAAATGCTAACGTCAACACATGACATCAAATTTTTATTTTCCATTATCACAAATTATCTTAAAACAGTTGTTAGGAAATGTCAAAAATTTATTTAATATAAAAAAAAATAAAATCTTTCAAACCACATAAATTTTCAAATAAAAAACCAGCGCTTCACTACAGGAACACACAGACTGTTACTTTACTTCAAGGATTAACTTTTATTCAATTTAATCGTCAGCTTCAGGCACTAAAGCGCATTATGCCGCATAATGCGCTCTAGTGCTGTAATTGGAAAACTACCAATTATAACTGACATTTCTTTGATCGCGACAGGAATAACGATCCATTGTGAATATCATATATCAATATATTGTTATATAACTTTTTAATAACATTTCAAACTCTGACGTGGTTTCATTATTTCAATGAAAACCAATAACAATTTAAATGTTCGTGTGATATAAGCGTGAAATGGTTTTGTAATAACAAAAACAAACCATGGATAGCAATATTTAAGGTATACATTTGTATGAATGAACATTTTGTTGCGGTGTCAAATTCTTGTGAAGGTTTTGTTAAATTGCAATGTGAAATCACGATGTGAAAATTAATAAAGTATTAAATATTTTTATTTTTTTTGTTTTAAGGTTTCAAATATTTATAAATGTATAAATGTACATTTTCTGTAAAAAGTTTCAGTCACTGAATAAAAAAGACATTTGGTGATAAAATACTTATATGCTCCCAATTTGTGAGAGATTTGAGAGAGAGAGAATAAAAAAATATTGAATATTTCATGATTTAAATATACATATGAATATATAAAAATGCGTCATGGATCTTATAATATTTAAAGATACTACTTTAAATATACTGTTTGTAACTTTGAAAATATAAATAAACACCAGATACAGATATCACCGTCACCTATACCACCGTCCCGATAAAAGACGATCACATATAGCATGCTTAATTCACCGAGATAAACAGCGCTACGGTAGCTCAATTGGTAGAATGACGGGACGGTTTCCCAGAGGTCGTGGGTACGAATCTTTGCTCGTATCGGTTTATTTTTCATACTATTAGTAAGTTTATTTCACATAAATTTTCGAATGCCGCTTGAAGCTGGTATTTTAAAAAATAACAAATGTGTTTTGAATACATAACCTACAGTTAAAATTACTTATCTTACCTTAGCAGTGAATGTCGTCATACCTTACTCAGTCAGCTCAAGACGACCTTTTTATTTTTTTAAATATGTCATGGAACTTTAATGAATTATATGAATGAATGAATGAATTAATAAATCAAAATAAAATGGGTACATCCAATTTTTATATAGTTTTGTCTACGAAATGTAAAAAAAAAAAAAAAATATTTTCACGAAATAGCACCTGCTACTACCTTAGCAGGTGTAATTGGTACCTTCTTTAAAACTACTATGTTTTACAGTTGTTCCAAATTCTTTAAAAAAAAATGTTTATTTTCAAAGTACTGAAAATTAAAAACAATATTCTAATTATTTAAACAAAAAAAAAAAAAAACTAAATGATTAGGGGTTTTAAATGTTTGAAACGTTTTATTTTTATATATAGAGAGAAATATAGAGTAAGCTAAATTAAAAATAAATTATATCCATTTGTATCCATCCAATAAGTTTGTTAAAAAATATTTCATAAAACTGTTAACATTTTTGTTTAATAAAATATTTTATACATTATATTTACCTTTGTATTTAATACATTATGTCATTGTATAAACAAAATTCAAACATATTGTAATAAGTTAATTTTGAGTTGATAGTAAATTGTCAAAAAAAAACATTTAAATTAATATTCAGATATCGCCTGCGTTTAGGCCGCAAACGCGGTTTCTAATAATATAACTTCATTACAAACGAATCAGTTACGTATTTCATATCAATAATACATCATGTTAGCTTTTATACATGTAGTAGTTTGGTTTTGACTAAAAACAAAGATATAAGTTGTTGATTTGACTAAAACAATTAAATCTCTGTATAGAAGTTTAATTGATAAAATAAATGTAATATTAAATACTGATTTGACTAAGAATAAGAAGTATATAAATCGCAGCTCCGTTAAGAGAAGGCATTGTGAAATTGGGAGTACAAGTTGTGGGGTGGTAGTATTGTGATAAAAGTGTAACAGTTATAATTAACCGCTGAGTGTGAGATCGAGAGACTAAGTTGTGTAACAGTGATAGTTAAGAGTTTAAATGGTAAACAGTTTAGTGTATTTGTGAACAGTGTCATAAAGTGCTTTAAAGAATAGAAGAACTGTTGTCGGCGATTCTTTGCGGTATGAGAGCTCTAATAGTTTCAGAAGTGGGATTCACTCGGGCATTAAAACCACAAACTACCTACAAGATAAGTTTATTGAAGCTACAAAACCACATCAAGCAAAAAAATTAAGTGATATTATTATTTGAAACGCACACTACAAGATAATAACAATGAAGTTCCAGAATCAATACAATCAATCAATAGTTGATAATCAATGGTTGTAAATCAATCAATCAAGTTAAATTTGCTATCTCAAAACTTCAAAATTGAGATCTACCCACATATCAAGAAAATCGAGTGAAAATACCTATTTAATCGCTTATGCAAGTCGTTTATTAGATTATGTGACAAACCATTGGAAGAATTCTACGAAAGAAGGAATCGTCGCTAATGAAGAAAGAAGGAAATGAGAAATTATGGCGGTGACAACGCGGTGTGAATGGCGGTAATGGCGCGGCGCGGATAGCGGTGATGGCGCGGCGCGGATGGCGGTGATGGCGCGGGGCGGATGGCGATGAAGGCGCAGCGCGGTTGGCGCTGATGGTGTCGATGTTGCTGATGGTGTTGATGGCGGTCGTGGCGATGGCAGCTATGGTAGCAGTGCTGGCATGGCACGCGGCGAGCAACACGTTGATGATAAAGGTGATTCGTTTCGATTTACATCCAGTTTTTGCCTTAAATACTCGCTAGTTAAAGAAAATTAAGCGATTAAATATAGTGGTAAGCACTTTATTATTATTGTTGAGATAACTAGTATTGAGATTAGCGATCAACCTTCACGATCTTGTTTAATTTTTACTGATAATTATTTCACTTTAACTTGACGTATTTTGTTACGTATTATGATAAGGCGCGAATTTATTTTATCCCGGGTTTTCGTAAACGTGAGTGTTTGTTTTAAACTTGGAAAACAATGTTTTAAACTTTTGTTTTAAATAACTTCGTTTTAAATTCGGTATTCTTAGCTATTATTTGTGCTTATTTATGTATTAATTCAATTCGGTATTCTTTATTATATTATTATTTATGTATTAATTCAATTCGGTATTCTTAGCTATTATTTGTGCTTATTTATATATTAATTCAATATATTTAATATGTAGAATACATTAAGATGATAAAAGTAATTACTTTGGATAGTTTTCTAAAAAGTATTTTATGTGGATAAAGGTTTTGTTGTCTGATCACTAACATGAAGCCGATAAGCCAACTTCCGAGTAGTATTTGGTACATTGAGGATATTGAACTGACTATGACTAGTGACATCAAATGCTCACATGAGGCCGATAAGCCAAATGATGAGTGTAGCATTTGAGGTATAGGGACATGCGCTCACATGAGGCCGATAAGCCAATTTTTGAGTAGCGTTTGAGAAGATCAAATACTCGCATGAGGCCGATAAGCCAACTTCTGAGTAGTATTTGGTACATTGAGGATATTGAACTGACTATGACTAGTGACATCAAATGCTCACATGAGGCCGATAAGCCAAATGATGAGTGTAGCATTTGAGGTATAGGGACATCAAGCGCTCACATGAGGCCGATAAGCCAATTTTTGAGTAGCGTTTGAGAAGATCAAATACTCACATGAGGCCGATAAGCCAACTTCTGAGTAGTATTTGGTACATTGAGGATATTGAACTGACTATGACTATGACTATGATTATGAATTATGAGGCAACATTTTTTGTGTCTAGTAGATTTTTTTTTTGAAAGAGGCTGCTGAGCCAGATTGAACACGTAATCAGACAACTTATACCAATTGATCATTATAGTTGAAATTGTTAAGTCTATAAATTTCAAAAACATTGTCTAAATTGGAGGACCAATTATTTATATATGATGGCCGAAAAATGTATAAATATTAATGTATCATAATATATAGACTTTAGATTAGATTCTGTGACTTTACAATTATAATAATTAGATTTACAAATTACTTCAGAATTAAAATTGTAAGTAAATGGTTTTTGATAACGAGCGGACTCGTTATGTTTAGGATGGCCGAGCTGTTAGCTTTTATACATGTAGTAGTTTGGTTTTGACTAAAAACAAAGATATAAGTTGTTGATTTGACTAAAACAATTAAATCTCTGTATAGAAGTTTAATTGATAAAATAAATGTAATATTAAATACTGATTTGACTAAGAATAAGAAGTATATAAATCGCAGCTCCGTTAAGAGAAGGCATTGTGAAATTGGGAGTACAAGTTGTGGGGTGGTAGTATTGTGATAAAAGTGTAACAGTTATAATTAACCGCTGAGTGTGAGATCGAGAGACTAAGTTGTGTAACAGTGATAGTTAAGAGTTTAAATGGTAAACAGTTTAGTGTATTTGTGAACAGTGTCATAAAGTGCTTTAAAGAATAGAAGAACTGTTGTCGGCGATTCTTTGCGGTATGAGAGCTCTAATAATCAAATTAATCAATTGGTGTACTTCATTCTTGTTACAGACGTTATTCTACGAATAAATGTATTAATGACATATTGTAACGTTGTACTTTTAAATTAATAAAAAAATATTAGTCTTGCCATAAATATTGTAACAGAGAAAAAAGATTTTTTTAATTTCAAATAACATTTGTTACTTTTACAGTGTGTTACTTTAATACACAAATATAAAACAATTAAAAATATGAAAAGCTTATTCGAAGTGGTGTTCATTGGCTGCAAATACAGTCCTTTAAACGTTGAGGCCAGTTATCAATGGGGAAATTCTTCACTGGCAATCGTATGGATTGTTTTAGGGCCTCCAAATTATCATGGCGTTTAGAGCAAGGTGTACTTTCTAAAACTGAACATAAATCATAATCCAGCAAATTAAGTTCGGGACTAGACGACGGCCAGTCTTCAGCTCTGATGAAGTCCGAGACGTTTGCTTCCAACCAAGACAGCGTGGCCTGATCTTTATGACCCGGCGCCTCTTGCTTGAAGGACCATCTTTAGTAATTGAACATGGTATTATTAAGGGGCTTAACTATCTTCTCAAGAATGTTATCTTGATACACTTGTGCCGATGTTTTGATACCTTTTTCATCAAAGTATGACTCGGTCACTTTCATAGCTAACACCCCACAAAACCATCACTGAAGTCGGATAATGCCCACGTTGCATTCTGTTGACTAGTTGGGAAGCTTTCTTAGAGTGTTTTCTAAGGCTTTCACGAGTACTACACATTGAAATAAAACTATTTTTAAGGATTTAACTCGCCTATATTGAATTACATTTAAAATTTGTGTCTGTGACACCTCCTTCTTCCGTGAACACGATTGCTGCAAAGCATTTGAAACGTCGGGTTAGATTTAAAATGTAAATTTAAAATTTAATTCAATATACGCGAGTTAAATCCGTAAAAATAGTTTTATTTCAAGCATTCTTAGAGCTTTAAGGATAAACACGGTCATTTTGTTTTTTAAAATGTTGCTCGGTTGTAAAAAAATTCTCATCCATAAACAGTTTTTTTCTGTGACCTCCCTTTGCGTACCGCTTCAGTAGTTGTTTCGATTTTACCACTCTATTCATCTTTAATTTATTAGTTAAGAAATGGCCATTGCCGTCTCTTATAGGCTGCAAGTCCTAAGTCATCTCTCAAAATACGTGACATGGTTCTAGGTTCTATCTTCATTTCCCGAGATAAGATATTTTGATTTCAGACAGGATTTCTTCGAAGTTTTTCCCTTACTGTTTTGACCACCTTTTTCGTACGAACACTACATAGACGGCCCGATTTTTCTCTGTCACAAACAGAGGATGTCTCATTGTACCTATTAATAGCCCGGTATACACACATTTAATTAATATCAAGTGTATGAAGAGTTTTAAAAATTGCATTTGGCTCCATACCTACTTTTTGTAATGCAATCACAGCGATTCTGCTCTGTTTATAACCCCACTCCATTTTAATATCGTAAAACATTGTACAATGTATTGACAGAAAAATGAAAAAACAATCTCAAAATCTCTCACAAAAACAAACAATCGTACAAAAATGACAGATTCCTAACTCAAATGTAATATTTTTTTATTTTCCCTTGTAACAGTATTTATGGCCCGACTAAGTATATTAGTTATTTACATTTTCTACGCGATTGGAGCTACTAACCGGTTGCTTAAGCCTGGGTAGATACGCTTCCATTTTTCAGGCAGAGATGTACGCCATAATTATTTGTGCTACGCTGAACCTGCAGTGCAACTACACGAATAGGACCATTTATTTCAACTCTATATTTGGGCGGCACTAAAGGCCTCAAACTCGAATACTATCACGTCGAGACTGGTGCTTGACTTCCTGACGGAATTGAACACTCTGGGCTGCAAAAAAGAGTGGTTCTAAGATGGGTCCCGAGCTAAGAGGGCCATATCGGAAACAAGATTGCTGACGAGCTGGCCCGTGCTGGTGCTGAGAGCAAAACATACGGTCCAGAATCAATATGTGATGTTCCAAACAGCCTAGCTCGCATGACCCTGAATAACCTCTCTAGGTGTGAGGCTATAAGGCGTTGGGAGGAAATCTCTGGCCTCAAGCATTCCCAAGTCCTCATAAAATCACTTTAATGCAAAAGCAGCTAAGGAGCGCGTTAGGCTGAGCATAAATAATCTACGGATCATAACTAGAACGTAATAGAATAAATGTAAAATTGATATATAAATATAAGAATTATATGTCTAAAATGTGTATAAATTATGTTTAATATAATAAGCCTTAAATTATAATAAGTATTTAATGTAATATTTAATAAATCAGTCATTTGACTTAACTTTCATGTGTCACAAGATAATTGAAGATTATACTTTGTTTTGTATAAAAGCATAGAAATATTGAGATTTCAGTTGAGTTGGGGATCAAACATTGAAGAAGAAGGAACAACTAAGTGCCAGTGTTATTAAACGAGTTTCATAAAAGTGCTAAGCTGATATATTGTGAAAAACAGTGTGAAGGTTCTGTTGCCTTTAATAGTAACAGTTAAGGTACGATGCAAGTCTGTTTCTATGATATAAATATTTACAATAGTGTTTGAGATTAAAGATATATAATAATACTATAATATTAAAGGAATGTGTTGTGAGTAATCTACCCACTAAATATAAATGATGTTATAATTTATTTCGTTGCTTTATTTATTTCTTTTAGTTTTAAACTTCACGAATATATATTTAACATATAAATATATATTAAATCTATCATCAGAAGTGGGATCACTTATACCCAAATTACTAAGACATACATTTAAAAGTTCCAGGATGGATCCTGCCACTGTAGAAGGTCTCCTGAAAGCTATTCGAGATACTGTCTCCAGTCGTCACCGTTCTGATGACGATGTGGCTCTTCCGAGCTTCGATCCGGCAACTAGTGACAACGGAGCGGACAGCTGGTGTCACAATATTGAGAAGCTGAGTCGAGAATTCGGTTGGAGCAGCGTCGCAATGGTGGCAAAAGCTGGTAAGGCCCTTAAGGGCTCTGCTTTAATATTGCTAGAATCTTGGGAACCAACTGGGAATTGTCGAACTTGGGAAAATTTTCGTAACGACCTCTCTGACCTGTATCCTGAAAAGCGAAATCTTACCGAAAAATTGACCAAAGCTTTGTTGTACAATTCTGATACTGCGGAATCTTATTGTGAATACGCAAGAGAGAAAGTTAGATTGCTACGCAATACAAAAATATCATTTACAGATTCTCAATTAATAGAACTAATTTGTGGTAGCATTATTATTATTATTTAATCTTTATTGGCCCAAAAAAAAAATGGTACAAAAGGCGGACTTAATGCTAAAAAACATTCTCTGCCAGTCAACCCAGAAAAACAGTAAAATAATTAATTTATATTAGGCGCTAAAATTATACAATCAAAACTTAACAATAACTAAAACGATAACATTGCATAAAACAACAAACACAAAAAAAAAGCAAACAAACTAACAAAACAAACAAATGAAAACATTGCTGCTATATTCATTTAATTAATTGTAGTCGTTAATAATGTAATAGATTAAAATATATATATATATATATATATATATATATATATATATATATATATATATATATATATATATATATATATATATATATATATATATATACCATACACACATATACACATACATATACATACATACATATACATATACATATACACACATACATACATATATATAGATACATACATACATAAATAAATACATATAAAGATATATAAATACATATATAAATGTATACAGACATACGTAAAATCAATTCTTTATAATAATTCTGCTATTGCCGGGACAGATATGTTAGAACAGATTTTTTGAAAGCTACTTTGCTAGGAGAACGCCTTATGTTTTCCGGGAGTCCGTTCCAGAGTTTTGTAGCGTGTACTGTGAAAGAATGTGAGAGGAAACCGGTATGATGCGAAGGAATAAAAAGATTGAGATTAGAGGAAGAGCGAAGATGAAGGTTGTGAGTACTTCCTAGTAATTGAAACTTACATTTTAAATACTGAGGAGACATAGGATCGTTAAGTATAGAGAACAACTGACACAAATATCTAGAAGATCTTCGCTCGCGGATAGGTAGCCATTGAAGTTTTGAACGATACTTAGAGATATGGTCATATTTACGAAGACTGAAAATAAAACGAATGCAATTGTTAAGAAGACGATCCAATTTATTTAAGTTGCATTCGGAGATGTTAGAGCAACAAACATCAGCATAGTCAATGAGAGAGAGGATAAGTGATTGCACTAACAGAGTCTTAGTTCGAATCGGTAATAAGTTTTTATGACGATATAATGCACGTAGTGAACCTGTCACTTTACGACTCAATTCCATAACTTGAACATTCCAGCTTAAGGTGCTGTCAATGTATAGGCCAAGATCTTTAACAATTTGAGTAAACGGAATGGGTATACCATTATAGCTGAGGTTTGAAAGGTCAACTGATGTCAATTTGCACAGCTGTCGTTGACTGCCTAGAATTATTGCTTGGCATTTTAACGGATTAACTTTAATACCAAACTGGAGGCACCAATCATAAATATGTTGCAAGTCTTTGTTGATGGTAGCTATAGCGGTATTAATAGTGCTAGGCTTAGTATGTGCATAAAGTTGAAGGTCATCAGCATACAGATGATAAGAGGCTTTAAAGTCTTTTGTTATATAATTAATAAATAATGAAAATAAAAGTGGAGAGAGTATACCGCCTTGTGGCACACCTGCTGCTATGTCACACCACACCGACATGGTGTTGTCGATGCGAACAGCTTGCTGGCGACCACGAAGATAGGATGGGAAGCAATTTAGTTCCTTGGAAGAAATGTTAAAGCGTGAAAGAAGTGCAATCAGGATGTCATGGTCAACTGAGTTAAAAGCGTTGGAAAAATCAATTAGTACTAGCACAGTTAATTGACCACCCTCCATCGCATCTCTGACATCTTCCACAACTTTAAGGAGCGCAGTGCTTGTACTGTGGCCAGGACGAAACCCAGATTGAAAGTTCGAAAGAAGTTTATTGTTATGGACAAAATTGGATAATTGTTTATGAACCGTTGATTCGAGGATTTTAGATAGGTAGGGTAAGATAGAAATAGGTCTCAGATCTTTAGGAGCAGTAGGATTGGGAACTTTAGGAATGGGGATGACGTGTGCTTTACGCCAAGTAAAAGGAAATAAACCGGTGGATAGTGAAGTATTTATCATATGAGTTAGAGTTGGAAGAATCACGTCAATTAGGGTGACGATCATATGGCGGCTTATTTCGTCCTCACCAACAGCATTTGATTTTATGGAGTGCACAGTTTTTTTTATTTCTTCCTCAGATACTAAAGAAAATGAGAAGGGTGCAGCATTACTGACGTTAATGTGAAAATGGCCTCATTTAATAGTAGCGTAAAGAGTACTTCTGAAATAATATCTTTGTTCTCTAGTTATGTTAAACCTAAAAAACGACTATTAGAGCAAAACGATCCTGAACCTAAGCCAGTATCTAGTAAAAATAAACGCATTAAGTTGGAATTCCAAAATTTTAATGAGAGTAAAAAATGTTATTCGTGTGGTAAATTTGGTCATGTGCGTTGTCAGTGTAAAAAAAATTCCCGTCTAAATTAAAAACCTCAAATCTAAAAGACAATAAGCTAAACTATAAGGTTTTGCACTTTTTGTAAAAAAATCGGTCATTTTGAATCGGTATGTTGGTATAAAGCCCGTACTAACCCAGAAACAACACAAACTGGTAATGAAACTAATTTTTTAATATAATTTTAAAATTTATAAAAAAAATAATAATTATTATAATACTCAAATGACTGAATTAAAATCAAAACTACATCATTTGAATACACCCTTGCAGAAACAAATTATAGATATTTTTAACAGACATATTACTATATTAAATAAAATAGGTTCAGTCACAACAGGAGAACTAAAACTTACACTAAAAAGTGACAAAATTATAAATTATCGTCCCTATCGTTTAGGTCCATGTGAAAGAGAAAAAGTAAAATTGATAATACAAGATTTATTAGAAAGTAACGTAATACGGGAAAGTGAATCACCGTTTTCAAGTCCAGTTACATTAGTAAAAAAAAAAAGACGGTACCGATAGACTTTGTATTGATTATAGATCTTTGAATAAAATAATTGAAAAAGACTCTTATCCTTTACCGATTATCGAGGATCAAAAAGACAAATTAGGCCGTGCTAATTTTTATATTTCAATTGATATGAAAAATGGCTTTTATCAGATACCGGTTTCGGAAAATTCTTCTAAATATACAGCATTTTCAACTCCAGATGGACATTATGAATTTATTAAAATGCCTTTTGGCATTTGTAATGGCAATTGTAATTTGTATTTTCAAAGAGCTATATCTAAGGCAGTAAAACATTTAGATTTCCTCCTTGTTTATATTGATGACATTCTTATTCCATTTTCAACTATAGACGAAGGTCTAAATTACTTGGAACAAACTATTTTAGCTCTCAGTGATTCAGGATTTAAAATTAACCCAAAGAAATGTCAATTCTTTGTTGATTGTATTGAATATTTGGGTAGGCAAATATCAAAAGACGGCGTCAGACCAAGTACTTCTAAAGTTTCTGCTTTATTAAATTCACCTATTCCACTAAATATTAAACAGGTACGACAGTTTATGGGTCTGGCTTCATATTTTCGGAAATTTATTCCAAGTTTATCTACACGCACAGCTTGTATAACCAAATTAACACAAAAGAACCAAAAATGGGAATGGGGTCCCGAACAGGATATTGCTAGGGATTATGTACTTAGACACTTCAAGGCCACTACTCGCCATTTTTGATCCTAATTTACAAACCGAATTGTACACCGATGCTAGTGCTATAGGATACGGTGCTATTTTAATTCAGAAATTCTATAGTGAATCAAAAGTTATTGGTTATTATAGTAAAAAAACTACACCTCCAGAATCTAGATATACTTCTTATGATTTAGAAACTTTAGCCATTTATAATGCGTTAAAACATTTTAGAGTTTATTTACTAGGAATTAAATTCAAAATTATTACTGATTGTAACGCTATAAAATCAACTATGAATAAAAAAGATTTATCTCCCCGAGTAGCTCGATGGTGGACATATATGCAGGATTTTCAATTTGAAATAACATATAAAAAGGGTCAATACATCAGTCATGTCGATTTTCTTAGTCGAAATCCTATTGTGACAACAGAGGCCGGTTCTAATATTGTAAATATAATAAATGACCCTCAGTCATGGCTGGAACATGCCCAGCAAACTGACCGTCAGACCTTAGCTATTATAGACACAGTTAGATCTGGGGAATTAGATTCAAATCAATATGTAGTACGTAATAATTTATTATATTATATAACTGGACTAAATAGTGAATTAAAGCTTTATATCCCAAAAGGCTACAGATTAAGTATTTTGCGCCTGTTTCATGACGAAAACTGTCATGTTGGCTATGAAAAAACAATTGCTAAAATACGTGAACACTTTTGGTTTCCCTCTATGTCAGCCTTTACTCGAAAATATTTGTCCCATTGTTTAGTTTGCATGAAAAGAAAGAGTCACCACGGTCCTAAACAAGGATTTTTGCATACTATTAATAAAACTCCATTGCCATTTCATACAATACACTTGGATTGTACAGGGCCTTTTACCCTGTCCAACGACGGATACAAATATATTTTAGTGATAGTAGACGGGTTTACAAAGTTTTGTCTACTAAAGCCGCTTAAAACCCTTTTTGGACAAGAATTAATACCTTTGTTACGAGACACAATCACTTTATTTGGAACTCCCTCCCTTGTAATTACCGATAGAGAAACCAATTTTAGTAATAATCAAATTAAGTCGCTTTTTGAGGAATTAAACATTGTACATCATTTAATATCTACTGGTACTCCAAGAAGTAATGGACAAGTAGAACGTTATATATATACTGTAACTGATATGCTTAATACTATGTGTAATGATCAGTCAGACTGGCCGAACGTTCTATGGAAGGTCCAACAATCAATTAACACAACCGTGCAAAAATCCACAGGATTCTCCCCTTTGCGTTTACTCATTGGTGTTGAAGCAAACATACCATGTGTTCAAGCTAGATTAGATGACGTACTAGATAATAATAATCAGAATTCAATTAATATAGACACTGACCGACAAATAGCTAGACAACGTCTATTAGAAATAGCGGATAAATTTCAAAAACGCTTTGATGCTACGCGTCGTAATAATTTAAATTTAAAGCAAGGTGACGTCGTATATGTTTCACAAAACCATAGACGTAATGACAAGTTGGCTCCTAAATTTAAAGGTCCTTACGAAATAACATCTATTCTCCCTAATGATCGTTTTGCTCTGAAAGGAATAGGCAATTTACGTAAAATTGTAATAGCGAAAGAAAAGTTAAGATTATGGCCAGGTGAATTATTAGATGAAAATATAACTGTAGAAAATAATTTAATTGATTAGATAAGAATTATTATTAAAATATATGATTATGTTATATTCTTGGATTTTGCTATAATAAAAGAAAATTGTATACAAAAAATGAATAGATAAATAAAAAATAAAAATATACTAATAAGACAAATGTTTATTTTTGAATATCATTACATTTATATATACAATCATAATTATTTTATTATATATATATATAAATATATATATATATATATCGTTTATTTTTATTTATATATATATAGTGTATTATTATTATTATTTTTTATTCAATGGGATAAAAATTTGGTTGATTTGTAACCTGCTTCAGGTTTAAGTTACAAGATTAATTAGTATGTTTTCGGTGGTCAGTCTTTTGCTTGGTGCAAATCTAGTTCACTGGCTGTGGTGGGTGAAGAGTTTTGACACGTCTAGGCAAATGAGAAAATAAAAAAAATAATAATAAAAGGATAAAGTTTCCGCTGGTCGGTCTTTTGCTTGGTGCAAATCTAGCTCACTAGCAGCGGGTGAAGGGGATTTGACATGTCGATGCAACTGACAAAACTTAAAATAGAGAATAATGTTTCCGCTGGTCGGTCTTTTGCTTGGTGCAAATCTAGCTCACTAGCAGCGGGTGAAGGGGATTTGACACGTCGAGGCAACTGACAAAACTTAAAATAGAGGATAATGTTTCCGCTGGTCGGTCTTTTGCTTGGTGCAAATCTAGCTCACTAGCAGAGGGTGAAGGGGATTTGACACGTCGAGGCAACTAACAAAACTTAAAATAGAGAATAATGTTTCCGCTGGTCGGTCTTTTGCTTGGTGCAAATCTAGCTCACTAGCAGCGGGTGAAGGGGATTTGACACGTCGAGGCAACTGACAAAACATTAAAAAAAATGTATAAAGGGATTCACGTCTAGAAACATAACGAAATATGTGTGTGAATTAGTATAGATACTTCGAGAGCGAAGTATTTGTCAGTATGGCCGTAATAGAATAAATGTAAAATTGATATATAAATATAAGAATTATATGTTAATTATATGTCTAAAATGTGTATAAATTATGTTTAATATAATAAGGCTTAAATTATAATAAGTATTTAATGTAATATTTAATAAATCAGTCATTTGACTTAACTTTCATGTGTCACAAGATAATTGAAGATTATACTTTGTTTTGTATAAAAGCATTGAAGAAGAAGGAACAACTAAGTGCCAGTGTTATTAAACGAGTTTCATAAAAGTGCTAAGCTGATATATTGTGAAAAACAGTGTGAAGGTTCTGTTGCCTTTAATAGTAACAGTTAAGGTACGATGCAAGTCTGTTTCTATGATATAAATATTTACAATAGTGTTTGAGATTAAAGATATATAATAATACTATAATATTAAAGGAATGTGTTGTGAGTAATCTACCCACTAAATATAAATGATGTTATAATTTATTTCGTTGCTTTATTTATTTCTTTTAGTTTTAAACTTCACGAATATATATTTAACATATAAATATATATTAAATCTATCAAACGCTTACAGGGCACTGTTGTCTGAATAAGCACCTAGCGACCCTCAAATTAGAGGATGGAAAAGTGTGCAGGTATTGCCACGAGGTGGATAAAACCCCGATCCATCTTCTATGCAAGTGCGGTCCGCTGATGTGTTAACACAGTGACACCCTGGGGAGACACATCCTGGACCCTGTGGATGTCCGACACCTCACTGCAAAGGAAATTCTGCAATACCTCAGAGTGGCAGACCTATGCAGTGAACTGTAGGCAGTGGCGATCACAATAAATCTTTTAGGTCGCAGTGATACTGGGCTCTCTTAGCCTTGCACAGCCGCGCTTTCTAAATAATAATAATAATACTAACCGGTTCCTTTGTCAGTTCGAGAATGCTAGACGCACATCCACCGCTCGTCCACTTATTAGACGACGGCATAGCACTGTAGAATCAATACGGCACTGTGAATGCTCAGACATTATTATCATTTTTATTTTGTCAAGTGTCTTCACATGTTTCCCTGTCCTATTTAAGCCCCTATCTACTGAGACACCCGGCGGTAGATAGTTTGCAGCTGAACTACGGGTCAGCTGCTAAGATCAGGGTACTACGGGACCCCGGTACCTAAGCCCTCCGGCAGCGATGCATGCGCTTGCGTGTGTAAACTGCCGCGTTACCGGTTTTGGTGTTGGATTCGTAGTGGTAATGTGGTTAGCTGCAGAGATTCGGCGCTGTTCGTCTGGGTCCCCACAGTTGTCGGGGGCTCGTCGGATCTTGTGCGCAGCGAGAGGTGATTGACCAGCCTAAGGCGAAGGGCTGCTGCGGTCTTTTACTTCGGGGCTTGGAACGGTCCTTAAGCAGAGATCCTTTCGGGGGTCACTGCAGTTCGGGTAGCCCCCTGCTTAGAGGTTAGATGGATGTGCTAGCATCTATCCGGTCACCCGACTGTCACGTAGGGTAGGCTTGCGGCCTGACTGCCTGTCGGGAAGTGAGCGTGCCTTACAGCTCCGGCACCAGCTGGAAACTGGTAGTTAGCCTCTCTGACGTTCTTAGCAAGTAATTGCAAGTGCGAGAAATCACACGGGAAGTGAGCGTGCCTTACAGCTCCGGAACCTTTCATGGAGAAAAGGTAGCTTGGTGGTCGCGATTGGACTTGTCTATGACCGATAGCCTTGCGAGCTTACTAGTCTTATCGTGCCGTTGTCGGATGACTTCGGAGGTCAGACCTGCCGTATAAGGGTCCATGTGACAGGGGTAAACCTTGACCCACATGAATAGCGGCTCAATACTTTATAACCAAGTGGGTTGACAAGTTTGAGATGCTATAAACATAATCAATAGGACAGAAGGAGGCGAGGGCGGTGTCCTATTTAAGCAATGAATTTAAAAACTAAATGTTTTAAATATAAAATAATATGTTATTGTTTATATATATATTTATAATGTGTACCCCCAAGTGGGTAAGTATTGAACACGCGTTATTTTTAAAAGCTTCGGTTTTTATTTTAATTATATTATTTAAAATTATATCGAGGTTTAGTGATGATCTAATATATATTATCTTTTTATTGTTAGTAGTGTTCATAGTACATCTTTGTCTTTTGCTACTGCACTAAGCCTGTTTAATTTAATTTATTTTTTATTTTTATATTGTCTGTAACTCCGTTCGGAATGTGAATACTTCACTTCTTATTACGGTTTTACAACTGATTCCCTGAGACTGAGTCCAGCCAGAAGGGGGTCACGGCCCCCTTCAGAGGCAGCAATCTTTCAAACCTGCGAAAAAGGGATGGGTGCTCCTCGTTGCGGGGTACCCTCGGTGCCTCGGGTGGATCACGTCGGGGCATCGCGGTGAGTGCGAAAGCAATCCCGTGGTGTCCCATTATGACGGCGGCGGTAACCATCAGGTTTAGTCAGTAGGAGTCTCACATAACCACCTCTATCATCCCCTGGATGGAGGTGTGTATCTACGAGGATTCCTATCGTTAAACAAAAAAAAAAACAAAACAAAACAAAAAAAGGGTACCACGTTTTATTAAGAAAAGACATCAACACTGGCTGCACCTGCGTACCCTCATAAATTTTAAAGGCGACAACGAGTCCCATCGTGTCTGCCATCTCCACACCCCAACATCATACACCCCAACATAGTGAAGTCAGACGGGCCTGAATAATCCACGACTTATTAATTTTGATATATAATTTATTAAATAAATTAGTTGAATACAGGAATTGTGATTATGTTTTTATTCAAAATTTTATGACATTACCGTATACCTTATCAATATAATGTACAGTAGTAATATAATATAAAGTAAAAAAATCGAAGTTGGAACTTTTGCACCGAATGTGTTCGAAGTTTTTGGAGCTTTTCTAATGTAAAGTTGCTTTACAGCAAAGTTAGGAATTGGAACGAACCGAAGTTCATTATCAAAGTACAAAATGATTGATGAACGTTATTTTTTAAATATATAAAAAATCATTATCAGACATTATATTAGTAAAGCGGTCAAATTGAACAAGCACAAAAATATCTCTGAAAAATCTCTTTTTTTGCGTTATAATATATATATATATATATATATATATATATATATATATATATATATATATATATATATATATATATATATAATAAACAAAGAATATAATAAGTATTATTATATGTAGTTATGTTGTCAATCAAAGTGTTCATCAGATAAAGGTAAAATATGAAATAATTTTTTATAGGTAGACTAAAACTCAACCCGCATTTCCAGCCTCCTACAGTTAAATAACAGATTTCATTAAAGTCTTTGTGGAATTAAATATTATTTTTATAGGCTTTTAAACTAGGACTGAAAAAAAAGTCTCAGAAGGATATACATAAAAAAATATATTAAATTATCATAAATCTTTCGATTACATTTATTAGGTAGAGATCTTATGTAATTAAAGAAAAAATTATTACAAATAAATGTGATTGGATGTCTAAAGAGATATATATATATAAGAAATGATATCAAGGGACGTAACAGCATTTTTATACATTAAAGAAGTCTAGAAATCGTTTCTAATTATTTATATAAAATAAAAATGTAACACTGTTTAGATGAATTGTTAAAGGAAGTAAACTCCTACGACATCTCAATGTCGCTCGAAGCTTTAAATGAGTAATAAACTTAAACTAAATTGTAACTTCCAATTCCTCGTAAACTTGACGAGTACTACGAGACTGTGCTTTATTGTGTCGACTTATGCATTCCTTTATTTCCAACTCAGCTAAATCGCTTACAGAAGTGCCAATGTTTTGATGTAAATAAACTACTACAAACACTTTATAAATCTAATAATATTAATGAGATTAGATAATTTAGATTATCATTTCACTTATTAGATTAAAAGTAATAAAAATAGTTAAAGGTATAAATATAAATGTGCCTAAAAATACACTAAAAATAATATATTTAAAAGCAAATTGAAAATATAAATTAATATCCCTCTTTAAATGTAGAAGTCTCATATAAACTGCTCGCAGTAACTGAAAGCTAATATCTAAAACAATTCTGAATGTTTTCCGAACATGACTGGTACTTAACTAAATATAAAAATTATTATATGTTTTTTGTGCGGCAATCATTATATATAAATATAGAATAATAATTAATTATTTTTTAATTGTATCTTGGTAAAGTAACTACTACTTGTTACCATGACTTTTTACTTTGTTTTAATTCAATTTAAATGTAATAAAACTATACATTGAATGAAGTACACTTATTTATAGTTATACAATGAATGTCACTATCATAATAATATAATCTTATGGTTAATGAGAACTTAAAGTATTTGTTTTCTGTAATAAAAGCACCTGTACTTATATTTAAGTGCATCTGTTATTATTTTGATAAAATTATTTTTTTAGCAGTTAAGTATTTTGATATTTTGGTACATTGAGTACATTTAGTACTTAGTTAAAAACGTAAGTTAATTAAAATTATAATTTTCTGTATGTAAACTAGTATAACGTAGACTGAATATCAATTTGTCCATCTACGGGTGATCGCAACCATTGACAAAGTTGATTGTTATTTTTTTAATCAAAAGTCACTTTGCTAAATAATGTTTATAACATTTCTTAAAATGAATGAAAACTGTTAATAATATTTGTTTTTTATTATAAATAGAAAAAAATAAGAAGCCGTTTAACTTTTACCCTGGAAATTGTAATAGACACTTAAATTCTTATTATCAAAATATCTTCTTGTCCTTATTTTCCTTTTATTATTCTAAGATTATTTGGTGAATAAAGTTATTTGACTTTTCTTGACTTGAAAGCAAAATGTTTAATTCACAATTGATGAGTACAATCTGGCTTAAACTGTATACCTTTTTTTTAAATTGATTCGGCTCTTGACACGAAACTTTTGGATTATTTAAAGAACACGGCTTTTTACAAGAAAATTAATTTTACTTTAAGTTTACTTTGTACAAAAGTTCAAAAGTTTTTAATTTCGAAAAATAATTAAGTGTCTAGTTTGTAGTTTCAAGACTTTTTGGCTTATTTTTGATAAAAGTTAAAAATTATTTATAGAAATACTCATTTTTGCTAGTTTATTACTAGTTGCGCATATGCAAAAAGATAAAGATTCCTAAAGTAAATATTTAAATACACCCACACTTATATTTTCAAACATGCAATAAAGATATATTACAAGCGGAATAATTTGAATTAAAATCATATTTTAAGTAAGTGATATTGTCTAGTAAGGTCAGATTAGACCAAGCGTTTGTAACAGTGTTGAGAAATTATATATATAGTCAGTCAAGCCCAAATTCGAGCTTTCAAAATTTTTATTGTTAAGTATCCCTTATACGTCGGTGGACATGAAATTAGTACATTATATTCTAGCTTTATTTGTGCCTTAAAAGTTAGGGATTGTTGGTGGGAACGGACATACAGACCTACATATTTGTAGAGTGATAAATAATATGGATAAAGTAATCTCCTGCTGTCAAATTGTAAAAAGCAAACGACATTCCATTATAGTATCTTATTAGTATTCTGTCTTCGACCGAAAACACGCCCACTCGTTTTGATTCGTTCAAGTTGGACTTGTGCAAACTTAATACTATTTTCGTGTTCAATATTTTATTATAAACTAGGATCTTTGTGCTACGTGAGTTGAGCTGAGCCGCCTCCCTTTTATTATGATACTAGATTCAGCAAAAAAAAAAATTAACACTGATGCAAGCGACGAGTATTTAACATGGGAACTCCCATGGCCCAATTTGTTTTTGCTGTAACTTTTTGTCTAGTTGTAATTTTTCAGTTCTGTTAAGTTTTAGGAACCATCTCTAATGAAAGTTTTAACTAACTGGTGAAAACCATGAATATCTGTTTAGAGAACGGTTAAGAATTAGACAAATATACAATAATTATTACTTAACTCTATATATATACTAAGTGTAGTGGATATCAGTTAAATGGTGTTAGTCAAACATTTTGACTGTTATGATGTGGTTTTTCCCCAAACTTTAATTCTAAAAACTAGTTTTTGACAATTATGAACCAAAAAATATAGATAATATAATCTAAGCATTCAGAAGTTTCATACCTGCAGCTATTAAATAAAATAAAATAAAAATAAAATGAGCCTTTATTGCTGTTACTTAAGCTTAATTTGAACACTCGTTATTAAACTATATAACTAAACATAGAGGTAAGATACTATAAATTATCAACTAAAATATATTCTCGGCATTCGACTTATCTCCCCTCTTAACAGCTTGTCTTTCGACAAAGGCCTCCTCTAAGGATTTCCACTTCTTTCTGTCCTTTGCTACGTGTAACCATTCTGGCCCAGCTACTTATTTCAAATCGTCTTCCCATCGCTTTAACTGTCTGCCTCTACTTCTGCTGTTTTGTCTAGGGTATCATTCAGTTACTTTTCTGGTCCCTTTCTCTTTCCTTTCTCTCAACATATGTCCCGTCCAACGCCATTTCAATTTTCTGCAAACTGATGGAACTTTTTCAAACTTATTCCTTCCTTTGATTTTTTTTAATTGTACTTTATCTATTCTTCTTACTCCCAATACACTTCTCTCTATACTATTCTGACATATATTTAATTTATTTTGTTCAGTTAAGGCCCAAGTTTGGCATCCGTATATAAGACATGGCAGTATGCAGGCATTGAAGACTTTCCGTTTCTCTGCCATAGGCATTTCTACATTTTTCATTATTTCGCTCAATGACCAAAATCTCTTCCAAGTGTTTGCTACTCTTCTTTCGATTTCCTTCTGCATGCTCTCTGTCGGTGATACTAGTTGTCCAAGATAAATGTATTCGCTTACATATTCTAACTGCTGATTACTAATTGTAACAGTTTTATTTCGTGAGGAATTGCTCATTACTTTGGTCTTTGTTAGATTAATTGAAAGACCTGCTTTTGCACTTTCGTCTGATAGCTGCTGTAGCGTTTTTTCCAGGGTCATCGGGCATTCAGAGAAAAGAATTAAATCATCAGCGAATCTCAAATGACTCAATCTTTCTCCGTTCACGTTTATTCCTAAATTATCCCAATCCAGTCTCCTAAAGATCAACTCCAACACAGCTGAGAATATCTTAGGTGAAAAAGGGTCCCCTTGACAAACGTCTCTTTCTATCGGGAACTCTTTTCCTGACGTTTCCATTTTTATTTGTGCTGTACTCTGCCCGTAAATATTTTTTAGTATCCGTATGTATTTTTTATGTATTCCTTGGTGTTTTAATGATTCCCATATATATTGATGTTCCAGGGAATCAAACGCTTTGCTGAAATCTACGAAAGCCAAATAATAGATTTTGTTGTATTCTCTGTATTTCTGGAACAACTGGCGAAGGACGTGTATATGGTCAACAGTTGAGAAATTGCTTCTAAATCCTGCTTGCTCCTTTGGCTGGTTTTCGTCGAGGGTCGAAATTAGTCTTATTAATAATGTTTTAGAAAAGACCTTATATATATTTGACATTAAGCTTATTGGCCTATAATTGTTAATATCTCCTTTATCTCCTTTCTTGTGCAATAATATTATCTCTGATTTCGTCCAATCTTCTGGGTTCACTTCTGCTTAACAGCAGTCATTAAATCATAATCATAAATGTCATTAAACAGTGTTGTTAATTTAGGGACAATTACGAGCATGGATATTTTAAGAAGCTCATTTGAAATTTGATCGGGGCCGGGTGATTTTCCTAATTAGCAATTAGCAATAGCTCTTTCTATTTCACTATCTAGAATAGGTGGTATAGGTTCAGTGTCTTGCGTGTCATCTCTTATAGTCGTAGCGGGTTTATGGTTTTTACTTTTATACAGCTCCTTATAATATTCCGTAGCAATATTAAGTATATCTAGTCTTTTTGTAACACATCTTCCTTCTTTATCCTTCATATTTGGGATCCAATTCTTTTTTGAATCTAATTCTTTAAATGCTTTTTTTACTCCACCGCTATTCTTGATGTAGTATCGGAAAATGTGGGCCCTTCTTTGTTTTCTATCTTTCCTTATACTTTCGTTGATATTTTTACTTATTTCTGCAATCTTTTTTCGTGTTTTTTTTCTTGTCTTTTAAAAGCACTTTTCTTTCTTTGAGTAATTTAACCGTCTCGGTGGATATTGTGGCTTTATCATTTGTAGTCAATTTTCGGGTTTCAGCTTTTAGAGTATTAAAGAAATCGCAGTATGCCACCTTAATCGGTTTTTTGTAATCTTTTTCTGCTCTTCTCCTTAGAGTTTCTTGTAAGCTATTGATGATATCTGCAAAATTTAAATTATATACAATTGACGTATCATTGAAATATTTTGGTTTATTAGTCATAATGTAATCGATTTCATTTTTAAATAGTCCACTTGGGGAAATCCAAGTCCATTTCTTGTTTTTTTTTCTTTTTAAAGAAACTATTCAAGATACTCAATTTGTTTTCTAGACCGAAGTTGACTAATCTTTTTCCGTTTTTGCTCCCGTTGCCATTACCATGTCTTCCGATAGTGTACACTTCACCATTTTGATATTCTCCAATTTGTCCATTAAAATCACCCATTACTATTATATTTTTGTGAGCAGTATCGATCGTGCTTTGTAATTTCTTGTAGAATTCATCTAATTTGTTTATATCTTGTTTTTTATCTGCTTCAGTTGGCGAGTAAACCTGAATAATTGACCATTATACGTTTCTGTTATTCTGTACAGGCAATTTAATGTTAAGTAGTGCTATTCTTTCGGATATACCTTTCACTTCCTCTATTCGGTCGGTATATTTCTTTTTATCAAAAAACCAACAACGTATTGCCCTGGTTTTTCTTCTTTATAATGTAGTATATACTTCCCATGGTCTTCTATTCCTTCTCCTAGTCTTCTCATTTCGCTTATTCCTAAAATATCCCAGTTAATTTTTTCGATTGCTGTTTCTAGCTCAATGAGTCTCTCTGGTGTTCTTAGTGATCGTGTATTAAGCGTCGCTATGTGTATGTCGTAATTTTTATTCGTGTTTTGTTTACCTATCCTTAGAGAGTGTTGGTCTTTCTTCCCCACGATGACCAGTCGGCTTGGGGAAGGCTGTAGTTTTTTTTATTGAATGTTTACTTGTGTCTTTGTTTTGTTGTATACTCCGATTGCCGAGAGTTAGTTGTTATTGTTGCTTGTTTGTAGGGATGTTTGTAAGAGAGTTAGATCTCATTCTCATTACGTCGAATGCATTGATTCTATTCGTCTTGCAGGGTACGGTAACAAGCTGTTTTTTAGGTTGGTAATCTGACGAGTGTGGTGAAGACGAAATTTCCCGTTTTCTTTTATCGTTAATTGTTTCCTTTCCCTTCACTACCAGCTTATCATATTTTAAAAATACTATTTTTCCTTTTTTCCTTTCTTCTATCAATTCTGCCTGTAATACCTTCCTTTTGGCCAGAACTTCTTTTGGATAGTCTTCGGTGATATATATATCCTTAAGATTGTTCTTTTTTCTTATTATCTCATTTTTCATCCATCCGTTTACGAAACAACAGAGTACTGGCCTCGGTTTGGTACCATCTAAACTTCTTTTCCCTAATCGGTATATATTGTTTACTGCATTTTTTTCTATATCAATAGTTAAGTCACTTTTAAAGATTTTCTTTATATTGTATATTAATTCTAGTGTTGACTTTTCAGTTTCATCGACGCCAAATATGATTATGTTGTTATTCCTTCTTTCCCTTTTCAAATATTGCTATGTTTCAGCTATTACTATAATTATAAATAATTAATATTAATTCTTTTACTATAATTTATACTATACTATGAATAGTATAACGTAGTAGTAATATTTATAACTATAGTAATACTTATACGTTATAAAACATAATATTCGTATCAACGAGAAGCAAAATTAAATCGTAAAAGATTTTTGATTGCCGAGAAAGTCTTTTAATTGAATTAGGGGTTCTCTAATTTCCTACAAGGAAATTCAAATACTTCTGTTAATATTACTCCAGGTTTGTTACAGACTTGTTTTACAAAAAGTGTGATTTAAGTTTTGGACATTATAAACAACAAAAATTTATATCGTGAAGAAAAAAAAATATTTTTAACAAAATGCAAAATAAAAGTAGTATTTTTCAGATGTTTTTGTACTTCTTCAATTCGGCCGTTTTATTAATATTATTTCTCACAATTATTTTGTCTCTTATTTTGTCATTATTTTGTCTCTTGTCTATTTTTCAATGTATATATGCATATACATACATTGAAAAATAACGTTTATCATTCATTCGCATATACGTTGATAATGGTTAAAACTTCGGTTCGTTCCAATTTCTAAATTTTGCTGTAAAGCAAATTAATTTTGGAATAGCTGCAAAAACTTCAAACACATTCTTAATCGTAGAATAATTTCTTTAACAAGATTCAAGTATACGAATTGATTAATCATCATGTATTATTTAAAGAATAGCAATGATATAACAAAAAAATATATAGTTTACCTTTACTGTGATAATATTAAAATCACAATGCAATACACAACGAAATGTATAACGAAAGAATACTAAAAAATTTGAAGTATCTTCAAATAAATCTTCATGGGCTGCGATCATAATGAAATACATAGCTGGTGTGGTTTGTAATTAAATTATATTACTAGAAATTGCGTCTGTGTACATAGTAGTACACAGACGCAATTATAGTTTAGTATGTGCAGGCGATATTTGTATGATCTGATTGTTGGACAATTTACTGACTATTGAGAATCAACTAACAGGTATTGTAATTCTGTCTATACAATAATATAATGTAATAAATACTTATTTGGGTATGATGATAGGTATTTAACTTACTAAGTATTTAATAATAATTTACATGGGTCTTCTTACCGTTTTAAACTTATTACATATGTTTCTTAATAAACTTACTAGGATTACGCTACAATTTGGATACATGTAAAAATAGAGCTTATTTATTTTTAATTTAGTTCCCTATCTTCATATGTCCACCTCTTCAAAAGGAACCGAAAAGTACTTTACCGCAGATACGTTTTTAATTGAGTGGCTTAAATCATTTTATAAAAGCGATCAAAATAATTAAAAAAATTTAAATAGTACTAAATGTTTTTTTTTAATTGAGATGTCGGTAGTAAGGAGAAAACAAATCCAAGATACACAATAATTATTATCGTATTTAGTGTTCTGTTCGTTTTGGTTAAGTAAAATATATATTTACAATATAATTTAAATAATAATTACTAAAAAAAATAAAACCAAGAATAAAAATATATATTATAGTAAAACATTACAAGCAAACGTTCAAAAACCTGACCTATTGTATTTATATTCGATGAACATGAAATGGAACGCAATCACGTCTCTAGTGTTCCAGTCATTACCGTAACAGGTCAATTTACAATGACATCAAATAAACAATCAACTCACACAAACAACAATATCAATCACAGAGTATACTAAAGTGATTTCTAGTAATTCAGATCAACTATAATGAATCAGAAACGTGTTCGATTACTAATCAGTTACTTGATTGACACATAATTGATATCGAATTCTTATATCAATATTTACTAGACCTGTTTTTTTCTTCTTTAGCTATTATTAGCATTCTTATTGAATAATAATACTAATAAATATTAAAAGGTAAGAGAACTAACGGTTCCTTTAGTTTTTAGTTTAAATTATTAGAATATTGTTTTTATTTCTTCAGTACTTTAATTTATATATTTTTTTCAAGAATTTGGTACAATTGTATTCCAAATTAGTTTTCAAAAATACCTTAAGGTTAAAGATGGAATGGTTATTTAAAATGATCGAAGCGTTCGCATCGATGCAAGTTGCTCTTTTGCAATAAATAAATTTTACTTTACCTTTCGTGGACAAAACTATATAAGAATTGAATATCAAATAGGAATTAAAAATATAACTTAACCATTTTATATACTATTATTTTGTCTTCTGTCACTTCAGTTTTGTCACTTCAGTCAGGACTGAGTAAACTATAACTACATTGACACTAACACTGACACTGCTAAGGTTAGAGGACTATTTTTAACTGTAGGTTCCGTTCATGACGTTAGATCACTTTATTTTTGTTTTCAAATTCCAGATACAAGGATGCTCAATATCCTAATTATTTTGCTTAACTAAAATTCTGGTGTATCTAACTTTAATGAAGCATTCCATTTTAGAAAAAGTTAAGGAAAATAAAAAAAAAATACTTGTTGCAAAGCATGTATGTTCATTAATTTACCACTTTAGAATTTGGAGCACAAAGGTGTTTTACGAAACGAAATGCCTTTTTATTCAGTGACTGAAAAAACTGACTGACTGTTTTTTCTAAAAAAACTTTATAAGTATACATGAATGTATGTATATTTATAACTATACATGTATGTATTTATGTTTATAAGTATACATGTGTGTATGTATGTTTATAAGTGTACAAGCATGTATGTTGGAAGTATTAAAAGAAAAGATATATTATTCAAAAAAAAATATTTATTATCTCGTCGTTATTATGACGGTGCCATTCAACAAAACCTTTACAAAAATCAGAACCGGAACAACGTGTGCCGTAGAACTAATTTTAATTTAACTAATTACTTTCAATGTTTAACTGTTTCACGCTCGCTTCACGAACACTTCTTATGTCTCAATATTTAGTTTCACTTTTGAACGTAGTTAAAAATACACATTGATTATAATAATGACAAAAAAAAACTTTTTACACTTTACTTTGTCTAATTAACAATCTTTACCATTTCACAAAAATATATTATATTCCAAACATCATTAAAAAGTCACAACAGTAAACCTTCTCCCTTTTTAAACACTTCAGCTTTAACCCAAACAATCAAAAGGTTAATCCGCCGGTAACTTAAATTGAATTTAATTATTAAGAATGTACAAATATTTTGACACAAATGAAGTCCTATCTTGATTATAATCAAACAAATTATTCTTTAATTTTACTATAAAATAATAATAAATACCAGTTAAATAATTGATCTTATTTGATGTTTTTGAAACATTTTAATTAGATACCAGTACCACAACATTTTTCACAATCTGTATTCAAATCACGGGTATTTTAAGAACGTAACTTCACTATTCTAATTTAAATACATTCTTGAAAATAGTAAGTTATTTGTGTAAAGTTTACTAAAGAAAAAATAAATATGTTCAAGTTTTCTTAATTGTTATAATCCCTCCATATAACATATATGAGAACTCATAAAAAATAAATAAAATATTTATTACTGATAATAACAGACTTAACGAACCAAATACAAATAAAATAAGGCGAAGCTTTGATTCCGTATTTTAGTTCGTTACAGCTTACTGGGACTGGACATTGGAGTTTCTTTGCTAACCGCATGTAAGAATGTTATTAAATTAGACCACTGTGCTATTTTAACAAGGTTAAATTAAATTAATCAAAGAAATGAATGTAACATAAATAATTAAACTACAGAATAACAAAAATCTTGTCCGTATCAGTTACAAATACTTAAAATAATACTAAGACATCAATCAATGTTATGAAAAGTCATATTATTAATATGAAAAATTATATATATTTTTTGTAAAGAATAAGCTTTTATATTTTGGTAGGCTTTAGTAGTAGTCATTAGATGATTGTCCCAAGAATATCAAAATATAAAAGGTAATCGTACGTAAAATTAGCTAAAGTTTGGAAAATCGACTAGAATTAGGATTAGCCAACTTACATTATTATGACAGAAACTATACTTACGATGGTAGTAAGATTTATAAAACAACCTTTGCAACATTAAAAGGTATCGTATATTTCTATTTTGTATATCAATCCACCAAAAAGATATCAATAAACTAAGAGGTGTCAAGGGACAGCCGGATGGAACGCTCTTCCTTTCGATTAATTATTGAAGGAATAGGGAATATGAATAAAATTTAAAATGGTGTCAAATACTTTTTTTTGGATACTTATTATCATCTTATTATAATAAAAACATTTGTTTTTTATTTACTAATCAATTAAGGCCATAAAATGATTTGTGAAAAGTGTAAATTAAGGAGCTAAATCCTAACTTCCAAAACTGGTTTGTTTTTGTATTTTCGCATTTCTTGAAATATAAAAAAACACTTTGTCGGGCGTATTTCTAATACTATTTTTGCACTCCGGTATTATTGAATACTTGTAAGATGGTTTTTATCTTCTTCCATGACTTGTAAAGCACTTAAAACTTAAAATATGTATGAAGTAAATATAAAGTTTATAGTAAACATTGACTGGACGTGTCATTTGACGTCACGAGGAGGCGCGCGCAAAATGACAGCTTTTGAACGGCTCAAATTTACTCAATGTTTTAATTTTCACTTTGAAAAAAAACTAGAATCTTTTCAAGCCTATTTATATTTTTTTCTACGATATAGAGAGGTAAATGATTAATTTACGCCAAAAAAACATGAATATTACTATATGAATGAACTATGAACTATGAATAATACTCAAAAAACATTTTCAAAGATCAAAAAGGTAAGCTTCTCTTGACAAACGAGCAAATTTTCGATCATTATAAAAGCACATACGAAGTTCCAGAAAACCAAAGACTATATGGGGATCCAAACGAACACAAACCTGAGACTCCTACTGAAGATTTTCAAGCCAACCCACCAACTTTGGAGGAAATCAATAAAATAATTAAAATGAAACCATCTAAGTCAGCACCAGGTCCGGATGGTATCCCTTATATAGTTTATAAAAAATGTCCGTCGCTCCATAAACATCTTTTAAATATATTCGGTAAAAATCTGGTCAAGAAAGCAAATACCGGTATCATTCGGAAAAGCCCTTTTTGTCCTCATTCCGAAAAACGAAAATGTCAATAATCCTAAGGATACTAGACCGATAGCCCTAACAATTACAATTTCCAAAATATTGTTCTCTTTTTTACAAACAAAAATGACGCAATTCATGGTTAACAATAGATATTTCAGGCCTAATCACCAGAAAGGGTTTTTGCCCGGAATTTCTGGATGCTTGGAACATAATACGTTAATATCGGAAAGCCTTAAAGATGCTAGAACTAGCGAGAGACAAATTACGGTTTGTTGGATAGACTTAGAGAACGCCTTTGGGTCGGTACGACATGAACTGATGATGTTCGCGCTTAAATGGTATAACTTTCCTACGGTAGTTCGCGACATTATTGCATCATATTATTCAAAATTAAAATTCTCAATAATTTTTAATGAAAACCATTCAAAACCACTTAATTATAACGTTGGTTTATTTCAGGGCTGTTGTATTTCTCCTATTAAATTTAATATAGTTATTAATTTTTTAATAGACAAATTAATTAAAAATGAAAAAAGTGGGGTTATCGGTTTAAGTTCAACAACAAATACAAAGAATCCATACTAGCCTTTGCAGATGATCTCACGATACTGACACGTAATCCGAAACAATGTCAGGTACTTTTAAATGTAGTTGAGGATTTCTGTACGTAGACGGGCGGATTGAGGACGAAACCCAATATGTTTTAGTCTGTGTCTGGGTAGACGGAATACCAAATTTACCTCTTACGATCCGGGTCTTATACTAGGCGGTCAGTGCGTTAGTACGGTTACGGAAGCAGCTCCGTTTAAATATTTAGGTAAAAAAATCGATTACCAAGGCCGTACTCCATCGTTGGATGTAATAGTCGATAGCTTTTTAAATGATCTCAAAAAGGTAGACAACCAACCAATAAGTAACGTCAAAAAAGCTTGGATTTACGATAAATTTTTAACATCATGTCTAAATTGGCCTTTCCTCGTTTATGATATTAATAAAACCCTTTTGTCAAAGTTAGATGCAAGCGTCATAAAGACATTGAAGTTATGGCTCGGGTTAGCGCACTCAGCGGACTCTTCAACCTTATTTAGAGACCGAAACAATTTTGGATTAAAATTAAAGAAACCATCGGAGCTCTACAAACATCTAAGAGTTACCAAAAGACATATCATCGGAAAATCTAAAGATGATACTGTAACTTCTCTCCCAAAAGACAAAGTTGCCTCAAAGCTCGAGTCACGACTTCAATTCCATAAAAAAATTATGATAGGTGCTCAAACGAATAAAGTAGGGCTAGGATAACATAACAAATTCTTTTATTCGACAAGACGAAAACGATAATTACCGACTCCACGCGATGAGCCTAGAAATTCAAAACAAATGGGTGACCATAGGAGATTTTTGTATTCCACTAGCTTTGAAGTGGCGCACCTTAATTTATGATTGGTCCCCAGCATTATTAAAATTCTATCTTAATGCATTCCAAATGACTCTCCCAGATCAACGTAATTTAGTAAGATGGGGCAAAGCCACCGAAAAGTCTTGCAACATCTGTGGGGAGGCAATAGGAACCGCGAAACACCTATTAGTAGGATGTAGGGTACTTCTAGATAAAGGTCAATACTCGCGTCGCTACGACAAGGTATTAGAAATTATACGGGAAGCAGTTATTCTTTCAGTAGCAATAGCGCGGACATCCAGACCGGACTTATTCCTGTATTCGAAACATCTGAGTCGCGTGATACTTGTGGAGCTTACTGTTCCTTGGGAAACAAACATCCCAAGGGATCACACATTCAAGCTCAATAAGTATTACGAACTGACCAACGAACTGATCAGGAATAAATTTATAGTTAGTTTGTACGCGGTAGAAGTGGGAGCGAGAGATATAACAGCAAAATCTCTCTATAGCCTACTTAAAGACCTTGGCCTTTCTAGAACAAGCATCGGTTCATTTCTAGAACGTATTTCAAAGGCGGCATTAGTAGGTTCTTTCCAAATTTGGTTAGGTAGGGAGAGGAGTGTGGAGGGTGAAGGTGAGCGTTTTTGCGCATAATAAAGGGGCCCCTTAAACCTACTCCCGGGTCGCAAGTCCCAGGCACTGCTTGCACTCCTCTCCTTGCAACGCGATGGGCCCGGCACCCGCACGGTGAATCCATGGATTGCTAAGAAGCTTCGTCTATTGTAATAAAAAAAAAATATATTATTAATATAAGCTAATATGCTAATGAATAATATTTGTATATTAATTTGGCATGACATTTCGCCGACAATTTAAAATAAATTTAAATAAAATGAATAACTAAATTAAAAAGTGTTAAACCCATGAGTTACTGTCCCGCCACCTAACGGTTTCACTTTGTACAGATATGTTCATATAACAGATGTAGTTATGTTTCCCTAAGGTATAAATAGATGGCGTTGTTACAAAACATTACGAGTATATTTGATCATAAATTTTATTATTATTTTCATTTAAACTGTCTTATTTGCAAATTGATTCGAAAAGAACAAACTCCAATATCAAATAAATAATAAGGAACTACTAAGCAATTTAATATAATACAAAAAATAATAATGATAGAAATGAAAATATCTCGCTTGCTTTCTATAACACAGAGAGAGAAAGCAAAACATGTCGTGCCAACTTTTGGTAAGAATTTTAACCCACTTTCACAACGCGCGATAAGGAACTACGTTCCAAAAATATTTTTGCTCAAAAAGACTTAGAGCTCGTTTCACTAATCTCATAGTGGATTCCATTGTGATTCACAAATAATATTTACAAAACAGATATTGTTATTGACAGCGACAATATTTATATTAAGAATTGTTTTAAATATTTGATTTTCTAAATCTTCATAACATTGTTATTTTCTGAAAATTTTCATGTAATGTAATAGTCATGTAATCTAACTATAAATAAATCAAACTCTCCGTTCTTTGCCCTTTATTAACATTACTTATTTATCGAGGTAGTTCAGTTTAAAAATGGGTTTTGAAAACATAAATCAAAAATGCTTGTTAAAATATTTTATTATCTAAGAAATATCATTAGGTATCATCAATTGTTGTAAGTTGTAAGAGTGAGAACGGATTCCATAAGAATAAGGAAACATTTTTCAAGATTTACTCACTACAAATCGTTTACAAGGAACTATATAAATGTTATGTTTATATTATTTTGTTATAACTATATTATTAAACCTAAAAACCTTCGTAAAACTAATAATGTTAGTTGTTACTGAGATGGAAAAGAAGAAACGGATAAATATTCCCAAAAAATATTTACCTTAGATTGATGGTGGCTTATATTTTTTACATAGAAATACACAAAAAAATAGTATTATCTAGAAATGTCGCACTTATTATACGTCAGACAGGAATATTAAGAAAATTTTTGAATCTAAACACATTTTTCACTTCAGATAAAATATGTATTGAATATTACTAAGCTAAATTACATTTAAAGCCAACATAATGCATACATCTGTCTGTTTCCGTATAGAATCATCGGAAATCGGAACAACAAATTGTTCAACAATACTCCGATTTCCAATCGCCTCGAGCATTCTTCGTACGGCCATTTATGCTTTTGAGTTCGTAAAACGTTGCCTCGAGATATAGTTTATTTGATGATTTAGATATCTGTAGTGTATTGGAATAGGATTGAAAATGCTTATCTCCTTTTATTGCATGCATAGTTATGATTTTGACCATTATACAATGGTCAATATCTTATTACTTACTTTATACATGCGAATTATTGTACTACTACATCACAACATTATTTATTCGAATAAGGGTAGTTTTGTTTTAGTTTACTAATAAAAACTAGTTATATAGAACAGAAACATATTTTCTGATAGAATAGTTACAGACCATTGTCGTATCGAGCTTGGAAACCGAATCCTAAAATAGTGCTGATTGTTAAATGCGTACGCATTTCTGTTAAACATCATACATACATCTCTCTGTTTCTATACTGTTAACCATATTCCGATTTTCGATTGCCTTGAGTTTATTTCATACGGCTATTTACACGTTTAAGCTAGTTAGAACTTGCCTCGAGGTATAGATAGTTTATTTGATGATTTAGATATCTCCAGTGTATTGGAATAAGGACTGAATTTACTTGGACGTCACCAACGCCTTCAACAGCCTGCCGTTCGAGACTTTGGTTGAGGCGCTCCGGTTCCATGGAGTGCCTCCCTATCTCCGCAGGCTCTTGGAGGCGTACCTGCAGGATATAGAGGTCGAGAGACTCTAACGTTCCGTCTTGTGCAGGTGCTCACGGGGCATGGGTGCTTCGGTGAGTACCTGCACAAGATCGCACGCAGAGAGGCGGCCCCCTCCTGCCACCACTGTGACGAGCACGTGAACACGGCTCTTCACACCTTGGCGGAGTGCGCAGCCTGGGACCGTCGGCGTACTGAGCTGACGGCCGTGGTTGGCAGCGACCTCTCGTTGCCGAACGTTGTTTCCGCGATGCTCGACGACGAGAGGTCCTGGGTCGCTATGGCGTCCTTCTGCGAGCAAGTCATTGCCGCGAAGGAGGCCGCGGAGCGGATCAGAGAGGCAGCCTCCTCTGAACCGCTCCGCAGGGGTAGGCTGGGTCGAAGGAGGCGGGATTACGCCCGCAGCCTCCTTCCCCAGCTGTAGTGCCTGGACGGGAGAGGGGGGTGACCTCTCCCGTCCGTTATAGGCCTACGAGGTGAAGGTGTCCCTAAGTTGATCGGGGCCCCTCGCAGGGGGTTCCGCCAGGGCGTCACGGTGAGTGCGAAAGCGATCCCGTGGCGCCCCACTAAGGCGATTTGGTCAACCGTTGGTTTTTTAGTGGGTAGCCTTAAAAATGGCAGCGTTTTCTATGCTGCCGGGTAGTCCCACATACCCCCTCGGTCATCACCTACCTGGCCGCAGGGATGATGCGTAACGCATTTTTCCAACGATAAAAAAAAAAAAAGGACTGAAGTTACTTACATCTTGTTATATTTGCTATATATGTTATTGGCCATTGTTTGTTTTAAAGTGTTTTATTGTAGTTCATTGTATTATATGTAAATATATAGTCAAAAATAGCATTTAGTTATATAGAATAAAACTATATTTGCACACTATTATCGGATCGAGCTCGGAACGTGACTCTTGACTTATCGATGATTATTAAGAGACGTACGCCTTCTGATAATAAGATCGTATTAACAATATATTGAATTAAATATCAGTTGCTTAAAAGACTTGCGCTAACGATGTAGATCCAGCTGGAGGTTACTGAACCTGCTAAGCTGCTGGAGGTTAATGCGTCTGATTTTGTGTCGTGTTGTTGTGTTTTAATTTTGTGTTACGGTGGAAATATTTCTTAGAATCTCAAAAAAACTACTATTTATATATTGTTAGATTCATTGAAATTTAAACCAAAATTATACAATACTTCTTCCTATGTCATAAAACATGAAGATGAATCAGTTTTTTAAAGTTTCTACCTACTTTAATACTAAAATAAATGTTCACAACTTCTCAAATCCTTAAAATCCTTTTTGTTATTGTGATCACTGTTTCACAAACTTAACTTAAATGCATATTTGGAACAACTAGAACCGTCGCAATCAATCGGAAAAGAAGCCTAATGATTTCAGGCAACGAAAATTAAATAATATTAACAGAAAAAATATATATATATAAATCTTCAGCCTGCCACACAACCAGTCACCGCAAGCAACACCCGTTCACGAGCATAACACAAGAGCCAGCCATCACCCCCTTCGCACATATTTGAGGGAGGGAGGCAACCCGACTCCCGATGCTACCGCAAGTAGTGACTTCTAAGGAATCGGTGTGATGCAGAAGGTCGATAAAGCAAAATTAATTTACAACAAAAAACAAATTGCGGAGATTACTAGCTATTCGCAATACAATACAGATTCATTTCCAGGCCATACCGTCGTCGATGTAATCCTTTACACTATAGTAGGATTTTTTTATTAAATTATTTTTAACATATAATTTAAATTTATTTAATGTATGTATGTACATCATAATGTAGGATTCTAATGGTAAAATAAAATTCAAACAAACAGATCTTTCCTCTTTATAATGTTAGGATAGATTAATAGAAATACTTAAACAATTAAAAATTTTGTCTGTTTAGTACAATTCAGAAACCATTAACATAATTTTAAAAAGAAGAAAAAAAAAAAAAAAAATTAAAAACTTCCGATACAAAAAGACCTCTAAAAAGAACAAAATTAATATTATTATGTATTTATTGAATTCGTTGCGTCGAGGGACCGTTTTATAAAGGAAGAAATTAAAATGCAAGTTAGTTAACAAGGAAAATAAAAAAAATATAGTATAGTCTAAGTCCTCAATGATTAACTTCGTAATATATTCACTGTCAACATACGTACAACGGTCCCCCGACGCAACAACTTCAATAAGTATATAATAGTATTTATTTTATTCTTTTTCGAGGTCTTTTTGTATCGGGTTTTTTTTTTTATGTTAAACTTATTTTTTTATTTCTGAATAAAAATTTGAAAAGCTACACCTAATCTTTCTAAAATCAAAAATCTCTCGTTGGAAAGCTATCAAGTAGACATAAAAACCTTACTTAAACCAGTCATAAATATTCAACCAAACTAAGCCCAAACGACCAGTTTAGAGCCAACCATTCATGTTCCTACCAGGTGCAACGCCTCACGGAGCAAATGTTATCAGGGGCCACAGTGAGGGCCAAGAAGCATAGGACAGGAGCGCTCTTCCTCGATGTAGCTAAGGCGTTCGACATGGTCTGGCTCAATGGACTGGTATACAAGTTATACCAGTTCAAGTTGTCGGACAGACTCGTACTCATCATACGGGTACGTACTCGTACTCAACGAAAGGAGCGATTCGACAGGTATGTCGAATCGCTCCTTTCGCTACATAGTGGAAGGCGTTTTGTCAACCCCCCGCCCCATCAGGGCGGGTGTCCGTCAGGGTTCAGTTCTCTCGCCCATCCTCTACTCCATCTACGCTAGCGATATTCCTAGGTTGCGATCTAAAGTTCACCTTGCCATGTCCGCGGACGATACCGCGCTTTACACGTCCTCTAAGGATCACTGGGAGATATACCAACGTCTCCAATCCGCAGTCGACTCCCTCGAGAGTTGGCTGCGGAAATGGTGGATCGAGGTAAACCCTGAGAAGAGCGTTTCGGTGATCTTCGAACAGGGCCCCCAAGGATCCTCCCGCGAATCAAACTCTTTGATAAACCGATACCTTGGAAAGACAAGGCAAAATACCTATAGAGTAACGTTAGATAGAAAGCTAGTTTTCGCTGCGCATATTAGGAACGTTCGTAGCAGAGCGGCCTACGTATTTAGTCGTTTATATCAGCTGTTAGGCAAGCGAAGTAAAATGTCCCTTCACAATAAGGTGACACTTAACAAAGCTTGCATACGTTCCGTCATGTCCTCTGCAAGTCCTGCTTTTGCGCACGCTAATCTGAAACCCTTTCAGGTGATTCAGAACAGGTTTGGATGGATTGCAACCGGGGCGCCGTAGTCGTTCTCAACATCGACCTCCATACAGACTTAGACCTTCCGACCATCGCTCAGTATTTCAAGGGGCTTTCCCAAAAGTACTTGAACATGCTGAACAACACCCGAACCCACTGGTGGCTGATGCCGCAGAGTATAGATCTCGTAAGACTACTTGTGTCAGAAAAAGAAGACCCAAGTCGGTACTCATTGACCCCGACGACGCGTTTACAGTAGGTAATAACGTACGCGTAGGCAAAAGGGAAACCACACAACATACAGACACACACCGTCTATACCGGTATAGACGAGGTCCCAACTGAGTAAGTGCTCCGGCGTTATGCCATCGGAGGACGCTAGTGTCCAATTCTCTTAGCTTCCCTCCCCCAATATGATATACAGCATATAAACTAGAAAAAATATAAAAAACTATTAAAAATATTTAATACTTTTGTATAAATTTAGAAGTGACTGTAATTAAAGTTGTAGACAAAAATAGTTTCCAAGAATACTTTGGTAGCTTCAAGCTTAAATTGTAAGTGAAAATGCATTTTCCAGGCATCCATACTTTTTAATTCAAATTCATTCCAAAAATTATTAATGCCAAAAAAAATATTTTTTACAATTTACTTTACCTAATTAACCATTTCAACCATAGTACAATAAAATATATTATTATTATCATTACAAAGTCACATCAGTAAACCTTCTCCCTTTTTAAACACTTCATCCTTAACCCAAACAATCAAAAGGTTAATCCGCCGGTAACTTAAGTTGAATTTAATTATTAAGAATGTACAAATATTTAGACACAAATGAAGTCCTATCTTGATTATAATCAAACGAATTATTCTTTAATTTTACTATAAAATATTATAATAAATCGCAAGTGAATAATTGATATTATTAGATGTTTTTAAAACATTTTAATTAGATACCAGTACCACAACATTTTTCACAATTTGTATTCTATTCACAGATATTTTAAGAATTACTTCACTATTTTAATTCAAACACATTCTTGAAATTATTAACTTATTTGTTTAAACTTTACTAAAGAAAAAATAAATATGTTCAAGGTTTCTTAATTGCTATAATTCCTTCATATGACACATATCAGAACTCAAAGAAAATAAATAAAATATACATTACTGATAATAAGGGACTTAACGAACCAAATACAAATAAAATAAAGCGAACCTTTGATTCTGTATTTGAGTTCGTTACAGCTTACAAGGACTGGACATTCGAGTTACTTTTCTAACTGTATGTAAGAATGTTATTAAATTAGACACTGACCTGTTTATATAAGGTAAATAAAAGAAACGGAAGTTTTTATAATTATACAAATAATTAAATAATAGAAAAACCAATTACTTAAAGTATTAACAGACATCTATTCTCATTAATGTTATGAAAAGTGATATTATTAAACTGTATAATTTTATTGTTTTTAAATATAATATATTTTTACAATTTATATGTCAATCATTATAAAACCATTTAGATATGAAAAACATTTGCGCCCAAAAGGATTTTTAGTTCGTTTCACTAATCTCATCGAGGGTTCCATTGTGATTCACAAATATCATTTACAAAACAAATATTGTTATTTACAGCGACAAAAGTCTTGTTTGGAGTCAATAATACGAGGACTATTCTCTGATATTAATATATTAGAATTCTTTGTTTTCATACGATTGTTATTTTCTGAATTATTCCATTCACTTTAACAGTACAGAAATCTAGAAATAAATTTATCGAAATTCTCCATTCTTCACCTTTTATTAATATTTCTTTTTTTTTTTTTATTAAATAAGACACTTTTTTTCAGACAGTTCTTTATAAATAAGTTTTAAAAACATAAACAAAACAAACAAATATTACATTTTTATGTAAGCAATATTTTTATATGTCGTTATACCTATATTTTTTTAAATTTCAACCCGTCGGAAATGATGACAGTTTTTATAAGAATACGGAAATATTTTAAATTCAATATCAGTATAATACGGATATACTACTACTACTACTACTACTGTATTTACTATATATTAAAATTAAAGTTTACTACTACAACATGTTTGCAAAATAGTAGTGTTAGTCGTCACTGAGATGGGAAAGAATGGACAAACAAATAGTCACAGCAAATAATTTCATTTGATTGTAGGCGGTTTAACACTTTTTTACATGGAAAATAACAAACAGTATTATATCGAAATTTTACAGTTATGATACAACGAATAGCAATATTAATAAAATTATTGAATCCGAACAAAGTTTAAACTTAAGATATAATATCTATTAAAGATTACTAACCTAAACTACGTTTAAAGTTAACACAAAGCATAGGTACATCTACTTGTTTCTGTATGGAAATCGAAACAACAAATTGTTCAACAATAGTCCGATTTCCAATTCTCGAGCATTTTTCGTACGGTCATTTATGCTTTTGAGTTAGTAAAACGTTGTCTCAAGATAAAGTTTATTTGATGATCTAGATATTTGTAGTGTCAATTCGAATGAATGAATAGGATTGAAAATGCTTATCTCCTGTTATTGGATGTATAGTTATGTTTTGACCATTTTATGTATAAAGGTAATTTTGTCATAGTTTAGTAATAAGATTGTGTTCAATAGAACAGAAATATATTTTCTGGTAGAATAATTACACACCATTTTCGGATCTAGTTTCGAAACCGAATCCTGAAACAGTGGTGATTGATAGAAGGTGTACGCATTTCCGTTAAAACATCAGTTTAAAAAGATATGGAATTAAAAATCAATTGTTTTTAAATAACTTTCGCTAATAATGTTGATCTAGCTAGAGGTTAGTGAATGTGATTACTGTGACGAAAGTCACGATTCTTAATTTTAGATTTTTTGTGAGATCCATCCCCTCCATTCCAGTCTTGTTTGTTCCCTTTTTTTAATGTGTGAAGGAAGTTATTAGATTTTTAACCAAGGCTTAAGTTATTTGAATTAGGCTTAAGTTATTTAAATTTGGTTATTTAGGGAGAGGAGTGTGGAGGGTGAAGGTGAGCGTTTTTGCGCATAAAAAAGGGGCCCCTTAAACCTACTCCTGGGTCGCCAGTCTCAGGCACTGCTTGCACTCCTCTCCTTGCAACGCGATGGGTCCGGCACCCGCACGGTGAATCCATGGATTGCTAAGAAGCTTCGTCTTAGTCTCTACATCTAAATTAACATTTAATCATAATATTATTATATATTCAATACAAACCATACATCTGTCTGTTTCTATACTGTTGAACATATTCCGATTTCAGATCGCCTGGAGCTTATTTCATACGACTATTTACACGTTTGACTTAGTTAGACGTTGCCTCGAGGTATAGTTTATTTGATGATTTAGATATCTGTAGTGTATTGGAATAAAGAATAGATGTTACTTACTTTTTGTTATATATGCTATATCTTTATTATTATTATTTCTCCTTAGCCTTACGGCTAAGGAGAAATGTTGTAAGCTATTGTAACCCTGTATTATCTAAAATATCTTATGATATTGGATTATTAGAAGTAAAATAGTAAAAAAATATTCTTAATGAAATATATTAGATGTATATAAAAATAACATTAATAATAAAACATGGATTTTATTAGATCACAAAATTATATTTAAAATAATTTCAATTTAGATGTATTTCACTTTTTATTAAATAATTGACCATCAAGTTATTATTTATTTACAATACATATCCCATGTTCAATGACAAAAAACAACCTTTTTTACGATTTACGTTGACTAATTAACCATTTCTACCACAATATAAAAAAATATAATATTTCAAACATTTTCAAACATGCAAAGTCACAGCAGTAGGTAAACCTTTTCCCCTTTAACCCAAACAATCAAAAGGTTAATCCGCCGGTAACTCAAGTTTTGTATGTGTTTCCAGATAGATACGATATGGGTACCTTTAAAAAGGAGTTCTTACTCAATCGTCAAAGGACGGCAGCGCTCTTGTGATTCCTCGGATATTGTAAGAGACCATGGCCGGCGGTTATCATTTAAAAAAAAAAAAGGATTTTCTAAGATTTTAATTTATTTTATTAAATAAGTTCGATTTGACGTTTCCCAAGTACCTATTTTAAGATAGTTTATGATAAATAAAAATTCGGTGAAATATGTTGATGTTAGAATAAATTGTTATAAGACCTCGTGTAACGAAGTCTTGAATTATTATTATATACAAACGCATATAATACATTTATTATTTTTTTATTATTATTTACATACTTACAAAGGCTACCTTTCTAGCTTATTTGTGGAAAAGAACCGACGAGATTCTGGATAACTTTTTAACTTTTTTATAAATTACAATTATATGTAATATTGAATCTTTGATTAAAATTATAATTGCTATGTAAGAAAAAAATATAATTAAAGCCGTAGTACCCAAAAGAAGACCTAGAGTAACCAACCACGGGTCTATTAGTTGCAACCAGCACAAACATAAAATGTAACTATTTAACTATATTATCACTTTTCTTTTATTATATTATATATAAAAAGGTCAAAAAAAAATCTGTATAAACAACAATATTTCGATAAATTTGATTAAAAACTTTCGTCCGTAGAAACTCTATCAAAGTAGATTGAACTTAAAGTAACTTAACAGAAGAAGTTTGGAAATTAATAAGCAATTTCAATAACCACAAGTAATAATTGAATTATATTGAGTTTAATTTCTGACGGTATAATGGTGATTGAATTAGGAGAAACCACTTTACCTCTCCATTGTTCAAACTAAATTAATTAGCTAATGTTTAAACATCGTGTACCTAACAATAACATTTATTGAAATAGTATATATCTGCTTTGTTGTTATTCTGTTTCTTTAATAACAATCTTTTCTAGTAAAAAAAATCGATGAAAACTTGATACAAGCGTCGAATAATAAAAGGTTAAAAGTTGTGTAAATAGGTTCTATATAATTTACTGATATACAAAACTTACAGATAAGTATTTAATTACTGATTTGAAACTCTCAAAAACAATATTGATTTTTCAATAAGAATCGTAAATTATTTTGCAGGAATAGTTCTAAAGACATTTTTTATTACTATTAATTTAAATCATAAGGTGAAATTAGGTTTAACCTTATCTATTTATTTTTAAGTGGTGTCAATATTTCGGGCGTACTTATATGAGAGAGTGAAGAATCTTTACAGCGTTGCACGGATTCACCGAGTAGTACCAAGTTCATCGTATTATATATAACTTGTGTATATATCGTAAATTATATATAAGCTGTATTTGGGACTGTCCAAACAGATGTAGTTTTAAGAACCCCATTTAAACGCCCATTTTTATTATCTACGTTCCTTTTTTAACTTTACATTTGATATTCACCTACCAACACGAGTAAAATACACCAATTAAAATACTTTCTAAAATTTAAAAATAAACCTTTTTTTAGTAGTACAAGATATTTAAATAAATCATAGAGACATTACGTTGTTATACCACATACTTTTTTCGATCGTTTCCTGCGTTGTTTTCCGGCGGTGTTTGTCTTACCGGGAACAGTGAGCTCTACAGTATTATGCTTTCACGAAAGTACAGGAATGTCTGGTTTGACTAAAATATAATATTGTCCTCAAAGCTTTTGTATTGGTTATCATACGTATCCATCATGAAATCCTATTAGGGGTAGCTTCTAAAATAGAATGAGGCTGTTATTTCGATTTTTGAGGCAAACATTATTCTACGAATTCTACAGATCTTTATAAAGTAAAAGATACGTGTCAAATAGGTATTATGCATCAGTTACTTATCAGTTTTTATCTGTTATCAGTTACTTGACAGTGACGGAATTAATATCCAATTTTTAGACTAACATTGAGCAGACAGTTTTTGGGTTTACAGCTTCGGTACTTTTAAGATTCCCATGGTATAACTACAGACCAAAGTGGTTTATAAATATATAAATAATGTTAAGATATTATTTATAACCCAATTTGGTTTGTAATTTTACTTAATTTCTAAAATCCATTTTTATTCCTTATTATAATTTCCAACTATTTAGGCATTTTCAAGAACAATTCAATCTTTAAGAATTTAGATTCTTATTATTTGAATTGTACTTGAAAATGGTTAAAAAGTTGGAACCGATGCAAAGAGCTGTCTTGCTTACAATTATTAATCTTAATTAATTTTCTTAATTTAAACTGTACATTTTTGTCGTATTAAATTCGAATTAAAAACAATATAAATAAAAAGACTTCCTCCGACTGATTGATCTATAAACGTATAACCCCGTTGTAGTTAGGCTAGTAGTTATAACAGTAAGTTCGTCTTAAGACGTAAAATACAGGAGTTATTTTTTTTTTAACTATAAGTATATCTTAGAAATAAAATAAAAAAAGAATCAGTAAATGTGCAATAAGTAACCTTTTATCAATCTTTTGCAAACAAATGTTTTACTTGTGTTTTGAGTAATATCAGATATTCATCTCCATTCCTGCCTTTTCGAGTGAACGAAACTACTTGCAATTTGTATCTCCGTTGAAACGCAACCTGAATTTGAAACACTTCAAATACTTCAAGCTCAGTGATGTCAATACTTCGATTAAAATACGGCTCTGGCCAATACCTTTGTCATAAGGAAATGCAATTTGATATGTGAATCAAATCTTCTTAACATCAAGTAATATATCAGTTAATACAGATTGTTCTGGTTGTATTATATTGCGTTTTATTTATATAAAAACCAGCTACAAATCTATGCTTGTATTTAAGTCTTTAGGCTTTTTTGTATTTTTATTTAATTTGTGATAATTTTTCGTATAATATCTAATGGTTTCAAAAACCATTTCACGCTAAGACAATTCGAACACTTAAATTTTTGTTTTTTTTTTGTCGAAAACTCGGTAAAGTTTGATGTTTTGCAAGACACAGAAAACTACATACTGCGTATCATTTTACTCAACTGCTAGCAAGCAGTCTTTGTATTAAACATCGTAGAATTTTCAATTAATACTAAAATATACAGAGTACGCAATTAATCCCAAACTTCTCAAGAGCTAAACTTGTAATACTTGGCACATCTGTCAGAGATGTATAAACAAATTATTATAGCTTGGATTTATTTTACTTCAGAAACTTACACAAAGCTTTTTCCGCCAAAGTATTATAAGTTCTACAAATCACATGGGTTAGGATTTTGAAAGAAGCCATATAAATAATAACACCTCCATCCCTATAAAGACGATTTTGAGTTTATATTTGCAATGCAAAATTCATGGAAGTTATTTTCCAAAGGTCACAGATGAACGAGTCCTTTAAAGATTATTAACATTTTTCATTCTGTGTTAATAAAGTAACCTAACTTGACAAAACATATCTGTACACAATTTCAAATATATGTATATTTAATAAACTCGGTGCTTTTTTTTTTAATTTTTTAGTTTGGGTTAGAAGTAGTATACAATAATTTCTACGCCATTTTTATTAATATAATATGTTTACTGCCCTATTTCTAATGGACTTTCCAAATTCATAAATAACAATGTTTAGTAAAAATTCTCATTTAAATATAATATTAAATATATTAATTTTATTTGTATAAAGTTTACTAAAGAAAAAATATATATGTGTTCTACTTTTTTGACTGCTATAACTTATCGATGTTATATCAGAAATCAAAGAAAATAAATAAAATAACTATTACTTATAATAAGGCACTTTTCGAACAAACTACAAATGGAATAAGTCGGACCTTGATTGCGTGTTTGAGTTCGCTGCAGCTTACCAGGATTTTCCTTTGATATAGGAGTTTCTTTCTAACAGCTTGTAATAATGTAATTAAAAGAAATCACTGAGCTACTTATATAAAGTTGACTTAAGTAACTTAAAAAATGAAAGTAAATATTTAAATAGAACAACTTTAATCTTGTCAGCGTGAACTACTTAAAACTAATCTCAAACTCAAAGTAGAAAACGTCAATTACTCCAAATAATACAATGCAATGTATTGTCGTAAAGCGTAAACAAGATTATAAAAATATATATTATTAGCTTGTAAAATTGTATAAGCATATTTTTTTATTCTTAAAATAAGTTTCAATCAGGGAGAAAACTGTTTGATGTTTGTCTTAATAATATCACAATATGAAAGTTATTCTGTAGGTGAAATTAGCTAAAGGTTGAAAAATCGGTTAGAAATAGGACTTGCATAATAATTTACTGAAACCATTCTGTAATCAATAATAATAATAATATCAGAACAATTTACACAAATTGATTTAACCCCTAAGTAAGCAAATTATTTATTTGCTTGTGTTAAGGATGTTAGACGATACAAATACAGAAAAATACACATTATAAACACTGCGAATATATTGAATATACGACTAAGCTCAGAAATACAAACTTCTATGCTCATCACAAAAATGCCTGCCCCTGTCGGGAATCGAACCCGAGTCCCGTTGCACCGCTATACATTAGGCGCCTTTTTTTTTTTTTTTTTTTTTTTTTTTATCGTTGGAAAAATGCGTTTCCGCATCGTCACCCAAACCAGGAAGGCGATGGCAGGGCGGTATGTGCGGCACCCGGCGACTGCCTAAGGCACCCCACTAAAAAACCAACGGCTGCCCACGACGCTGCCATGGGACGTCACGGGATCGCTTTCGCACTCAAGTTGACGCCCCGGCGTAACTCCTCCGTATAGGGGTACCCCGGGCAACCAGTGTACCCCTACCTCATAGACCTAGTGCAATGGCGAAAGAGGTCGCCCCCCCCTTTCACCTAGGCCTACGGCTGGGAAGAAACGGGCTGAACCCTTCTCCTTCGCAGCCTCTCCCGCTGAAGCTCGATGTGACTATGTTGCCATAGCCACAGCCGGCTCCGTGCTGGGCTCCGCGCTCGAGGGTTTCGCACCAGGTGCTAATCCTCGAACTCGCGGAGCCTTGCACACTCGGCTCCCCAAAAGGTGGGATGCTTGGAGACCTCGGTCCGCACAGACCGCGCACCGCAGCATTCCGGTGCAAGTGGCTCGGGTATGCCCCTTACCACCGCACCGGAAACAGGCGGCGCTTCGGTCGACCGCGGACGGGCAGACCGCACGCACATGCCCAGGTGCAAGGCACCTGAAGCAGCGCAGCGGCTGCGCCTCCAACAGCTCCACCCTGGCTGAGCTCCAGCCCACCAGGACTCTTTCGGCGTCGACGAGCGACTTCGCCGCATCAATGGGGAGTCGGGCAAAGGCAACGCCCATGTCCCCATAACCGCCCCGACGGATCTCCCCCACGAAGAGGGCCTCGCCAGGGCAGTTCGTGATGCGGCAAATCGCATCGACCACGTCGTCTTTCGTGCCAGAGTCATCCAGCCCTTTCAGCCTTACGGCTACACGCCGGATGGGCCGGACGACATCTGCCACCCCGCTCAACACTGGGCGAAGCTTCGCCGCCAGTGCCTCCGCTTGCTCGGGAGTGCCCTTAGGCAGCTCCAAGACCCGGGCTCCTGCCGCCCAGCAGCGGATCCTCAGCCCATCTCTGAGGCCGATGTCGCCGAGATTAACCATCTCGGCGGCACGCCTCAGAACATGGGCATAGGTCACGCCCGCCTCTGCCACCCCACTCTGCAGCTTCAGCAAAACCGCAGGAGACCGGGGTTTGGGCAGTTTCGGCACGTCCGCCTTCGGTTTTGCCGGAGACGACTTCTGCCCCTTTGGACTGGCCCTGCTAACAACTGGCTTTTGGGGAGGGCCCTTCTTTTTCCCCTTGCCTTTAACACCCCTACGGACAACCGTGGACAAAGCCTCGGTCGTGCCGGGGGTCGTTGAGGACGACGTCTGCAGGATCGGCGATTGACACCCCTGCAGATTGTCCTCTTCTGGAACCACGACCGGCTCCTTCCTCCTCCTGTCAGCCGCGAGCGGCGGCCGATGGATCCGCGCCGGGAGGAGACGCTCCTCAAGTCCTTCAAAGCGGGAGTTAATTAAAACTCCCACCGAGCACAATACAGAGCGCTTCAGCTCCTCGATCACGCCTTGATCCACCGACCGTGACCCCGACTTCAACCCTCCCGGAGAGACGGCGGGCCCGGAGGAACCCACGGAAGCGCGAAGCTCCGCAAACTCCTTTCGGACCTTAAGAATCTCCTCAGGCTCCCCACGCGACGCTAGGACGTCGACAACGTCCAAGAGGCTGTTGGATGCCTCCTTAAGAGCCTTAACCATGGTGCCCTTCAGGTTAAGGCTCTTCTTGCAAACCTCATGTATAGAGGCCGCGCTTCGCATCGCTATGCTGCGCAACTCCTGCGCTTCAAGGACGGAAGAAGGCCCCAATTTGGGAAGCGCCTCCAAGGACAAATCGTCCTCGGAAACCGGCGCACTCCCAACCGGAGCCATCTTCGTCCCGCGGAGGGCCCGAGCGAGATCGTCTGAATCTGTCAGAACCACAACCGGACTCTCTCCACTACGCCTCACACTGTTTTTGATTATCCTGGTCGGTGTGGTGTCGACCAGGGCAGGGACTTTTCCTGTACGTGAACGGTTCTTGCCCCCCCCAGAGTACGAGGGGCAGACGGCAACAGCGGCCGTGCGGGATTCAGCACCCGCCTGGGGACTTATTTTGGAATCGTTCTTTTTCATTTCGAAGGTGGGCGCTCTCATCCTTACTCAGTCCATTGGCAAGCGCCGAACCGCCGGACTGAGACAAAACAAAGGAAAAGACAAGACGGAGACACACGAAGAAGAAAAGACGAAACAACGACGACACAACAGAAAAAAAGGGTGATTTTTTATAGAAGTTGTCTTCCTCGCAGCCAGACGAACAGAGCAAGCTCCGTCTGTCCAGCCCTCGTTCCCGCTTAGTGCGGGCTTCCGAGATCTTGTGGTCGTGCAATGCTCTCTCCGAAAAGCAAGCAGCCACATTTGCTAGTAGCTGTCCGCGCCGGCCGAAGCCGGTGCCCCCCATATCTGGGGGGACCTCCCCTATCCGCAACCCGGGGGACGCGCCAGATGGCGGCACTAGCGACCGCGCACTGGATACATTAGGCGCCTACGCTAACCACTCGACCAACAGGCGGTTGATCAATTATATTTATAACGAAAGAAGGACGACAAAACTTTTCATCATATAACTTATCAACATTAAGAAACAAAATATATTAGTAATTTTAAATGTCAATAACAATAAAATCATTTAGGTATCAAAACATTTCTGCCATTTTAGATATATTATATATTTTCATATACTCTAATAATAATTAAATCTAGTAATAAATAAATGAAATTCTTATCACTTTTATCAGCATTACTTATTTAATTTACATATTATTTTGTAAGAATTTTCTTCGAGACAGTTCTATGTAAAAAAGTTCTGAAAACGTTTTTTTTTTGTCATACTGTCATCCCAGTAAAATACTTCTCGTATTTATGGTGATTGTTGCAATATACAGCAATTCAGGAGACACGAGTTGATTTAATAGACATGATGGGGCTTCACAGGGTTATGACGGATTCCATTAGAAAAAGATTTGTTTTTCACGATCAATGAGTGAATTATACTAAATAGTAGTACTGTCTAGACATGTTTGTAAAGCTAGTATTTTAGTCGCAACTAAGACGGGATTGCATAAATAGAGAAATAGTTACATCAAATATTTACCATAGATTGTTTGTGGTTTATTCTTTTCTCCCTGGAATAATACAAAAATAACAATAAGGTATATACCACACGACGCCATTTATGCTTTTGAGTTAGTAAAACGTTGCCTCAAGATATATTTTATTTGATGGTTCAGACATCTGTAGTGTACTGGAATACGATTTAAAATACTTATCTCCGGTTATTGGAGGTATAGTTATGTTTTTGACCATTTTATGTATAAGGGTAGTTTTGTTAATCCATCCATATCGATATTTAGAATTCATATTTTTACGTTACAATCGCTTCCATTTATGGCAATTACTAGAAATTATAATAGACATAATATAGTTTTTGTTTTTCATTTCTTAGTCCTTAATAAATCATTTAATGTATTTGTTTATATTTTTTTAATGAGGCAGTCTTGTTAGCGTCGGTGTGTAAATAAGTCATAGGGTCACATGTTGAAAACAGTTTTATAGGGTTAATTTTTCAGAAAGTTTTCAAACCTCATTTTTATAAATTAACTATATAATTAGTACTTAACTTAGAATAAAATTTTAAGAAATTTATCATGTTGTTACATGTTTTACATATATGTACTACTTCATATCTGACGTTTTGAAAATAAGTCTTACACATAAATAATCTTTTAAAATGAGTTTAATTGAGATGACAAACATATTCAAATGTGAAAGTAAACCACTGCTCATAAACTTTTACAAGCTATGAACGCGGGGGTACGATGTCTTTAAATGAAGTCAAGATATCGGTAAGGGAGCTGCGGCTGTACGTTTCTTTAGATAAATCTCTGAGTATCCAGTATGTTTGCATAATATAAGCATTGAAGCAAGATAGAATACTCATGAAGAAACTACATCAGTGGAAGTTTTAGGTCTTATCAGTTAGAAGCATGACCAGTATGATAAGTTACAGAATACTCAGTAAAACAAACGGTAGCTCAGTTGGTAGAGCGACGGGACGGTTTCCCAGTAGTCGCGGGTTCGAATCCCTGCCCGTATCGGTTTATTTTTCATTCTATATTTATATAAATTAAGTTACAGAATAATTTAGTTAGAATCGATGCTGTAAATATATAACGAGTAGCAATTTGTTCCGCTACAAAAATACACACGCTATGTAATACCATTTCTTAAACCAATTACTTAATAATTCAGAGCAAAAATGAGCGCTATGTCAATTAAACGTATTTCATTGGGAGAAAACAAACGTCTAGAACAGATCTTTCAAAAGACCCTCATAATTCCGAAACGAGGGCGTCTAAAACTGTTTTTTCATTACTTTCATCTCACTTACCAGAGGTATGCTATCGTAATTGGAATCTGTCGCTGTGAAAGGCAGCGAGGTAAAACTGTACCGCCCGTACATCCTTAATCCATTGGTCAGTCAGGTCATTAAACCTATAAATTGTCGAACATATGTTTGAACTACTAGCTTAATGTTTAAACTTGTAATAGCTCAGAAGCATGTTACATTTCTTAAAATATTAATATTTACATTAGTCTAAATCTAATTATTAAAATGCCATATTTTTTTCTATAAGATATTTTTTTATGAAAATTATGACTTTTTTAACACGGTTTTGTTAGTTTCAAGTTTATGTTTGTTTGGTTGTTTGTTTGCTTGTAACCGACTTTTTCGAAAGCGATTTTGTTTCGTTTCCACAGACCGATTTTGTTCAAACTTTGTACATATATCAAGGGCCGATATATATTAATAATTTGATGAGATTATGTCATTATCCTGATTGGGATTTCCAGGATTAATCATAATTATCTTTTGTCTCATTTCCCTCGGACCGATTTTGTTCAATCTTTGTACACGTATCAAGGACCGATAGTAAATTAATAATTCGATTCTGTCCGTCTCGGTGAATTAAGCATTCTATATGTGATCGTCTTTATCAGCGATACGGTAGCTCATTTGGTAGAGCAACGGGACGGTTTCCCAGTAGTCGCAGGTTGGAATCCCTGCCCGTATCGGTTTATTTTTCATTCTATATTTATATAAATTTAAGTAAGCTTAACATGGCTATACATGTTTATAGATATTTTCAAACATGTTCATTCATATTAATTTATACCTAAAATGATGGATTCGAAGGTCGTTTTTCTTATGTTTTTATGAAACCATTTCACTAACCATAATAAATAATCATTTATTTATTTTGTTTTATTTTTGTTCAAATACCGAAAACACAAAAAAGTCTGACATGTTCCTAAAAAGTTGCAAAGTAACTCGTAAATACGGTCTGTAATTTGTATTCAACTAAAGCAGATCTGGTATCGAACATGCTTTGTTTTCTCGATTAAGTTTCAAATATAATGAGTATGCTATGAATTCTCAACTCCTTAAGAGCTAGACTTGTAACACATGGCACATCTGTCAGAGATGAATATATTATTATAGTTTGGATATGTGCTACATAAGTGAAACACATTCACAATTATATTTATCTGACATATTTTCTATCTACGTATTATTCTATCATATGAATTAATGTCAGCCATTTATAATTGAAGCGACTCGTGCTGTGAATAATAAATAGCTCTTTAAAATAACTTTTTCTTAATATTTTAATATCTCACATACGCGGACTCAATTCACGTAGACATGGGACGATATGAGAGGGAGACCATATTATTTTTATGTCCCTAAGTTGCCTATGAGTAGTTTATCAGCATTCTTTATAAATGTATATTTTATTTAGTAATTACATTGTAGTAACACTCTTCAACTTTTCTAAAACTTGACGGTTTTAGTAATTATTGAGTAAATATTGTTGTTGTTTCTGTATTATATATTTAGGGTCACTTGCAACAAATTTACATGCATATATATTTAGATTACCTGTAAAAGTAACGAAATCTACTGTCTATTTTTCTACATTATTCAGATTTATTCAAAAAATGAGTACAATGTCCGAAATATCAATTAAAATATATTTTATTTATCACAACAATCATTCATCGATATAAAAGTTAATTTTATTGTTTATTAAGTTTGTTCACATAATATTTTTACTCAAGACAACAAGGAAATATTAACCGCTACTTAATACTTTTTATACTTGTTGAAAACTTTATAATTAATTATCATAACGTTTTTATTGAAATAAATATATATTTATAATAAATATAGATTTTCATCATTTACTACAAATTTCAATGTATAAAGAGAACAGCAACAGCTGTCAAACTTCTTGTAATATTAATATTATTTTTATTAATTTTAGTGAGAGGGTTCTTTGTACCAGTTTTTTTGCTTTTTAAAGTTATGTTATTAGAATTAATTAAAGAATATTAATATATAAAATATTTAACTAAATTAACCTAGGAATACATATTAATTTCCAATAGTTTAAGTATTAACTATCAATATTGCTTAAAAACCTATCACCAACACCAATAAAAACTCAATATTTTTAAGGCGACTGCTTTTATTTTGGCTAAGCATAGTTAAGAACCGTCTTAACGGATCAGGCTTTCGATTAAAAAAACTGCAATAAAATCCGTCTACTCAATTGGCTGCAACAACGCCACAGACAGACATTCAGATACACAGATACACACGTCAAACTTATAACACTCGTCTTTTTGGGTCAGGAGTTAATAGATAGTGTATTATCTAACTCAGTTTTGAGCTTCAAATATATTCGCCACATATTAAATCATCTATGGTGAGATTAAGTTAGACCCAAATATAGAAACAGTCAAAATATAGTATGTTTTTATAAATCCATATAAAATCCAATAACAATATCCAGCTTTGGCTAGGGATTTCCTGTTCACAGCCGAACGGAGAATTACAGTCGGTACCGAGATCTGACTCAATTATTTGTACAAGTTATTGTTTTCCAGACTTTCATATTGTTGCATTACATAAAAAATACCCTTACATTGTTATTAGAAGTTATTTTTAACACGCTTTTATTAGTTTCAGGTGTATGTTTGTTTGTAACCGACTTTTCGATTGTGATTTTGTCTCATTTCCCACGGACCGATTTTATACAAACTTTGTACACATAGTAAATTAATAATTCGATGAAATTATCTCATTATGGTGATTCGGATTTCCAGGATTAATAATTATTTATATAATAACTTTATAATAAGTAACTTTACTAATCAATAAACTATGACTTTTTTTGATAATAAGTTTCTCTCACATAAATAAATAATAATATCTATAATATTTTAAATTTATATTGTATTAGAATTTATATTAATTACGAAAATCTTTCCAAACTAAGAACTCATCAAAACATCAAATTTTACCAAAGTTTCAGAATCTTACTTCTGTTTTACATCTTTATTGGCTTTGTATTTTATTAATATTTTAATGGACATCCCCTTAAAAAATAACTTTAGTTATCTTCAAAGTTTTACTATTATTTCTTACTTTACTTTTTTAACTTTCTTCAGATTTTGAGATAAAAGTTGATGAGTCAGTAATTCCAATTATTTGATAAAAAGATTATTGCAGCAAAAAGATTTAACATATTTGAAGAATTGATCAGCATTCGCCATAGTATCATCGACTTACATCTTATTTTATACAAAAAGTCAAGCTATAAACTTACTTAATAACTTCAATTACTAATAATTTATTATTGTTTTTATATCACGTATGAACTTTTATTCGATTCTGTTATTTAAATGCCTCATTGTAAATTACCATAAAAATAATATGTAGCACATTATTGCAAAGGCAGCGAAATAGGCAACTACAGGTCGAAAAAAGCCTTTTACGTAATAAATTGAAATAATATTAAAAGTTATATAGCTCAATTTTCCTTTTGATCTTGCTGGAAGCAGGTTTTCCATAGCTAATTTAGATTTCCGATCATAAATCTGGTGGATTGCATGCAGTGTTCATTTCATTTTCACTTTTAGAATCATTGCAACTCATTTTAATTATTTATTACCAAAATAACAACGAACTCCGGTTTACCGCCATTTTTTTTTTATTTTTTGCCGAAAGGTTAACGCTTCTGTGGCTTTACAGCAAAGAGAACGCAATGTGTACGATAGATGAAAGAGTTTTAAATTCAAACAGCACACCGTTTCATACAACATTGCCGGCGCGCTCTTCGTTCCAAATTCAAAGAACGCGCCGGGAAGTGATTTTGGTTTTTCAGTCTAGGTAAATGTGATACTTCGCGTGTTCTATATTCAAAGTTAAGGACATTATTTCCGCGCATGTAGAAAAAGATTAAGAAAAATATCTTTACGTTATGTTTGCCTTAACATGATACATACATGTTTTTTGTTATTTTAAGAGTGTTACCATTTAAAACTTGCTCTCCAACAAAATAACAAATTTCGTACAGTCTATTTTTAAGGTCTAAAATGAGTATTATTTATAGGATACCAGTCTGTTCGTAAAATACAAAACATATAAAGCCGCGCTTACATTGTGGTCTAGTAAATTCAACTTTATCCCCGTATGTGAAGTGAATTGAAAAGCTATAGAGTTTTCGACGAAGACGAATAAGTATGGAACTATTTTGTACAATATTTTTATCCAACTGAATAAAAATGTTTTGGTAACATAGATTCTTCTTCACAACTATTAAAAGAGTAGTACAAATAGCTTTTTTAAACAGTTATAAAATTATAATATTGTAATAATAATCACTAGCATTCATACTTAAAACTGAAACATATATATTTCGAAGAAATTAATGCTATATAAAGATCCGTTATCCTTATTTTTCTTATTGTATAATATATTTTTATAAATATTACATTAAAAGGCTTTGAAATAAAATACTACTATATATATAATACATATATTGTTTTGGAATAAACTTTATATCTGACATTAATAAATCAACTTTCTAAAGTATGTTTGTTCTTAACAATTAGTTCAAGAACTAATTGCGAGCTTTCTTATAAGACGTGATGAGAAAACCAACTAGTTCCAGTTTACTAAAGCATCGTGCACAATGTTTATAAGTAAATAAGTTCATATGGTAGCGTAAAATTTGTTTATATAATGATTTACATATATTTTTACAGTATTTTGTTTACTATATTTATCTTTTAATTAAAATTAAAGTTTTTAAGTTGGTATGTCTAAGTCTGTACATAACACATTGCAATTAAGTTCATTGAGAAAACAATAATATGAGGTAGAAATTCACCATCTTTCATATTGTAATAATTACAAAATGAACATATTAAGTCTCCTGTATGTCTTTTCCTCCAACTAATTAGTTGCCTGGAAGGAATTGCTCGTTAGCGATAACGCTGCCAAATTTGTACCTTTTTTTTTATTTGTTTTCTGTAATTTTTGTAATTGTTGATCTGGGTGTACCATAAAGAATATTATTATTATATTAGTAAACCAAAATATGGCAAATAATCTCAAATACCTAATTTTCCGTCCGTCCGTAGCTAGTGAAATTTTGTTTCAATTGTATTATATATGTATATATTTTGAATAAGTATTCCTAACGTAAATATAATATGAAAACTAAACCTTTAGGTATTAGTGTTTTTCGAAACGTAAGAGATATGAAAATAAAATTGTCAAGACCATATAATGTATCAGTTAAATTAAAATTCGAAAGTATTACTAAATACATAATATTGTTACTTTTGCAGATGTAGGGGAAGTTTTAATGCAAAGAGATATATATGTCAATTGTCATACCCGGACTTGTCGCTGTTATAACTTTACAGAACTAGATTTAGAGTTGATTAGCCGTTTCAATAACCACAAGTGATTATTTAATTAATATTAATTTTCCTTTCTGTGGGAATAACCCAAATATAATTTAGCTACTTTAACTAATAAGCCTTTAGGGTATATTTCAAACTAATAGCGTTAGCTAATGTTTTAAGATAATTACGTATGAAAATATGTATGTTAAGATCTTTTTTTTTATAAATTTAGATTAAAAATAAACCAATATTTTGAGGAATTCGAATCCACGACCTTTTGAACTCATGTTGTTTTACTAAAATAAATTGTATTTCATCAGTAAAAATTTGAATACTTAATATATTTTCCATACATTACTATTTGAATGTGCTGTTATTATTTTCTGCAGTTACTTAAAAATTACCTCCTATTTTTCAATTTGATTTTGGACATTGATTATAATTTTCCTACAAAAACACTATTGTAGCGTTCTACATTTTTTTTTATTTTTATTTATGTTGACCAGAGCTTCTACGACAGCAGAGTCTGTCTGAGTCTTGTCTTTTATGGCCAACTTATCTTATACTCTACAATGTTGTAAAGTGTCGTCATTATTGCTCGCCTGAACAATGTACCCGTCACCTCATCCTCGCTGTCGGTAAAATACGCTCAGCTCTTGGTATGACGCGACACTGCTACGACAGCACGGGGAACAGTATTCTGCAATTGCAATTGCAACTCTTGGGGTTAATGATAAAAATCGAATCAAAACTGAGTTGGGTTGAATTTATAAGAGAATTAACATTAATATGGATGAGTTCAAATTATAGTTCTTAGTAAATTAGTGATTATTAGGTTATTCAATTTAGTATGCACGTTGGTTGAATACAAAATTTATAAGCCATTATTTAAAATTAACAAGAAAACCATACATTTATGACTGATGAAGATGACTTGTGTTTGAATTCCACTAATTCTTCCGGAAAAATTAATCTATATTTGAAGGAAGGTGTTGTTTTAACATTATTTTACATAAATAAGAACGTTTCTTTTTTTTAAATTTGCATTGAAAATAAAAAGCAAAATTAAAAGTCATTAAATTATTTTTCAGACCATTTAATTTAAAACGAATGCTATATCTGAGAAAAAATACTGTAAATGTTTTTGTCCTACAAATAACAAAAATAGTAGATATGATATAGAAGATTGACTGAATTAAATTAGTTGGTTTGTTCTACACAGCTGATAAGATAGTTCTGTGCGGTTTTGGAGTCTAGTGCAACGTTATTTATAATGAAAACGACTCCTTGAATGGTGCTGTGGGCTGTTGTTGCTGCTGGGTGCTGTGTACCTTTAATGGATGCTCGCTATGGAACGTATTTGAAAAGTGAGTATATTAAATTTGGTATGTATGATATCTGGGGAATAATATTAAAACTAACTCGTAATTAGTATGGCCTTTATATTAGACAGTCACAGAATATTTTTACTAGAGATAGTCGGTGATTATATATTTTGCCTTGAATAGCTCTAAAATAACAATACTATGCGTAGCTCGACATATCACAGTTATGATCCAATAGACTGGAGTATTTATAGGATTAACACTACTGCAAACAAAATACCAAAATATGAACAATGGAGTTATACTAGAAATAATATTAATACAAATATATTATTTTTTAAGAAATAATATTTATTAAATATTACTTAACCAAATTACATTTGAATCCAATACAAGTTTTACGTCTGACTGCATTTATACTGTTGAACATATTCCGTTTTCCAAACGCCTCGAGCATACTAAGAACTGCCATTTATGCTTACAAGTTAGTTAGAAGTTGCGTCGGGATATAGTTTGTTTTATGATTTAGATATCTTTAGTGTATTAGAATTAGGATTGAAGGAACTTATCTCTTGTTATGATACTCCCAAGTATTGCTGTTATTGACCATAGTATGTTCAAGTGTAGTTTTGTTGTAGTTACAATTAGTTGTAGGTACAATTAATAAATAACTTTAAGTAAAGAATACTAATTATAAAATCTACCATAACATAGGGGACTGCCTAAGTTTGTTATGACGATTTAAATGCAAGATTGTTTGGATTGTTCTAAAATAGAGCGATAAGTTTTGTTAAATAAAATATACTTAATAATTATGTAATTTTGTAGTTCATATAAAGAAAAGAATATTTTGAACAAAAATGTCTTTTTTGTACCCAATTATTGCTATATTTCATTTTATTTCTAACATACTGATGTAATATTTATGCTAGAAAATTTTGTTTGTTTTCTAATTCCAGTTCTTGAATCCATATTATTCATATTATCCATATTATTGGAAAGGCATTTTTTCCATGACATTAGCTTTTTTATTGCAATGACATTTTTTTTATTATTTCCTTTTCATTTCTTTATCTAAATACATTATTACAATAAACATTCAAAGCGCTTGATCCATTCTTTTTATTGAGCGCTGATAATGTACATGTACATAGGGCTCAATTATTTGGAAAATATTTTCAATTCACATTCGTATAAATTAAATACATATATAATTATTAATTAGCTTTGATAATTAAATATATATATACCCGGTTTTGTTCACGTTAATTAAACGGAATTAAGCCCGACTAGTTTCGATCCTATTCGGGGTTCCTATTCAAGAGTTTGAAGGTAATTAATATTTGTAGCCTTATGTGAATTTAAATTATGTTGGGTGTATTTAATACTGTATAAGAAGGTAATTATAATTTTAGCTTTCAATATAGTTTTAGCTTTTATAAGATCATTCCAATACCGAATCGAATATCGAATATTTGACCTCGAGCAATATACAAGTCACAAAAATTATAAAAGTTAACATAAAAGATGGTAAAGAAATGTATTAAAGGCATGATCTTATATTCTGTGCTGTCTTATATTTGCGCTGTTAACCGCCATCTTATTGATTCTTCCCTTGAATGCACAGAGAATACTAACGTATGCGCTAATTTAGAGTTATACATTAAATATTATCTCCTGGATATAAGATACAAATTGTAGATACAGTAGTAGTTAGATCAAAGATTTTAAATTAAACGCGCTGTTTATTTTACAATAAATTAGAATTGTGCAAATAAATGAATTCGATTTCTCTATCGAACACCGAGACACAGCGATACGGTAGTTCAATTGGTAGAGCGACGCGACGGGACGGTTTTCATTTATTCTTCATTCTATGTTTATATAAATTTAAAAAAGTTCTGTCAAAGTATGAAAAGATATATAAAATGTTTTATATGTAAAAAAAAATATGTTACGATATTTTTAAATAGATTACTGACATATACGAATTAAAAAAATCATATTCATCGTATATCGTAGTTCCAATTCATAAAAGTAGTGACAAACATAATATTCGTAATTATCGTGGTATTTCTGAACTATCTCTAATTCCTAAACTTTTCTAAAAGATTATATACGACAAAGTATTCCCTGCGGTAAAAATAAACGAATTAATAAGATTATACATGTGCCAATAAATGGCACCAAATATGCAAAAAATAGTTCGTTTTTAATTCGAGCTTGTAATTTATATAATCATAAATATAGCCACATGCATCACTAGAGATATAATTTAAATCATTTTTTATCTCTAATAAAAGCAAATAAACAATGTATACAGTATTAGCAGGTTCATTGTATAAATTATGGAAATATGTATTTTTACTCTTAAATATTAAGTGAACACAACACTCATAGTAAAGATTAACATTAAATTAAGATACTATATGTGATCCTAATATTACCCGGTTATTATACATGCATTAAACATATTGTGAAAACCTTATTTGGCTTGTCTGTGTATTGTTCATAATATTTTTATTTATTATTATAAATGCTGTTTGTTTTCCTCAATCAAATATATCTATTAGTCTGTGAGATATATATATATATATATATATATATATATATATATATATATATATATATATATATATATATATATATATATATATATATATCTCACAGACTAATATTTATTTTAAAATTAAAATTTTGCTCATTTATATGAGCGTAAATTGTTGTAAAATATACTGAAACGGAAATAAAAGAATATTCCTTATAGATTTAGAGCTATAATAATATACAAGACTAATGTATGTGCTTGCAATATCTCTGAAATATCTTGCAGACAGGACGGTTACTTGTGCTATGACAAATATCAGCTATTCATCTCCATTCTGAACTTTGCTAGTGAACGAAACTACTACCAATTTATATGTCTGCTGAAAAGCAACTTGAGACGGACCATTTTCAACTTTAGAAACGTTCCAAAACATTTTTAGCCAACCGATGCCAATACATCGAATAAACTCAGGAGTTGCAAACATCTTTGTTACAACGGAACACGTTGGACTTTGTAAATCAAATCTCTTTATCTTTAAAGTATGTTATAAATTAGAGATTGATCTACATTATTATCTTAAAATTGATTTTTATAATGTATAATTACATATTTTCATTAATCTACTGCTATATAATTGTGATTAGTTGCCTAAAATGACATCAACCAATCAGATAGGTTAACATTGTGAAAATCCAAATAAGTATTTTTTATAACAAAAAAAGTCTAAAAATTGTATGTAAGTAAAGTATTTATATAAAACTAATTAAAACACCGTTTTGATTACTTGTTTTAACTTTTTTTGTGGTTTTATTGTAACATTGAAATATCTTAGTTCTTTACTTTAATGAAGACCTAAGACATCTCTATGTCATTCGCGGCATTTAGGGAATAATAAACAGTAACTAAATCATTTATTCTAATTGCTTATTAACTTGACTAGTATTAGGTAGATATCTTTGTTATATTCTCTTCACTAAAACATTCCTTTATTTCCAACTGAACTAAATCGTTTACATAATTGCTTGATGACTCGTGAATATATCTCATAAAGCAAATGTTTTCATTGAAACGATAAACTATAACCACTTTATAAATATGTCAGAGATAGAGAGGCATATTAGTGACTTGCTCGTTCTTGATGGAATATTCTGGTACAGGATCGGAGGCGTAGGTCTCAGGCAATTAAACCACACACACAATATGACAATTCTTGTATTAAATGTAGGTAATCAATTATAACAAATTACCTAGTAGGAATACAATTATCAGAGTTGCGTGAACCACCGATTCGATTAACATTCCACCGGAACACGTGGGTGCGTGCGCGCACACTCGCAATCGAACTAGTAATGGCCGCCTCCCCAGCGCTCGGTGTTATGTCTTCCGTCAACTGTCATCTGTCAGTTTAAAATCAACTAAATAGTCTTGTCCGCCGTCACGGCCAACCCTGACTGTCGCACGTCCTCGTGCGGTTATTAGTCTCGTACAGAATCATCTGAAACATTACAGTCACGTATTATTGTTAGCTCGCCCATGCCTGACAAATAGCTGGCTTTTGATGAGTGGTTACATAACGTTAATTTGATAACTCGACCTGAGGGCTATACTTTTAGACCTACAATACACTTCGCTAAGATATGGACCGGACGCATTAGGTCAATTCGACCATCGACATTATATTTTCGACTGGGTCCGGGTGCAGGTGACCCTTCCGACCTTTACAACTGACAATCTCTTATGGCTAGGCCGGGCGTATGGAGCCCTTTCGACCAACAAACAGCTAATGTGAGGCGTGGACCAGGTGCACTAGGCCCTTATAGACCAGCCAACAACTACCGTGAGGCGTGGACCGGGCGTTCTAGGCCCTTACAGACCAGCCAAAAACTACCGCGAGGCGTGGACCGGGCGTACTAGGCCCTTACCGACCAGCCAACCTGAGAATGAGGACCGGGCATATTAGGCCCATGCCGACCATTTTTTTCTGGTGTGATACAGGCGTACGAGGCCTTTTCAATCAGCCCTTACAATGACAGACGTGATTCAGGCGCATGAGCCTTTTCAATCAGCCTTTGCGTTATAACCTTATATCAGATCTCCAATTCGAAGAATTAATTCAGAAGAACTTACTTTCGTTTACATGACTCAACTTCAATTGTCTAAAAGGTTGTTCAGTCTCTGATGCACTACATTTGATCGCTTAATTTTCTTTATCTAGCGAGTATTTACCGCAAAAATTGGAAGTAAATCAAAACGAATTCACCTTTATACTATGACGTATCCGATGGTGGATAAATTGCGCAGACCTCAACGCGTTGCTCACACCGCACTTTACCAGTACCGCTGCCATAGCTGCCATCGCCACGACCGCCGTCAAGACCATCAGCAACATCAGCACCATCAGCACCATCGGCGCTGCGCCGTCATCGCCGACCGCGCAGTGCCGTCACCGCCAGCCGTGCCGCGCCGTCACCGCTAACCGCACTGCGTTGTCACCGCCAGCCACGCTGCGCCTTCACCGCCAGCCGCGCCGCGCCGTCACCGCCAGCCGCACCGCGCCGTCACCGCCAACTGCGCTGCGCCGTCACCGCCATCCGCCCCGCACCATCACCGCCATCCGCGCCGCGCCATTACCACCATTCGCACCGCGTAGTCACCGCCATAATTTCTCATTTCTTTTCTTTGTTCATCAGCAGCGATTTCTTCTTTCGTAGAATTCTTCCAACGCTTTGTCATATAATCTAATAAACGACTTGCATAAGCGATTAAATAGGTATTTTCACTCGATTTTCTTGATATGTGGGTAGATCTCAATTTTTAAGTTTTGAGATAACATAAATTTAACTTGATTGATTGATTGATTTACAACCATTGATTATCAACTATTGATGATTGTATTGATTCTGGAACTTCATTGTTATTATCTTGTAGTGTGCGTTTCAAATAATAAAATCACTTCATTTTTGCTTGACGTGATATTGTAGCTTCAATAAACTTATCTCACGGGAAGTTGGTGGTTGTAATGCCCGAGTGAATCCCACTTCTGATGTCAGAGATAGAGAGGATATTAGTGACTTGCTCGTTCTTGATGGAATATTCTGGTACAGGATCCGAGGCGTAGGTCTCAGGCAATTAAACCACACACACAATATGACAATTCTTGTATTAAATGTAGGTAATCAATTATAACAAATTACTTAGTAGGAATACAATTATCAGAGTTGCGTGAACCACCGATTCGATTAACATTCCACCGGAACACGTGGGTGCGTGCGCGCACACTCGCAATCGAACTAGTAATGGCCGCCTCCCCAGCGCTCGGTGTTATGTCTTCCGTCAACTGTCATCTGTCAGTTTAAAATCAACTAAATAGTCTTGTGCGCCGTCACGGCCAACCCTGACTGTCGCACGTCCTCGTGCGGTTATTAGTCTCGTACAGAATCATCTGAAACATTACAGTCACGTATTATTGTTAGCTCGCCCATGCCTGACAAATAGCTGGCTTTTGATGAGTGGTTACATAACGTTAATTTGATAACTCGACCTGAGGGCTATACTTTTAGACCTACAATACACTTCGCTAAGATATGGACCGGACGCATTAGGTCAATTCGACCATCGACATTATATTTTCGACTGGGTCCGGGTGCAGGTGACCCTTCCGACCTTTACAACTGACAATCTCTTATGGCTAGGCCGGGCGTATGGAGCCCTTTCGACCAACAAACAGCTAATGTGAGGCGTGGACCAGGTGCACTAGGCCCTTATAGACCAGCCAACAACTACCGTGAGGCGTGGACCGGGCGTTCTAGGCCCTTACAGACCAGCCAAAAACTACCGCGAGGCGTGGACCGGGCGTACTAGGCCCTTACCGACCAGCCAACCTGAGAATGAGGACCGGGCATATTAGGCCCATGCCGACCATTTTTTTCTGGTGTGATACAGGCGTACGAGGCCTTTTCAATCAGCCCTTACAATGACAGACGTGATTCAGGCGCATGAGCCTTTTCAATCAGCCTTTGCGTTATAACCTTATATCAGATCTCCAATTCGAAGAATTAATTCAGAAGAACTTACTTTCGTTTACATGACTCAACTTCAATTGTCTAAAAGGTTGTTCAGTCTCTGATGCACTACATTTGATCGCTTAATTTTCTTTATCTAGCGAGTATTTACCGCAAAAATTGGAAGTAAATCAAAACGAATTCACCTTTATACTATGACGTATCCGATGGTGGATAAATTGCGCAGACCTCAACGCGTTGCTCACACCGCACTTTACCAGTACCGCTGCCATAGCTGCCATCGCCACGACCGCCGTCAAGACCATCAGCAACATCAGCACCATCAGCACCATCGGCGCTGCGCCGTCATCGCCGACCGCGCAGTGCCGTCACCGCCAGCCGTGCCGCGCCGTCACCGCTAACCGCACTGCGTTGTCACCGCCAGCCACGCTGCGCCTTCACCGCCAGCCGCACCGCGCCGTCACCGCCAACTGCGCTGCGCCGTCACCGCCATCCGCCCCGCACCATCACCGCCATCCGCGCCGCGCCATTACCACCATTCGCACCGCGTAGTCACCGCCATAATTTCTCATTTCTTTTCTTTGTTCATCAGCAGCGATTTCTTCTTTCGTAGAATTCTTCCAACGCTTTGTCATATAATCTAATAAACGACTTGCATAAGCGATTAAATAGGTATTTTCACTCGATTTTCTTGATATGTGGGTAGATCTCAATTTTTAAGTTTTGAGATAACATAAATTTAACTTGATTGATTGATTGATTTACAACCATTGATTATCAACTATTGATGATTGTATTGATTCTGGAACTTCATTGTTATTATCTTGTAGTGTGCGTTTCAAATAATAAAATCACTTCATTTTTGCTTGACGTGATATTGTAGCTTCAATAAACTTATCTCACGGGAAGTTGGTGGTTGTAATGCCCGAGTGAATCCCACTTCTGATGTCAGAGATAGAGAGGATATTAGTGACTTGCTCGTTCTTGATGGAATATTCTGGTACAGGATCCGAGGCGTAGGTCTCAGGCAATTAAACCACACACACAATATGACAATTCTTGTATTAAATGTAGGTAATCAATTATAACAAATTACTTAGTAGGAATACAATTATCAGAGTTGCGTGAACCACCGATTCGATTAACATTCCACCGGAACACGTGGGTGCGTGCGCGCACACTCGCACTCGAACTAGTAATGGCCGCCTCCCCAGCGCTCGGTGTTATGTCTTCCGTCAACTGTCATCTGTCAGTTTAAAATCAACTAAATAATCTTGTGCGCCGTCAAATATGATAAAATGCCAAATTCTGTTTAATGAATCAAAACCTCTTAAACCACAATCAAAAATCTGTAAAACCTAAATCTTAAAATATTATAACCGATACCCATTTGATGTTTATTATTTCAGCAAAATACCGTATATTTATTTATGAAGTAATATTGATATTGTAAAATTTAGATTTATATAATATTTTTTAATTTTATTAACTAACTTACATTTTAATCACTATCCAATACAATGCATACATCAGCGGTTTCAATTATGTGGATTATATTCCAATATCCGACCGCCTCCAGCAAACTTAGAACTGCCATTTATGGTTTAAGGTTAGTTAGAAGTTGCCTCAAATTGTAGTTTATTTGGTGATTTAGACATCTCTTGTTTATTGGAATTAAGATTAAAGCTACTTATCTCTTGTTATTGAGGGTATTGTTGGATTATTGACCATTGTATACGTAAGTGTAGTTTTGTTGTAGTTCAATATGTATCAAGTCGACTTACAATAGGTAAATATAAACTCCGCGGCCTGGGGGAACCACGCCACGGACGCTAGGGACGCTATCTAGATCTGGTGACTCCTCTCCGGTCTGTCCTTCCTTAACAGAGGGACCGAACCGACCTGCGTGCGGCAGCAAGGGAGTTCAGTGGTGGCAAGGTCCAGGACTGGGCCTTTTCCGATCCCCCCAGCGAGGAGGCCAACGTCGAGGGGTTGGCTGGCCGCATGTGCGAAAATGATCCCGTGGCGTCCCACTAAGGCGATGAGGTCAACCGTTGGTTTTTTAGTGGGAAGTCTTAAAAATGGCAGCGTCTTCTATGCTGCCGGGTAGTCCCACATACCCCCTCGGCCATCACCTTCCTGGTCGATGGAACTATAAAATATATACTCAGATAAACTCAGACACACCACCTTCTTACCAAATAAAACGACTATAAAATATACGCTGCATAGAGACGAACAGGTGGGACTCAAGATTTTTTTTTATTTTTATTAAGAAGTTTAAAATTTAGACCCAAGACATCAAGGTTTTAAAATGACATAGGAAGAAAAAAACTTTTTATTCCAAGTTTTTTAAAGATTGAACTAAATTAGGCTCAAAGGTAAGGCAATATATAATTATATAATTATATTATAATTATATTATGTAATTTACATACATATGTATGTAAATTACATAATATTAGCAGGATACAAGAATTTGTCAGTTTTGCATCTGCTTTGTTGATCAATAAATAATAAAAATACTTTTTAAATTGAAAGCGTTTAAGCTTCAAAATTTATTTAAACTATTACGTTCAGTTAATAATGGAAGGCATTTTCAAGTAACACAGCTCTATGTTGTTTGTATCAGCAGATAATTTTTAGAAAATTTACATTTTGCAAAGAATCTTGAGATTTTAAAAATCAAAGAAAGTGAATACTTACTTTGCTTAGCTTAGCAATTAACTTAGGTTAGCTTGCCATCAGTTTAAGAATAATTCAATTCTGAGTAAAAAGCGTGGGGTGCTCGATATTTAAGGTATTACAATCATTCTATTAGCAACTATCTATGAGAGGATAGTTATGAATCACAGTAAAATGCACCCCACGATTTTTACTCAGAATTGAATTATTCTGTTAATAACTTAAATTTTATTATAATTTTATATTAAGGCGATTCACTATGATTAATTGTTCGATCTTCTACTACTGTAATTTTATACTCTTTGTCATTAAAAATTATTTTCTAGTATTTAGTTCGGTTAGCAATAAAAGCGTGTTTTTTTAGTTTTTTAAACTATTGTTTATTTTTAATGAGGCAGCGTTTCGTTAACGTGGATGTGTTGAAGTATTTCACGGAGACATATCGAGAACATTTTTATGATATAAAATTTTACATTAAGTAATTATTTAGTTTAAACTTTAATAAGTTTAAATATTTACTTTTTTTTGTACTTTATTTGTGAGGTGTTGAAAGTAAGGCTTTTCCGCCCAGTTTAATTAAGACTAAACGTTTTCAAAAGCAAAGGTAAAATCATTAATCAAAAAGTTTAATAAGTTATGAATACAAGAGCATATTTACGATAGCATACGATATTTTTAAATGAAGCCAAGATATTGGTGAGGAAGTTGCAGCTGCACGTTCCATGAGATAAGTGAGATTATTCAGTATCTTTGCATAATATAAGCGTTGAACTAAGGCAGAATAATCTTCAGGAAACTACGTCACTAGAAGTTTTAGTTCGTATTATTTATTATTAAAATAATATAATTTAACTTATAAGAAAAATAATTAATGGGTAACAATTTGTTCAACTACGAAAACGCACGCTGTATAATACCATACCTTTAAGAAACCGTCTACATAATAATGAGTAAAAACTTCAAACGCATTGAGAAAAACAAACGTCCGGGGCAGATCTTTTAAAAGACCCTCATAATTCTGAAACGGGGGAATTAAAACGTGTATTTTCATACCTTTCATGTCACTTACCAGAGGTATCCTATCGTAATTACAATCTGTCGTTTTGAAAGATAGCTAGATAAACTGTACCGTCCATACTGTGACATCCTTAAATTCAAGTCCTGTCTGTTCTTATTAAGTCGAGTCATTTAATCTATAGAACTCAAGCTCAATCAATCAAGCTTTGAAAACTTGAGATGTTGTTATATTTTGTAGTTATATTATTTTAAATTAAACATTTAATATTATCTTAGATTATTTACAAGTAAATAATCGCCCCGTCGCATTGGTAGAGTGATTACCGGAAATGCCTAGAGTAACTTTTATTCTCGTTTTTAACATCCTGAACACAAGCAAATAATTTGATAATATGATATTCACAATTTTTGTAATTTGTCCTTCGATATCATTATTTTGTGATATATTCTCTACCTATATGGACCAAAGATAAGAATATTATTTACTTTTAATAATAAGTTTTGGATAATATTAGAAAGTATTTAATTCAGTACACCTTCATTGGTAGATGTAACAAAAAGTTGAAATGTTAAAACCTGGCGAATAATACAAAAGATATATATCTCTATCACAGGTCGTAGAGATTTATTCTGTTTATTTTTAACATATATATTAATGTGTCTAAAATAATGATTCTGTAGTTTGATAAAACACGAGCATTTAAAAACAGATTAAGAATGTCTTCTCTAGATATTATTTAATTAGTTAACAGTTGTCTTACAATGTATGAGTTAATTTAAATTTGATAATATTACGGTATTTATATAATATTGTATTCTGTGCAGTTGCAGATGAAAACTTTGATGCAAAGCGCAATCTGTTCGTGTCATTTCCCAGGCTTGTCGCATTGCGTTGTGTGCAGTTGGTGTTTGCTTATTACTATAAATTAAATGGTGCATATTTTACACAAATAGATTCTATATACTGATGTTATTTTACTTTTTGAACATTTTGCTTGTTATTGACTTTGGTAATAAATTAAACGGATGAGACAGTAGTAACAACAAAGTTTTTAAGTAAAGGAAGCAGCAGCAGCAACGCATTGCTACCTGCATTATCATTTAATTTTACAGAAAATACAAAAAAAAAAGATCAGCAAAAAAAAGGTATAAGTCGGGAGCTCACTACGCCCAGACTAACCAATCTAAACCTGTCCCCTGGTATCACTTATATCGTGAACAAATTTTTAGCTCTAGAGATATACCGATTTAAACGAAACTGAAACGGAATGACTCAAATCACAAATGTCACTTGTCGAGTTGCCTCGATTTGACATTTGAGAATCTAAAACAACAAAGTGTTTTTTCTTGTTAAATTAAAATTTAATACTAATAAATTAATAAACTTAATTTATATTAAGTTATATTAGATTTCACATTTAAAAATGTAGTTTCTGTGCTAATATTATAGGAAAGCCAACCCCTTTTGTTTACATTAAATTTAAATTCTTAAATTCAAGTTAACTTAAAACGTAACCCTCTACCTACTATACTTATATGTTGAAAACTTCACAAACAATCATTATCATATCATTAGAAGACGATATTTTGTATATAATAAATATTAATATTAATATTTATTATATATTTATAACTTATATTAATATTGATATTAATATAACTTATTCAGATTTTCCTATCTCACTTTCAAATTGTCAAGACAGAAACAGCGGTCATCTAATAAAATAATTTAAAGCTTATATTTTATACCTAAATGGAATTTTAAAATGAAAGGAAGCTTTTTCAGGCACTCAACAAATAACCTCTTTAGTAAAGTACTTACATTGAAGAGGCGAACCTATAAAAGTAGTTTCTAAGAAATTTAATTTAATTTACGAGAAACGTAAAATTTTACCGGTCCTAAAAATCTTTGAACAAAAATTATGAAAAAGGATAATATAAATTCAGAGACACTTGGTGGTTTAAGCATAATTATTATAAGGACAAATCTATAGGAGGTACTCATACCATCCTACAGTATTATTAATTCTATTACATGTATTTATTGAATTGCAAACTGTATTGAGAGTTGCATTTTTTGGTCACATTATTTGATAAAACAAATACAAATTGCTTTCGGGTTCATATTATTCACACTTTGATGCCTAGAAATCGTCAAGTGAGTTGAATCTGGATTAAACGAGGCAACTATAAATCAGCCAATCAAGTAGCGTTCACTCTACAACGTCTGTCAAAAATATTCCTTTTTAGGTAACTATATTAATAGTTTTAGTTGTAGTCTAAAACTTTGTGTCTGTAAAAGTCTGTGTTTTCCTGTGAAACTGATAAAACTTTCAGGAGTAAAATGTAAGTAAAGAAATTAAGTCGGGTCATCATAAAATTGAAATTGTAGAATAGGACGAGCGTATAAAATAACTAAAATTTGTTGACAGTATGTCTAGACAGAATATTTTTATATCAATATGTAAATATAAAGATAATAATAGTAAGAAACAAAATTGTTGGAATGAAGAATTTCATATAACAAGTTTCTTGCTATTAATCTCAGGAAATCAAACAAGGCCTGAATGTATTTAAAAGTTTCATCTGTTTTTGTTTCAGATCTTTTATAATTTCAATATTTCTATGTACAAAATTTTAAATATAACTTGACTAAAATATTCATTGGTTTTGTCTTTTACAGATACATTTATCATTGACCGATACAAGCTTTAATAGAAATATTAGGTACATGAAACAGCCACAAAAGCTTTAGCTTTAAAATTAGCAAAGAACATCTCATTAACAAGAGGTATTAGTATTTGATCGAAAATCGTCCTCCTCTTTTTAGTTATTGCTTGCTGATCTAAAATTTGTTACTGCGTCTGCTGAGCAATTTACAATATATTAGACAACGCCAATTTACACAAATTTCGATTGTGGCATCTTTGAATGGATATCTTTGCTGAAAATTTTGAAAGATTCGTTAAGATTTTTGAACAAGTCCTTTAGACGTAAGTTACATCAGTCCCGACAAAGAAACGACGATTCCATTAAAATTTAATGGTTTTCTATTAATACTTTTAAAAACTCTCACTACTCATAAATTGCTTAAATACTAGAAAGAGATAAAAAACAAAATTACAAGGAAATATCAGTTCTTTAGGTTTAGGACTTACTTAAATAAATTATCTTCAGAACTTACTCGTATTTTAGTCAAATATTCATTTTAATAAGAAGTCTTAGTTTTCTTATCTTATTCAAAAAACACAGCCATGTTAATTTAAACGTCGCATTGCTATGTTTAGAATGCTTCCCATTCTTTTTTTGCTCACAAAAAGATAAACAAATTTCATAAAATATATGTTAAAAGAGTAAGGAAAGAACAGCAGTTAATTGTCACTTTAATTAAATATTAATCTGCTAATTTTAAAATAAAAGCATGGAGACCCTTGGACCATGGAGGCACTTTTTATTTCCGTAAATGAAAGGTATCATTTCACCTTCTTTTACGGAAGTCACAGAATGTACATATTCTTAAGTCCATAGTCTGGCAAATAATTCAAGAGAATTCCAGACGTCAAAATATTATACAAGTATTATAATATATTTTGAACAGTTGCAGATGAAAGCTTACATGTAAAGTGTAGTCTGTTCGTGTCATTTCCCGGCTTGTAGCATTATGTTGTGTCAGTCGGTGTTTGCGTATTTATATAAATTATATGTTATTTTACTTAAATAGCTTAATACCGATAGGGTAATTATTTTTTCTTATGTTTTGACTTTGTAGCAGCCAACAATAAAGCTTAAACTCTCAGATAAGTTCACTTTGCTTAATAAATTTACTTCTTGTAATCTTTTCTCTAAATTATTTAGCATGTTAAAAACTTATGCAGTTAACAGTTAAGGAAATTACTGAGAAATTAAGTTCAAAATGTGTTTATTATTCAAGGGTCTGTTTTTGTTTGTTTTCTTGTGGAGTTCATTAAAATTTTCCACTTTCTTTAATATAATTTTTTACATACGGAAATATTAAAATATTTTAGAATAATTTAAATTTAAGAAATAATCACGATATTTAACAAATCAATAGTATAATTCCTGGCTTTTTGTAGTTTCATTCACAATAAACATAATAAGTTATATTAAAATAGTTCATAGTTCATAATAAAATAAATATAGGAAAAAGTCTTACTTAAATAAGAAAAAAAAAATTGGCATTCTTTTTAAGTTGTGCAGATTACCTTGCAGAACTTTATTTTTTATAAATATTTTATCTGTACATGAAAAACAAAACACATCCTGAAATGGTCAATGGTGCAAAATGGTCATTCAAATTAATTTATGTATGTTTTTTTAAGGTTCTATTCTAATTTTTTAATGATTTTTATAAAACTACGCTCACATCAAACGAATGTTTACTTTATAATTTGTTTTCATTTAAATAATGTAATAACGGTAAAGTTTGATGTGTTGCTAAAAAGTTGTACGAAGCTTCATATGTAAATATTGTATAAATTGCTTTCAACTATTATTATCTTTGTATTAAACTTTACAAAGTTTTCGCAACTAACACGTAAATGTATGAGTATGTAATGAATCCTAAACTTCTTACGAACTATGCTTTCTTGATATATCTGTCAGAGGTAAATTGACATTATTTAGTGAAATTATGCAAGACTGGTTTTGACCTCATTCGGAATTCTTATTCTATTAGAAACTACGGTCTAATTCCTTGACTTACATGAACATAGCCTATTAAATATATATTTAAAAAGTATAATTATTTTCTAAAATAACATCCTATCAGTAGACGATAGCACTTTATTCATTTCATGTTTTATTATTCCTAACTCGGATTTTCCTCACTTATTATAATATTAATAGTTGTTAAGAAAACAGCCACAACCCCGATACATCTTATATTATTTAAAATATTAACAATTTTTATTCTGTAGTCATGTGTAAATATCATAATTATTGCTTTCTTGTGTCTGAATATTTTTTTGTAAAATTATTAATATAAGACAAGTTAATCCTTAAAGTTCTTTACGCGGAGTTGAGGCCGTTGAGGTGCGGAGGTGCTTTTTAAAGAATTAATAGAAAAACATGGTTGTATTATACTTATTAAAGCTACATAAATTAATAAGTGTTGTATTTATTTTATTTTCTATCTACTTAAGAACTGAAGTTTTCATAAAATAATAATTTTATACCTTAATGAAGTTTCAAAATGAAAGAAAACGTTACCAGTCACTTAACAAATAGTCTCTCATCAGAAAAGTACTCGACTCACATTGAAGAGATGGACCTATAGAACTAGTTTAAAAGAACTTTAATATAAAATATATTAAAGTTCTTATAAAATATATTAAAGTTCTTATAAACTTATTCTATTAAATAAATTAAATTTCACGTTTCTTAAAAAAGGGAAAATAATAATGCAAAGACATGAATTGATGTTGACATAAGTTATTAAAAACTTAAACTTTTTTAAGGGACACATCACATGCATGTCAGTTTTGTTAATCGAATACTGTTACTAGTATTATATACATATGTTTAAGGTATTTTATACTAACATATATTAAAGTCTCAATTCCCTTTGTCATATTTCACGTGAATTACAGTAAGCAATATGAAATATATTATTATCTAAATTCTCTTTGTCATATTTCATTTGTATAACGAAACAATCGACAAAGGCTTTCTCGGAACACAAAGGTAACTAATAAATCGGCAATAATTACCTGGACTACTAATATAGATATTATATATTATTATAATAATATTATAATACAATAATTTTAAGTCTTTAACTCGTGTTCATTAAAATAGCACAAATGTAATTTACAAAATGTAGTTTACAAATTTCAACAGTATCATTTTGTTATTATCTGTCGAATTTATATCAGACTGAATTTATTTCGAATTTGTATTGTTTGACAGGTCAGCTTCTGAAAAATGGGTTCATATTTTTCACATTTCATTACTTAGCATTCGTCATCGTTAAAATTCTTCGTTGAAGCTGGATTAGGCAAAACGCCAATAAATCAGCCGATGAAATAGAGTTCCTTTTATTAAGGCCAGCCTAAAAATATATAACTATATTTTTAGTTTAATTATTAAATTTTAAATTGTTATTCGCCCGTATTATTACAAACACTTTAATAAATTTGATATGAACGAATACTACACAAAATCCTTCCATTTTGCGTTATTGTCGAAAAACCAACGGGCTGATATGAGGGCACGTATGTGTCATGTACTAAACAGATTGCAATGACTGAAAAAATAGTTCTATTGAAATAAATTAAATTAAATTTCAATAAATTTTACTTGTATAAAACAAATTATTCTTAATTAACCTTTATATTGCAGACTTATTTTTAATGGAAATATAGTAATTATTAAGCATACCCAAGAGAAAAATACAACTCTGTAACTATACGAATAAAATTATATACATTTCGTAATATTCCTTAAAAGACAGATAAATCTCCTCTCAACATTTTAAATAATGAGGTAAAAATAATAAGGAACAAAGTTGATACAAAGATGAATTCCATATAATAAGTTATTTGCAACTATTGACAGGCAATTAGGATTTATATTTTTAACTAACGAATATTTGAATACGATTTTATATGATAATAGAATATGCTGTATCTAACTATATCAATCAAATCTGTCCACGCGTTTAGCCACTACATTACCACAGACAGACACACAGATACACAGATACAGAGGTCAAACTTATAACACCTCTCTTTTTGAGTTGGGGATTAAAAACAATTTATATAATATCGGTTTCTGACAAATAACCAAAGGTTATTATGTATGGTTCCTTTATTCTATTTATAATAATTCTATGAATTTATAACGTGGTCTATGATACCTTATAATCCCCCAGAACACTTTCATCATCCGAGTGGCTGCCTGCGTTAAGGCTAATATCAGATATTCAACTCCATTTCGTAATTTGTCAGTGAACGAAATCATTTGCAATTTGTATCTCTGCTGAAAAGCAATTCTAAACTGAAAACATCTCTAACACTTTGAGTTCTCCGATGCTAATATTTCGATTGAAACTAGTGTTTCAAATACCTTTGTCACAAGGATATGCATTTTATTAAATTAATGTGAGTCGCTAATATAAGATAATATCATAGACTTTACAGATTGTATAGAAACTTGTATGTTATATAAATCTGTAGACTTTGTTAATCTTTATAAATTAACTAACATATAGATAGATACTAGTTATTGCCAGCAACTTCAAAATCAATCTTTTAGTCAAAAACTATAATGTTATGGTCGTGTAAATTAATTAATCATTTTATTAGATACTTTAATTCTGGCTGTCAAAATAATTTAATTATTGTGGCAAAGCCATTGCTGTTCCCTTTCAATGCTCTAATTTTAGTTAAGGAATAAAATTATTTCACTTCCTTTCCCCGAAAATTACTTTGTTAAAGTAAATCTTTTAGTTCATGATGAGCACAATCTGTTCTGATCTTTATACCTTTTAATCAGCTTCATTGAGCTTTTGACACGATTTTGACGATTTTACTAATTTTACAACGTCTTTAAGTGGAAAAAAAAACAAATTACTAAATGTTAAGGACTTGGATAAAGACTCCGCATAAAACTATGAATCATTTTAGCATTTATTGTAATATGATATTTTATGAGTAGATATTGAGAATTCAACGTTTAAAAATTGTGACCATTAAGGTTTGGTATACACCAAACATGTTAAAATAAGGTTTGGTCTACACCAAACATGTTAATTAACTAACGAAATCAAATTTGTCAGATGATATGTTAACATATTATGAGGTTTTATAATTTATAAAACAATAATAATACTGGCTCTCAAATTTTAAGAAAATGTATTTTCCGTGAGTTTGACAAAACATAAGGAATAGAAACATTTAAAAAGGAAACCTAAAATCGTCTTTAAATACACTATAAGAATCAAGGTATAAAATGAAGCTTTTACAAGACTATCAGCTAGGATATTTTAAGAAAATCCAATATCAGGTAAATTGCTATATCTAACGATAAGACGACTTAAGTTATGTCAAACAAAAAATATTCATTTTCTTTCCGTACTTTGCAAGTGAAAGAAACTACAACAACGTTGAAAATACTGTAACTGAAAGCACTCAATGGGGCTCGGGTTCGATTTCTGACAGGGACAGACATGTTTGTGATGAGCATAGGGTTCTGTATTTCTCAGTTCGTTCGTTTATTAAATATATTCTCAGTACTTATAATGGTTATTTCTATGTATTTGTATCGTTGTCTAACACCCTTAACACAAGCAAATAACTTTCTTACTCAGGGGTTAGATCAATGTGTGTATTGGTCCTGATATTATTTATTCACTACACTTGAGTTTTAATCGAAAGCAGTAAAGCATTCTGTTTATTTAAATCAAATATCCTTAACATTTATCACAGTGTATCAATTCATTTCATTAAAAACGAACTATGTACATATATATTTCATACGATAGTTATAAAAGAATTACAATTGTTAATGCAATAGCATTTGTCAACTCTGAGTAAATAATACTTGTGTATTTTATACTCGTTGTTTGTTAGCTTGATTTTACAAATGGACTTCTAAGTTCTATTGTTGGCGGATGACAGCAGTTTACCAACTTGTTAACGAGAATAACATATAGATTGACAATATTTTTCACCGATAAGACATATTATTTACCCAAAGATCAATTTTTTACCTAAAGAATAGCTCTTTCCATATATAAGTGACGTCTTTCAAAGTTTTTATTTTCAATTAACAGTATTTAAGATTGTATTTTCAGAAAGTGAAGTATCCTATTAAAATTTCTGTAAACTTAACTACATCTGTGGAAAATGTAATGGATGTACAGTTATTTTTATATATAAACCTTAACCTGAACAAATATCTTAAAATATATAATTACGTTGCTGTTACTTTTTTAAATGTAGGTACTTTTTTTTTATTTAACTTTTAGCCACGGACATGTCGCCCGTGCACTTTTCACATTTAGTGTGTATTTGACAGATTATACATTGAGATTATAAATTTGAGATAACAAGCTCAAAAAGGAGTCAGTTAGCAATATATATGTTAAAAAAATGTTAGTGAGTCTAAGTGAATATAAGTACTCCTGATTCTTTAGAAAGATCCAAGACTACTTCACTACAGATAAACTTTTTTTTAATAAAGATATTATTTTAATTAACAATACAAAAAGATTTATTTTTTTATGCCTTGTCTATTATGTTAGTAAAAAACAAATAAAATAATAAAAAGTTACGCTAAGTTTTTAGTTCGATTATACAAATCTACGTCTGCTCTTAGAGTAGTGAAAAGTTTTTTTTATTTTCAAGGTAAAATCGCTAATATTTACTAAAAATATATTCGTAATTTACTTTATTTAAATTTGTATCTTTTAATATTCTAAGATTCATTGATTTATTTTTAACATATATTTATTTTAAAAACATAAAATTCTTAAAAAAATTAAGAAAGTTTCATAAAAAAAGGTTTCTACCTTCATTAAAACAGAATAGTGTTTTACCTAAGAAAAAAAAATTTACCGAGTCCGAAACATTATTAATATTTGAACTCCAAAATAAAAAAACAAAATATGACGTTGCCATTCAACAAAGTCTTTGCTAGAAATCAACATCGGTACAAAATATTCATTCAAATTAATTTCTTCCTTAAATGCTTCAGTCGAAGGTCGTTTTTCAAATGATTTCTAAATTCTAAATCCATTTCACGCTCTCAAATCACAAACATTTAAATTGTTATTTGCTTTCATTGAAATAATGAAAACACGGTTAAGTTAGATGTGTTGCTAAAAGTTGTAGCAGGCTACATAGATACTGTTTATAATTTGCAATCGACAGAAGCAGCCTTCTATGGAACATTTTGCAAGTTTTGCTAATTAAAATATAATTTATAATATATATATTTTATTTACTTTAAGTTTGTTTACATGATATTTTAACAACTATTTAATACAATTCTCCATTAATTCAATTCTTATCTGTTGAATAGTGTATAATTCATTATCAAAAGATTTTTTATTAATATAATATGTAGGTATATTTATAAATAATTCATATTTTCCTTCCATTGTTTAAAAATAATATGTACCTATGGAATGCAAGTTTAGTGCATTGCATAGACAGGGTGATTTGTAAATTATTGGCCACCTCTAGCAGGCAGCCTCTCTACATCAATCCACAACAACAAATTTTTTGCTATCATTTTTACTTATTACTCTTTAATTTGTAAGAAGTACTTAAAAGGTCAACGATCGGGTGCCATACCTATGCTCAGAGTTAATGCCAATTCAGAGGCAACAAATAAATAAATTTTGTATAGCAAAACTTAAATTTTAAAAACTATTTACTTTAAAAAGTTGTAGATCAAACGTTGTTAGGATTGCTGTAAAGAGGCTGCCTACAAGAGGTGGGCAATTGATTAACAATATCCCTGTACATACCGCCCCGTTAGTCGAGTGGTTAGCGCAGACGCCTAACTTGTCACGGCTCAATGGGGCTCGGGTTCGATTCTCGGCAGAGACAGGCATGTAATGAGCATAGATGCCTGTGTTTCTGGGTTTGGTCGTTTATTAAATATATTCTCAATATTTATATGTGTATTTCTATGTATTTATATCGTTATCTAACACCCTTAACACAAGCAAATAATTTGCTTACTTAGGGGTTAGATCAATATGTGTAATAAGTCCTGATATTATTGTTATTATTATTCTAAAATGTAATTTATGTTACTTACTAAATAATTTCTACTACTAATATTTTAAAATATATTGATCGCATTAGTGAGCAGAAACAGAACAATAACCAGGATACTATATTTATCTTAAGGAATAAAATCAGTGACCGAATTAAAACATCTATGAATGTCTTTATCTATATCACATTATAAACAAGACCAAAAATACCTGAAATTAATAAGTATATTAACATATATCTCTTACAGTTCAAGTTTTGGTCACATTATAAAAACTGTATGTATGTACTTAAACATCTTTACATGGGGATGAGGTCGTTGGGAAACGAAAGAGCTTTTTTATATTTAAAATTATACCTATAAGAACACTTCCTAATATGATTTATTAGAAGTAGCATAATTCAGTGAATGTTATTTTATTTTCGATCTTCTTAACTACTAAGGTTTTCATAAAGCAATCATTTTTTACCTTAATGAAATTTTAAAATGAAAGGAAGCATTTCCAGTCACTTACCAAATAGTCTTCAGTGAAGTACTCGACTCACATTGAAGAGATGGACCTATAGAACTTGTTTATAATAAATTTAAGGTTTTATTAAAGAAAAGAAATTCACGGTTCATAAATATCTTTTAACATTGTTTATGGTAAAGGAAATGAAAATTCTAATGTTGTGGAGGAACACATCACACACTACAAGTTCAGTTTTTGTTAACCAAATATTATTTCTAACGTAAATGGATATTTGTATATTTAACATGTATAGAGAGAGATCTGTGTTGGTCGAGTGATTAGCGCAGACGCCTAACGGGTCACGGCGCAATGGGGCTCGGGTTTGATTCCCGGCGGAGACAGGCATTTATGTGATGAGCATAGATGTCTGTGTTTCTGGGTTTGGTCGTTTATTAAATATATTTTCAGTATTTATTTGTGTATTTCTATGTATTTGTATCGTTGTCTAACACCCTTAACACAAGCAAATAATTTGCTTACTTAGGGGTTAGGGAACGTACCCAAACTACGTGGCCTATTTATGGGGGGGGGGGGGGTCCTTAAAATATTACGCTGTGTCACAGAAGCGAGGGGGGGGTTTAGATTATTGTCACGTAGTCGAATTCTAGAGAGGGCAATTTAAGCTACTAACATTTAATAAAGTCTGCTTTTCTGGGTTCTTTGAAGTCGTGTGATACATTTTTGTGCAATAAATGCCGTCCCAATAGTAACAAAAATTAAACATTATTTTTATTTGTTTCATTTTCTGCGTTTGGGATGATAAAAATTTACCTTTGCTATAATACGTAACATTTGGGACGGGGGGGGGGTCTTATCACATACTACAGATGGTCACCGGGGGGGGGGGAGGTCGTCGAAAAATTTAAAAATATAGGTCACGTAGTTTGGGTACGTTCCCTTAGATATTATTATTATCTTATTGGAACAGTCAAAAGCAGAGTATGTCTTTAATATTAGACCCACACTGCTTTTAACTTTATTTATATATCTATTTGAGATCCAATTACTCTATCCAGTCAGAGAATTCAATGAGCACAATTGGAAGGAGAATTACAATGGATTTCAAGATTTGAACCAGCTATTTGTAAAGATTATTTTTGTTCAAGACATTACATTACATTAAAATAGCAAATGGTCTTCTTTAAGGAATTGTGTTTTTTTTTATATCGTAACTTGTCTTCTAACTTATAAATAATAAACGTAATAATTGTTTAATTTTGCTAAACACCAACCTGTGACTTTTTGGGATCGATTCATTCCTTAAATTTATACTTTATTATAAATATTTTTGCTTTCAACTTTCAATTTTAGAGAAATTCTCCACAGGCATATTTGAAGTATATTAAATATTTAATTTAAAGTAATAGATATTAAATACCGAAGTCGTACGAAACTAAACAAAACAACAAATTGTATCAAAGTTTTAGTACTGCTTCTGTTTTGAATCTTTATTAACTTCGTATTTCAAATTAGATTATAATAGACGTTCCCCTTAAAATTTAATGGTTTTCTGCCAATAATATTAATTATTCGGAGACTAATTCAATATTGAAATAAAATATTTAATAATACTGATACATTTGTCTTGTTTTGTATTTTTATATTTTTCTTATAAATATTCTAAATATCACTTTCTGCCTACTTTTTCATATATATATATATATATATATATATATATATATATATATATATATATATATTGTATATATTGTAAATAAAAATGAATTTGCTCTTAATCTTAAAAGAGTATGCTATTAGGTATTATTTTTATCTTAAGGTTTTCAAACCTATAAGAAAATAAATCCTAAATGTAGGTTTCTATTAGTTGTCACATATTCCTCGATCACAACATATTATATTAAAGTTTCTAACATAAACTAACCATCGTTAACAATTGTCATTGGCTGTCTTTAAGGACATCAACCAATCAGAAATGTTAAGGGATATGACAGTAAATTAGTATATTTATATTAAAGTAGTGTATAGGTAAAAAAGTAATTATATAGAACTAATTGGAGCAAACAAATACGGTGAATGTTTTATTGTAATTGTTTAATAATATTGTGTTGATATAAAAAATAATAAACATACAATATATTTATGAAAATTAAAAAAACGAATATTTATTTAATGGGGTACAAAAGGGACAGGTTTGAGTGTCAAATTCTTCTTATTTTCAATGTTTAATTAAAACAATAATACACTAAATTTTTTTTTTCGTTCCAACATCAAGTCAATCTAAATTCCTAACTCTTTCATATAACTTATTGTCTGATCCATTGATTTAAGTTTGAAGTCTGGATGTAGTTTGTGTTTGTTATTGTTACTTTAAAAAATATTATGTACGAGGAGACTTTCCCTTGTACATAAATGATAACAATATAATTTACTAGAACTAATAGTTGATTAACAATATACATTCAAAACTTATTTGTAGAGTGATAACGACATAATACTGCTGTCAGTCTAAAGATTCGTATTTGCTTTACAAAGTCTCGAATTTCACTGAAACAATGATTTTAGGATACCAACAAAAATTATCTGTATTACAATACAACAGCTTTTATTATTATTGAGACCATTAATAACATTGTTTAAGTTGTAATTGGATACGGCTTATGTTATGTCTAATAATTAATCTTTATTTAGAAAAAAAAAAACTATTAGTGCTTGTACCTTACACACACATGCTTTTAGTTTGAGCTTAATATTGTATTTTTTTATCTTGAAAAAAAATAAGTTTTACTACAGTGGAGAGAAGAATGTTGTATGGATAAATTGAAGGGCAGGAAACTAAACTGAAAATATGAAATATTATAATGTCATTTTAAATCTTGTAGCCTTGACTCAAAACTTTGAAATGTTAAGACCCGGTCTGTTCGTCCCTATGTAGCGCCAGCAGGACGATTGTTGTATTCCAAATAAACACAATAACACAGACAGGACTAGAACCTGTGACCTAAGGGAAACCGTTCCTTCCATTCCAAGAAAATGGTTTGTATATTATTTTTATTTTTGTATGTACATGTTAAACATTACAAGAAACCAAAACTGTAGATCATTTCTGTTATCATTTTAGGAATAAATTTATTATATAATAAAATTAATTAATATTGATACTTTAATATACCTTAAAAATAGTCTTGTATGAGTCAGGATAGAACAGCTGCTTATTATATTATTTAAAATAAATATCATAAACACGTCAATGGATTTGTAACAACAATCTGTGAGTTAGGTTCTTGTCACTTTCCAATTAATTTATCGACCATTCTGTAGTCATTACTGAGTATATATTTATATAATAACTAAGAATAGTTGATCTGATAGTCGTTAAACTGTAACAAAACTACACTTAAACATACAATGGTCAATAACATAGCAATACCTCCAATAACAAGAGATAAGTAACTTCAATCCTAATTCCAAATATAGGTACTTGAGATACTAAAATTACCAAATAAACTGTATCTCGAGGCCATTTATAACTAGACCAATAGCATTTATGACAGTTCTAAGTGCGCTCGAGGAGATAGAAAATAGATATGTATATAATAGATAACTATTGTGGGAATATCTATTAATAGATATGTATACATTATTATATCACAATAGTTGAGGCAGGCGTATCTTTTATATTGGATAGTAATTTAAATGTGAATTTGTTTAATAAAAAATTTAAATACTATTTAAATTAAAAATTTAAATTGTACAATATTTAATCATATTTCAGAAACTACATCATTGTATACACCATTACAGCATTTGTTACAAAAATAATAAAAATCATATAATTATTATTCATTATTCTTTTCTGTTGTATGATGCCTTCGAAATCTCGAGGTTATAGTGTATTTTTTGTGCTTTTCAAGATAAGAAAATTAAAACTACACAAAATTTAACTATTTTTTTTCTGGAACGCACACAATCTGTTTCACACAATTTTATTAATTACTAACGATATCAGACTTTAAACATGTAACGAGACTGTACTACTATTTTATTTTAATATAGTTTACTTACTGAAGAAATAATATGATGAGTACGAAGTAATATAGTTTATTAATAAAGAACTGTATTCATTTTCGAACTGATTTTAAAGTCATTTTCTTTTTCTTCATTAACTTTGTCATCAATATGCATCTTCATCATCATGTCTATGAAAGCACTTTCTTCTTGAATTTCTATAAACAAGTTGTAATAATCACGATAAGATTAGTTAATGTTTTTCTAGTCAAAGTAACTTTTTCAGAAAAACAATCAAGGTTGCAAGTAGTCAAGCACATTTTTTAGAGAAACCTCTTTTCTATTCTGCAGACATCTTAACGCGCCCTCTCATTCTGGTGATGCTGTCTCTCTTGTTTTTTAAGACGAGATAGGATACAAGTGTGTTAAGTTTGTATACAAAACGAACATATTTATGGTGAAAATATTTTGATTTATCCTCAAACTAACAGATAAATGCATGAAATTAGTTCAACTTAAATTTCGGTAGATAGGGTAGGTTAACGTAGACCTTCAAATAACCATCAAAAATTGGTATTGGTTAATGAAACAAAAAAAATCTTTACTTTTTCTAAACCATCTAGGCAGGTCGGATCATTTCTAGGTCAGTTGCGCACTTGACTTACTTCCTCACTTAAATACAATCACAGGTGTAATAGTTGCAGAACACAAAAAAACTAAGATTTTTTTTATGAAACATCGATGTTACTTTTTATCTTGACAGTGACATTCATACAAAATAGTGATAAATTTAATGAAAACAAAGAATAAAAGGTTGTGGTAAAAAGTGTTAGTCATTTTAAAAAGATATATTTTAAAAATCATATGTTATTGTATTTTTATTTATGTAATAATCATATCTATAATAAAATAAGGTAAGGCATAACCATTAATATTGATTTAGGGTATATTTATTTACTGAAGAGATATACCTATTCAGACTTATATTATCAATATTAGTTTGTACAGTCGCTTTGGACGCTTTGTATGAAAATCCTTTATTATTTGGTTTATTAAGAAAATATTTATATATCTTATGAAATATCTATGGAAGAGTTATATTGATTCTATCCATCTTGGAGTGTTCAATTTTGTTTTATAAAACCTTTCTATGAAAAATATTCAAAGTCTACATATTGAATAAATTATTTGGATATATTTACTACGCGGACTTTTTGATATCATATTTATAAATTAGTATATGTTGTTTACTATCAATAATGTTCTTTATGAGATATATTCACAAGTCATCAAGTAATTATGTAAACGATTTAATTGAGTTGAAAACAAAGAATGCATTGAGGAAGAGAATATACAGATAATACTCGTCAAGTTTACAAGCTTTCAGAATTAACTCTTTAACAGCTGTTTATTATTCACTGAAAGCCGCAAGTGACATAGAGATATCTTAGGTCTTCACTCTAAGTAACACCACAATGACAAGTCAAAACGATGCTCCAATTAGTTCTATATAATTACTTTTTTACCTATACACTACTTTAATATAAATATACTAATTTACTGTCATATCCCTTAACATTTCTGATTGGTGGATGTCGTCAAAGACAACCAATGACAATTGTAAACGATGGTTAGTTTATGTTAGAAACTTTAATATAATATGTTGTGATCGAGGAATATGTGACAACTAATAGAAACCTACATTTAGGATTTATTTTCTTATAGGTTTGAAAACCTTAAGATAAAAATAATACCTAATAGCATACTCTTTTAAGATTAAGAGCAAATTCATTTTTATTTACAATATATACAATATATATATATATATATATATATATATATATATATATATATATATATATTGTTAATCAACTATTAGTTCTAGTAAATTATATTGTTATCATTTATGTACAAGGGAAAGTCTCCTCGTACATAATATTTTTTAAAGTAACAATAACAAACACAAACTACATCCAGACTTCAAACTTAAATCAATGGATCAGACAATAAGTTATATGAAAGAGTTAGGAATTTAGATTGACTTGATGTTGGAACGAAAAAAAAAATTTAGTGTATTATTGTTTTAATTAAACATTGAAAATAAGAAGAATTTGACACTCAAACCTGTCCCTTTTGTACCCCATTAAATAAATATTCGTTTTTTTAATTTTCATAAATATATTGTATGTTTATTATTTTTTATATCAACACAATATTATTAAACAATTACAATAAAACATTCACCGTATTTGTTTCATATTTTTAATGAGGCACGCTTTCGTTAGCGTCGATGCGTGTAAGTATGTCACAGGGTCACATGTCGAGAACAGTTTTTGAGGGTTAATTGGAGATTTTTTTAAACCTCATTTTGTACATTATGCAAATAATAAGTACCTCTCAATACCTTATATATACTTACATAAACTCGGTTTAACGAAAACTTATTAACTTAATAATTTTTAATTTGCTGACATGTCAATGTAAATTATTTGATTAGTGGATGGAATGATATTCCGGGTCCCTCAATAGTACTATTTTTTTACGAGGTTAAAATATAGACAATCAAAATATCGTAGATCCAATATATCTTTCTTTATTTGCGGGCAATTCCAACTCTTAACAGAGTTGATAACTTTTTTCTTTCACTGTCCTTTCAGAAACCAACACAGTCACGTCGCACCAAATACTGTTTGTAAACTTTAGTATAAGTAGTAAGGATCCTTTCCGAGAAGGTAAAATTCTGTATGTGATTCAAAGGTAGTTTTTTAACTCAAGGTGTACTTTTTGTGTATATGCAACATGTCATTTATCGGTATATTTTTCATTCTATATTTATATAAATTTAAGTAAGCTTAACATGGCTATACATGTTTATAGATATTTTCAAACATGTCAATTATGTTGTACACATATTTCCATAGCTTATTGATTACTTTTCTAAATATATGTATATTTTATATATAGACGGTTTCAATATAGTAAACGTTCCAGCCGATGGTAAGTGATACTCTTACTTTCCCTTATTCATGATCGATACATGAATAAAGGGAAGTAAGGGTATTTGTGTTTTAGCCTCTTTTACTAAACATATTTGTAATATCTACTTCATGCCAATCTTCTGTACGAAGGCGGCACTAACCCGGTCGAGTCAGCCATACTAGCTACAATCAAATGACTAAGGCTAGGCTTCACCAATATATATTATACATTTAAAAAGCCTTATATGACTCCTTTGCCATTTAACGGTAGACTTGCGAAAGTTAGCGTGTAACTTCATGTATCAGATAAAGGCATAGCACATGTTGTGGGTTTTTCCAATTATCCTCTGAGCAACTTCCGTGATTTTTGACAAATTATCCGAAAATACATGAAGGTGCATTGATATAACATTCAGCATCAATGCATGTACTTGACTACTTGCAAACTTGATTATTTTTCTGTAAAGGTTACTTTAACTAAAAAAAAATAATAATCCTATCGTGTTTGCTATAACATATTTACTCGAAGTTAGGAGAAACGTGTTTTTATAGACATGATGATGTTCTTGCAGATTAATGACCGAGTCAATGAAGACGAAGCAAATTATTTTAAGATCAGTTCGTATGACTACAGCTCACTAATAAATAACTTTACTACTCCGTACTCATCAACATACTATGTACTTCACTAACAACTGTGCTATATTAAAATTAAAAAGTAGTACTGTTTAGCCATGTGTGTAAAGTCTGATATGGATAATAATTACATGCTAAAATTGTGCGATACCGACTGTATGAATACTAGAAAATATGAATTATTAATATTTAGTTATTTATTTCTTTTCCATTTTGAATCTACACCAGAGGTCATTTGTGTACTTCAAATTCAAATGCCAGGAGCACTTATTTTAATACTATACGCAATAAGCCCTTGTCTAAAGACTCTGCCCAACTTAAAACTACCTAGCTACCTACCTTACAACCTTGAAATGTGGGAGGTCTAATTCAAGGGATACATACCTTATATTTTTATTATTATTCGAACAAATGCCAAAATGGCCTATAAAAGGATGGTGTTTCTAAAATATACTGAATATTTTACAAATTACATTTTCATTTATATAATATATATTTTTTTATTTAACTTACTTATATTTAAATCACTATCCTATACAAAACATACATCCGTCTATTTCTATTGTGTGGAACATATTTATAAGCATTCTTAGAACTGTAATTAATCCTATTGAGTTAGTTAGAAATTGCTTCCAGCTAAAATTTATTTGGTAATTAAAATATCTCTAGTGTATTGGAAATAAGATTGTAGTTACTTATATTTTGTTATTGACCGTTGTATGTTTTGTGTAGTTTTATTATAATTCAATGTTGATATATTGAATTATAATACGTAAATATATACTCAGAAATCGTCGTAAATCCATCAATTGTCAGAGAAACGAGTAAGTTTCTCACAGGTTGTGGGTCTGTCTGTCTGTGTTGATGAACTGTTCATTCTATATTTATTTAAAATTGCAGTAGAACTATATTCTACTTTATACTATATTCTACTATATACTATAGCACATGAAGAAGAATGTTTTTTTTTTATATTTTATCCTGTTTTCGGCTTCTCTAAATCCTTAAAGAAAAAAAAAATATGGAATATAATATTTCAATGTGTTTTTTTCTTTTGACGTTGGACATTTTTATTAAAATTATTTTATTATATTTGTTGTATTTTTTTTCTAAGTTAGTTATTGTTGTTAAAAATAAGAAAATGTATGTAAGATAAATAAAATAAAGTCAATTAAAAGTTACTGCTTGGCTGATAAATAAATAATAATAGTAATTATTCGACATAACATAAGCGGTATCCAATTACCACTTACACAATGTTAATAAATAATGATGTCGCAGTTAATAATATCAGCAAATCATTTCTTGAAAAAGTACAGTTTGCATTGAAATTTGAGTCTTTATAAAAGCAAAGAACTTTAGTAAACTAAAAACGGTGGCAAATTAAAGTCCCTTATTTCTCTACAAATAAGATTTCAATTTATATTAAAAATAAATTAAAAATTCTAGAAGATTATATTCTTATTCTTTCTTATATCTGAAATAATCTGGAATTCAAATTAACTTGAGGTTGGGAGGAACAATAAATGTTATTGTATATTATTATAATTGAATATCGAAAAATTATAAAAAAATAAACTAATTAACGTAAAATTATATTTTGTTGTTTTTGATGTGGTTCCTAGATTCTTTTTATATTTATTAAAAGAGTGCTGCATTTCACATATTATTCGCTTCCATTAATGGCAATATTATAAAATAATTACAAACAATTTTAATAAATATATTGTATATTTTTTATTTTTATATCAACACAATATATACGTGCCGTGAGATAAGTGAGATTATTCAGTATCTTTGCATAATATAAGTATTGAATCAAGGTTAAACAATCTTGAAGAAACTAAGTCATGGAAAGTTTTAGTTTTTATAACTTATATTATACTTTATAATTCTATAAATAAATAAATATTTATAAATATTTCCTCTAGGTATAGAAAATATTTACTGTATGAAAAAGCTTCTTAAGCAAACCGCCTTTATAATAATTTGGAGCAAACAAATTGAACACAGCCTGAAACACACTTCATTCAGATAAAACAACCGTCGGGAGCAAATCTTTCAAAAGACCCTTATAATTCTAAAACCGGTCCATCTAAAAGTGTATTTTCATTTCTTTCATGTCAATTACCAGAGGTATCCTATCGTAATTACCATCACTCGCTGTGAAAGACAGTGAGGTAAAACGGTACCACTCGTACTGTCCTTTAATTGAAGTCCTTTCAGTCCTTATTAAGTCGGGTCATTTAATCTATAGATTCAAGCTTTGGAGATTAACCGACATATATATAAACAAGTAGCATATCATTTAAAGTTGTGCCTGTCTAGTATTCAAAAGTATTATTTAAATAACAAAAATGCAAAAAAATCTTCAAAAGAGGGTAGACTAAAAAAACTCTCACACATCTATTTTTGTAAATGTTTTCTTGTTATCAAAAGAATGTAAGACAAAGAAGAAACGCTATAAGTTGTTGTAACTTATATTAAATCAAATATCATATTATATTAAATTATTTAATTGTAAATAATGAAATTATTGTCACTATTCAAATTTACAAAACGTCAGCGTTTGTATTCAATATAAATACAGTTGAAGTTCATATTTCATTTTGTCGACTCAAGGAGAGGTTTCATTAGTTGATTGTTTATACTACGTGTAACAGGAGTGCTTTATTTATATAACGATGGAAAACAAAGGTAAGAATATTATTTAATATTTAAATAATAATACATATATACTACTTAACTCGGAGTATAATAAGTTGTGGATAATATTTGAATACTATAATAACCTTTATTCTTTCTGGATGACACAGTACTGACTTTTACCATTAAAACATTTTACAATCAAAGATATAAGTGACAAGTTAATAATAAGGATATAACTAATAATTAAGTTTAATAATTTCAATATGTATTATAACAAGTGCCATAAGAAATATTGAATATAAGTATTTATACATAGTACATTTATTAAAAAATGTAGGTATTATGAAATAACTAGGATATTTTTACTTTTGGAATCCTTGCGGATACACACCTCCATCCAGGGGAAGATGGAGGTGGTTATGTGAGACTCCTACTCACTAAACCAGACGGTCAACACCTCGCCATCTTAGTGGAGCGCCACGGGAACGCTTGCGCACACAATCGCGTTGCTCCGACGGTAGAACGCGTGAGCGACCACCACCACCTCAATGGAGTGACGCGCCCGGTTGACATGGACACGCCCCACTCTGGTGACCGGCTTGATAGATCGTAAAGGGCTGCTCCTCCACCGGACACGACGAGCCAGATCCAGACGTCAGCAAGCTGCACTCAGAATCAAGGAGCCCCGATCTGACTTAACCACTCGGAGCCGGTCCTGTAAACAGGTCCGAACCCGATGCCGCCACCAGCGACTGGTGTACACCGCAGGTGACCCTCTGAAGAAGACCACCCCGATGCACAGGGCCGGAAAAAGTACGCAAACACCCGCCTGGAGACGACGCAGGAGATTCGACCTTGACTGACCTGATACCCCGCTAAAGGAGCCCTCCAAGGGAAAAGCTCCGCAGCCACCTATGACAATGACTATTCCAGGCCCACCACCCGGTGGCCTCCCCCTTAACAAGGAAGAGACCGTCGCGTACACAACCCAGGGGCCACTCCGCAGTCCACTCTGCAAAAAGAAGTATCAAGAGCGACCTCGCAGCTGACCTCGGTAAAGGTCTGCGCCCTCCCACCCTCACTGCCCAGGCCAACTTTCCGCGGACAGAAGCCGATGAAAAGAGGCCCATCAACCATCTCATCTCAACGGACCAAGCTTTCCATTAAAAAAATCGCAAACAAATCCGTCAACGCGTTTGGCTGGTACGATGCCACATACAGACAGACATATACACAGATACACAGGTCAAACTTATAACACCCCTCTTTTTGGATTGGGGGTTAAAAAAGGTGGTCATAAAAATGTTAGATAAATTTTTATTAGTATTAAAAATAATGTTGGTTCAAATGTATGTTTTAATAAGTACCTGATATGTATTCTGTGTGTATATAAATATTAAATAAATAAATGTTTTATATATTGTAGTCAAAATATATTAAGATTAGTTAATTATATCTTTAACTAAATTAATACATTATTTAAATAAGTCACGAGTAGGTCTTTTGTTCTCAATTTTTTAGAACATAACTCTTTTTATTAATTAATATAAAAACATGATCTGGAATAGAGTGAAAACTATATCCAGTTATGATTCTTACAGTTTGCAACATACTCTGTCAAGAAGATGAAGAAGATTATTTAGACTATCCTATAACATTATTGGACTTAGAAGAACATAGCGTATTACGCGGTTCTGAAAATTATTTTAGACGTAAGATATTTAAGATATTATATTTATATTAAATCAAAAAATACCATGTTTCTAACAATATCATTATTTTTAGATATTACAATTGAAGATCCAGGTTATGTTGTAAACATTTCATCAGAAGATTATGAAATACAGCTCCAAAAATCATTATCACAAGTTAAGGAATTAAAACGAGAAAGTTCTGGATATACTAATAACATCGGTAATCTATTAAGTAAATGTCGCACTTGTAGCGTTAAACTTGTTGACTGTCATAAATATCCATGGTATTACCGAAGTAAACTTCAATCCACAAATAATACTCAGTACCCCAATACAGATCACAAGGTTATAGAAATAGGGGACGAAAAAGATAGAGAAGAAATAACGATTATAGATTTAACAAAAGAAGAACACGTAGAATATAACAACGTAAGTAATGAAGAGATACTAAAAGTTAAAGCCGATTGGAATGAATTCACTAGAATTGACAATGCGGTCGGTGGAAAAGTAAGAAAACAGACATACAAAACAACATCTAAGCCAGTATTGAATATTCAAAAAAAAACTCATACGGAATTACAAAGTAAAGAAACTGTTCACGATCCCGATCTTATATTCAAGATATATACGAGAAAAATAGATACAACCATCCAAAAGATAAAAAATAATATAGAGTCTAGTCAAAATAATACAAATATAAGTCATAATTTCGGTAATGAATTATTATTAGAGAGTAAAAGCTTTATTAAAAATCATGCAAATAATTCACGAGATATAAAAGAAAATGATAAGGTAGCTAAAGTACAAAGAGATAATATCAATAAGGATTTTAAAAATGTCCACCATAAGAAGAAGAATAGTAAAAACTCTAATGAAGTAACAAGTATTTATACATCTGAACAAATCAGCAAAACAAAACTAAAAATAAAGAAAACTTCATTAAAATCGAAAGAATGTAAAAATTACTATAAAGAGATGGAAGATACAAGACAAAACCTAAACACCACAAACAAAAAACAATGTGATTCTTTAAAGATGATTGAAAAAAAACGTAAATCAACAAATGAAGTGCCACAGATTAATTACTCATATCCTTTAATATCTCCAAATTTTGAATCAAATCGTTTTTCTTCATTGCCTCGAAACACTGATTTCGACAGAACTCATGAATGTTACAAACAATTATTTACCGCAGATAGAATAATACCACATTTTCACAAGAATATTTGTTTAAATCATCCAAATATTTTATCCAAATCTAGCACGAGATGTCCAAAACGAACAAAAGAAACTATTTACAAAACAACCACAACAAAAGAAACTATTAACAATTATGAGACTAAAACAAATAAGAGTCATTTAACTTCTATGATAGATTTGAACAAGATGTCGCAAATATCGAATCCAAGTTTACATGACACATATCATTGTACTGAAAATAACAATGCAATGGTTTATGATAATAAACCTCAAAAACAAATATATAATACTATGGTTTCAAACATTTCTGCAATTGATTCTCAAATTCCATCTCCGTTTACTTATAAACTACCTGTGAATAACGCATTGATATTGAACCTGTCACATGCGTCACCAGAGGTCATCATAGAAAATGTAAATAATATTGTTTCTAGGAGCCAATGTAATAAGCATGCAGCACAATTAGAAAAAGAAAGACTGCTATACCTTCTTCCTTCTAATTGTAACTTACCAGATTCTCGTATACAAAATATATTTTCATATAATAGTGATAATAATTCTCAACCTCTTATTTAAAATGTATCAAGTATTAAGAAAACTACTAAACAACAGTGATTGAAATTTACAATTTCAATTTAACTGAAATATTTGAATTTATAGTTAAAATTTAAAAAAAGACACAGTTATTTTGGAATGTTGGTTTAATTATTTTACCATCAAATAAAGCAACTTACTCGTATTATGAATATATTAAAAGTTTTATGTAAACCAAACTATGATTTTGTGTTTAACATTTAGAAGAAAACATTTTGTGTTTATTAATTGTTTTTTTTTTTTAATCTTTTTTTATTATTTTGTTGGGATTTAGACATATCAGCCCCATCATAACCCAGACTTACAATTAATTCTGCATTGAATCAATATATACTTCTTCACAAATGCTAAGTCAGTATTGCCTTAGCATTTGTGAAAAAATATTTCAATAACAGACTTAAAACTTTCTGTTGTCGGTTGATTAAGAAGATATGCAAAACTACATCATAGCTATTAATACAATATTTCTGCACATGTGCTACCCTTTGTGAACTATATTTATTGTATTCTACAGCACAAGTACCGCAAGTATCACAATTGGCAGATTTAGTTTTTTCAATTAGAAATGCAAATTTGTTCGAAGTATAATGTCCAGAACGTAATCTATGAGCTATGACTTTAAATTTTCTGCTTTACTTAATATTATAAAACAAGGGGAAATAAAGAGACTAACCTTGTATTGTTTTATTCCAGATTTATTTCTCTCTACTTCTTAGATCAAAATATTAAATAAATTTGTTTAAACATTTAATTTTGAAGTTATGTACAATTTTTGTTAAAAAAGAAAGAACCGGAGATTCTGCGTCTATACTTTTGCTAATTGCTAATTTAGATATACATGTATTAAGTTGTTATTAATAAAGTTTCTTAAAAATATAACAATTTAATTTCTTTTTGTTATTTTATAATCTTGTTTTCTTAAGAATGTTTATTATTATAATATAAAAAATATTTTTGTACAAACAATATCATGTATAAATAAAAAGCTTAGTTGAACTTCTTCCTATTTTTAATTATCTGTAATATATTTTCTCATACGGTGTATCAACGAAAATGCCTTTGCTTAAAATTTATTGAAATTAGCCGGCTTTGTTTTTGTATAAGTTAGAACTGAGGTAGAAAGAGAAAGCCAAAAATTTTAAGCATCTCATTTCAAATGCGCGTTTTCCCCAAATACACACACAAACGATAACTGATGCATGCAATTAGGTTGTATTTACGGAAATATAGAATATATTATCTGTACACCGACTGTTTTGGTTTGGGCTTTGCTGTTTGAGTAGAATGTTAATACTTAATAAACACTTTATACGTACCTTTACTATACTTAAACGTCTGCGCTATCCACTCGACCATATATAATTTTAAGTTATGTATATTATTTAATACTTAAAAAAATAAGCTCAGTTTTTTTGAAGCTTTATAACTATTAATTTGTAAATATTTTATAACTTAGGAAAAGTTATGCATAAATATGGTTTAAGCCTGGGTTCAAATATGAGAGTCGCATGATTATTGCGAGATTTAAATGACGCAAGAATATCGAGGTAATGGGCCGATCCTGGCAGTCCGCAAAATTGCTAAAGTATTAACTTTAGGCATTAATGTAGATAACATTAAACGATTGAAGAAAGTTTGAGAAACAGGAATTGATGGTGATATTAAAATGGTCTGATATACCGTACAAGCTTATATCACTACATTATTTTTTATAATACGCTGTATCTCTAAACATACTTTTACTTAAAATAGGTTGAAATTAGCTGACTTTGCCAGGGTAGTATTTCTGAAATACTATTCTTACTCTTTTAGTTTTACAAACTGAAAGATGGATGTTAACAGAAAAACGTTAGACTTTAACCCCGAAATTCCAGATATATGTAAATTTACCAATATTCTTTCTCAGTACTTGTTTGTTTCTTTGTCCCTTTGTCATGTCCTCGAAAATTACCTTACCCTAAGTTGTTTAAGCTATAGTCAGTGATGTATTTTCTATTTGTTAAATTTTATTGTTTCCCTTGGGATCGAAAGATTTTTCGGCATTAAAAAGGAAAGTCAACATAAAGATAAGGTATATGATGCCACAGATGGATCATTTTGGATCAAAAAGGGTTATAATAAATATGTTGTATATTAATATCATATTAAATAAATCTTATTAATGTATGTAATACCTTACACCTTTAATTGTATAAGCCACAAAAAGAAGATTATGTTGAAGCTAAAATCCGGCCAATAATCCAGGAGATTTATCTCTCCGTCCTTGAGTTCGTGAAAATATATGTCGTCTAATTTGTACACGCATGTATATTAATTTGTCTTGAATAAAAAACTCTGTTAGTAATAAATACGAGAATTTATAACTATTATATGTATAAGAATTATTTCCTTTAAAACTTAATTATTTCCTAAAGAATGTCTTTTACTGAATGAAGTTAATTCAGTACAAGAACAATCCATACAATTGGCAGTGAAGAATTTTCCCATGGAAAGAGCGCGTGCTTTCATTGATACCTGGCCTCAACGTTTAAAGGACTATATTGCAGCCAATGGACACCACTTCGAATATGCTTTTTATATTTTGAACTATTTAATATCTGTTTATTAAACTAACACATAACTCGGTTTTTAAATTAAACATGTATGAAAGTGTTAATGGAAATTTTATAAAGATACAAATTTAAATATCCTGTTAGTAAGTTAACTGCAAGTAAATTGTCCAAAATCGCCTGCATGATTCCTGGCTGCCAGTATTCACAGTTGTTCCTAGTAACACAACTTAATTATAAATGCAACAGTTACATATTTCATTACTTTTAGGGTTCACTTGGATTTGTATCATCATGCTTAAAGTTGTTAATAATGTGTTTTTTTTAATGAGTGTTTTGTCATATATACGACAATTTAAATAAAAAATAATATTTTCAGGTTTCCTACTATTGAAAATAAGGTTTTATATTTCTTATTTTTTTCTAAATTGGTATGTTTTATTAAAGTTACATACACAAGGATATCTGTTAAGATAACATATTTAAGATATTAAACTTTCCTGATTTCGAAGTTTTTAAATTAAATAATATGGTTAGTTAAAAACAGTCCTCTAATCTTAGCAGTGTCAGTGTCAGTCACAATGTCGTCTTAGTTTACTCAGTCAGAACAAGTCTCTTTATATTTTAGAATAGTTAATACAACTTGAACTAAAAGCAAAAATTGTATATAAAAGTGACATTTTAAAATTATATTTGGTCATTCAATTCTCATATAGTTTTGTCAACGAAATGTAAAGTAAAATGTATATTTGCAAAATAGCAACTTGCATCGTTGCCAACGTTTCGGCCATTTTCAATTACAATTCAAGCTTTAACCTAGTAAAGTATTCTTGAAAACTACTTTGTTCTATAGTTGGACTAAATATTTATATATATATATATATATTTATTTCTTGTGTGCGTGTGTATGTCACTGAACTCCTCCTAAACGACTGGACCGATTTTTATGAAATTCTTTGTGTGTGTTCAAGGGGACTTGAGAATTGTTTAGATTCACAATTTGGTCCACTGGAAGATGGTTTTTTGATTAATTTTTAATGTGTAAGTAGTTGGTGATTTTGGAATGTTTCATATTGGTTCCGACGGACTGCGTTACCATGGCAATGTCAAATATTAAATAATATTATATTTTAATTACAGTCTGCCCTGACAGTTGGCGTTGCGATAGAAATAAGAAAAATATTTTAGTACTTGCGGCCCGATACGTGCTTCGCTACGTAAAAAGTGAAATTTAAAAAAAAATTGGAACAAATTAATTTATTCAATCAAAAAATCTTTATTTACATATTCATACGGTATCGATTGGTCGAATTATGATAAATGTACATGTAATGACGTTAGACATTGTGATAACTTTTTAATTTATTTTTTTTTGTTTGATTTTTTAAATTAAAGACGCGTGTACAAGACAACGTCTGTCGGGTCCGCTAGTATATATATATATAAATATTTAGTCCAGCTGATCTCAATAATTTAACGGTAATTAGTAACTCAATTGATATCATTGTAACAGTGGGTGTGAACGCCGTGACGTATTGAGTCACGTGATCGGAATCGTTTGGAGGGGGCACTTGAGATAGTTTAAATATTCGAGAGCAACGAGTCGTAGGGGAAATTGATTAATGAGAGCCTCATATTCCGGACCCCCCAAAAGGGATCGGTGGTTCACGCAACTCCGATAATTGTATACCTACTAAGTTATTTGTTATAATTGATAACCGATTACCTACATTTAATACAAGAATTGTCATACTGTGTCTGTGTGATTTAATTGCCTGAGACCTACGCCTCGGATCCTGTACCAGAAGACTCCATCAAGAACGAGCAAGTCACTAATATACCGCTATCTCCGACATATATATATATATATAATGTTTTTTTAAGGATCAAAAAAGTAAAAACCATATACTAATTATTTAAACTGGAAACTAAAGGAACACTAACTTGTTAGAATTACTAGAAATTACTTTAGTGTACTCTGTGATTGATATTGTTGTTTGTGTGAGTTGATTGTTTATTTGATGTCATTGTAAATTGACCTGTTACGGTAATGACTGGAACACTAGAGATGTGATTGCGTTCCATTTCATGTTCATCGAATATAAATACAATAGGTCAGGTTTTTGAACGTTTGCTTGTAATGTTTTAATTTAATATATATTTTTATTTTTGGTTTTATTATTTCTAGAAATTATTATATAACTTATATTGTAAATATATATTTTTATGCACTTAACCGAAACAACTAGAACACTAAATACGATAACAGTTTTTGTGTATCTTCTATTTGATTTCTACTCATTACCGACATCTTTATCAAAAATTTCATTTAAAATTATCATGATATATTATATAAAATGATTTAAGCCACTCAATTAAAAATCTATCTGCGGTAAAATACTCTTGGTTCATATTGAAGAGGTGGATTTATGGAGATTGCTAAATTAAAAATAAATTAGCTTTTTTTTTAAATTTATAGTCCTAGTCCAATAAGTTTATATTATTTTTTCATAATATAAACTGTACAATAACACGTAATTTTTTAATTTATTATACTTAACATAATAATAATATATACCCATTTTATGCATTTATTATAATATTACGTTATTGTATTAACTAAATTTAAACATCTTGTACTAAGTTAGTAAATTGTCAAACAATCAACTCACACAAATCAAAATATCCAACACACAGTAAACAGGCTCGGATACTAGTAATATAACTTAATTACAAACAAACAGTTAAGTATTTCATTAAAGTCACAGTCAAAATGGATTTATTTAATCATACTTTAAATTTTTTAGTACTTTATACTATTTTATAATTAATACCAAGTAGGTAAAGAATATTTTAATCATTGCTACTTTTTAAATAATACCTTAAGGGCTCCAGTTAACACTAAAATTTTATAAAATAAAACTGTTAGAATACTTAAGAAAGCTTCGAAAATTATTTCTGGAAACTGAGCATCTATCTGCAGTGAAGTAGTTGTTGACTTTTGCATAAAGGACAGGTCTACTTACATTTATTGAACCATTATTCCGTCTTTTCTGTAATTTCACTACACTACTACAAATTAAATGTAATGCTACGGAGTTGAAATTATTGAAAATAAATATATTATCATTTTTAATTTGGAAAACAAAATTAATATATAATCAATCGTCTGTCACTAAATAATGAACTCTCATTGTCTGGGGTACATATTACTGTATATGATATTTATAAATAAAATACATTATATTCAGAATTAAATACTGTTCACAAAGAATATAAAAAAAAACATCTTTGCCATAACCCACGTAACAAGACACGTCATTGCAGTTGCTGAAAAGAGGTAGTTATTTTATATAATATGTTATTCCATATAGTATATGATTGTATAAAATATATTATTCTATATAGTATATTATTTTATATTATATTATGTTAATTACTTGTTTATTAGTATCAAGTGCCAAATAGCACACTGGTTCTACATCTACATCGTTCTGTGTCTACAGAATTACTCTATTTCATAAAAAAGTCTGTAGTGCAAAATCCTCTATTGTCGTAGCACGAAGTTAGCCGAATCATATCTCACGAGCTTCGGGTTTCGTTTAGCGTCCGTATCATTAATATGGTATGTATGTATCAATACATGTTAAGTAAGTAATTGCCTTCGTCAAAATTAATGTTAAAATAGTTTTCAGGAAACCTAAAATTAAACTTATTTTGTAAGATTTATTATTAAAGTTTATCAAAACTTCTTCTTCAGGTCTGCCTCTTCAGTGTGAGTTGAGTATCTTACTGGGAACGGACTATTTGTCGAGTTCCTGAGTGAAACATTCCTTTCGTTTTAAAGTTTCATTAAAATATTTGTTTTATACAAACGTCAAAACTTAAAGATCTAGTAAATGAAATGAATATATTTATTTTATTATTATTAATTTGATTTTATTTTCACTTATGAGAGCAATATTACGAATCATTTTTCGTTGTTAAAATGTATGAATATCTTTAATAATTAACTTGTATACAATTTTATTCTGAACTCTTCTAATGTGACAATACTTATATTTCGAGATACCAGCACACTTAGTTGCGTATTTTAATTTACTTACTCCTAAATATTAGTTGTGTTGGAATGTTATAATTGTATATTTTTGTAGCTCATCGCAGATAATTAAAATTTTATTCCAGAAATCTAGCAAAATGTAAGAAGTTTAATTTGACTATACACTAAATTAAAATAACTGTTAATTAAAATCATTCATGGTAACAGTGAAATATTACTAGTATTCATAATTGGATAAAGTTTTCATTATACTCACAACTGATCATGTTTTTGTACGTAATGTAAATAAAATGGTTTAAGTGTAGATTGGAGTCTGTTTGGAACGAAAAAAAAACGTATTTAATAAATATATTCAGACTAACTACACATTTTTATCTAACTAGAAATATTTTTCGATCTCTAACAAGTTTCTGAATTTTTTGGCGGCACAAGTTAAAAGTTTATTTATAACTTTAATGTATCGGTTTTATGTGGTTTACAATAAAGATTATTGAATATAAAAAAATTGTTAGTAGTCAAAAATATGTCTGACAATCTTAGAGACTGTCGGATAACCTATAGGTTAAATGACCCAACTGTACCTTGGATTAAAGGATGTCACAGCACGGACGGCACAGTTTTAACTCGCTGCCTTTCACAGTGACAGATTGTAATTACGATAGGATACCTCTAGTAAGTGACATGAAAGCACTGGAAAATATACTTTTTATGCCCCCGTTTCAGAATTATAAGGGTCTTTTGAAGATCTGCTCCCGACGCTTTTTTTTTGTCCAATGAGGTAGCTAAGTTTAACGGACACGACCCACATTTATACTTCGAATAATTATGTAGTTGGTTTACGAAACGGTACAATAGAGCGTGTGTATTTTTGTAGTAACTGAAATTGTTATTCCTTATTTATTTGCAGCATCGACTCGAATTACATAAAATAAGAACTAAAGCTTCTAGCGACTTAGTTTTTTAAGATTGTCCTGCCATGGTTCAATGCTTATATTATGCAAAGATACTATATAATCTCTGATATTGTATAAAACATTCAGCCGCTGCTTCTTCACCAATATCATGGCTCAATTTAAAAACGTCGTGCCTCCGCATTCATAACTTATAAAACTTTATAAGGAATGATTTTACTTTGACACTTGAATATGTTTTGTTAACTTAAGGCTGGTTTTTTTGAGAGTTTATTTATGTATAGAAATTATTTTAAAAACACCAGAAATCGAGTAGTTATTATGTAAAAAATCATGTTACAATATAATAATTTTGTTGAAATGTAATCAAAGTTAAATACTAATTAAAGGCTTACTCTATAAAAATGTAACTTTAAAAGTTTTTTCTATTAACCTGTAAAACTGTTTTCGATATACTTACACTCATCGATCATATATATTATTCCTAAGCATATGCATATTTATACTAAGTTGACCTGAAACACAATGAACTACAACAAAACTACACTTAAACATACAATGGTCAATAACATAACACTAACAAGAGATTAATAGCTTCAATCCTAATTCCAATACACTGGAGATATCTAAATTACCAAATAAACTATATCTAGAGGCAACGTCTAACTCAAAAGCATAAATAGCCGTACCAAGTATACTCGAAGCGATCGGAAATCGGAGTATTGTTGAACAAATTCCAATTTTAGATAAGTCAATACAGAAACAGACGGATATATGCTTTGTGTTGGCTTTAAATGTAATTCAGCTTAGTAATATTTAATATTATTTCTTAAGTGTGAACGGTGTTTTGGATAAAGATGTTATTTTTATACCCGTCTGTTGTATCATAACTACGATATTTCGAGGTAATACTGTTGTTTCCGTATTTTCCATATAATAAATACTAAACCATAAACTATTTATAGTAAATATTTGCTATGATTATTTGTCTATCTGTTCTATTCTATCTCGGTGACAACTAACACTACTAATCTTACAAACATGTCTTAGTAGTAAAATTTAATTTTAGTACAGTTTATTGTCAACCATATGTATATGTATCTCTCTAATGTTGACAAAATTTTCTTGTCCTTGAGGAATCCGTTATCATTCTGCCTGCCTCAAATCAACTCTTGTCTCCTGAATAGGCGTAAGTACAGTATCAGATATCCAAACATATAACTGTTTTAGGAGCAAATACACATTAAAAAGATTCAAAAGACTGTTTTATTTTTATTTAAAAATTAAAGATTAATTAGATTTTTAATAAAACAACAGGTAAAATACTACAATCGGCCGTTTTGGTTCCAACACGAATGACATTGCATGATCTTCACTGTATTGTCATTTTTAAAATTCCATAATGTGTCAAATAGACTATATAACAGCGGATTCAGCGTTTGTTAAAGCAAACAGCTAAAATTTGTCCTGGATTGGTTTTTCTACTATATACTCTCTGTTGTGTCTGATGTTCGGGTTGCTGTCAGGTTGTTTTGGGAATACATTCTGGTTTCACAGGTTTTTTTTTATTTATGAAAAAACTAACAAAATTATATGAAAATTATTTTTATAAGTAATTTTGATGATAGTGTGAAGAGAATGAAAGTGTTCGGAAAAGTAAATGAGTATTTAAACCTACTTAAGGTATAAGTATCTGAGTAGATTCCTCGTATTATTGACTTCAAACAGGACCCTTATGTTAGTCAATAACAATGTTTGTTGTTTATAAATACTATTTGTGAATCACAATGGAATCTCGGTTAAGATATTAGTGAAACGAGAACAAAATCATTTTGATGCTAGAAATATATTTTATCTTTTATTGTTAGTAGGTTATTTGATAAAACATTTTGTTGACGTAAGTTTGATTTATCACAGAATCATTTGAAACATTAATTAAAGTAATAAATATGAAAATCCTATTTATAGCCGATACATCAATCTTCAGCCAAAGTTATCTGAAAATTGATTTGATTGGTTGATAGATTACTTAATCTACGGATTAATTTTTATAATTTGGTATTCTTTAGACAAACATCAAACAGCTTATTCCCTGATTGAAACTTATTCTAGAAATTAAATATTTTATTTTTATAATTTTACAATTTAATAGCATGACCTTTCATAATATATTTACGTTTACGTATTTTTTTAAGTAATCCGATGCTGACCAGATTTTTGTTGGTCTGTTGTTTAATTATTTGTGTTTCGTTTCTCTGGTTTAGTCAGTTCAACCCTAAATAAATAACTTGGAGGTCTATAAATTACATTTTTACTTGCGGTTAGAAAAGAAAATCCAATGTCCAGTCCCAGTAAGCGGAAGCGAACTCAAATACGCAATCAAAGTCCCACTTATTCCATTTGTAGTTTGTTCGAAATGTCCCTTATTATAAGTAATAGTTAGTTTATGTATTTTCTATAAGTTCTGATATTATATCGGGGAATTATAATATTTTCTTTAATATAGTAGTTAAAAATATTTTTGTCTTTAGTAAGCTTTATATAAATACGGTAATATTTTAGATTGTAACATAGTAAGATTATTCTTAGATTGTATTAAATTTAAAATTTTTATTAGTAATTGTTATTTAAAATTTCATGTAAAGACGTGTGTGTTGTAAAAGTGAAAATAATCTTGGTAGCTAAAGCTTTATGTAATCTCTCTTAAGTGGCACAAATTCTAACTACAATAATTTGTTTATACATCTCTGACAGCTGTGCCAGGTGTTGCAAGTTTAGCTCTTTAGGAATTTGGGATTAATTGCAACCTCTGTTCATCCAATGTCTCTGTTGATGGCAACGTTTCGATCATTTTTAATCAAATCAAATCAAATCAAATCAAATCAAATCAAATCAAATCAAATCAAATCAAATCAAATCAAATCAAATCAAATCAAATCAAATCAAATCAAATCAAATCAAATCAAATCAAATCAAATCAAATCAAATCAAATCAAATCAAATCAAATCAAATCAAATCAAATCAAATCAAATCAAATCAAATCAAATCAAATCAAATCAAATCAAATCAAATCAAATCAAATCAAATCAAATCAAATCAAATCAAATCAAATCAAATCAAATCAAATCAAATCAAATCAAATCAAATCAAATCAAATCAAATCAAATCAAATCAAATCAAATCAAATCAAATCAAATCAAATCAAATCAAATCAAATCAAATCAAATCAAATCAAATCAAATCAAATCAAATCAAATCAAATCAAATCAAATCAAATCAAATCAAATCAAATCAAATCAAATCAAATCAAATCAAATCAAATCAAATCAAATCAAGTCAAGTCAAGTCAAGAAGTCAAGTCAAATCAAATCAAATCAAATCAAATCAAATCAAATCAAATCAAATCAAATCAAATCAAATCAAATCAAATCAAATCAAATCAAATCAAATCAAATCAAATCAAATCAAATCAAATCAAATCAAATCAAATCAAATCAAATCAAATCAAATCAAATCAAATCAAATCAAATCAAATCAAATCAAATCAAATCAAATCAAATCAAATCAAATCACGCTTATATAATTGTAGTCGTATCTAATTTACAGACATTGAGCAAAATTATTAGAAATTGCATTTATTTACTCTGTGTTTATATATATTAATGACTATGGTGTGTGTTGTTCTGTTTCGATTAAAAAAATATATTAAAATTCTGTTCTGTTTCGATTAAAAAAATATATTAAAATTAAATATCGACAACTCTTTTTTAATGGAGTTAGTTAAAGAAGTAAGGCGCAAAACCCACTAACAATTCTTGAGCATCCTCAGTTTCATATTCCACTATATTCTTAAGAACCGTTGAACTAATTAACTCACTTTCAGGAAGTTGCTTTTAACTTTCCGAATGAATCAAAATTCAATCAATCAAAACGTCGTGTTAAAAAAAGAGTTAAAATTTTAGTCTAATTATTTATTGGCGAGTTCAAGTTCTCTTAAGTCTTAATAACAATTTTATTTTCAGGGCGGAGACAAATCCAATGAATCAATTAGAATTAAAGGGTTAAGTAATTTCTTGAACCTTTAATTAGAATTAAAGGTTCAAGAAATTGAACGATACGTTTTTTTTTATATTTTGCTATTTTGATTTAACTTTGTATATTGTATGTATGTATGTACTCGTATTATGTAGGTATTATATAAATAATAAAATAAATATGTAAAAGAGTACATAAATTAAACTTATTTAAAGATCTTATAGAACAACAGTGTTCCACCTATATATTATAGAAGAAATTCTAAGATAATTAATTTAACATTATCTATACATTATCTTTGGTAGAGGATTTCCTTTTCACAGTCCGACAGCTTTGAATTCCGACTAACAATATTGTTATACTGTTATCTCGTTTCTTACTTAATTGTACGTAACTAAGTTTTGGTATGAATGCTATTAATGAGTAATTATAAATTAAATAGTAGTTACAAAAGATACGACTATGTAATATACTATGTAATTATTGTCAAAACTCGAAAAAATTATGTGTATGTAATAAAATAATACATTCATTCTAGTCAGTTGCAGGTGACAATAAACAATGTTATATTCGTGAACGATAAAAAACAAAATGTTTTATGTGATTTGGTAGAATTGTATTCTAAACCGTAAAATATATTAAAAAATATATTAAAAATGGAAGTTGTTACGATAAAAGAGTGTGTCAAGTTTCTTTGTTAGTCCTTAACTTTTCGTGGATTTTGGTATATAGAAAATTATTTAGTGAAAATTATAAAATTATTATTTGAAAGAGTTTTCAATTATATACAAACATATACAAACCACTTTAGTCCATAGTTTTACTTAATGCTCAAAAGAAAATATTTTCAAAGTACTAAATACATGCTTTTTTCTAGAATTTTGATCTTTTATAATAGAGCTGTAAAAGATCATAATTACTGTTATAATCCATGGGATACTTACCAGTACCCGAGCCGTAAAGCCAAAAACTGGCAGCTTAATGCTATGTCTATAAATTTGATGTTAATACCGTCACAGTCAAGTAACTGGTGTAAATGTACAATATCTGACAATTGACTTTATTACAATAGTGTATAATTGGACTGAATTACTAAAAATCGTATTTGTGTTCTTTGTAACATACTTTGGTGTTTTTACCCTTTGACAATCAAAGGGTAAAAACACCAAAGTATTTGGTTATTAATACAAATGGATGTGAAACGGTAACGACTGAACTAATCTCGACGTGGTTTTCTTATGCTAGTATTGTTTAAATTTATTATTTGTTTATATTTTTCAGGATTCCGCGCTCAAAAGTAAACAACGAAACCTGATTACTAAGGCTTCGCTGACCGTCTGTACCTTTGCCTGTCTGTCAGTCACCAGGCTGTCTCATGAACTGTGACTGCTACAATGACAGTTGTAATTTTCACAGATGATATAGTGTTGTTGCCGCTATATCAAAATATAGTAAAAACAGGATAAAATTAATATTTAAGGAAGATCCAATACATCAAAACACGATTATTTTGCTCAACATTAATTGTGGCAAAATGGAAACGCTTTGAAATGTTTACAGAATACTTTTAATTTGCATTTGCTTAAAAATAAATAACTCAATTAAAATTTCATTAATATTTAAGGCGGCTACCATACAACCAACGTTATTATGAAACGCTCTTAACTCACACTAGTTTGAAATCTCGAACACAGTTTAGGACTCATTTTCCTTTAATACGATGAACCTGGCACCCGCTCAGAGAATTCACGCAATACTATAAAGTTGCATAACTCTCTCATTTGAGTAAAACCAAAATTTAGACAGCACATATGAATTGGATTAAATTTAATTTCACTTTATGTTTTGACGGAATGGGAGTTAAAAAGTTTTAAATATTATTTCAATAAAATCTTTTACGATTCCTTTTGAATAATCAGTATAGATTTTCAGAGTTTTAAATCAGTTATTAAACTCGAAATTTTGGTTTTTCAGTAGATTTTATAAAACTTTTTTACACAACCTTTTTCCTTTTATTTTCGAAACATGTATCTTAAAGTTATAATTAAATATAAAACGTTTTTTACTAGAAAAGGTCGTTATACAAGAAACAATAACACCAAAGCAGGGCTAAACTATTTCATCAAATATAACAGTTAGATACACGATGTTCAAACATTAGCTAACGACTTTAGTTTGAACAATGAATAGTTAGAGTGGTTACAACTAATTCAATTACAATCACCCCGTCGAGAACTTAACTCAATATTAATTCAATAACATCAGTTGTGGTTATTGAAACGGCTTATCAATTCTCAAACTTGTTAATGTAGTTAAATAGTTAGTTATATTTTAATGTCTTGGCTGAAAATAATAGTGCCGTTTTGAGGTACTCTAGGTCTCCTTCGGCGTCATAGCTAACTTCAATTCTCATTTGTTTTTACATATCAAATAAAACTCTGACTCTAACTGTCAATATATATATTTGTAATTTTAAAAATAAGTTAAAAAACAAATACAGTTTCTTGCCGGTTTTCTTCATGGATTACAAAGATAGCCTTTGTAACTGTGCAACTACTTCTGAAGATTCATGAATGCAATGTATGAATATAAAAAAAACACCTTTATGCTGTAAAGTATTTTTTTTTAATACGTAATATGTATTTTTTGTATATCATGGTAGTAACAGTATTGTGTCCCGAATTTTCATTATCTTTTGTTGCAAACTATGCTCATATAGATTTTAGAAAACATGAAATCTAACTTTAAAAAAAATTAAGATAAGTGCCTTAGAAACTACTTGTATAGGTCTGCCTATTGAATGTGAACCGAGTACCTTAACGACGAGAAACTTACATAGATATAGAATGAAAAATAAACAGATATGGGCACGGATTTGAACCCGCAACCTCTGGGAAACCGTCCCGTCGCTCTTCCAGATAAACTACATTATCGCTGTCCGTCTTGATGAATTAAGGATTCTATATGTGATCGTCTTTATCGGGACGGTGGGAAAACTATAAGGCTTCTTTCGAAAATCCTAACCAATGTTTCTAACTTTGCAGTATAGATAAAGATTAAAAAGATGCTACTACCGAAATTAATGTATGAAATATTATCTATGCTTTCATCAGTTAAAATTATCTACAATATTTAAAATATTTGCTTTTAAAAAATCTTTAGTAATAAATAAATAAAATAAAGACAAAATACATTACATTAATTCAATGGAAAAGCTTTTTAAAAAGTACAATATTATGAATTATTCTTATAAATTAGTCGTAGTACATTTTTTTTGGGATTGATGTAGAGAGACTGCCTGCAAGAGGTAGCCAATAACTATAAATAACCCTGTATATATTTTTATTATTTTATTATATGGTTTATTCGTTAATCATTAAATGAAATTAAATTACTTGGTTAATCAAATCAGTATTTTTTACTAAAAAACGTTAAGCAATGGTGTAGTTATAACTTTGAATTTTAAATAATATGAAGTACCCTCTGTTCGAGTACGATTATATCAGTTTCTTAACCGTGACAGAAGAACACACACAAACATGAATATAGATAAACACAGAGAAGACAAATGCGACTTCTTAAAATTCAGTTCAATTACTATAATTTAGATACGAGTACGAAAACATAAACATATTTTATACAAAAATGTTTCAACGGATCTCACATTATATTAAGCTACAAGTTTAAATATCCTGTTAGTAAATTAAGTGCAAATAAATTGCCAATGTCGCCTGCACATTATTTACAATACACAGTGGTTCCCAGAAATACAATTTAATTACAAACGCACCAGTTCGTGTCATTACTAATTGAGTATTTCTTTTTTATCAGTTTTGTTCTCATATATACCACAAGTAAAAATTAAAATTACTACCCTTGCTACTATCCAAAAAAAGGTTTTATTTATTCTAGTTCTGAAATGGTATGCCTGATAAAAGTTAGATTCACCATGTAGTTAGTTAAGATAAAATGATTAAGATATAGATTATCCTTGTATCTGAAATTAGATAAAATAGTAAATGTGGTCTTAGGGGAAAATAAATTAAGCAAATTGGGCCTACCCAATTTACTTAATTTATTTTCTCGTAAGTATAACCTATTACATTTTCAATTCCTATTAAGTTTTTCAATTCTTATACAGTTCTGTATACAAAATGTACAGTAAAATTTTATTTCACAAAACAGCAACTTGCATGAATCCTAACGTTTGGACGAATTCCAATTACAATACAAGTTTAAACCTAGTAAGGTATTCTTAAAAATTACTTTGTTCTACAGTTCCACTAAACTCTTGAAAAAAAAATATTCCAATAATTTAAACGAAAGAAAAACTGAAGGAATACCAACTTCCTGCTTTTAAATATTTATTGGCATTATTATTCCATGGAAATACAAATAGTACCAGGAAATAAAAACAAAAACATGAATGCTGCAAATCAATTGGAAAGTCAGATTAAATCAAACCCTTTTAAAAAAAAGTTGTTAAGTATTTAAAATTTAAAATTTATCATGTTTTATAGAACGATTTCATCCATTCATTTAAAAAGCTATCTGCGGTAAAGAACTCTTCTGTTCTTATTAATGAGGTAAATTTATGAATGTAGGTAAATAAAAAATAAATTAGTTCCATTTTACATTTTTTCGAATTATGGCATAGTACAAGTTTTTAATTTATTTTTTTTAATAAGTTTAAAACTGTACGGAGACGCTAACAATTTTTTATACAATACCATCTTAAGTATTTATTATACTATGTTATTGTATTAACGAAATTCAAACATTTTATAGTAAGTTATTTATTCATAAACTCGCTGTTGCCCGCGACTCTGTTCAAGTGTTTATTGACAAACAATGTATTTATCTATTTTTTTTTATTTTCGCTAAAAAAAATATTTCATAAAAAGTATCCTATGTTACTTCTCATACCCCCAAAAGAATATGTATAAAATTTCATAATGATCAGTTGAGTAGTTTTCGTGAAAGCCTAACAAACAAACTAAACTTACATTCGCATTTATAATATTAGTAGGATTGTAAACTCAAAATTCAAATAAATTCAAACACAGAACACACAGATGCAAATCATAGTAATATAATGTTATAACAAACGAACAAGTTCCCTGTTTCATTATAGTTGCAGCCAATGTGGATTTATTTAAACATACTTCAAGGTTTTCAGTACTCTTTTCGTATCATATTTCACCAGCTTAGTGAAGTAATTATTTACACATAGGTAAATATATTCTTTATTGTTACTACTTTTTAAATAATATCTTAAGATTAATTAATTCGAACTAGATTTTTGTTATGAAAGTCATTCTAGAAATACATTGTTCGAAGTTTTTGGAGCTTTTCCAATGTAAAGTTGCTTTGCTCAAGTTGCTACAGCGAAGTTAGGAATAGGTTATAGGACGCACCGAAGTCCATTATCAAAGTATAGAATAAAAGATGAGAGATATTTTTTCGATATATTATATACAGACGAAATCATTGTAAAATATATTAGTAAGGCGTTCAAATTATAAAAACAAAAAAAATATAATCGCTTAATTTTTTTTATGAAGGTTTAAAATAATATGAAATATAAGGTTTTATTGAAAATTTTATTATATGTTTAATTACATGGTTACAGTAATAATACAAATTATAATGAAAAATAGTGATTGAGTATTTAATGTCCAAGAAATATTTATTTTTTATCTATTTCAATTGTCTTTTGTCTAATCTTAATTTATTACCTAGTACGTCATTTAATTTAAGAATTTAATAAAATATAAATGTTTGAATGGTTTAGAAAACTTTAGAAAGCGTTTCTAAAAACAGAACGTCTATCTGCAATGAAGAAGTTCTGGAACCTTACCTAAGAGGCTGGCCTATTTAAATATATATAAGCATTCTTTCATATTTTCTGTAATTTCACTTCACTTATACGTCACTAAATTATGAACTTACATCGTCATCGTCACATAAAATGACATATCTAAAATATCTAATTTTCCGAATTAAATACTCTTTCCGAAAAATATGAAAATAACTTTTTTAAAAATAACCGACGTAACAGACAAGGCATGGGGGAAGTAACTAGTTTTATCAGCACTGATACTGAACTGCACTTATTTTTCACAAAATTTGACACAAATAACACGTAAAATAAAATTTTATAGATTTATTTATTAGTATAACATTTAATTGAAAATAAATAATATTTACATAATAGTAGAAAAAAATATTGATTTTAAATATTAAGTTTAAACTAGAATTAATTTACAAAACAAAACACATTATAAAGACATTAGAACAAATAAAAACATAACAAGGATGTTACGAAGATATTTACAGACTCGTAAATGTAAGAGTTTTAATCGAAATATTGATATTGATGAACTCGAAGTGATAAAGTGTTTCTAATTTAAAGTTGCTTTTCAGTACGGATACAAATTGCAAATGATTTCATTCACTGATGAAGTACAGGATAGAGATGGCTATCTATTATTTGTCATAACACAAGCAACGATACTATTGGTAAGAGATTTCTAGAGAAATATACTTCTTGAAGTAGATCTTTTTGGCACCAACAGTGCTTTATGTATAGCAACTTACATAGGTCTCATCACAATATCCTAGGTTTGATATTAAAAGTATTATTTTCATCCCTTTTCTATATTTTTTATAAAAATGTAGGCTCATTTTTTATTTCCTAATAAGTGAAGAACTATAATAGACAAGATAAAAATATTTGTTTCAATTTGTTGTAATAATTTTAATATATTATACACAGACCTAAGTTATTGTACATTTGTTTTATGGTTTATTTAAAATAAAATATCTAAATACGAAAATAATGTTAAGTTCGCAATAAAATCCAACATTTTTATAACAAACGAGTGGGAGTACTTTCGGTCGAAAACAGAATGCTAACAAGATTTTGTAATGGAATGTTCTTTCCTTCTTACAACTTGACAGCGGGAGATGGCTTTACCCATATTATTATTTATTACTGCAGATATACAAGGCTAAATGGCACATATACAAGATTTAAAGGATACATATGGATAGAATAAGTAGGCAATATTTTCGTTTTACAAATGTAGAGTCATACTTATAGGGTATTATATATCATATAATTTTTTAGGGTTTTAAAATTAATTTGTAGATTATATAATCAAGACTTACTTAAATAAACATTTCTTTTATTCATATATTCTAAGTTCATAACTAAAAAAACAAAAAAGACATAAAATCAGATTTCTTTCATTACCGTAAATTTTTAACGCGTTAAATATTTTACGTACTTTTACATTACTGAAACACGCAAAACCTTGACTTAAATAAATTATATTGTCAATAAAGCTAAATAAAACTAGAGCACCTTTTATAAGAACTCACACAAATAAGAAATTCATTTTTAATTATTGAGCTTATGTAGTTATTCGTAAAGTATGGTGTTAGGTAACGTTTGTTACCACTTTGGTTGATTTGTTTTTACAACTCTTTTCATAGTTATATTGTTATATAGAATGAAATAACCCCAGCTTTTTTAATATCATATAGGAAACAAGCAAACATTCATTACATTAGAATATATTGCTCTATCAATAGTTTCTCACAGCTTATTATATAAAGGTAGCTTATGCATATTTTTCTTATTTTATCATTAATTTACATGTTAAAAGGAGATTGGTCTGTATTATAAGGTATAACAAAAATGTATGTCTTTTTATTTGCGCCTTGATATGAGTGTCTACTGAATTATTTTATTACATATAAAAGAACTTTAATGCAAATGTTATGGAATTAAGAGGTATTATTTTAATACAAGTATTATATAAACATGAACTAGATATTGTCGTAGCACGAAGTTAGCCGAATAATCCTCAAGGGATTCGTATCGCGCTCCGTTTAACGTTTTAAATATTAAGCAATTTCTTTCATCATATTCTATGTTAAAATAGTTCTTAGGAAACGTGAAATTATTTAAATATTATTATTTAAATAATTTCACGTTAATTTCACGTTAATAAGTTTAAAAATTATTAAAGTTCTTCAAAACTACTTCTACAGTTCTGCCTTTATAATGTGAGCCAAGTACCTTACTGAGAAGAGACTATACTCGTAGGTCGAATGCCCGGGATGGGAATGGAAAAACGTTTCCTTTCATTTTTAATATTAATTAAGTTTTAAATTTAAAATATTTTCTTTCATAAAAACGTCAGATGTGAAGTATCTAGTAAATGAAATTGATATACCATTCATTTAATTTCATTGCTACTAATATGAGCAAACGATATTAATATTACGAATTTATCTTTATGATTCTTTAAATATACAAAAGCCAGTTAAAAACTTTCTAAAATAAAACTTCACTCGTATATATATATATACTAAAAACATCAAGCAATTTGAAGCTATATAAAGCGAAGGACCTAATAAATTAATCAATCAAATAGCACCCATTTTATCAAAATTCATCATAAAAAAAATCTTACTGGCTATATATATAATATGGTACTCAAACATCCCACCGTTACTATTCACAGCTACAGAGCTTCCGCTCCTAAATTATTATGACACTATAATTCATAAACTTAAAATTTGTGTTTCATTTATAGCAATAGATCCCCACCAGCTGCTTAGAGATACCCTTAACTCTTAACACAAAATTAAATACATCCTAAATTATTGTATTTCAGAATTGTACCTTAAATTTTAAATAATATAGGTAAACTCAGCTTGAGCTAGCAAATCGTTTAAGTATTGTGACCACTAATATATGATATCTTTACTATACTTCTATAGAATAATCATAATACAACTTAAGGTATACATTTACTAACGATAAAGATATTGCTCTAGATTTTCTTAATGCCTATTAAGAGTATTTCTGAGGTTAATTGGGAAAGTAATGAGAAAAATATAAAATTGTATAGAATTACTAATGAATTTCTCTAATATTTGAAGTTTATATACTGTACTTGAAGTTTATATAGTGTAGTTTATCCACTTCTACGAATATAATATAATATATGAAGTCAGGAACGTTAGTTTCCAAGTATGCTTGAATGGTTTAAGCTTTATGAACCGGAACTGACTTTTGCTAAAAAAACTGGTTTTGGTTCAGTAATATGATTTTTTAGTTCAAATTCTTAACCATCTTCTCAATAATACTTTCTTGAGTTATGAGTGGTACACTCATCTATATTTGTATTTCAGCAGTGGGTTGGGCAGTTTTTACTATTTTATTAGTGTTTTAGTGTGTTGTTAGTACTGTTATAGAAAATATAACCATTATTTTCTTATAAGACCTTATGTCACAGGCAGGTATGTATTATAGTGAACTATTATAGAAAAAACAGATATATAAATCATAAATTGTTATCTACATATTTATATTTAAAATTGGTCCTAGTAAATACAAAAGCTATCCTTATTATAGTATAATGACTTAAAATCTGTAACTTTGATTCAAGTATAATGCCTGTACATAACGTTACGGTATATAAGTGTATTACCCTTCGAACGTGTTGCATGTGAATGCTCACGGACACAAACTTAAAACATATTTTGTGACTTTAGACCCTTTTTTGACCTTTTTATTAACCAATTAAAAACTCCGAATAAGAAAAGGCATTTTTGCATGCATACGTAAGGATAAATATATATAACACATTCCCTACCATAACATATTGATAAAAATTACGTATTTTAGTTAAGCGTTTTATTTGTGGCCAGGGTCAAGAAAGGTGTTACCGGTCTTAAAAATTATTATCGGTCACGGTCGCCGAGGAAGTCGCGGGGGCGGAACCCCCCTAAGTTTCCTCGTATCCATATAAGATATCACTCAGGCTCACATATTTCTTGTAATTTAGCTCAAGTTCAACGAAACAGAAACATTGTGGCAAACAGATTGTGGCGGGATTTATATCGAATTATGAAATAATATTCAGTACCTTTTTTCTGTATTTTAGCTTTGGCTATCATTGGATGCCATGAAATAAAAAAGAAAATAAAGATTCTAAAGTAGTACTAGTTATTTTATAGAATATGTTGTTCATTCTTGATGGAACTGCATTTTTAATTACGATTAAGAACACAATTTTTTCTTGTACAAAGTTCCGCTATATTTAAATATGTGTTCTTAATCGTAATTAGTACTAGTTAGTTTTTCAATAGATTTTACTATTGAACAACAGTCATTGAATGCCAGAATCATGTTGTAAGAAGTTTCGTATGTTGGTCATTTGGCTAATATTCTCAGAAACACAAGTCCCATACCCCAACAATTATTAGAGCCTAACTGGAATAGGACCTGCCATTTGTTTATGTACGTTCACTAAGCTACATAATTATTTAACCAGATACGTGGATAAAAAATTATTTAACCTTATTAATAAGCACATTTATTGTTAATATTTATTTAATATTTATTTACTTGATAGTCAAATATATTAAAAACAAAATTTAAATTGAGACATCCGAATTAAAAGTATTTTTATTATAAATTTTGTTGTTTAATTTAATCCACACCTTATTATTAATTATATATATATATATAACAAACGTTTGTAATCATATAACAAACATTTCAATAGGAATATTATTTCACTATTTTACTTAATTGATACAAAATAATCAGATATTTTGGGTCGGGGAATCTTTAGGACTGTCCGCCGATGTATAAAAATAATAAAACGACCTTGGATTAAAAGATGTGACAGTACAAGCGGTACAGTTTTATCTCGCTGACTTTCACAACAGTAGATTATAATTATGATAGGATACCTGTGATAAATGACATGAAAGGCCTGTAAAACATACTTTTTAAACGGGGCCACCACTTCGGAATTATGAGGGTCTTTTAAAATATCTGTGCCGGACATTTGTATTTTATCAATGAGGTACGTTTAACAAACGTAGCCTGTGTTTTTGCTCATATTATTATTATTATTATTTTTTCATTTAATATTAAAGAGGGTTTGTTCAATATTTGAAGATGACACCCTCATAGAAACATTTTAAAATCATCTTCGCTTACATGCTAAATTATACATACTATATAACATTTTTGCTTCTGCCGAGAATGGATGACTTAAAATTACATTAATTATACCTATATCTAGTAAATTTATATCGTTAATAGTTATAAAGTCACGCCTCTCCCGTTCGACCCGAACACATTCCATAATTATGTGGTAAACATCCTCAATTTGGTCGCACTCTGCACATTTTGCAGACTGCGCCTTTCCCACCAGGTTTGCAAAGCTGTTCAAGGGAATATGGTCGGATCGAAGTCGAAAAGACGTGACAAAATCTTTTCTATTTAATTTTACTTCGAAAAACCATGGCGTAAGCGGAAGCGAAGGTTGAACTGTTTTGTACCAAAGTGAGCGATCGGACATCAAAATGTTCTTTCCAAATATCGTTACATTTTATCTTAACTAATCTTGTAAGTTCAGAGAAATATGGAAGTCCATCAAAAGGTATACCATTGAGACAAGCGTCTTTTGCAAGCAAATCCACATCTTCATTCCCAATTAGCCCTATGTGAGATGACACCCACTGTAGTTTAATTATTTTATTCTTTTTAGACATATTTTTAATTGATTTGACTATCTCATATGCAATAGGTGCTCCCATAAAAATTGTTGCACATTTTAAAAGATGTTGTAAGGCACTTTTAGAATCTGTGATGATCAAATAATTACCAATTTCCATCGAATTTATGTATGCAATCGCTTCAGCTATTGCTGACAGTTCTATATGTATTATAGACATATCGTGATTTACCCTAAATTTACATGCCACGTGTAATTGATAATCTAGAAAGGCCATTCCTGATCCTTCACTTCTCTTACAGCCATCTGTATAAATTCTATAAAAAAATATATATTTCTTATTCAAATAGTTCGTACACATATTTCTAAGATTAAAAGGATTATAGCATCTTTTAGCATTATCTATTCCACTAATATTTACTTCTATTACCTCCGACAAATCCACATTGCTTACCTACGTGTCTAAACTGAAACATCCTATTTTGGCATTCCTATAAAACTTTGTTGAATTAAATTTTTCGTGAATTAAAGCCAAAGGAGTTTTGTTTCTACGCTTCCACCTATTATTTTGACAAGCATACATAATTTCGCTTAATAATTTGTAAAGAGTATTTTGATCTAATGAGATACATTTAAACCAAAATTTACCACCAAGGTATTCCCTTCTAACATACAAAGGTTGAAGACTTAATTCGGATTCCATAACATGGATGGGAGTACTCCTAATGTAGCCACCTATTATACGCATATATTGGTTTTGTATTTTATCTAGTTTTCTTAAATGTATATCACAACTACTTCCATAAAGAAAGCTACCATGATCCATACGACTGCGCACTACAGCCACATAAAGTCGACGTAAATGTAATGGTTTGACACCCCACCCAGGACCTACAAGAACTTTAAACAAATTTAACAATTTATTACATCTAACCTTTAAATTGTTTACATGATAGTGCCACCTTAAAGTACTATCCAACCACAAACCTAGATACCTTATATTATCAATAACTTCAAGAGTATTATTATATATATTAATTTTAACCATTTCATTACAGTTTCTATTTTTAAAAATACAAATTTTTGATTTTATGGCAGAGACTTCAAGTCCTAAGCTTAAGGCAGAACCAACAAACTTGTTAACTTCAACTTGCAAACATTGTGCACCATTTGGTACACTTTTGCATGTTATATACAAAACAAAATCGTCTGCATATTGAGACACGTATATATTATTTGTATTTAAATTTCTACATAAATCACAAGTTGCTATGTTAAATAATAATGGGTAAAATGGATCACCTTGAGCTAAACCTCTGCTACACTTTCTAGAAAACACCGCATTATCTACATTCATTTTTATATTTCTGTCGTTCAAAAATTTCCACAAATAGATACACAATTTTTTTCCAAGATTTAGGCGATCTATTTTCCTTAAAAGTATTGTGATATCAACGTTATTATAAGCATCCTTTAAATCTATAAAACACCCAATTGTTTTTAATTTGTTACTTAAGCCTAATTGAATATTTGAAACAAGAAGAGATAAATTTTCTAAAGTTGACCGACCTTTTTGGAAACCAGTAGTTGTTGGCAGTAAAATATTATTATTTTCTATGAACCATTCTAATCTTCTTATTAGGATGACATGAAAAATTTTGCACATACATGACAACAAAGAAATAGGTCTTAGTGCTGTATTTGTATCTGAGTTTCCATTTGGTTTAGGTATAGGAACAATAAAGATATCTTTCCATTGTAAGGGCACAAATCCACTTTTGTAAAATGCATTGAATAATTCTAAAAGAATAATTTTTGCGTTATATGGGAGAAACTTTACCATTGAATATGAAATCATATCAGTACCTGGTGAAGTGTCTTTATTTTTGATACAACTATTTAACTCATGCAACGATATTTCTGATTCTAAGGTAGCATTATCTGAAACAAAAACTGGCATGTCAGATGTTACATAGTCCGGTGCAATGCTTTCGAGTACTCTAATGCATTTTTCTTTATCAATATAATTGTTTGGTATTCCGTATCCCTTGAACCATTTCAACTTAAGCCACATTTCGGCTGGATTAGTTGATTCACCTAAAGAATTACATAAAGTTTGCCATGACTTTTCACGTACTCTGCGAATGTTCCTTTGAGCTACTTGTACTTTATTACGATAGATATCAAAGTTTTGGGGAGTAGCATTCCGTCTTAGTCTAACCAACGCTAATCTACGTTCTGCTACACATTTAGAAAGGTCCGGGTTCCAATACGGTAATGGACGAAAGTTAGTTGGATTAGTGTTCAATTTTCTACACGGTATATAAATATCTGCAGCGATATTCAAAAAATCAATAAAGTTATTTAAATTTAAATTTACTTGTAAGTCATTGCCGTAAGTAAAATCTTTAAACATTTTTTCTAAACGAGTCTTGTATCCATCCCAATCAGCATTTTTGTAGTTGCGCCGTTTACCTGTACTTCTTGTAGAGCCAAGTTCTGTAGAAATTTTTATTAATAAGTGATCGCTTCCCAATGATTCATTTAATACGTTCCAATTAAATTTTAATGCAATATTTGATGAAACTAGAGAAACGTCTGGTGCTGATTGTTGTAGCATACCGTTAACTAAACGAATACGTGTCGGACTTCCGCTATTTAGAGAAGTAAGTGAATTTTCAATTAATGAATCAAATATGTGAATTCCTCTTGTATCTGTTTTATTCGACCAATTGGTATGGTGTCCATTAAAATCACCTAAAATTAAAGATTTTTTTTTGAACTTAACAAAAAAATCATCCCATTCCCTTTGGGTCAATCGGGCAGAAGGAGGACAATACAAAGAAATAACGATTTCTATTACACCACAATTGTTAACTGTAATTCCCACTACCTCTAAAGAACTGTTAACGTCGGTTATTGATATAACGTTTGCTCTAATTGATTTGTGTACTAATAGCGCTACACCCCCATATAAATCATATCTGTCATTGCGAAAGATGTTGTAATCCTTTACCCTAATAGCTGTATTTACATTTAACCATGTTTCACTCAGGGCAGCAATGTGGATTTTTTCCTGTATAAGAATATTTTGTTAAGATACTAATCTACTTTTAATACTTTGAGCATTCCATTGCAAAATATTTAAACTGGTATTTTTATTAAACCTAGCCATTATTTATAAACATTTCCAAAACCGATTTAAACAGTGATCTCTCTGATAGGAATTGAGTTGTCTTCAATATTATCCATTCTAAACAAGTTTGTAAGAATCTAAGAATTTTAGATTGAATCGAAATACCTTTAAGAAATAAAATATCTTTTAATCTACTAAACAGTTCGCTTAATGTAACCTTATCATCTGTGTCTGCGTTGACATTCCACTCACTATTATCCTTATTCTTCTCTTCTGTCTTCTCTTGCCTGTTTCTATCTCCATCTCTTTCATATTATTATGTACTTTTTAGTATAAAAAACAGAAAAATACACACTCTGTATACAGCGTGTGTATATTTGTAACCGAACAAATGAGCACTGCAAATTTATCTACAGCATCGATTCGAATTATAGTATTCTGTTTATATTATTTTGTAACTATTGAAACTGGTAAAGAATCTAACTGATAAGAACTTCCATTGAAGTAGTTTCTTCAAGATTGCTTGTTGTTTCTTTAAGATATATAAGATATAATATTAAGCAAAGATGTTGGATAGACTCACTTATCTCACGGAATGTTCAGCCGCAGCTCCTTCATCAATATCTAGGCTTGATTTAAAAACATCGTGCCTCCGCATTCATAACTCATAAAACTTTATGGTAAAATATTTAGCCGTCGAATTTAAATTTGTTTAGTCATCTGAATAAAGGCTGAGTTCTACGGATTTTCAAGAGATAATAAATATGAGACTAGTTTTCAAAACGTCAAGGATAAAAAACTATTTAAAGTAAAAATTTAAACCTATTAAAGTTTAAAACTAATTATTTACCTAACGCACATAAAATGAGGTTTTAAAAGTTTTCTTAAAAACTGTTCTCGACATGTGACCCTGTGACATAATTACACGCATCAACCTCAACGAAAGACTGTCTCATTAAAAAAGTAGAACGAATACTTTAAATGTTTTATTGTAATAATGTTGTGTTATATAAAAACAAAAACAAACAATAAAAAATATATTACAATATTTTTTATTATCATTAAAGGAAGCGCACGTCATATAAAAATAATCTACCTTTCAACAGATATTATATGGATTAAAAGAACTGGATCCATAACAAAACAAAATTCCAGCAAAAATATGATGTTAGTAAATTGGAAATAAAATGAAAGTGACAAATTTATTTGTTGCATTCTACTTATTTTGAATATTTAATTAAAAACTATACCTACTATGTATTACTTTTATTTTTGTCCAAATATCAAGTTTTCTTAAATTCTGAACACTTTCAAACATTTTTGTCTGTTTGTAAAAAATACAAATAATAAGAATTTAGTCACCTATAATTATGAGTTTATTTTCAATATAATTAAAAGAATAACAATTTGTAACGTAATAAAAGATTAAAAATAGTGGCATAGGTAGAGTACCTTCTTTGCTTTTATAAGGTCGCGAGTTTCATGAAAACGTGAAACCTTATTGTGTATTAACTTCTAGGCTTTCCTCCTTTTGATGTATGGTATGGTGTGATTGTGTGTGTATGTGTATGTGTGTGTAGGTGTGTGTGCGTGCGTTCGTGCGTGCGTGTGTTTGTGCGTGTGTGCATGCACTCTACACAAAAGTGTTTTTAATCTGCAGATTACAAATATTATTTGGATACCCGAGTTGTAGCATTAAAGAATTAGTTTGATTCTAAGCAGTCGGTTCAAAGAAGTGTGTTAAGAATAATAATATATTATTATATTATTTTATGATTTAGGTTTTTAGACGATTTAATGATTTAAATTTACTATACAGAATTATGGATGTTATCACATTTATAAAGTGGTTACAGTTTATCATTTCAATGAAAACATTTCCTTTATGAGATATATTCACGAGTCATCAAGCAATTATGTAAACGATTTAGTTCAGCTGGAAACAAAGGAATGTATTAGTGAAGAGAATATAGCACAGATAATACTAGTGAAGTTAACGAGCAATTAGAATTAATGATTTAGTTACTGTTTATTATTCTCTAAATGCGAATGACATAGAGATGTCTTAGGTCTTCATTAAAGTAAAGAACTAAGATATTTCAATGTTACAATAAAACCACAATAACGAGTACAAGTAATCGAAACGGTGTTCTAATTAGTTTTATATAAATACTTTAGTAAATAATAAAACATACTAATTGGTTATATTCCGTGTTAATCATCTGATTGGTTGAATTTATTTTAGACAACCAATCACAATTATGAATTAGATTAAATTAAATTAAATGATTAATAGTTACATGTAGTTCTAATTACTACTACATGTAGTTCTAATTGAATTGTGATTTTTTTTTATAATGTCTACAATCGATTTGAATTGTGATTTTTTTTTATAATGTAGACATTATAAAAAAAATCACAATTCAAATCGATCTCTAATTTATAATATAATTTAAAGATAAAGAGATTTGATTCACAAAGCCCAACGTATTCCGTTGTAAGAAAGATGTTTGCAACTCTTGAGTTTTAATCGATGTATTAGCATCGGTTAGCTCAAAATGTAAGTGGCATTTCTAAAGTTAGAAACGGTCCTACTTAAGTTGCTTCTTAGCAGAGATAAAAATTGTCTGTAGTTTTGTTCAACAGCAAATTTCAGAATGGGAATGAATATCTATTATTTGTCATTAGACAAGTAGCCTTTCTGTTTGCAAGATATTTCAGAGATATAGCAACCACACATACCTACATACATTGATCTTGTGTTATTATAGCTTTAAGTCTATAAAGAGCTTTGTTTTATTTCCATGTCATTACTTTTTAGAACAATTTAGGGCTACTTATCATTTCATAATAAACATTAATCTGTCAGATATACAATGAATATTTTTTTAATTCTTACCGGTCAGTAATTTATTTAAAAATATTAACATCAAATATCTATTACACTTTTTATATATTTTTGATACTTTGTCAAAAAAATTGTAATAAAAAAACATAATTCACTAATTTGCAATTGATTAATTGATTGACACAACAATTGATTTTAATCACTAAAATAAGTATGTCTTTTAACAAATAGAATCATCGTTGTGCTTGAAATTGAGTTGCGAGCCCGATTCGATACTCGTAAAAAAATATTTTACCAGAAAAAACAAATTCTATTTTATAAAACTTAATATTATATCTGAGCATACATTAACGAATACTGAACTGACCTTACACACTTTGAACTTTTTTGTAGTTCACACTACACTTAGAACTACAACAAAACTACACTTATACATACTATGGTCAATAACAGCAATACTCCCAATAACAAGAGATAAGTTCCTTCAATCCTAATTCTAATACACTAGAGATATCTAAATCATCAAACTAACTATATCCCGAGGCAACTTCTAACTAACTTGCAAGCATAAATGGCAGTTCTTAGTATGCTCCAGGCGATTGGAAAACGGAATATGTTCAACAGTATGCGTTCAGACGTAAAACTTATATTGGATTCAAATGTAATTTGGTTAAGTAATATTTAATAAATATTATTTCTTAAAAATTTATGTTAATACTCTTTCAAGTATTAACATAAATTTAACTCTAATTTAAATCTACGGCATTTTGTTTGCAATAGTATTAATCCTATAAATATCCCTATCTATTGGATCATAACTGTAATATTTCGAAGTAAATATAACATTTTAGTGCTATTCAAGGTAAAATATGCACTATGTCTATCTAATATAGAGAAAGTACTAATTACTAATTACTATTAATATAGGTCCCCATTTTAATTTATTCAAAGAAATTAGAATAAGTGGCCTAGTAAATTATATAAGAAAATTAAATAAATAAGTAGTGTTATTAATAATCGTTAAGGTTAACTTGAATTACTTATTAATAGATATGATGTTCTGGAAAATATTAAGAATATTAAAGATAAATAAAAAATAAAAAAAGATAATTAAAAAATAAATAAAAAAAACAAAAATAATAAGAAATCCTTACTATATCTATATCTGAGAAAGTTCCTCGTACTTCAAACACAACCCTTGTCGCTGTCAATAGCAATATTTGTTTTGTAAATGCTATTTGTGAATCACAATGGAATCAGCAATGAGATTAGTTAAACGAGCTTAAAATCGTTTTGGGCAGAAATGTTTTTGATATCTAAATGATTTTATTATGATTGACAAATTAGAAATATATTTTACCTTTCAACGTAAATTATTTTTTTGTAAAACTTTTTGCCATTGTAAGTATAATTGAATGAAAAATGAATGAATGGTTGAAAAATTGACCCAAAATAGTACTATTAAAAAACGTTACATAAATATAATCAAAGATACTACATGTTTCTATACTGTAAACGGCACTTAATTGCATACTATTTTAATCGAAGTATTTACTTCGACTCTCGACGTTTCGGCCGTAATGCAACGACCGTGGTCACGAGTAGAGTGATGATCCATGTTGTCATCATCTTGTAGCCGCCCAAGTTTTTCAAACTACCCACGGTTGATATCCATTATTTTTATTCAAAACATCCGACGATTTATCCAAAGACACGTCGGGAAATGTGGACGTCGTTCCACATTTCCCGATAACCAGATTCCACGAAGCCGACAACCTATATCCGTCCTCCCAAATTTCTAAACAAACATAGCGAGCATCTATTAAGGGCACACAACACCTAACAGGAACAACTATATCATTCATATATATATTAATAATTTACTTGTAGAACAAAAACAAGTACTATATTTTCTATAGCCTTCGTCATAAATGGAGTGGTCTGAAAATAAATTTATTGTTTTTTTTAATTTTGATTTTTCCTTCAGATTCACATTTTTTTAAAGAGTATTTATTTGTCTAAAATAATTTAAATTCTATATCAAATTGAATTACCTAGTATGGACTGATTTATTAACTATGGTTTGAATCCATCAACATTTAAGTTTATTATCTTATAAATTTAAAATTTGAACTAAAAGAAGCCAACACCAGCACTATACAATTTAAATACTAACTTGAATGTACTTCCGAATTGGAAGACTACTTTACTTCTTATAAAGATTGTTTTTATAAATGATTAATGTTTTACTAAGTTAAGATTATTCCAAATGCATAAAATATAGAATCTTTAAAGACTTTAGCAAAAGGTCTCGAATCCCAACTGTCCACGAACTCACTTTCAACCCCATTTTTATCATTAACCCCAGGAGTAAGATGCAATTGCACGATACTGTTCCCCGTGCTGTCGTAGCAGTGTCACGTCATACCAAGAGCTGAGCGTATTTTACCAACAGCGAGGATGAGGTGACGAGTACATTGTTCAGGCGAGCAATAAAGGCGACACTTTACAACATTGTAGAGTATAAGATAAGTTGGCCATAAAAGACAGGACTCAGACAGACTCTGCTGTCGTAGAAGCTCTGGTCAACATAAATAAAAATATAAAAAATAGTAGAACGTTACAATAGTGTTTTTGTAGGAAAATAGTTATAAATGTCAAAAAAATAAATAAAAATAGGGAGTAATTTTCATGTAAATAATAACAGTAGGTACATTGAAATAATAATCTATGGAAAATATATTTTGTAATAAAAATATTACTGAACAAATACAATTTATATTACTACAACAACATGATTTTAAAACGTCGGTTATCTGAAACCCTTAAAATATTGGTTTACTTTCATTCTATATTTATTTAAAAAAAGCATCTTAACATGTATATTTTCAAAAGTGATTATCTTAAAACATTAGCTAACTCTATTAGTTTGAAATATACCCTAAAGGCTTATTAGTTAAAGTAACTAAATTCTATTTGGGTTATTCCCACAGAAATAATAATAAATATTAATTAAATTATCATTTGTGGTTATTGAAACACCTAATAAACTCTAAATCTACTTCTGTAAAATTGTTTAGGCCACCCTATTTTGATAGTGTTGGGACACAATATGATTGGCATAAAAGATAAACTACTAAAATTAAAAACCTTTTTTTAACATTAGATGGATGGATTATCCGAATTATGACTGTGAGATTGAATGAGTTACGGCAGCGAAGACGTCATCGCTGCCATCGGTCACAAGACGCCACTCACATTAGAAGATCCAAAATGGTTGTGCCGACCATAGAGTGATAATAGCGGGACAATAATAAAAAGAAAACGTCAAATTCATACCGTAGTTACATTTTATCTGACAATTTTAAAATATAACCTTAGTATAACAAACGTCAAGCGGTTATAATTTAATCGATATTGTCTCTTTCTGCTCAATATATTGCCAAAATAAACAAAAAATAAAACACCCTCAATAAATACAAGCTATTTGAGTAAAATGTACCATTTTATTTATAGCAATACGCAAATACGGATTGCACATAACGCAATGCGACAAGCCCGGGAATGACAAATGACATATATAATATCTCTTTGCATTATAACTTCCCCTACATCTTTAAAAGTAACAATATTATGTATTTAGTAATACTTTCGAATTTTTATTCGCCTGATACATTATATGGTCTCGACAATTTTTTTTTATATCCCTTACGTTTCGAAAAACACTAACACCTAAAGCTTAAGTTTTCATATTTTATCTACGTTCAGAATATTTATTTAAGATTTACGCTTATATAAATTAATAAACGAAATAAACCTTCACTAGTTGTGACGGAGAGATAAGTCTTTGAGATTATTTGACATATATTTGGTTTAAGAATATGTTAATTTTGGAACTATTACAAGACGAAGCTTCTTAGCATTCCATTGATTCACCGTGCGGGTGCCGGGCCCATTGCGTTGCAAGGAGAGGAGTGCAAGCAGTGCCTGGGACTTGCGACCCAGGAGTAGGTTTAACTACCCTTTATTATGCGCAAAAACGCTCACCTTCACCCTCCACACTCCTCTCCCTACCTAACCAAATTTGGAAAGAACCTACTAATGCCGCCTTTGAAATACGTTCTAGAAATGAACCGATGCTTGTCCTAGAAAGGCCAAGGTCTTTAAATAGGCTATAGAGAGATTTTGCTGTTATACCTCTCGCTCCCACTTCTACCGCGCACAAACTAACTATAAATTCATTCCTGATCAGTTCATTGGTCAGTTCGTAATTCTTATTGAGTTTGAATGTGTGATCCCTTGGGATGTTTGTTTTCCAAGGAACAGTAAGCTCCACAAGTATCACGCACCTCAGATGTTTCGAATACAGGAATAAGTCCGGTCTTGATGACGAAACACCAACATCCCCAGGGATTTTGTAATACTTTTCATACGTGTCCATCATGAGAGTCCAATCAGGAGCCGCGCCTAATATTGAATAAGGCTTCGCTTTTGATTTTTTGGAGGAGCCTTCTTTTACGAATTCTACAGATCGTTTGGTGGTTGTTATACCCTTCCACGCTCTTGCTATTGAAAGACTAATCGCTTCCCGTATAATTTCTAATACCTTATCGTGGCGACGCTAGTATTGTTCTTTATCTAGAAGTACCCTACACCCTACTAATAGGTGTTTCGCGGTTCCTATTGCCTCCCCACAGATGTTGCAAGACTTTTCGGTGGCTTTGCCCCATCTTACTAAATTACTTTGATCTGGAAGAGTCATTTGGAATGCATTAAGATAGAATTTTAATAATTCTGCGGACCAATCATAAATTAAGGTGCGCCACTTCAAAGCTAGTGGAATACAAAAATCTCCTATGGTCACCCATTCGTTTTAAATTTTTAGGCTCATCACGTGGAGTCGGTAATTATCGTTTTCGTCTTGTCGAATAAAAGATTTTGTTATGTCTATGTCTTGAACTTTCCTACTTCTATTACTCCTACTTCAAGTCTTAGGATTAATTACGTAAAAAAATTGATTGATTTTATTTAATTTAAAAAGAGTAACTGTTGAGTTTCTATCCAGCTCTTTGCAGCAGAACAGCATTTTGATGGTAGCTTAATCACAAACTGACTATATATATATTTTTTAATGTAATAAAAATGATTCAAAAGTGCGAGTAGATATCTACTTAATGACAGATTTTTCTTTTATTACATTTAATGTGATATTTATATACTAGATATTTATTATAACCCTTTTTAATCCATATAGTTTAATTATCATTTAAATGTCACATATAAGTCATATTACTTTCAATTAAAATGAAATATGTGAATTTCTTTAAATAAAATAGATAAATCACTAGCCAGGATATCATTGCCTTTATCTATATTAATACATATAATGAATGAATGAAATATGACATTCAGACTTAAGGTACTTCAATGTTTAATTTTAATTAAAGTATAAAAATAGTAATTAAAACATTTTTATTGTATAAATATAATATTTAAATTATTAAGTAAACCCTTCGTACCACTATATAAACTTTTTGACTTTTAAAACATTGTGCACCATGTCTTCTTAGCAAGTCTTGTAAAAAAACTAGCAATTAGTTCAAGAGTTAAGAACAATAAAATAACTTTAAAACAAAGTTATTTTATTGTTCAGATATAGAGGTTTTCCAAGACACTATATCTATTTATACTTATAGTACTATTTTATTCTAAACCTGTTTAATGTAATATTTATAAAAACATGTTAAAAAATAAGAAAAGTAAGAATTTTGAAAATGGACTTTATATAGTATTACTTTTTTGGAAATATAAAATACTAGATATTCGCAGCGACTTCACCCGCTCTATATAGGAAAAAAAGCCATATTATGGAGGCCAAAAGGTTTTTACACTTATTTACTCAGGTAAAGTACTTTATTAGGGATAGCTGTTGCCCGTGACTGCGTCCACGTAGACTGTAAAAATATATTTATATGGCTTATGATCGTAGTCATAAATAGTCACGGGCAACTGCTAGTAATAAAATAAATCCCTTTATCATAGTGTTCTTAGTGATTATAAATAATTTTAACTCAGAATGTTTATATTTATTAATATTCGTATATAAATGATAAATTCTTGAATCACGTTACTTAATACATTTATAATTTATTAAATTGTCGAAATCTTCAAGCGGATCCTTATTTTTTAACGTATTAAATATTGCCTATATTGTTCATCAGGGATATGTAGCATTCTAAAGGTAAAACATTTTTTTAATCGGTTCTGTAGATTCGGAGCCTATTCAATTCAAACAAACAAACATTCAAATATTGCTTTTTTAATATTAGTGATGATGATGATGATGATTAAACCTAGCCTATGTTCATCAGGACTAATATAAGATTCTAAAAGAAAAAGATTTTTTAAGTCGATAGTAGTTTCGGAGCCAATTCAGTTCAAACAAAAAAATAATCAAATATTTCCTCTTTATAATATTAGTGATGATGATGATGATTAAATATAGCTTATGTTCATCAGAGGGATAATGTAAAATATTTTTTTAAATCGGTTCAGTAGTTTCGAAGCCTGTACAATTCAAACAAACAAAAAAATCTTTCCTCTTTATTTGTTTCAATTTTAGGTTTGGATTTCAATTATTATTGAAAATAGACTAATTTATTACCCTTATGAGATAACTATTTTGACTAGTGTAATTAAGTTACGTTAATAGTTGTTAAGAATAATCTTTGTTACCGAAACATTTCTATTCAGTTTGATAAAATATGGTACAATATAGGTACTTACTCGTCTTCGTAGAAAATTCTATTGCTTTTCAATTCGCACCTCATACATGGATAAAGTTGATTTTACTCGACCACAATATAAGCACGACTTACGAATATGTTGCTTATCTTTGTAGGAGATGTGTTTTACGAGCACACTGGTATCCTATTGAATATCGAATAATAGCGATTCTGTCCTTATTCTAGACTTTAAAAATAGACTACAAAATTCGTTTATTTTCTGGAGAGCAAATTTTATTTAGTATATACAATATTTTGATATCAAAACATTCTTAAAATAACATGAATATGTCATGTGGATTCAAAATTAAAGATATATTACTAAAAAAAATATATTCTCTTTTTAAAATGTTCTCCGGTAATTTATAACGAAGCATATAAATAGCAGAATCCAACTAGGATTCATCTACGATACAAATTATAATCTACATCTCCACAAAATACTACATATTTAACGTTATGTTTTGGAATATGAATTAGATAGATATATTATATGACAAATTTTTATCACCTAAATAAGGTCTCAAGGTTATTCATCTTTTTTATTTTGCTACAAACTAAGAAAAAGAAAATAACACTTAGAGCTTATAAACGCGTAGTTTTTAACCAACAGAATCCTTATTAAGGATACTTTAGTATCCAGACCATGGGCGTACCGAGGAGGGGGGCAGGGGAGGGGCAGCTGCTCCCCCCTGGACATCGTATATCTCCCTACTATCTTCCATTGTAAATTAAAATTGTTATTTTACATTAATAAATAAAACCAATTAAGTTTTAAAAAGTTGTTATAGATATATGTATTACAAACAAATACAATTCTCTAGTAAAACTTTTAGCAAACACTTTAAAGTCTAAAATCTTCATTAGAAGCGAGAGAAGAGCGTTTGCTCTTTCATTGTTAAACCATGCTCAGAAAATTAAAATGACAGCTAAAAAATTACAAAAATATATAAAAATGTACTGTATATAGATAGTGTGGCTCAATCTCAACAATATGTTTAAAATAAACTTTTGGATTATTGGCCACGTTTTTTGTTCAACATTATATATTTTTTTGCCATCTACAAAGAATAATCCAAGTGCAAAGTAATAAATACATTAGTAAATTTATTTTAATTCAATTTAACATTTATACATTTACTAATAATTGTAACTGTTTTAGATTTATGCAAGCAGATCATAAATATATCTAAATATAATTAATTACTTTAATTTAAATAGGTAATTTGAAAAATGTGAACACCGCCAGTTACAGCAACAGCGTTGTTAAGTTGGACGGAAGGTTTTTATACTTTCCCTCGGGTACAGTTCCCTTTTTAGGGATTAATTATTCTCTATGTTATTTTCTGCACCTCTGGCAACCTGTGTGCAAATATTCATGAGAATTAGTTTTCTCAACCGATAGTATGTAAAAGTGCGACAAACAATTAAAATCACATTCTCTTTTATAGTATCAATTAAGATTATATCTGTAGTAAATGAAAATAGAAAAACTATGTACTTTTGAATGTCGGTTTTTGTGATCTTTATAAGTAAATTTATTTGAATATGATAATTTTAATAATTTACGAAATATTCTATGTATATAACACTAAAGAATTTTATTACATAGAATGTTTAGTAAACTATTATAAGTCTATAATATTTGTAATTCTGGAGATTATAAGCAACAAAGATGTTTTATTTTAACGTAGAGTAACAAATTGATAAATAAAAAAAAAATCATGAAAATTATTAAATTGTAACTGTATACTCGTAATAGTACTTCACCGACTAAGTACAACATAAATGAGATAAGTACCTTTAAGACTGGCATAATGGCTTCTGAGTCATGTTTTTAACTCACTAGAAATTTGGATTGATTATTATTTTAACTTCATGCTTCTTTATAATCATAAATCTATTTTCCCTAAAAATTCACATCAATGCTTCGTTCAGTGGTCAAATTCAAAGATCTGAGCCTACATTTAAAAATATTTATTAATTTACTAGTTGGTACATTATTATGTAATTAAGATAATGATGGTACATTATTATAGAATTATACCATAAACAGACAAACTATAGAAAATATACTTTGAAATTGATATGATAGTAAGTAAGATAAATAAGTCACAATTTGAAAAGAGAATTTATCGCAGTCTTTGGTCTCTTAATAGTGCAGTATTTTTTTTCCCGAGCTTATAAAAACAATTACTACTCACTATATCTCTGTTGTTGTCTGGAGAAGCAAACTGAATTTCTTATAACATATAATATATGTATGGAGTTAACATGATATATATTTATAGAGTGAATTGTAAAAATGATTGCGAGGTCCGCCTTGATGTTTTATTTTTTTTTCGAGTTATTATTATTTTATTATATAATAGTCTCTTTTGAACGTTTTGGATAATTTGTTTTATTTCAGGCGATCTAAAAAGTATTCTAAAGAAATTGGGTTATTATTCTATTTTCGCTAAATAATTGTTTGTTACATTTACTTCTGGCCACAAATACTATTACTATTGATAAAGGGCCTCAACGTTTAAAGGACTGTATTGCAGCCAATGGATACCACTTCGCATAAGCTTTTTTTATTTTTTATTATTTTCTATTTGCATCTTAAACTAACACACTGTAAAAGTAATAAATGTTATTTGCAATTTAAAAAAATATTTTTTTCTTTGTTACAATATTTATGGAAACACTAGATAGATTTTTATTAGTACCAATGTTTCCATAAATATTTTGTCTTTTCTGAAAATAGTTTCTTTGATGTATGTCCTTTCGTATTACTGTCGAACCCTATAATTTAAAATCTATAGGTTCAATGACCAACTGTACCTTAAATTAAAGGATGCCACATGTGAATCACGGTACAGTGTTATCTCGCTGCCTTTCACAGTGACAGATTGTAATTACGATAGGATACCTCTTACAAATGACATGAAAGGCATGAAAATACACTTTTAGATGCCCTCGTTTTGGAATTATAAGGGTCTTTTGAAAAATCTTCTACCGACGACGGTTGTTTTTTCTCAGTAAGGTAGGTACGTTTAATTTTTCTTATTTATTTGCAGCATCGCATCGATTCAAGATAACTTTTAATAGTGGTAAAACTTCTAACTGTTAAAAACTAAAACTTCCACTGATGTATTTTCTTGATGATTATTCTGTCTTGGTTCAATGCTTATATTATGCAAACATACTGGATACTCAGAGATTTATCTCATTCTTCACCTAAAAACATCGTGCCCCCGCGTTCATAGCTTTTAAAAGTTTATGAGCAATGGTTTACTTTCACATTTGAATACGTTTTGTCATCTCAATAAGGATAATCCACCTAATCAAAAATGAAGTGGGTTTTATATACTAAAACATGTTCAAAATGATTCATTTATTGAATTTTTAATTAAAGTTAAATAGTAATTATAGATATACTTAATCTATAAAAAGAACCCTCTGAAACTGTTCTCGAAATGTGACCCTGTGACATACTTACACACAACGACGTTAACAAAAGGCTGCCTCATTAAAAAATGAAACAAGCACTAAGATTACCATGTATTAAGAAATCTAAACCAAAAGTCACAGCAAAAATATTACATAATAATAGTATGTCATAAATAAAATGAAATAATAGTTAAATTAGGTACAAAAAAGACACCATTTTTGGTAGAATTCTACTTATTTTTAATGCTTCATTAGGAATAATAATATATATTCGAGGTCAAGACACAACTCTTTTTAAATTTGACACAATGCCAGATATTTCTTTGTGTATATCGACAAAAAAAAAACAAATACAATATATTTTTCTATTAACTCATAATGTCATAAAGTCCATTTCACACTAAAAGATGGAAGATATAGAAATATAAAGTATAACAAATGCTTCTTTGAGGATTGTGAGAAGTAAGAAACATTTATTTTAGTATTAAGGCAGGATAAAACTTAAAAACCTGATTCGTCTTTATGCTTTATGACATAAGACGAAGTATTGAATAATTTAGGTTTAAATTTAAATTAGTCTAGCCTTTAGAGATTCTAAGCAATATTATAACCATTTAGTTAAACCAACAAATTAAAACACAACAGCAAGACACAAAAACAAAATAAGAAAAATTTGGTTCTCAATAATAACTAAACCTCAAAAACAACTAAACTAAACTTTCAGCTTAGCAGGTTCATTAACCTCCTGCTAGATCTACATCGTACAAAGGATATTGAATTTAATGTCTTGTTAATACGATTTTATAACAAGAATACGTACGTCTTTTAAGAATCATTGATGAGTCAAGAGTCACGTTCCGATCTCGATCCGAAAATCGTGTGACTTTATTATATCTGCAAATATTTCTAATTTATATAACTACATGTTATTTTTGAGAATATATTTATATACTAGCTTTCCGCCCGCGGCTTCGCCCACGTGTAATTCGGTTATATATAGCGTTTTTTAATGATCTCGACAGGGCTTTTTCTTCCACAGGCTGAAATCTTGTTACAACTGGAATTAAATATAGCCTGTGTTACTCAGGGATGATGTAGCTTTCTAATGGTGAATGTTTGAAATCGATTCAGTAGTTTCGGAGTTTATCGATTACATGTGTAAACAAACAAACATATAAAAAAATAGATTGTTCCTCTTTATAATATTAGTATACATACAAATCTATATAGAAAAAGTAAAGTGAGACAAAATCATCGTCTCAAAAGAAAAAAAAAACAGGATTTATAGGACGAAGAGGCCTTACAGGATTTCCTTGTAAACAATATTTTTAGTTTTTTTATTATTTACCAGGATGAACAGGTTAGAGGGAGAGCTGACACGCGAGCAAGCAACATACAGTTGTCCATGAGAGAAACAATCTTCTCTTAAATCAACACCAGCGACTTTAAAAGTTTGCCCTTGAGACTTATTTATCGTCATCGCAAAGCAAACTTTTAGAGGAAATTGAAGGCGCTTAAATTCAAATGGAAGGTCATTGGGCATTAGAGGAATGCGCGGGACGAATACCGTTTCTCCTCGGGCACATCCTGTCAAAATAACGGCCTCAACTAAATATTTATGTAAGGCTTTGACTTGCAACCTGGTGCCGTTACACAATTTCGGTGGTTTCAGATTACGTAGCAACATTACCGGTGTACCTTTTCGCAGTGCAAGCCTATGGTATGGAAGACCAGCTGGTTTAAGTGAATTTAAGAATTCGACCGGATAATTTGTAGCGTCGTCTGCATGGCATGGTGTGTCTATGGATTTATAAATCTTTTCTTCTCCGTCGAATGACTTTAAAAGTATGTCGTTAATAAATGCAGCTTGTTCGTTCTTCGGAGTCAAAATAGCTCGTTCGCAAAACCATTCTATAGGCTTGTCTTGTATGTCGGAAATACCTGGATAAATGTGTTGTATTAGCTCCTCGATGGTATATACTAATGTACACATATCTTCAGGGATGTCAAATATACCATCCCTGGTAGGATGTTCACCATTTCCTATTTTTAGAAGACTGGTTGAAAATATACCAGCCGTCGAATCACTCCCCAGATAGGCTCTCATGTTTTTAGTTAACGTTATACTTTTTACGGAGGACCACAAAATCGATCTTTTAAGGCATGCTTGTACTTCATCAGCACGAGTTCCCTTGGGTACCACCGGTAAGGTTTGTCTAAAATCTCCAGCAAACAGCACGGTTACGCCACCCATTAAATTTTTATTACCCCGAATATCTTGTAAAGATCTGTTCAAAGCCTCAATTCCTCTTTTGTGTGCCATGGTGATTTCATCCCAGATAATAATTTTTGTATTTTTTAATACTTCAGCTAGGTGACTTTGTTTTGAAATACTGCATAAGGGTGTTTCTACGCGAGTCAAGTCGAGTGGTAACTTAAAACATGCATGCGCAGTTCGACCACCTTCCAGCAATGTGGCCGCGATCCCTGATGAGGCGACAGCCAAAGCAATATGTTTTGAGCTTCTAATTTTAGCTAAAATTAAGTTTATTAAGTAGGTTTTTCCTGTGCCACCTGGCGCGTCTAGAAAGAAAAGTTGTCCTGAATTTGTGTTAACACTATGCATATTTTATCGTATGCTTCCGTTTGTTCTATTGTTAAAGTATTTTTATGGTCCTTGACGAATCTCTCTAGAAAATCTGTATTGTAATTAGTCTCTCTTAATAACATAATGTTCCCTAAATCGAGTGGCCTGGTTGGTTGTGGCAACCCATATTCCTTAAGTGAACGCCCACCTAATGAAAGAACGGCTTCCTCAAGAACTTGCAGGCATTTGTTGTATACTTCACTACAAATGTTATCAACATCCTCTATGTTTCTGTGGACTTGATGTTTATAATCTTCCGATAAAATATCTTTAAATTTATCCCAAAGTCCTAATGGATCTGACACTTGACAAAACACTAATAATATTACAAACAAATCCCGAATTCTAGAGGGAGATTCAGAAAGTGCAGCATCTTGTAAGGTAGCATACCAGTGCTGGTCGTCTTCAAGCAAACCCAAAGCTTTGCAAGCAGATTGAAAAGTGGGATGTACTTCACCGTTAACCGTTCTTAGAGCCTCAAATGAAGTTGGCCCTTTTACTTCATGCAGAAGCATACGTAAATAGAAACACTCCGCATTATTGGGATGCACAGTATACACTCGGCCCAACGCGTTTTCTTTTTTTATATCTGGCCAGTCCTGTACGTCAGCTCCTCTTTTTCTTCTTTCAAAGTGACTATTTTTATGCCAAGTAAAATACGATGGTACATCTGAATAAATCAAAGTTTTCGCAAAAATATCTACTTGACAAAGTTTAAAGAAGGCTAGAAGCGTAGTATTTGGTGGATTATTTAATCTTTCGATAATATTTTCTTGGTTAAAGTATATTCTCTGTCCGTTCTCTAAGTGTACTGCAAGATGAATAACTGGAGGAAAATGTTCATGAATCGGAAAGCCAAAAATCCGCCAAACAGCCTCCGAACTACTTATATATCTACCATTTTCGTAAGTAGTCACCTCGTCATTTTTATTTTCAAGGGCGAAAGTAGCCTGATCCGTCCCTTTATTCACATATTTGCATACATATTTAATAGAGTTTACTGAATTACAGTACTCGACGTTAATATGAGCACCAAAACTTCTTGAAAGTACAGCATTGTAAGGAACAACCCATCGATTATCTAAACATACTCCTTTAATGTCAACAGTAAAGCCACCATCTTCTGGAGAACGACGCCTGTATTGTGGGTAACCGTCTTCGCCAGTTTGAGTTTCTTTAATGAGTTGTTTCGGAAATCTTTTACTGCAACTGTTTTGTTTCATGCAAGGTGACTTGAAATTAAAACTTCCACATGGACCATGCATCATGTTAGATTTAACGATTTCATACAGTTTTGGGTCTGTTTCTGGATCTGGTATTTCGGCACTAATAACTTTATCAATGAGATCTGTCGTTATGCTATTTTTAAGCCAGAGTAGTATGTGAATGTGTGGAAGGCCACGCTTTTGCCATTCGACTGAGTACATAAAACATTCGACTGAGTACATTTTCTTGGTGGTAGACCATAACATCCGGTCGCCGGCAAAGTTACCACCCATCGGGCAGAGTCGTGCCGCAAAGCGACCTAGTCGTGTTCCGGCACGTTGCTCGATGAAGCCGTTTATGGGAAATGGGTCTGAATAGTTGCGGTGCGTTGGCGAACCGGTTTGACGTCGGGTTGGTGTTTGTTTTGTCGGGTGTCTAGTCGAGGAGGGTAGCGGGATCCGAAGCGACGGCTTTCCGCTGGCCGCCCGCAGATAGTTGGGGGCCCAATTAGTGGGTTAGCCACCCACGAAAGGCTGCCCCGCCAGCTGCGAAAAATCCCAGGGTGGCTCCATCGTGCTGGTTGGCGACCAGACGAGGAGGCCCGATGGCGATCCCTGGGGGGGTTCGGGCGTCCCCGCAGTCTCCAGACTAGCCTCCCAGTGGCAAGACATCACCAATTTCGACGTCGGGTTCGATATGTACCGCCTCGTTCAACTGCCATTTCCCATCCCTATTCACTTTTATATTTATTTTTTTTATGAAAAAGTTTAAAAAAGGGAACAAGTTAAAGCAGCGGTTGCACTCCTCCTCATATAAAGTGCACCTCACTAATATAAGGGGTTTGCACTCAAATCTTTTAGCTGTCCACCACCACCTGGAGACAGAGCAGCCGCACTTGCTCTTTTTGACGGAGACGCAGATACAATGTCCTTTGAGCGCTGCATACTTGGATTATCCCGGTTACTCGTTAGAGCACAACTTTCGCTCACGGGCCGGAGTCAGTGTGTATGCGCGGAACGACCTCTGTATTCAGCGTCTCCGTCACCTTGAAGACCCCACTTTTTCTTCCCTATGGGTTTTAGTGGACACAGGAAACGAAAAAATCCTGTATTCCTGTGTCTACCGTTCGCACAGCGGTGACCAGGAGACAACTCGTTTATTTGAGTATCTCAGTGAGGCTGCAGATATGGCTCTGTATCAGTACCCTTCGGCGCAGCTCGTCTTTCTGGGGGACTTTAATGCCTGTCATCAGGACTGGCTGTTCCCGTACCAGAAGACCGACCATGCTGGAAGAGAAGCGCGGAACTTTGCGTTGTCCTTGGACCTCTTTCAGCTGGTGAGGCAAGCGACAAGGGTACCAGATGTGGTAGGCCATACAGCCAATTGCCTGGACCTTCTGCTGACAACTGATCCGGACAGGTATCGTGTAGAGGTCACGTCCCCCTTGGGAACCTCCGATCACTGTCTGGTGAAATCTGTATTTACATATTCCCCACCAGCTTTCGAACCACATGGTGTTAGGCGAGTATGGAAATACAAGTCAGCAGAATGGGATGAGATGCGGCACTTTTTTGCGTCTTATCCTTGGCGGCAGGTCTGCTTCTCTTCTTTGGATCCGTCGAGTTGCGCGGATGCTATAACTGATGTGGTGCATCAGGCAATGGAGTATTTTATTCCTTTTGCTGACGTACCCATCGGTGGCAAAGCTCGCCCATGGTTTAATGCCGAATGTCGTCATGCACATGACCGAAAACATTCGGCATACCTTATTTGGGCTGATGCTCGAAGCCGCAAAACTCCGGATGTAAGTATAAAGAAGAGAGCCTTTAACCAAGCTGCCAAGTCCTACAAAAAGGCATTGCGGAAGGCTCGTCTCGATCGAATCGCTAAGAATGGCGAAAGGCTCTCTGCCAGACCAACTGGCAGTCGAGCTTTCTGGTCTCTTGCGAAAGCGATCGAGTCGAATTTCTGCCAGCCCTCACTGCCTGCTCTGCTGAAGCCGGATGGATCCCTGGCCCACACAGCAACAGAGAAAGCGAATGTATTTGCTTCTCTGTTTGCTGATAATTCGCATCTAGACACTGGCAATGCTTCTCCAGCACATCTTCCTCACTGCGGTATTTCGATGCCTGAAATCCGCATCACTAACAAAGAGGTATGGAGAACATTGTGTCGTTTAGATGTGAATAAAGCCAGTGGTCCTAATGGTATACCAGCCATTCTGCTGCAAAAGGCAGCCGTGCCGACCCTGTCAATTACAGACCGATTTCAATCACCTCCATACTCTGCAAGATTATGGAGCGTGTATTGAACTCGCGCCTACTAGCATACCTAGAAGGTAACGATCTCCTCAGTGACCGACAATACGGGTTTCGCCGTAATAGGTCTACTGGGGACCTCCTAGTGTATGCTACACACATTTTAGGCGAGGCCATCGAGAAGAACGGAGAAGCGGTCGCCGTCTCTCTGGACGTCTCGAGGGCATTTGACAGGGTCTGGCATGCGAGCCTTATATGCAAGCTTTCAGCGTACGGTATATCTCCTGGTCTGATCGGCTGGGTAACGGACTTTCTGAGCCACAGATCTCTCCGAGTAGTTGTCGACGGGTGTTCCTCGGAACCCTTGACAATAAATGCCGGAGTGCCTCAGGGGTCCGTTCTTTCTGCAACTCTGTTTCTGCTGCACATTAATGATCTGTTGAAGCCCGGTATCTATGGGTATGCAGACGACAGCACAGTTGTAGAAAGATATCTGCCGAGTACTCGGGCTAGTCGAGATCAAGTACAGTCTGAAAGAGAAGCCATGGTGCAACGTTTGAATGACAAACTTCAGGCAGTCTCCGCATGGAGCAATGCCAATCTTGTCAAGTTCAACGCCACCAAAACGCAGACGTGTCTGTTCACTGCCAAAAAGAGCCCTTTCACCTTGGCTCCTACTTTCCAGAATGTATCCTTGGAATACAGTGACAGGCTTCAGTTGTTAGGCTTAGAGATTTCCTCGAACCTCAACTTTGGTCGGTTCATTGAGTCCAGAGCAAGAGCAGCAGCAGCAAAGCTTGCCGTTCTTGCGAAGGTTCGGCAGTACTTTACACCGGGACAGCTTCTTGTTTTATACAAAGCACAGATCCGGTCGTGTGTAGAGTACTGTGGACACATATTTGCTGGTGCCGCAAAGTCTCATCTTGCGGTTCTGGACTCAATTGAGAGGCGAGCAAAGAGGCTTATCGGCGATACCGAATTGGTCGAAGCCGACCTCCATAGCCTTGAACACAGGCGTAAAATTGCTAGCCTCTCAGTATTCTATAGGATACATTTTGGTGAGTGTGCTCAGGAACTACACGACTTAGTTCCCCCGTCCCCCTTCCATCACCGGACGTCCCGACGCACGGCAGGTATCCATCCTTTTGTTGTGGACATTCCACCTGTCCGAACGAAGCGCTTTGCTTCCTCATTTTTAGTACGCACAGCGAAGGACTGGAACAATTTGCCTGCGTCGGTATTTCCGGCCAAATATAATGTGGGTGTCTTCAAGAGAAGAGTGAATAGGTTGCTAGGGCAATGCGCCTTACCATCTAAGACTACATTCCACTTACCATCAGGTGGAATGTAGTCAAGCATTGCCCTAGATTGTATAAAAAAAAAAAAAAAAAAAAAAAAAAAAAACAGCATACTTCACCGAATATTTTACGTTTCGTCAGTAAGTCCATGATTTTTCTAACTTTTAAACGGAACACTCTAGCGATTAAGTCATGACGGTCGTGGGAATTTTGACCTGGTAACAAATGTTTTGTAATGTCTTCCCATTGTGGGTTACATGTAAATGTTATAAAAAGATCCGGTCGTCCAAAACGGCGAACGTAGGTCATGGCATCTTGGGTTCGCTCATGCATGTATCGAGGTCCACCTGTAAAAGAAGAAGGCAACACTACCATTTGACCAAGATCATTAGGGTCTGCGTCTTGCCTACCTACGGCATCCTTTAAATGGATATAATTTTCTGCTCTTAGTTTAGACTGATTATGACGTATATAATTGAGTCTTTCGTCTCAATCTTAGCATATACGTCAACCAAAAATTGACTGAAGAGGGAGCGATAGTAAAGGAGATGATTGATTTGACCGTCTCTGGACATTATTCGGTAAGAATAGAAATCTGCGGCAGAAATTGTCTTTTTAAGACCCATTTTAGTTTTCGGATCGATCTGGGGTAAATGAATAGAGTAACCTCACCACGACAAAAAAGCAAAGGATATTGCAAAGCGTCGTAAGATCTATGGATTTCGCTGATTCGATGCAAACCACTACTATGGCTTTCTAAGACAATGTCACGCTTTTCAAATTCTTGCCCAACAATGACTAACGCTACTTCATTTGTCGTAGGTGCATTATAACGACCTAAATGACCATCTATTGGTTTTTTTTCGGCGTTAATAACAACTTTAAATGTTTCACAATTAGCTGGAACCTTTTCGATAGCTGTTTTTAAGTCTTTTATGTATGGATTTACATCATGAAGCATTTTTTGAAGCACTTTCACTAAATTTTTCTTTACACCTGGAAAATTTGAACATCTCAAGTTTGCTTCCCTTTCGTCCTCTCCTACAAAATAAATTTGCAAAAATCGAGCATTCTGTTGATCCATAGGCAGTAAACTTCCAATCAGATGATAAACCTGGCCATGTACCTTAAATGTCGGCATGAATCCATCTTCTGAGACCAGTTTTGCTCCAAATGAGGTCATTTGAAAACACCCATTATATTTTCGGATGTTACTCATAAAATGATTGCGATCAGGATGAAAATCCATAATTATTAAGCTATAAAGTGGCTCTGGAGGTAGTTCAAAGGCCTCAAGCAAAACCTTCCCTCCACTGCAACACATTCCAACAGTTTCTTCTTTCCACTTTAAAGCATTGCACCACTGGCATTTATGATCCATAGTTCCTATACATACATCTTTATCTGCTTCGTATGACAACTCAGGATTATACGCCAGTCCCGACAGTAATTTTGTATGCCATGTTTTTGCTTTAATATTTTTACGATATTGAGACTGAATATTTCTTCGTTCCTCCAAGTGTGTATGTTGATAATTTGCAACTTCCTGTCGATGTTCGTCAGGATGTGAAGTTCGATAAGCAGCTTGTGCTTTCCTGTGTATTTCGGGGTGTGAAGATTGGTAATCAGCTTGTGCTTTCCTATGAACTTGGGGGTAGTTTCGTTGATACACTGTAACCGCTTGCCGATGTGCTGCAGGGTTACTTCGAACTGACTTTTTTTGCTGATTTTTCCGAGTTTTATTCGTGTATCGAGCCCTACGTTTTTTGTTCACTTTTTTTATTTGTTTAGGCATTGGTTCATCGTGTTTTAATTCAGACTCAGACTCAGTCTCGGACTCACTGTTCGAAAATATGATTTCGGGAATGGGTGAAGGCGTTTCTAACCTTCGTTGAGTAATTTTTTTTGCGACCTTTGTTGCCGAAAACGATGAAACTGGAACATAAACGTCAAAATGATCACCAGAAAGCCCGCCAGTAAAGCGAAGACGTTTTACAGGAAGACCTTCAACTCCAGTTTTCACATAAAACTGGCCATCACGAAATACTTCGAAAACATATTCATATATTCGCCCAGCAGCTTCTAATTCGCACAAACTTCCATATGTAGTGGTTTTCATCATGTCGTTGTAATATTCATTTGGCGTTGAATAATTATCTCCAAGTGCAGTACACGACATAATCGAAAATTCCGTCCAGTTTTCAATAACAAAGCCGATTATGCGTTCACGTACATCCCTAGCCCTGTCTTGAGTTCCGAACATCAAAAAAGATAAAGCTCTAAATAAACAGGCTCCATCTTTTTCTATATCTACCACAGCATGAGGAATATAATTCCCATTAACAAACAAAATTTCTTGAACCATTTTAATTAGAATTTTTTTAACTAAAACTATATCTATGGAAATTAACTAAGAACAAAATTAAAAAAATAAAGTAACAAACAAATGAATAAAAAATGAAGAATATATTAAAAAATCAACTCACACTATAAAACTTATCCAACACTAACTAAATATACTATCATAAATATCAAATCTAATCAACAAATCAAAAATTAACTGAAATAGAGAGTAAAATAAGTTAAATAAGTCAAGTTAAAAGTTAATGAATTAAACGTTAAATATTTGTAGTGTGTAATATGTAGTTTCGCGTATGTCCGCTAGGGGCGCTGCTAAAATTACACGATAAATTAAAATATTTTACGCTACCTAGCTAAATGACGGTAACGAAACCATAGCGCGATCTATCTCGATGCCAACGCCATCTATCGAGCATTGAGACAACTCGTGATAGTTAATAGAAAATAAAATTCGGGTGTTTTATTTATGCATACCGATTACGCCGAGATTTATGGATCGATTTACGTGATTCTTTTTTTGTTCGGTAGAGTATACTTTCAAGTTGGTCCCGTTGTTACCTAGTCAGGATCTGATGATGGTATTCCAGGGAAATCAAGGGCAAACCTCAAATTTACAGGCAATTACGTTTTTGACAATTTCATAGATCTGTTTAAGTATTTGCGTCTGATAGTCATCATCCCATGTGAATGAGCTGATGATGGAAGGTACAACTCCTCAACGGTTAGGAGTTGAAAGAAAATAATGACTTTTACTGACTAAAACCCACCTCGTTCCTTCAGTTGCCCTTTGCGTTCCGGGGCCACGGTATCTCGTTAGAACTTTCCCGCAGCCCCGGCTCAGTTTATCCCGTTTCCCCCCCTTGGGGGTTGACATTTCAAAAATCCCTTCTTAGTGCTCACTTATGTTACTAAAGGAACCTCTGTTCAAAATCTCAGACTCCTATACCGAGCGGTTTCGGCTGTGCGTTAATAAATCAGTCACCCAATCGCACCCCCTAAATCACGATTGGAGGGTAGTTTGAAAAAACTTATAATGTCAAACATATTTACTTGCCTATGTACGTGTTCATGCCAAGTTTCAAGTTTATAAACCCAAGGAATAAGATTTTTCATACAAACGTTTTTACCCCTTTTCCCCCCCTTGGGGGTTGAATTTCCAAAAATCCTTTCTTAGTGCTCCCCTACATATCCCAAGGAACCTACATTCCAAATTTCAGCTGTCTACGACCAGTAGTTTCGACTGTGCGTTGTCTGTCAGTCAGTCACTCAGTAACGGAAGAGTTTTATATATATAGATAATACAATAAACTTCAATAAAACTATTCTTAAATATACAATGGCCAATAACATAGACTTAACAAATAAATATAACAAGATGTAAGTAACATCAGTTCTTTATTCCAATACACTGGAGATATCTAAATTATCAAATAAACTATACCTCGAGGCAACTTCTAACTAAGTCAAACGTGTAAATAGCCGTATGAAATAAGCTCCAGGGAATCTGAAATCGGAATATGTTCAACAGTACAGAAACAGACAGATGTATGCTTTTTATGGAACATAAATGTCATTTAGCTTAGTAACATTTAATAGATTTCATTCCTTAAACATAAACTTTGTTCCAATATAAATTCGTTTACTGTTCTTGTCTATTGTATCATAACTGCGACATTTTGAGGTGATATAACTTATTTTTGTGGTATTCCTATGGCTAAGTATTGTATAATTTAGATTTAAATTTTAATTAACGAAGCAATCGATAAATAATCGCCTTTTAGAAAAATAAAAACTACTTAAAACGCAATATTGATATTTAAATTTAATTTAGATGTAGGTATTTAAAATGACCTCAGCCTTGCTTAATAATCTAATAACTTCTTTTACAAATAAAAAAGGGAGCAAATCAAGACTCGAAAAGCAACGTGGGGAAATTAAGAGTTACGTCTTTAATCACAGCAATCACGTTCAATAACATTTAGCTAAATCAACATCGTTAGCGAAATTTATTTTTAAACAATAGATTTTTAATCCAATATCTTGTTAAAACGATATTATAACTGAAATGCATACACCTTTTAACAATCATCATTATTTTACGATTCGGTTTCCAAGCTGAATCCGACAATACTGTGTAATTCATTATTCTATTCTAAATCTTATTTCTGAGCATATATTTACTACAATACACAATGGCCAATAACATAACTATACCTCCCATACTAGGCAATAAGTATTTTAAATTCTAAGCCCAATATACTAGACATATCTAAATTATCAAATAAACTATATCTCGAGGCAACGTTTTACTAACTTAAAAGAATAAATGGCCGTACGAAGAATGCTCGAGGCGATTGGAAATCGGGGTATTCTTGAACAATTTGTTGTTCCGATTTCCGATGATTCTATACGGAAACAGATAGATGTTTGCTTTGAAATGGCTTTAAATGTAATTTAGCTTAGTATTTATTAATAGGTATTATTTCTTAAGTATAGACTTAGTTCGACTAAAAAATATTTAGTCATTTCGTCGTGATATACTAACTAACTGTTATTTATATATTATTCTACGAAGAAATATTAAACCACAAACAGTTTATGGTAAATATTTGCTGTAACTGTCTGTATATTCCGTCCCACCTTAGTTATAATTAACATTACTAGCTTTACAAACATTTCCAGACTGTATTACTTTTAATTCTTATATAATTTCTTGTGAACTGTATGTACATGAAAAAAAAATCTTGATCCTTATAAAAACCGTCACATCTCTGCAAAGCCCCATCATGTCCATAAAATCAACTCGTGTACCCTAAATTATTGATAAAATACTATAACAATCTTGATAAATACAAGAACTACTTTGACGGAATCATAGTATGACAAAAAATGCGTTTTCAGAACTTATCTACATAGAGCTGTCTGGATATTTTTTTTAACATAGTAATATGAGAATTAAATAAGTAAAGGTGTAAACAAATTAGAATTTAATTTCTTTATTCCTTAATTACATTACAAATCGTTTATAAAAATATTACTAAAATTAAAACCTATGTAAATTTAAAAAACTTTTAGTAAACCTAAATAAAAAATCCCTTGTATAAATATCTGAGAAGATTTCCTGCCATATTGAGTTGAATGTTGAATTGTTGATAACAATATTTGTTGTTCATAAATGCTATTTGTGAATCACAATTGAATCTCCGATAAGATTAGTAGAACGAGTTCAAAATCGTTTCGGGGCGAAATGTTTTTGATATCTAAATGATTTTATTATAATCGACATAAAAAATAGAAATTTTATTTATTTAATATTTTGCTTCTTAATGATGACAGCACGTTTCATAAGATATGTTGTCCTCTTTCTGTCGTCACAAATATAATTGATTACAAAATGGTTTCAGTCAATAGTTATTCAAATGACATTTCTAGCCTATTTTCCAATCTCCATCTAAGTTTACATACAGTAAAAGTAATTTTATACTGTGTTATTATTTAGACAAACATCAAACAGTTTAATCCCTGATTGTAACTAATTCTAGGAATAAAATATTTGCTCATATAATTTTACTAGCTCATATTACTAGCTTAGTAATATGAATTTTGATAGTTTTGTTTACGATTGATGACAACAAATTGCTTTGTATTATTTTACTGCAGAGTTTGAAAATTACTCGAAGTAGTTCACGCTGACAAGATTTAAGTTATTGTATTTATTTAAATATTGACTTTCTTTTTATTAAGTTTGTTAATTTAACTTTATATAAATAGGATATAAAGTTGTATATCCAATCCAGAAAGATGGTGGAGGAAAGTGAAGAAAGCTGTGTCCACCTCCAATCAACGTGACCACTACCAGTCTTCCAAAAGCGAAACAACAAAGAAGAAGAAGGCATAAGTAGATTAGTGGGCTTATTGAATTACATTCTTACATGCGGTTAGAAAAGAAACCCCAATGTCCAAAGAAAGCAGTACCGAAGTAGTTCAAATACACAATCAATGTCCGAATTATTCTATTTGTAGTTTGTTGGAAAAGTACCTTTATATCAGTAGTTGTTATTTTATATATTTTCTTTAAGTTCTGATATAATATCGATGAATTATAACATTCAAGAAAGTAGAATGTTTATATTTTTTCTTAAGTAAATTTAATACAAATAAAATAAAAAAAATAATATACCTCCGATACAAAAAGATGTGTAACAAAGTTAAAAAACATTATTATGTATTTATTGAAATCGTTGCGTCGGGGGACCGTTAAATAAAGGAAGAATTCAAAATGCAAGTAAATTAAAAAGACAGATAATGAAATAACAATAATCGTATAGTTCTAAGTCCTCTGAAAACTTTGTAAAATAGACACGTCGTCAACGGTCCCCCAAGGTTTGGAATTAGAAAATGCATTAGAAAGTGTTAACTGGGATATTATAGGGTTATCAGAGATTAGGAGAGACGGGGAAGATACATTAGAGAGACAGTCAAATACTTTATATTATAGTGGAGGGTCCAATAGCCGTAACGGAGTAGGATTTCTCATTGCAAATAAATGGAAAAATAATATTTTAGAACTCAAAGCTTACTCAGATAGGATTGCCATATTAAAATTTAAAATACATGACAGTAAAATTTTAACAATAATTCAAGTATACGCACCAACATCCAGCCACTCTGACGACGAAATAGAAGTGTTTTACTATCTCCTCAACACAGCGTGCGAAGAGAACAGAGGTACATGGACTCTCGTACAAGGAGACTTTAACGCTAAATTAGGGCTCCGACAACCACAGGACAACTTCCATATTCTTGGACCTCATGGACTTGGTCAGCGAAACGAGCGCGGTACGCGACTCCTACAATTCGCTTTTGGGCAAAACATGAGTGTGAGCAATAGCTTCTTTTATAAGAAATCCCAACGACGTTGGACTTAGTGTTCTCCGGACAGCGTCACCAAAAATGAAATAGACTTCTGCCTCTCATCACACAAACGAATTGTTATCAACGTTGAAGTCATAAACAATCTCAAATTTAACTCTGACCACAGACCTCTCCGAATATCAATAAAACTGGCATTAAAAATCCAACGTTACCAGATGATTAAGAATTCTATTAAAAGACTAGATAGGCAGCATATTTTGGCAAATAAAGATCAATTTCTCTTGGATCTCAAAAACACATTTTGTGCACTGGAGCTAGACATAGACATTAACGAGGACATAAATTCACAATATCACAATATACAAAAGTCAATTAAAACCGCCAACAACAAGATTAAGCCCAGTAAAAGCAAATCCAGCAAATAAGGCAGTAAAACCAAAGCCCTAATTGTGGAAAGGCAGAATATACCCGTTCATAGTTCCCTTTATAGACTTATAGTCCGGTCAAATTAGACCAAAAAATTAGGGTGAAATTACATAAATTCGCAACAAGCTGAATTTTGGTACAATTGTTCAAAACACGATTATAAACAATAGCTGAAAGTTCCCCATCATTCCCGTGTGTGGAAAAAAATTTATTCAAGGTCAAATGTCAAAAAAATGAGTTTTTCGCGATTTTCAGCAAAACGGTAAGTTTTATCAGAAAAATACCTCAGACTGAAATTGTAGATCATTAAATTATCTATAAAAAATATATCAATACTTTTTTTCTCACGAGACACCGTTTCGGAGATATCGCAGTGTAAAAAGTTGTAACAGTTGCAATTGTCATCACATGCATGAGTACGTCACGTATATTCATCCCTAGAGTTGTAATATTATGTAGTATAGGTTAAAATATTTTTCTGTCGGTCATTGTAACTTGCACTTAAAATATAAAATATACATCAGCTATAACTATAAGAACTCCAACTGAAAAAACTATTTTCTTTTTAAAACCAGGAAAAGCTCAACATCAATCGGAAATATATACTTCTAAAAGCTTATTATCTTCTTTTGCAAAGAGTCAAAATCACATACTATTTCTGCATGCAATAACAGGCTGTGATACGACATCTGCATTTTATAGGAGGGGTAAAACGACAGTTTTCAAAATGTTTGAAAAACAAAATTTAGTTGAATGTGCTGAGGTTTTTCAAAACTGTAATTCAACTCAACATGAGATCATCACAAGTGGTATTCGCTTTCTTCTTTCGATGTACGGGGCTCCTAAAAAAACTACGTGCTTAGATAAACATCGGTATGCATGTTTCGTCAAAAACACCAAAAGCAAAAAACAGGTACAGTTAGCTTGTCTTCCTCCAACGTCGGCTGCTGCTCATCAACATCTTTTTCAGGTATAGGTATTACCAAGTTCAAGTGTGGCTTGGTTGTCAGAAAGACCCAACAGACTGGGGTTGGAAGTTTATAAATAATGAATTGGAACCAGTTCCAACTTTGTTTCCACCTGCGCCGAAAAAATTGCTAAACGCAATTTTTTGCAGCTGCAAAAAGGGATGCAGCGCTAAATGTGGTTGCAAAAAAGTGGGTCTATTCTGTTCTATGGCGTGTACAAGTTGCCAAGGCAAGTCGTGCTCTAATGTTGAATCACCAACAATTGATGATACATTCGACGTCAACGAGCCGACTTGCGATACATCGTTATTGGCTGAATTTACTTGCACCCAAGACGAGGATGAACCAGAAGAAAATGAACAAGGAGAAAATCTAGAAGAAGAAGAACAAGGAGAAAATCGAGAAGAATTCGAAAATTACGACTCCGACTAATAAATGTCTGTACTTTTTTTTTATCAACATCGCTTTTTTTCTGACTAATATCAATTATTTACGATAGTTTCAATTAAACTGGATAATTACTGACTTTTGGAGTAGGCCTACTGGGGAAACCACGTTAAAAAAAACGCGCTAAGTACATATGTGGCGTGGAAACGTGTGCATTTTATGACAATTGCAACTGTTACAACTTTTTACACTGCGATATCTCCGAAACGGTGTCTCGTGAGAAAAAAAGTATTGATATATTTTTTATAGATAATTTAATGATCTACAATTTCAGTCTGAGGTATTTTTCTGATAAAACTTACCGTTTTGCTGAAAATCGCGAAAAACTCATTTTTTTGACATTTGGCCTTGAATAAAATTTTTTCCACACACGGGAATGATGGGGAACTTTCAGCTATTGTTTATAATCGTGTTTTGAACAATTCTACCGAAATTCAGCTTGTTGCGAATTTATCTAGCACCGAATGTCTAATTTGACCGGACTATTAAGGACAGGACAGTTAAACGCAATATACGCAAGGATCTCCGTAACTACAACACCTCTCTCATACAAACAGCCCTCGAACAAAACACCTCTCTGAAAACAGCAAAACGGGGAATTAGCGTAGGCCGCTCATCAATAGCGTCCTTAACACGTTCACTGCGTTACGAGGTCTATAAGATGTCTTGCGGGATTTTCTTATTGTGCGGGGACTGAAATGCTGTTGTTTCACTCCTTGCGGGGGGCTCTAACTTGCAAAGTTCTTTATGTATGAGCAAGACAAATATACACATTTGTATCCTACTTGAAGGTAAGTTTATGGACTTAATAAAAAAAATTAGGGATGGATTAAAATATATGTCATTGTTTTTGTTGAAGATATAAATTATTTTCAGAATTGTACTTTTAGGGGACTGATTAGGTCCCCAACGCACCCGGGGATAAATTAGTTTCGAGATCTTTTAGATTCCTAACGCACCAGCTGAAAGTTTTTTAATTATGATGTCGCAGTGAACGTGTTAAAAGAAAGTCAGGGAGCGAAACAGAGCAATAGAGACCAAATAATTCAAATTTGCACAAACTTTTTTTCTAAATTGTATAGTAATGATGACCACAGCCAGCCTCAGGATCCTGTTGTATATTCATGCTCGAACGACATAGTGCCGATTACTGACTCCGAAATACATCGTGCACTTATAAGCATGAAGAACAACAGAAGTCCTGGAGCTGATGGCATTACGACAGACCAATTAAAAATAGGTGGACCAGCAGTCCTACCCCATATCAACAACCTTTTCAATAATATTTTAAATACTGGAAGCTTACCTAACAATTTTTGTCACTCAGAAATAATATTGCTACATAAAAAAGGAGAAAAATCTGATATCAATAATTATCGTCCCATCAGTCTTGTTTCACATTTATATAAAACCTTTATAAAGGTTATTGAAAACAGAATTGCTCGAACTCTAGATAAACATCAGCCGCCTGAACAAGCCGGCTTCCGTCCCGGCGTCTCTACCACCGACCACCTACATTCCATCAACCAAATATTTGAAAAACACTCAGAATACCAACTACCTCTCTACTTAGCCTTCATTGATTACTCTAAAGCTTTTGACAGTATCTCACATAACTCAATATTTTCTGCATTGCATAGTCAAGGGATAAACAGCACATACATACAACTCATTCAGAATATTTACAACCAAAGTACAGCCGCAATCAGAATCCATTCATCCACAGGACAAGCCTTCCGCATACAAAAAGGAGTGAAGCAAGGAGATCCGTTATCACCGAAGCTTTTCACAGCCGTATTGGAGGAAGTCTTTAGAAAAGTAGCAGCCAGCTGGGCAGAAAGGGGTATAATCCTCGGCACCAAAAGATTAACTAATCTCCGTTTTGCCGATCATATTGTCCTTTTCTCGTCTTCAGCGTCCGAATTGACTCTAATGCTAGAAGACCTTAGCATAGCGGGCCGCGGGGTGGGCCTATGTATGAACATGTCGAAGACCAAGTTGATGACCAACACCTTTCATCAACCAATTACCGTTCGTAGCGAGAGGCTGGAATGCGTCGATGAGTACCTCTACCTTGGCCAAATAGTCTCCTTCCAGGCAAGACAAGATAAAGAAGTTGTTCGACGCACCGAAAACGCTTGGAGAAGCTATTGGGCCATGAAAGACCTTATGAAGGGTGATTTACCATTATCCCTTAAGAGGAAACTCATGGACGTGTGCATCCTCCCCATATTGACATATGGCTCCCGAACATGGTCTTTGACACTTCAACAGAGATCCACCCTCGCGGTCTGCCAGAGATCCATGGAGCGAAGTATTCTTGGTATCAAATTGATAGACCGGCTTAAGAATACCGAAATACGCTCCAAAACTGGAATAAGAGATGTCACACGGAAGGCTGCTATTTTAAAATGGAACTGGGCTGGTCACGTCTGCCGCATGTCAGATGATCTCTGGGCTAAGATCACATATCAGTGGGTGCCCAAGAATGCACGAAGACCACGTGGCAGACCGCGACGGCGATGGCGAGATGAGCTGGACTCCTTCCGGAAGGATTGGCCCTGTCTAGCACAAAACAGAGAGACGTGGAAAGCGAGTAGAGAGGCCTTTGCCCAGCAGTGGGACACACCGGGCTGAAATATATATATAAATGCTTTTTGTGAATCACAGTGGTTAAATGGAATCCCCGAAGAGATTAGTGGAACGAGATTAAAATTGTTTCGGGCAAAAATCTTTTTGGTACTACAATGATTTTATTATGATTGACGTATAAATTAGAAATAATGTTACTTTTTAATGTTGATAGGTTATTTGATATTTTTTTTTGTGGTCATTGGTACAACTTAAAGACTAAAATTATTCAGCCGGCCTATTTTTCAAGCTTTAGTTAATTTTACCTAGAAATTATACATTTGCTTATAGAATTTTACAATCCAATAGTATGTGTTCGCATAGTATCGTTTATGCTTCATGACAATAGATGTAATATTATTATTTTTAAGAATTTCCCATATTATCAGTACTCTTTTAATTGATTTTCAATGAGTTCGTATAAAATATCTAAGAAAAAAAAGTGAAACATAATATATACTTCTTCTGTACTATGCACTTAAATTTTATAATTATGAATGTATTATAATTCTCTTACTGCAGAGAATCACCAATAAAAGTCGTAGTATTCTTTAAAACACTTTATGGTTACTGTTTAAACTCTTTACTATCACTGTTACACTTTATTATACTGGTTGTGTTACATAACTTACTCTCGATCACACAGTGCTTTCTCTTGGCTGGGAGACGATTTATATATTCACTTCTCTTAATCTTAATCAGTATCCAATATCACACTTATTTATTTAGTCAATTAAACTTATATTAAAACATTACAGGTTTTAGTCAAATCTACAACTGGTATATTTATATAAAAACCTACCCTCCAATTATATAAATGCGAACAAATGTATTTGAACTAGACATATTTAAGAAGTTGAAAAATCTGTTTAAAATATAGCAATAAACATGTTACATTTTGTATTGGCATATAAACTTATCAAATTTTCGCCCTTTATTAACATTAAGCACGACTATATATAGAAAGTCGTAAGCTTTCTTGAGAAACATACGCGAACCGAAATGTGTACATAGTTCTGAAAATAGACCATAACAGTTTAAGTAGTCATAAACAATGTTTTGAAAATGTTCTATTTGCGAATCGCGTACCTTTTTTTTACCTTTTTTTTTACTTTTTTTTTCGCGTACCTTATTTGAGCTCGGGTGCTATAAAAAGGCTGCTGCTATATTTGGTCATGTAATTTATTTGTAGAGTTTCATTTTATGTCATGTTTTATTTGTAGTATTTTATTTTATTATTTATAGTGTTTTTTTCTAATAATTTCATAACATCGTGTGCATCCTGAACTATATGCCTGAAACTAAAAGTGTTTTAAGTGGATGACGAATCAACTGACTTTCTGAGAGACTCTACTATCTACATCTGAACACGGGAACACGATTATTACAAATTAACCAAACCGTCGGTAAAACATTAAAAAGATTTATATTGTTTATTTATAAGATATCATTTTTTTTTTCAATTATTTTATATTTTTTACAGGTATGGAGTCTAACAAATCAATGTTCTTAAAAATTAAAGGAGAAGAAGCCCCCCAAGACATTGAACTTCTCTTTTTGTATATATCTATACTAATATTATTATTGTGCGAAAGTTTGGATGGATGGATGTTTGTTACTCAATCACGCCAAAACTACCGAGCGGATTTTGATGAAACTTGACAATGTTGTAGCTTATGTACCAGAATAATACGTAGGTTATAGAAATCATTACTTAAGTTGTAGCGCGATTACGTAATTGCCACGAGAGCTCCTGTTTTTAATCGTTTGGTTCACTGAATTTAAAAAAATGTATGTATAAAAAAAAAACATTAAATAATTTAGCAAGAAAATTAAATGATATGTTTGTCTGTAGAAACTATGAAAAATGTCCAACATTTTTCCCAAGATCTTTCGATAATATACATATTATATGACGGCATAATGTTTTCTCCTTACTTTTCTTCACCTCTACGCCGCTCTATAATTTTTCACACACATTTCGATCAGTCCGCAGGTATATAAGCCTACGTTACGGTTTTACGGTCTACGTGGAAGGAGTCGCGTGCAACAGGTAGTATTTCTAATATACGATAGTAATCTGAATAGTAGCGGAGCCCTAAATTCCAAAACTGACTGATCAATGATGGTAATGATGTGATTGGTATTAGCTTTGGTTGCTATTTGACTGTTTGTTTGATTTATTAATATAGATGGACATGACACGGTACACGCAAAGCAATATAAAATCTTTGAGGAAATTAATATTTCTTGATTCTCACTGTTCTCTATGATAGAAACATCCCCAAAAGCCTTAGACATAACAGCAAAATCTCTCTATAATTTACTTAAAAATCTTGGCTTATTTTCGTGATCATTTCTAGAAAGTATTTTAATAAGTATATTATATTAGTAGGTGCATATAAAATTTGGTTAACAAAAATGCACATTTAAGCGGGGCCCTTAAAACGGTGTTGTTTTGGTTGGGAAGTCTCAAACACCGTTCTGGGCTCCACTTCCACGATGATGATGATTCCACACGATGAACCTGACACCCGCTCACTCAATCTATGCAATGCTATAAAGTTTCGTCTCTGTCTCATTTGAGTACGACCAAAAGATGACACCATATAAGAATACATTGATTAGGTAAAAAACAAACTCATCTTATGTTTTGATGGAATAAAAATATATTTAGAAATATTTCTACAATATCTTCTACGACTTCTGTTCGTGTTGTAATTTTTAACTCGAAGTTTTGTATTTAAGTAGATTTTATAAACTATCTTTAACCTTTAACCCTTTGTTATTGGATACTTGTATTATACAGTTTTAATGAAAGTACTAAGTTGTTTTACTAGATATATCGTTGTTAAAGTAGTATACTAACAACAAAGCAGATCTAAACTAATTCACCAAATATAACAGTTAGGTACACGATGTTCAAACATTAGCTAATGATTTTAGTTTGAACAATAGAAAGTTAAAGTGGTTTCTACTAATAATTCAATTACCATTATCCCGTCTAAAATTAAACTCAATATAATTCAATTATTACTTGTGGTTATTGAAACTGATTATCAATCCCCAAACTTGTTCTGTTAAGTTACTTTTAAGTTCAATCCACTTTGATAGAGGTTCGATAGACAAACGTTTTAAACCAACATTTTCGTAATAGTTGTTTCTTGAATGTTATTTTACAGTTATTCAAAATATTCTTTATAAAGAATATTCCTGGAAATAAAATAAAAGTAAGAATGTAGTTAAATAGTTAATTAATATGTTTTATGTCGATATAAATATATTTATATACAATTACAATGTATATAAATATATTTATATCGACATAAAACATATTAATTTATTAATATATTAATTTATTAATATATTAATTTATTAATATATTTATATCGACATAAGACATATTTATTTATTATTAATTGTAAAGAATCGTATTTTTAACTAAAAAACATTGAGAAATTAAAGTAAACATCGAAACTTTAAAGCTAAACTAAAACTTTTAGCAAGAAGAAACATTGTCTGCCCTCCGTCACAAGGTTATATTTTTTAATTTCGACAAAGTATCAAAGGTTGTATCAAAATTAACCTAATTTAGCACTGATAACTATACAAATTATGAGTAAATGGATCATAACTTGAACAAACTACTAAGAGTAAAAGATTCTATTTAGCCTTTTAGATAAAAATACAGATAATATTCAATATAAGGGATATAATATAGTTATCGTCTTCTATCTCTCTGAACTGTTTCTAGTTTTATTAAGTGTAGTAAAACGTTGTTCATTATTCACGTCATGAAACAATTATAACTGACATTTCTTTGATCGCGACAGGAATAACGATCCATTGTAAATATCATTTATCAATATATTGTTATATAACTTTTTAACAAAATTTCAAACTCTGACGTGGTTTCATTATTTCAATGATAACAAATAACAATATAAATGTTCGTGTGATATAAGCGTGAAATGGTTTTGTAATAACAAAAACAACCTTGGATAGCAAAATTTAAGGTATACATTTGTATGAATGAACATTTTGTTGCGGTGTCAAATTCTTGTGAAGGTTTTGTTAAATTGCAATGTGAAATCACGATGTGAAAATTAATAAAGTATTAAATATTTTTATTTTTTTTGTTTTAGGGTTTCAAATATTTATAAATGTATAAATGTACATTTTCTGTAAAAAGTTTCAGTCACTGAATAAAAAAGACATTTGGTGATAAAATACTTATATGCTCTAAATTTGTGAGAGATTTGAGAGAGAAAGAATAAAAAAATATTGAATATTTCATGATTTAAATATACATATGTATTAATAAAAATGCGTCATGGATCTTATAATATTTAAAGATACTACTTTAAATATACTGTTTGTAACTTTGAAAATATAAATAAACACCAGATACAGATATCACCGTCACCTATACCACCGTCCCGATATAAGACGATCACATATAGAATGCTTAATTCACCGAGATAAACAGCGGTACGGTAGCTCAATTGGTAGAATGACGGGACGGTTTCCCAGAGGTCGTGGTCCCAGAGGATAAGGGTTTTAAATATTTGAAACGTTTGTATTTTTATATATAGAGAGAAATATGGAGTAAGCTAAATTAAAAATAAATTAGATCCATTTGTATCCATTCAATAAGTTTGTTAAAAAATATTTCATAAAACTGTTAACATTTTTTTTTAAATAAAATATGTTATAAATTATGTTCACCTTTGTAGTTATTACATTAAGTCATTGTATAAACAAAATTCAAACATATTGTAATAAATTTATATAAATATAGAATGTAAAAAACCGATACGGGCAGGGATTCGAACCCGCGACTACTGGGAAACCGTCCCGTCGCTCTACCAACTGAGCTACCGTATCGCTGTCCGTCTCGGTGAATTAAGCATTCTATATGTGATCGTCTTCATCGGGACGGTGGTGACATCTATTAGGTTTCTTTCGAAAATCCTAACCAATGTTTCTAACTTTGCAGTATAGATAAACACTGAAAAGATGCCACTACCGAAATCATTTTTTGAAAACATCTTTAAACATGTATAGCCATGTTAAGCTTATTTAAATTTATACAAATATAGAATGTAAAAAACCGATACGGGCAGGGATTCGAACCCGCGACTACTGGGAAACCGTCCCGTCGCTCTACCAACTGAGCTACCGTATCGCTGTCCGTCTCGGTGAATTAAGTTAATTTTGAGTTGATAGTAAATTGTCAAAAAAAAACATTTAAATTAATATTCAGATATCGCAAACGCAAACGCAGTTTCTAATAATATAACTTAATTACAAACGAATCAGTTTCGTATTTCATATCAATAATACATTAAACTAATCAATTCGTGTACTTCATTCTTGTTACAGACGTTATTCTACGAATAAATGTATTAATGACATTTTGTAACGTTGTACTTTTAAATTAATAAAAAAATATTAGTCTTGTCATAAATATTGTAACAAAGAAAAAAAGATTTTTTTAATTTCAAATAACATTACATTACAGACTGTAGCTTAGATAATAGGATGTCATAATACGGTACAGTTTTAACTCGCTGCCTTTCACAGCGACAGATTGTAAATACGATAGGATACCTCTGGTAAGTGACATGAAATTACTGGAAAATACACTTCTAGATGCCCTCGTTTCGGAATTATGAGGGCCGTTTGAAAGATCTCAAGACGTTTGTTTTTTCTCAATGAAATACGTTTAATGGACACAGCCCGCATTTTTGCTTTGAATTATTAAGTAAGTGGTTTAAGAAAGGATATTATATAGCGTATGTATTTTTGTAGCGAAGCAATTTCTTTCTCCTTATTTATTTGCAGCATCGATTTGAATTATATAATTCTGTAACTTTTCATACTGGTCAAGCCCTTAGCTGATTAGCACTAAAATTTCCATTGATATAGTTTCTTCATAATTGTTCTGTCTTGGTTCAATGCTTATTTTATGCAAAGATACGGGATGATCTCACTTATCTCACGGAACGTGCAGTCGCAGTTTCCTCGCCAATAGCTTACCTTCTGTACAAATCCCAAAAAGACCCTCACAAATAATCTGCCGAATTTGGTATAAATAAAACCAACCTGTACAAGATCGCGCGCAGAGAGGCGGCCCCCTCCTGCCACCACTGTGACGAGCCCGTGGTCACGGCTCGTCACACCTTGGCGGAGTGCGCAGCCTGGGACCGTCAGCGTACTGAGCTGACGGCCGTGGTTGGCAGCGACCTCTCGTTGCCGAGCGTTTTTTCCGCGATGCTCGACGACGAGAGGTCCTGGGTCGCTATGGCCTCCTTCTGCGAGCAAGTCATTGCCGCGAAGGAGGCCGCGGAGCGGGACAGAGAGGCAGCCTCCTCTGAACCGCTCCGTAGGGGTAGGCTGGGTCGAAGGAGGCGGGAATACGCCCGCAGCCTCCTTCCCCAGCTGTAGTGCCTGGACGGGAGAGGAGGGTGACCTCTCCCGCCCGTTATAGGCCTACGAGGTGAGGGTGTCCCTAAGTTGATCGGGGCCCCTCACAGGGGGTTCCGCCGGGGCGTCACGGTGAGTGCGAAAGCGATCCCGTGGCGCCCCACTAAGGCGATGAGGTCAACCGTTGGTTTTTTAGTGGGTAGCCTTAAAAATGGCAGCGTCCTCTATGCTGCCGGGTAGTCCCACATACCCCCTCGGTCATCACCTTCCTGGCCGCAGGGATGATGCGTAACGCATTTTTCCAATGATAAAAAAAAAAAAAAAAAAAAAAAATGGTCAGCTCATCCATAATCAAATGACGCAATTATTGAGTCGTGCGGGCTTTCCCTTGCAAAAATGGTCGACCAAGTAAGGTTTTGTTGACGAAGATTCAGGGAGACGCGGCCACATGCAGTTTGGAGTTGAAAACCGACGAACTTATGAAAATTCTCGGCTTAACCTGGGACAGAGAAACTGATGAGTTTCGATTTACTGTTAATCTTCTTCCGTTAGACTCTTCAGTTACTAAAAGGAAGGTCATATCGGATATAGCCAAATTATTTGACCCCCTGGGTTGGTTGGCTCCTGTCATAACAACAGCAAAGATATTCATTCAACGTCTTTGGCTGTCAGGAATCGATTGGGACTGTGAACTTCCACCAACATTACTGAAGGATTGGTTGGAGTTTAGAAGCGACTTGCAATCCCTTATTAAGGTTCGCTTACCGCGATGGTTTCATTCAAGTCAAGACGACGTTTATTTGGAACTTCATGGTTTTTCGGATGCATCAAATGTTGCTTATACAGCTGTTCTTTATAGTCGTGTTGTGGACAAAACTGGCAAGGTTCATGTTCAGTTAATTACCTCTAAAACCAGAGTAGCGCCAATCAAGCAGGTATCTGGAGCAGGAGCTGTGCGGCGCAGTTTTATTAGCTAAACTTCTTAGGGAAGTCGCGGAAGTTTTACAAGTACCAAAACACCATCTGCATGCTTGGACCGATTCTTCTATTGTGTTGGCTTGGCTAAGTAGCCATTTATAGCTAATAGGGTTGCTGAAATACTTACCACTCTGGATGCAAATCAATGGTCACACGTCGCTTCCAAGGATAATCCTGCTGACTGGGCTTCTAGGGGAATCCAGCCATCTGAATGCCTAAACAACGATCTATGGTACAAAGGCTCAAATTGGTTGTGTCAAGATAAGATAACCTATCATAGTGGGTGTTTGAAGGATACTCGCCTAGAAGAAAAGAAATCAGCAGTTAAGTGTCTCGCCACTTCCTTAAAAAATGAAGACGATGATTTCACTACTAGATTTTCGTCACTTCGAAGGTTAACGAGAGTGTTGTCGTACTGCCGTCGAGTTCTATACTGGAATAATCCTGAAAAGAAAAATGAATTAGGGAAATGTCTTACAGCTACGGAAATAAGTAATAGTTTGCTTACCTGTATTAAGCAATGCCAACGAAAGATTTTTAGTGTAGAAATAGAAGATTTAGGTAAACTCTCAAGAATAAGTAAAAAAAGTAAACTTGCTTCATTAAACCCGTTTTTGGACGCAGAGCAAGTATTGAGGGTTGGTGGTCGGTTACATAATGCTGACCTCAATTATGAGATGAAGCATCCCATAATTATCCCCCACAAGTCACATCTCACAAACCTTTTAATTGACGATGCACATAGCAAAACCATCCACGGTGGTCCTCAGCTTATGCTCAACTACTTGAGGAGTAAGTACTGGGTTATTGGTGCTAAAAGTCTCGTTCGTCAGTTCGTGAGAAAATGTGTAATTTGTATTCGCCACTCTGGTCAGACTCGTCAACAAATGATGGGTCAGTTACCTTCTTCCCGAGTGACTTCACATAGACCTTTCCACAAAAGTGGAGTAGACTATGCTGGTCCAATTAATATTAGGTGTTCCAAAGGTCGTGGTCAACGTTCGGAGAAAGGATACATTTGCCTTTTTATATGTATGGCCACACGTGCTATCCACCTTGAGGTGGTCAACGATATGACCTCGCAAGGATTTTTAGCAGCCTTTAAAAGGTTTGTTGCCAGTAGAGGCCATGTTGCCGAATTGTGGAGCGATAATGGCACCACATTCGTAGGAGCGGCAAAAGAACTCAAAATTGTGTTTGACGCAGAGCGATCCAGTGTTGCAACTGAGATCGCTGATTGGTTGGCATCTAACAACACATGCTGGCGCTTTATCCCTCCACATTCTCCTAACTTTGGAGGATTGTGGGAAGCCGGGATAAAGTCAACCAAGCATCGCATGAAAAGGGTCCTTAACAATACAACACTCACTTTTGAGGAGTTAACTACAGTGTTAGCTCAAATTGAGGCCTGTCTTAATTCGAGACCCTTAGGTCAGATGTCAACTAATCCAGACGAGCCATATCCGCTCACACCAGCTCATTTCCTAGTCGGGGAGCCATTAATTACACCTCCCGATTTTAACTTCGTCCCTGAAAATATAAGTCTTTGGCGCAGATGGTCGCAAGAATATCTTACACAGCTGCAGCATCGTTATAAGTGGACTGATGAATGTGGTGAGCCAAAAATAAATGATGTAGTGCTAGTCAAGGAAGATGATCTACCCCCAAGTCGATGGCTCATGGGGCGCATCACTGACAAGCATCCAGGTTCGGATGGTTGTACTAGAGTTGTTACTTTAAGATACAAGAACAACATAATTAGGCGACCTTTATCTAAATTAATATTTTTGCCAGTAATTGTATAGTAATTTTAGAGATAGTAGTCATAGTAGAAGTAGTAGTTATAGTAAAAGTAGTAGTATAGTAGGATTTATTTTATCTGGATTTCCATATGCAATTGCTTCCATTATTTTGGTATGATGTGGTAAGTTAATTACCACATAAATTGTTCGGCATTTCCCAGTTGCTGGATCCTTTGGGATGATGTACTATGTTTTTTTTATTTGTAGTTATTATATTCTATGTAGCTAGCCTTATTTTATTGTAATGTTGCGCCATTGCAAATTATTATTTTTTGTAGCTTGTAGAATGTAAATTGGTTGATACATAGATGCTTGATTATATTGTGTTTTTTTATTTATAGCTTATTATTGTTACCTAAATGCATTTCGCTTATCAGCTTTAGAGCAATGCCTCAATGTATCCAAACGTTTACATGTTTGGTTTGGCTTCAATAAAGCTGTGCAGTTTTGTTAGTAGGCTTACAATTTGAATGTTGTACTTAGTTTTATTCTTATTATACAACTTTCTTATTTAGTTTTATGATTTAAATATTGTAGACGTACTAAGTAGTAATACAATATCAAACAGTGTTAGACAGTTGTTTTTGCTCTAATTATCTATTTATTGTAATCTTGTATCTTTGATGGACGTAGTCCATAGGGGGCGGCATGTTTAAGACTAAGTTATTAGTTATATGTATGTAGTTTTATACAATCGTTAATAGATGGCTTTACTTGTATTTTACATCACGCAAGCACGATTGGTTTTGCATATCTATAAGCGTTATAGTATTATTTGATTAAATGATTCCTTACACTGTCTTTAATTGGTTTTATTTATACCAAATTCGGCAGATTATTTGTGAGGGTCTTTTTGGGATTTGTACAGAAGGTAAGCTATTGGCGAAGAAACTGCGACTGCACGTTCCGTGAGATAAGTGAGATCATCCCGTATCTTTGCATAAAATAAGCATTGAACCAAGACAGAACAATTATGAAGAAACTATATCAATGGAAATTTTAGTGCTAATCAGCTAAGGGCTTGACCAGTATGAAAAGTTACAGAATTATATAATTCAAATCGATGCTGCAAATAAATAAGGAGAAAGAAATTGCTTCGCTACAAAAATACATACGCTATATAATATCCTTTCTTAAACCACTTACTTAATAATTCAAAGCAAAAATGCGGGCTGTGTCCATTAAACGTATTTCATTGAGAAAAAACAAACGTCTTGAGATCTTTCAAACGGCCCTCATAATTCCGAAACGAGGGCATCTAGAAGTGTATTTTCCAGTAATTTCATGTCACTTACCAGAGGTATCCTATCGTATTTACAATCTGTCGCTGTGAAAGGCAGCGTGTTAAAACTGTACCGTATTATGACATCCTATTATCTAAGCTACAGTCTGGTCATTAAACCTTTAGATTGTCCGACATATTTTTGAACTACTAGCTAATGTTTTAACTAGTTCCCACAAATACTTTAGAGGCACGTTACATATCTCAAAATATTTGTAGTTAGTCTGAATTGAATTATTAAAATGCGACATTTTCTTATAAAACATTTTTTTAATGAAATTTATTGAAAATTTACAAAATTGAAATTAAAAATATTTTCAATTTGGATGTGACATTTGTTTTGATAATATTTGACAATCAAGTTGATAATAAATATTTACAATACATACCCTCATTAATAGGATTTAATAATTATAACAATATATTCTAACACTTGTAAACAATATGAATGTTAAGTATTTTAAGGTTGATATAGTATATTCTTAGCGAGGTTGATACTTTATTCAAATAGGTTATAATTAATTAGAAACAAACTCCACTCAGACCCTTTTATTTATATATTATAACACAATTCTTCGTATAATGAAAACTATATCATATAATGATTCCAGCGCGTGAATAATAATTATATTTTCACTGTATAATAAAAGTAAACGATGATAATTGTTTATTTGTTTTGTTATTTAAAAATATGCTTTATTTTACCAAATTAATATAATTATAAAAAAATATTAGATTTTCCTTAAGATTTAAAATCTCAATGTTCGTCGTTGTTTTGTATTTTTATTAACCCTCGACTAAAAAGAGGGGTGTTATAAGTTTGACCTGTCGATCTGTGTATCTGTGTAACTATGTATCTGTCTGTGGCAAATTTCGCGGCCAAACGCGTGGACGGATTTGAATGTGGTTTTTTTAATCGAAAGCTATGCTCGTCGAGATGGTTCTTATTCACGTTTTACTCGAGCGGGGGAGAGGTTATTATGCAATAATTAGCTGTTTGCGGCCAAACGTGTGGACGGATTTGAATGCGGTTTTTTTTAATCGTAAGCTATGCTCATCGATATGGTTCTTATCTATATTTGATTGGAATACAAATGCATAGTCATCTCCAAGATATTCACGTTTTATTCGTGCGGGAAGAGGTTCTTATGCAACAATTAGCTATTCCCAGCGGCTTCGCCCGCGCTATATAGGACAAAAAGCCTGGTTATAAAATGCCAAAAGGTTTTTACACTTACTTACTCAGATAAAGTACTTTATTAGGGATAGCTGTTGCCCGTGATTACGTCCACGTAGACTGTAATAATATATTTATATGGCTTATGATCGTAGTCATAAAGATTCACGGGCAAGGAAGAAATGAATATGCAAGTAAGTTGACATGGCAAATAATAAAATTCGATATCGAATCGTATAGTACTCAATGATTAACTTCGTAATATATACATTATCAACGTACGTACAACAGTCCCCCGACGCAACAACTTCAACAACTTCAATAAGTACATAATAGTATTTATCTTATTCTTTTTAGAGGTCTTTTTGTATCGGGGTTTTTTTTTAATTTTAAACTTTTTTTTTTATTTCTGAATAAAAATTTGAAAAGCTATAGCTGATCTTTCTAAAATCAAAAATCCCTCGTTGGAAAGCTATTAAGTAGACATAAAAAACCTTACTTAAACCAGTCATAAATATTCAACCAAACTAATCCCAAACGAGCAGTTTAGAGCCAACCATTCATGTTTCCACCAGGTGCAACGCCTCATGGAGCACATATTATCAGGGGCCACTATGAAGGCCAAGAAGTATAGGACAGGAGCGCTCTTCCTCGATGTAGCTAAGGCGTTCGACAGGGTCTGGCACAATGGACTGGTATAAAAGCTATACCAGTTCAAGGTGTCGGACAGACTCGTACTCATCATACGGGACTACCTGTCGAATCGCTCCTTTCGCTACATAGTGGAAGGCGTTTTGTCAACCCCCCGCCCCATTAGGGCGGGTGTCCCCCAGGGTTCAGTTCTCTCACCCATCCTCTACTCCATCTACGCTAACGATATTCCTAAGCTGCGATCTAAAGTTCACCTTGCCATGTACGCGGACGATACCGCGCTTTACACGTCCTCTAAGGATCACTGGGAGGTATACCAAGGTCTCCAATCCGCAGTCGACTCCCTCGAGAGTTGGCTGCGGAAATGGCGGATCGAGGTAAACCCTGAGAAGAGCGTTTCGGTGCTCTTCGAACAGAGCCCCCAATCCTCTCGCGAATCAAACTCTTTGATTAATTTTACTATTAAATACCTTGGAAAGACAAGGCAAAATACCTAGGAGTATCGTTAGATAGAAAGCTAGTTTTCGCTGCGCATATTAGGACCATTCGTAGCAGAGCGGCCTACGTATTAGATCGTTTATATCAGCTGTTAGGCAAGCGGAGTAAAAAGTCCCTTCCCAATAAGGTGACACTTAACAAAGCTTGCATACGTTCAGTCATGTCCTCTGCAAGTCTCGCTTTTGCGCACGCTAATCTGAAACCCTTTCAGGTGATTCAGAACAAGTTTGGACGGATTGCAACCTGGCGCCGTGGTTCGTTTGCAACATCGACCTCCATAGAGACTTAGAGCTTCCGACCATAGCTCAGTATTTCAAGGGGCTTTCCCAAAAGTACTTTGAACATGCTGAGCAACACCCGAACCCACTGGTGGCTGATGCCGCAGAGTATAGACCTCGTAAGACTACTTGTGTCAGAAAAAGAAGACCCAAGTCGGTACTCATTGACCCCGACGACGCGTTTACAGTAGGTAATAACGTGCGCGTAGGCATAAGGGACACCACACAACATACAGACACACACCGTCTATACCGGTATAGACGAGGTCCCAACTGAGTAAGTGCTCCGTTTCTCCGGCGTTCTGCCGTCGGAGGACGCTAGTGTCCTCCGACGCTCTTAGCTTCCTTCCTGACAAACGACGCCCCGAGCCGAGGTCCGTGTGTCACCTGAGACGCCCTCGGGACGTCGTTCCCCATGGGGTCCCATCTGCCCCCCTGCCCCCCCCCACCCCTTTTAAAGACCTACCCGCTCCCCCGGTAACGCTGTAATAGCCGACAGGGCTAACAGCACAGACACGAACAAAAAAAAAGTGAAGCGAAACAAGCTTCAATCTGATATTCAGCATATAAACTAGAAAAAATATAAAAAACTATTAAAAAAAAAAATATTTTTGTATAAATTTAGAAGTGACTGTAATTAAAGTTATAATTGTAGACAAAAATAGTTTCCAAGAATACTTTGGTAGCTTCAAGCTTTAATTGTAAGTGAAAATGGTCGAAACGTTGGCATCCAGGCATCCATACTTTTTATTTCAAAATCATTCCAAAAATTATTAATGCCAAAAAAAATATTTTTTACAATTACAATTTACTTTGTCTAATTAACCATTTCAACCAAAGTACAATAAAATATATTATTCCAATCATTACAAAGTCACATCAGTAAACCTTCTCCCTTTTTAAACACTTCAGCCCTAACCCAAACAATCAAAAGGTTAATCCACTGGTAACTTAAGTTGAATTTAATTATTAAGAATATACAAATATGTAGACACAAATGAAGTCCTATCTTGATTATAATCAAACAAATTATTCTTTAATTTTACTATAAAATATTATAATAAATCGCATTTGAATAATTGATATTATTTGATGTTTTTAAAACATTTTAATTAGATACCAGTACCACAACATTTTTCACAATTTGTATTCTATTCACAGATATTTTAAGAATTACTTCACTATTTAAATTCAAACACATTCTTGAAATTATTAACTTATTTGCTTAAAGTTTACTAAAGAAAAAATAAATATGTTCAGGATTTCTTAATTGCTATAATTCCTTCATATGACACATATCAGAACTCAAAGAAAATAAATAAAATATACATTACTGATAATAAGGGACTTAACGAACCAAATACAAATAAAATAAAGCGAACCTTTGATTCCGTATTTGAGTTCGTTACAGCTTACTAGGACTGGACATTCGAGTTACTTTTCTAACTGTATGTAAGAATATTATTAAATTAGACACTGACCTGTTTATATAAGGTAAATAAAAGAAACGGAAGTTTTTATAATTATACAAATAATTAAATAATAGAAAAACCAATTACTTAAAGTATTAACAGACATCTATTCTCATTAATGTTATGAAAAGTGATATTATTAAACTGTATAATTTTATTGTTTTTAAATATAATATATTTTTACAATTTATATGTCAATCATTATAAAACCATTTAGATATGAAAAACATTTGCGCCCAAAACGATTTTTAGTTCGTTTCACTAATCTCATCGAGGGTTCCATTGTGATTCACAAATATCATTTACAAAACAAATATTGTTATTTACAGCGACAAGAGTCTTGTTTGGAGTCAATAATACGAGGACTATTCTCTGATATTAATATATTAGAATTCTTTGTTTTCATACGATTGTTATTTTCTGAATTATTCCATTCACTTTAACAGTACAGAAATCTAGAAATAAATTTATCGAAATTCTCCATTCTTCACCTTTTATTAATATTTCTTTTTTTTTTTATTAAATAAGACACTTTTTTTCAGACAGTTCTTTATAAATAAGTTTTGAAAACATAAACAAAACATTGTTAGTCATATTACATTTTTATGTAAGCAATATTTTTATATGTCGTTATACCTATATTTTTTTAAATTTCAACCCGTCGGAAATGATGACAGTTTTTATAAGAATACGGAAATATTTTAAATTCAATATCAGTAGAATACGGATACGGACTACTACTGTATTTACTATATATTAAAATTAAAGTTTACTACTACAACATGTTTGCAAAATAGTAGTGTTAGTCGTCACTGAGATGAGAAAGAATGGACAGACAAATAGTCACAGCAAATAATTTCATTTGATTGTAGGCGGTTTAACACTTTTTTACATGGAAAATAACAAACAGTATTATATCGAAATTTTACAGTTATGATACAACGAATAGCAATATTAATAAAATTATTGAATCCGAACAAAGTTTAAACTTAAGATATAATATCTATTAAAGATTACTAACCTAAACTACGTTTAAAGTTAACACAAAGCATAGGTACATCTACTTGTTTCTGTATGGAAATCGAAACAACAAATTGTTCAACAATAGTCCGATTTCCAATTCTCGAGCATTCTTCGTACGGTCATTTATGCTTTTGAGTTAGTAAAACGTTGTCTCAAGATAAAGTTTATTTGATGATCTAGATATTTGTAGTGTCAATTCGAATGAATGAATAGGATTGAAAATGCTTATCTCCTGTTATTGGATGTATAGTTATGTTTTGACCATTTTATGTATAAAGGTAATTTTGTCATAGTTTAGTAATAAAATTGAGTTCAATAGAACAGAAATATATTTTCTGGTAGAATAATTACACACCATTTTCGGATCTAGTTTCGAAACCGAATCCTGAAACAGTGGTGATTGATAGAAGGTGTACGCATTTCCGTTAAAACATCAGTTTAACAAGATATATAATTAAAAATCAATTGTTTTTAAATAACTTTCGCTAACAATGTTGATCTAGCTAGAGGTTAGTGAATGTGATTGCTGTGACGAAAGTCACGATTCTTAATTTTAGATTTTTTGTGAGATCCATCCCCTCCATTCCAGTCTTGTTTGTTCCCTTTTTTTTAATGTGTGAAGGAAGTTATTAGATTTTTACCCAAGGCTTAAGTTATTTGAATAGGGCTTAAGTTATTTAAATTTGGTTATTTAGGGAGAGGAGTGTGGAGGATGAAGGTGAGCGTTTTTGCGCATAAAAAGGGGCCCCTTAAACCTACTCCTGGGTCGCCAGTCTCAGGCACTACTTGCACTCCTCTCCTTGCAACGCGAAGGGCCCGGCACCCGCACGGTGAATCCATGGATTGCTAAGAAGCTTCGTCTTAGTCTCTACATCTAAATTAATATTTAATCATAATATTATTATAGGTATATTCAATACAAACCATACATCTGTCTGTTTCTATACTGTTGAACATATTCCGATTTCAGATCGCCTGGAGCTTATTTCATACGGCTATTTACACGTTTGACTTAGTTAGACGTTGCCTCGAGGTATAGTTTATTTGATGATTTAGATATCTGTAGTGTATTGGAATAAAGAATTGATGTTACTTACTTCTTGTTATATATGCTATATCTTCATTATTGTAAGGCTAAGGAGAAATGTTGTAAGCTATTGTAACCCTGTATTATCTAAAATATCTTATGATATTGGATTATTAGAAGTAAAATAGTAAAAAAATATTCTTAATGAAATATATTAGATGTATATAAAAATAACATTAATAATAAAACATGGATTTTATTAGATCACAAAATTATATTTAAAATAATTTCAATTTACATGTATTTGACTTTTTATTAAATATTTGACCATCAAGTTATTATTTATTTACAATACATATCCCATGTTCAATGACAAAAAACAACCTTTTTTACGATTTACGTTGACTAATTAACCATTTCTACCACAATATAAAAAAATATAATATTTCAAACATCATTGCAAAGTCACAGCAGTAGGTAAACCTTTTCCCCTTTAACCCAAACAATCAAAAGGTTAATCCGCCGGTAACTCAAGTTTTGTATGTGTTTCCAGATAGATACGGTACCTTTAAAAAGGAGTTCTTACTCAATCCTCAAAGGACGGCAGTGCTCTTGTGATTCCTCGGATATTGTAAGAGACCGTGGCCGGCGGTTATCATTTAAAAAAAAAAAAAGGATTTTCTAAGATTTTAATTTATTTTATTAAATAAGTTCGATTTGACGTTTCCCAAGTACCTATTTTAAGATAGTTTATGATAAATAAAAATTCGGTGAAATATGTTGATGTTAGAATAAATTGTTATAAGACCTCATGTAACAAAGTATATATAATACATTTATTATTTTTTTATTATTATTTATATACTTACAAAGGCTACCTTTCTAGCTTATTTGTGGAAAAGAACCGACGAGATTCTGGATAACTTTTTAACTTTTTTATAAATTACAATTATATGTAATATTGAATCTTTGATTAAAATTATAATTGCTATGTAAGAAAAAAATATAATTAAAGCCGTAGTACCCAAAAGAAGACCTAGAGTAACCAACCACGGGTCTATTAGTTCCAACCAGCACAAACATAAAATATAACTAACTATTTAACTATATTATCACTTTTCTTTTATTATATTATGTATAAGAAGGTATAAAATATTTTGAAAATAAATTCTGTATAATCAAAAATATTTCGAAAAATTTGATTAAAAACTTTCGTCCGTAGAAACTCTATCAAAGTAGATTGAACTTAAAAGTAACTTAACAGAAGAAGTTTGGAAATTGATAAGCAGTTTCAATAACCACAAGTAATAATTGAATTATATTGAGTTTAATTTCTGACGGGATAATGGTGATTGAATTAGGAGAAACCACTTTACCTTTCCATTGTTTAAACTAAATTCATTAGCTAATGTTTGAACATCGTGTACCTAACAATAAAATTTATTGAAATAGTATATATCTGCTTTGTTGTTATTCTGTTTCTTTAATAACAATCTTTTCTAGTAAAAAAAAAACATGAAAACTTGATACAAGCGTCGAATAATAAAAGGTTAAAAGTTGTGTAAATAGGTTCTATATAATTTACTGATATACAAAACTTACAGATATGTATTTAATTACTGATTTGAAACTTTCAAAAACAATATTGATTTTTCAATAAGAATCGTAAATGATTTTGCAGGAATAGTTTTAAAGACATTTTTTTATTACTATTAATTTAAATCATAAGGTGAAATTAGGTTTAACCTTATCTATTTATTTTTAAGTGGTGTCAATATTTCAGGCGTACTTATATCAGAGAGTGACGAATCTTTACAGCATTGCACGGATTCACCGAGTAGTACCAGATTCATCGTATTATATATAACTTGTGTATATAACTATGTATCGTAAATTATATATAAGTTGTATTTGGATCTGTCCAAACAGATGTAGTTTTAAGAACCCCATTTAAACGCCTATTTTTATTATCTACGTTCCTCTTTTAACTTTACATTTGATATTCACCTACTAATACGAGTAAAATACACCAATTAAAATACTTTCTAAAATTTAAAATAAACCTTTTTTTTTAGAAGTGCCAAGATATTTAAATAAATCATAGAGACATTACGTTGTTATACCATACTTTTTTCGATCGTTTCCTGCGTTTTCCGGCGGTGTTTGTCTCACCGGGAACAGTGAGCTCTACAGTATTATGCTTTTACGAAAGTATAGGAATATCTGGTTTGGGTAAAAATATAATATTGTCCTCGAAGCTTTTGCATTGGTTATCATACGTATCCATCATGAAGTCCTATTAGGAGTAGCTTCTAAAACAGAATGAGGCTGTTATTTCGATTTTTGAGACAAATATTATTTTACAAATTCTACAGATCTTTATAAAGTAAAAGATACGTGTTAAATATTATACATCAGTTACTTATCAGTTTTTATCTGTTATCAGTTACTTGACTGTGACGGAATTAATATCCAATTTTTAGACTAACATTGAGCAGTCACTTTTTGGGTATACAGCTTCGGTACTTTTAAGATTCCCATGGTATAACTACAGACCAAAGTGGTTTATAAATATATAAATAATGTTAAGATATTATTTATAACCTATTTTGGTCTGTAATTTTACTTAATTTCTAAAAACTATTTTTATTCCTTATTATAATTTCCAACTATTTAGGCATTTTCAAGAACAATTCAATATTTAAGAATTTAGATTCTTATTATTTGAATTGTACTTGAAAATGGCTAAAAAGTTGGAACCGATGCAAAGAACTGTCTTGCTTACAATTATTAATCTTAATTAATTTTCTTAATTTAAACTGTACATTTTTGTCGTATTAAATTCGAATTAAAAACAATATAAATAAAAAGACTTCCTCCGACTGATTGATCTATAAACATATAACCCCGTTGTAGTTAGGCTAGTAGTTATAACAGTAAGTTCGTCTTAAGACGTAAAATACAGGAGTTATTATTTTTATTTTAGCTATAAGTATACCTTAGAAGTAAAATTAAAAAAGAATCAGTAAATGTGCAATAAGTAACCTTTTATCAATCTTTTGCAAACAAATGTTATACTTGTGTTTTGAGTAATATCAGATATTCATCTCCATTCCTGCCTTTTCGAGTGAACGAAACTACTTGCAATTTGTATCTCCTTTGAAACGCAACCTGAATTTGAAACACTTCAAATACTTCAAGCTCAGTGATGTCAATACTTCGATTAAAACATGGCTCTGGCCAATACCTTTGTCATAAGGAAATGCAATTTGATATGTGAATCAAATCTTCTTAACATTAAGTAATATATCAGTTAATACAGATTGTTCTGGTTGTATTATATTGCGTTTTATTTATATAAAAACTAGCTATTAATCTATGCTTGTATTTAAATCTTTAGGCTTTTTTGTATTTTTATTTAATTTGTGATATTTTTCGTATAATATCTAATGGTTTCAAAAACCATTTCACGCTAAGACAATTCGAACACTTAAATTTATTTATTTTTTTTTTTGTCGAAAACTCGGTAAAGTTTGATGTTTTGCAAGACACAGAAAACTACATACTGGATATCATTTTACTCAACTGCTAGCAGTCTTTGTATTAAACATCGTAGAATTTTCAATTAATATAAACTTGTAATACTTGGCACATCTGTCAGAGATGTATAAACAAATTATTATAGCTTGGATTTATTTTACTTCAGAAACTTACACAAAGCTTTTTCCGCCAAAGTATTATAAATTCCACAAATCACATGGGTTAGGATTTTGAAAAAAGCCATATAAATTATAACTCCTCCATCCCTATATCTTTATAGATTTTGAGTTTATATTTGCAATGCAATATTCATTGAAGTTATTTTCCAGAGGTCACAGATGAACGAGTCCTTTAAAGATTATTAACATTTTTCATTCTGTGTGAATAAAGTAACCTAACTTGACAAAACATTTTGTACACAATTTCAAATATATGTATATTTAATAAACTCGGTGCTTTTTTTTTAGTTTTTTAGTTTGGGTTAGAAGTAGTATACAATAATTTCTACGCCATCTTTATTAATACTAAAACGATTACTAAAAAACCTAAAACCTGAACTAAAACGATTGTGTGAATTATTTTTGAACAATAACTATGCTGGGTGGTATAAATTTTTGTAGATGGATCTAAAGACAAGGATAGTATTGGTGCGGCATTTTTTGATTCCCAAACAAATGAAAGTATTAAATTAAAAATTTCTTCTAATGTTTCTATCATGTACGTTGAATTGATTGCCATTTTAGAGGCTTTGAATTATATAAAATCCATTAATCTAAATAATTTTGTAGTTTTGTCTGATTCTAAGAGTGCCTTGCAGCCTTTGACTCGATGCGCCTCGAAAATACTTATCTCCTGTTATTGGAGGTATAGTTATGTTTTTGACCATTGTATATATAAGGGTAGTTTTGTCCATCCATCCATATCGATATTTAGAATTCATATTTTTACGTTACAATCGCTTCCATTTATGCAATTACTAGAAATTATAATAGACGTATTGTTTTTGTTTTTCATTTCTTAGTCCTTAATAAATCATTTAATGTATTTGTTTACATTTTTTTAATGAGGCAGTCTTGTTAGCGTCGGTGTGTAAGTATGTCACAGGGTCACATGTTGAGAACAGTTTTATAGGGTTAATTTTAAAGAAAGTTTTTAAACCTCATTTTTATAAATTAACTATAAAATTAATATTTAACTTAGAATAAAATTTTAAGAAATTTATCATGTTGTTACATGTTTTTCATATATATAATACTTTTTTATTAGTTTTAAAGTCAGTTTTTTAACGTATTTTTAACATATCTGACGTTTTGAAAATAAGTCTTATACATAAATAATCTTTTAAAATGAGTTTAATTGAGATGACAAACATATTCAAATGTGAAAGTAAACCATTGCTCAAAAACTTTTACAAGCCATGAACGCGGGGGTACGATGTCTTTAAATGTATCCAGTATGTTTGCATAATATAAGCATTGAAGCAAGACAGAATACTCATGAAGAAACTACATCAGTGGAAGTTTTAGGTCTTATCAGTTAGAAGCTTGACCAGTATGATAAGTTACAGAATAATTTAGTTAGAATCGATGCTGTAAATATATAGCGAGTAGCAATTTGTTCCGCTACAAAAATACACACGCTATATAATACCATTTCTTAAACCACTTACTTAATAATTCAGAGCAAAAATGAGCGCTATGTCAATTAAACGTATTTCATTGAGAAAAAACAAACGTCTAGAACAGATCCTTCAAAAGACCCTCATAATTCCGAAACGAGGGCATCTGAAAGTGTTTTTTCATTACTTTCATCTCACTTACCAGAGGTATGCTATCGTAATTGGAATCTGTCGCTGTGAAAGGCAGCGAGGTAAAACTGTACCGCCCGTATATCCTTAATCCATATCTTTAATCCATTGGTCAGTCAGGTCATTAAACCTATAAATTGTCGAACATATGTTTGAACTACTAGCTTAATGTTTAAACTTGTAAAAGCTCAGACGGAAGCATGTTATATTTCTTAAAATATTAATATTTACAGCTACTCTAAATCTAATTATTAAAATGCCATATTTTTTTTCTATAAGATATTTTTTTATGAAAATTATGACTTTTTTAACACGGTTTTGTTAGTACCTAACAAGTTTTTTTTACCGACTTTTTCGAAAGCGTTTTTATTTCAATTTCCACAAACCGATTTTGTTCAAACTTTGTACATATATCAAGGACCGAAATAAATTAATAATTGGATGAGATTATGTTATTATCCTGATTAGGATTTTCAGGATTAATCATAATTATCTTTTGTCTAATTTCCCACCGATTGATTTTGTCCAATCTTTTTACACGTATCAAGGACCGATGGTAAATTAATAATTCGATGAGATTATCTCATTATCCTGATTAGGATCACCAGGATTAATAATTATTTTACAGAACTTTTTTGCATGAAAGTTTATTAAACTCTTCTTATTATATTTCTAATTATTTTTTCAAGCATTTAAATAAATACTAATTGAATTTCATCACTTAAAATAGTAAACATGAACATTCGCTGACTAACATATTAATATACTAGCTTTTGTGATCATATTACTATAATATATATAAAATATAACTTTTTTAGAAAAAATCGTTGATGAAATTGAAATATTTGTAATTAAAAAAATGCTTTTTTTAATCATCTATTAGATTGATATGTATTACATTTTCAAGTAGAATTTATTAAGATCTGTTATATATTTTAAAATGTATGAGATATATATCGAATTACCTTGAAACGTTAATAACTTGGCAAATTATTTAAGTTACCGATAGTAAACACAAACATATATCGGCTAAAAGATTAACGTTTGAACTTTCATGACAAATTGAACTAAAATTGAAAAAATAAATATAGTTCAAAAAAACTAAAAAACTGCTTTAAAAATGTATGGAACTAAAAGGTATAGTTAAAAATGTATGGAAAATAACGTGGGGCGCCTTGTACCATATCTCTAGTTTCATTTTTGAACTCTACTTTGATTTAATTTACCTATTGGAACACTCAAAAATTGTAAAAGGCAATTTGCAGTACAATAAATAGGTAAGATTAATTAAAGAAGACGAAGTCGCGATTAAAAGATAGTAAAAAATAAATGTATCATTTCAGAACTAGTATTCATTAAAATTTATCTTTGTTATGTGAGTTGTAATTGAAAAACTTCACTAGAAATCGACATGGTTACAAAATGTTCATTCATATTAATTTATACCTAAAATTATGGATTCGAAGGTCGTTTTTCTAATGTTTTCATGAAACCATTTCACTAACCATATAATTTATATCACACGAACATTTATCTTGATTTATTTTTGTTCAAATAACTAAAACACAATAAAGTGTGACTTCCTAAAAAGTGGCAGGTAACCCGTAAATACGGTCTGTAATTTGTATTCAACTAAAGCAGATCTGGTATCGAACATGCTTTGTTTTCTCAATTAAGTTTCAAATATAATAAGTATGCTATGAATTCACAACTCCTTAAGAGCCAGACTTGTAACCATGTGTTACAAGTCATCTGTCAGAGATGAATATATTATTATAGTTTGGATATGTGCTACATAAGAGAAACACATTCACAATTATATTTATCTGGCATATTCTCTATCTACGTATTCTTCTATCATATGAAGTAATGTCAGCCATTTATAATTGAAGCAACTCGTGCTGTGAATAATAAATAGCTCTTTAAAATCCCTTTTTCTTAATATTTTACTATCTCACATACGCGGACTCAATTCACGTAGACATGGGACGATAGGAGAGGGATACCATATTATTTTTATGTCCCTAAGTTGCCTATGAGTAGTTTATTAGCATTCTTTATAAATGTATATTTTATTTAGTAATTACGTTGTAGTAACACTCTTCAACTGTTCTAAAACTTGACGGTTTTACTAATTATTGAGTAAATATTATTGTTGTTTCTGTATTATATATTTAGGGTCATTTGGAACAAATTTACATGCATATATATTTAGATTACCTGTAAAAAGTAACGAAAGACGTATTGATTAGTCTATTTCTCTACATTATTCAAAATTATTAAAATATATTTTATTTATCACAACAATCATTCATCGATATAAAAGTTAATTTTATGGTTTATTAAGTTTGTTCACATGATATTTTTACTCAAAACAACAAAGAAATATTAACCGCTACTTAATGAACTTTTCCTACTTGTTGAAAACTTTATAATTAATTATCATAACGTTTCTATTGAAATAAATATATATTTATAACAAATATAGATTTTCCTCACTTACTACAAATTTCAATGTATAAAGAGAACAGCAAGAGCTGTCAAACTTCTTGTTATATTAATATTATTTTTATCCTTTTTAGTGAGAGGGTTCTTTGTACCAGTTTTTTTTGCTTTTTTAAAGTTATTTTATTAGAATTAATTCAAGAATATTTATATATAAAATATTATACTAAATGAACCTAGGAATACATATTAATTTCCAATAGTTTAAGTATTAACTATCAATATTGCTTAAAAACCTATCACCAACACCAATAAAAACTCAATATTTTTAAGACGACTGCTTTTATTTTGACTAAACATAGTTAAGAACCGTCTTAACGGATCAGGCTTTCGATTAAAAAAAACTGCAATAAAATCCGTCTACTCGATTGGCTGCAACAAGGCCACAGACAGACACTCAGATACACAGATACACACGTCAAACTTATAAAACTCGTCTTTTTGGGTCAGGAATTAATAGATAGTATATTATCTAACTCACTTTCGAGCTTCAAATATATTCCCCACATATTAAATCATCTATGGTGAGATTAAGTTAGACCCAAATATAGAGACAGTCAAAAGCATAGTATGTTTTTATAAATCTATATAAAATAACAACAATTTAAAATTAAATCCAATAACAATATCCAGCTTTGGCTAGGGATTTCCTGTTCACAGCCGAACGGAGAATTACAGTCGATACCGAGATCCGACTCAATTATTTGTACAAGTTATTGTTTTCCAGACTTTCATATTGTTGCATTGACATAAAAAATACCCTTACATTGTTGTTAGAAGTTATTTTTAACACGCTTTTATTAGTTTCACGTGTATGTTTGTTTGTAACCGATTTTTCGAATGTGATTTTGTCTTATTTCCCACGGACCGATTTTATACAAACTTTGTACACATAGTAAATTAATAATTCGATGAAATTATCTCATTATGGTGATTAGGATTTCCAGGATTAATAATTATTTATATAATAACTTTATAAGAAAAAACGTGATAATTAAGTAACTTTGCTATTCACTAAACTATGACTTTTTTTGATAATAAGTTTCTCTCACATAAATAAATTATAATATTTATAATATTTTAAATATATATTGTATTAGAATTTATATTAATTACGAAAATTTTTCCAAACTAAGAACTCATCAAAACATCAAATTTTACCAAAGTTTCAGAAACTTGCTTCTGTTTTACATCTTTATTGGCTTTGTATTTTAATAATATTTTAATGGACATCCCCTTAAAAAATAACTTTAATTATCTTCTAAGTTTTACTATTATTCCTTACTTTACTTTTTTAACTTTCTTCAGATTTTGAGATAAAAGTTGATGAGTCAGTGATTCCAATTGTTTGATATAAAGATTATTGCAGCAAAAAGATTTAACATATTTGAAGAATTGATCAGCATTCGCCATAGTAACATCGACTTACATCTTATTTTATACAAAAAGTCAAGCTATAAACTTACTTAATAACTTCAATTACTAATAATTTATTATTGTTTTTATATCACGTATGAACTTTTATTCGATTCTGTTATTTAAATGCCTCATTGTAAATTACCATAAAAATAATATGTAGTACATTATTGCAAAGGCAACGAAATAGGCAACTACAGGTCGAAAAAAGCCTTTTACGTAATAAATTGAAATAATATTAAAAGTTATATAGCTCAATTTTCCTTTTGATCTTGCTGGAAGCAGGTTTTCCATAGCTAATTTAGATTTCCGATCATAAATCTCGTGGAGTGCAGTGTTCATTTCATTTTCACTTTTAGAATCATTGCAACTCATTTTAATTATTTATTACCAAAATAACAACGAACTCCGGTTTACCGCCATTTTTTTTTTATTTTTTGCCGAAAGGTTAACGCTTCTGTGGCTTTACAGCAAAGAGAACGCAATGTGTACGATAGATGAAAGAGTTTTAAATTCAAACAGCACACCGTTTCATACAACATTGCCGGCGCGCTCTTCGTTCCAGATTCAAAGAACGCGCCGGGAAGTGATTTTGGTTTTTCAGTCTACGTAAATGTGATATATCGCGTGTTCTATATTCAAAGTTAAGGACATTATTTCCGCGCATGTAGAAAAAGATTAAGAAAAATACCTTTACGTTATTCTTGCCTTAACATGATACATACATATTTTTTGTTATTTTAAGAGTGTTACCATTTAAAACTTGCTCTCCAACAAAATAACAAATTTCGTACAGTCTATTTTTAAGGTCTAAAATGAGTATTATTTATAGGATACCTGTCTGTTCGTAAAATACAAAACATATAAAGCCGCGCTTACATTGTGGTCTAGTAAATTCAACTTTATCCCCGTATGTGAAGTGAATTGAAAAGCTATAGAGTTTTCGACGAAGACGAATAAGTATGGAACTATATTGTACAATATTTTTATCCAACTGAATAAAAATGTTTTGGTATCATACATTCTTCTTTATAACTATTAAAAGAATCTAGCTAGACTAGTACAAAGAGCTTTTTTAAACAGTTATAAAATTATAACATTGTAATAATAATAATTGGCATTCATACTTAAAACTGAAACATATATATTTCGAAGAAATTAATGCTATATAAAGATCCGTTATCCTTATTTTTCTTATTGTATAATATATTTTTTATAAATATTACATTAAAAGGCTTTGAAATAAAATACTACTATATATACAATACATATAGTGTTTTGGAATAAACTTTATATCTGACATTCATAAATCAACTTTCTAAAGTATGTTTGTTCTTAACTCTTGAACTAATTGCGAGCTTTCTTATAAGACGTGATGAGAAAACGAACTAGTTCCAGTTTACTAAAGCATCGTGCACAATGTTTATAAGTAAAAAAGTTCATATGGTAGCGTAAAATTTGTTTATATAATGATTTAAATATATTTTTACAGTTTTTTGTTTACTATATTTATCTTTTAATTAAAATTAAAGTTTTGAAGTATGTCTAAGTCTGTACATAACACATTGCAATTAAGTTTATTCAGAAAACAATAATATGAGGTAGAGATTCACCATCTTTCATATTGTAATAGTTACAAAATGAACATATTAAGTCTCCTGTGTCTTTTCCTCCAACTAATTAGTTGCCTGGAAGGAATTGCTCGTTAGCAATAACGCTGCCAAATTTGTACCTTTTTTTTATTTGTTTTCTGTAATTTTTGTAATTGTTGATATGGGTGTAACACTAGGAATATTATTTTTAAATTAGTAAACCAAAATATGACAAATAATCTCAAATACCTAATTTTCCGTCCGTCCATAGCTAGTGAAATTTTGTTTCAATTGTATTATATATATTTTGAATAAGTATTCCTAACGTAAATATAATATGAAAACTAAACCTTTAGGTATTAGTGTTTTTCGAAACATAAGGAATATGAAAATAAAATTGTCAAGACCATAAAATGTATCAGGTAAATTAAAATTCGAAAGTATTACTAAATACATAATATTGTTACTTTTGCAGATGTAGGGGAAGTTTTAATGCAAAGAGATATTATATATGTCAATTGTCATACCAGGGCTTATCGCTGTTATAACTTTACAGAACTAGATTTAGAGTTGATTAGCCGTTTCAATAACCAAAAGTGATTATTTAATTAATATTAATTTTCATTTGTTGAGATAACCCAAATAGAATTTAGCTACTTTAACTAATAAACCTTAAGGGTATCTTTCAAACTAATATCGTTAACTAATGTTTTAAGATAATTACGTATGAAAATATGTATGTTAAGATCTTTTTTTTTATAAATTTAGATTAAAAATAAACCAATATTTTGAGGAATTCGAATCCATGACCTTTTGAACTCATGTTGTTTTACTAAAATAAATTGTATTTCATCAGTAAAAATTTGAATACTTAATATATTTTCCATACATTACTATTGAATGTGCTGTTATTATTTTCTGCAGTTACATAAAAATTACCTCCTATTTTTCAATTTGATTTTGGACATTGATTATAATTTTTCTACAAAAACACTATTGTAGCGTTCTACAATTTTTTTTATTTTTATTTATGTTGACCAGAGCTTCTACGACAGCAGAGTCTGTCTGAGTCTTGTCTTTTATGGCCAACTTATCTTATACTCTACAATGTTGTAAAGTGTCGTCATTATTGCTCGCCTGAACAATGTACCCGTCACCTCATCCTCGCTGTCGGTAAAATACGCTCAGCTCTTGGTATGACGCGACACTGCTACGACAGCACGGGGAACAGTATTCTGCAATTGCAATTGCAACTCTTGGGGTTAATGATAAAAATCGAATCAAAACTGAGTTGGGTTGAATTTATAAGAGAATTAACATTAATATGGATCAGTTCAAATTATAATTCTTAGTAAATTAGTGATTATTAGGTTATTCAATTTAGTAAGCACGTTGGTTGAATACAATATTTATAAGTCATTATTTAAAATTAACAACAAAACCATAAATTTATGACTGATAAGAATGGCTTGTGTTTGAATTCCACTAATTCTTCCGGAAAATTTAATCTATATTTGAAGAAAAGTGTTGTTTTCACATTATTTTACATAAATAAGAACTTTTTTTTTTAAATGTGCATTGAAAATAAAAAGCAAAATTAAAAGTCATTAAATTATTTTTCAGACCATTCAATTTAAAACGAAGACGAAGCTTCTTAGCAATCCATGGATTCACCGTGCGGGTGCCGGGCCCATCGCGTTGCAAGGAGAGGAGTGCAAGCAGTGCCTGGGACTTGCGACCCAGGAGTAGGTTTAAGGGGCCCCTTTATTATGCGCAAAAACGCTCACCTTCACCCTCCACACTCCTCTCCCTACCTAACCAAATTTGGAAAGAACCTACTAATGCCGCCTTTGAAGTACGTTCTAGAAATGAACCGATGCTTGTTCTAGAAAGGCCAAGATCTTTAAGTAGGCTATAGAGAGATTTTGCTGTTATACCTCTCGCTCCCACTTCTACCGCGTACAAACTAACTATAAATTTATTCCTGATCAGTTCGTTGGTTAGTTCGTAATACTTATTGAGCTTGAATGTGTGATCCCTTGGGATGTTTGTTTCCCAAGGAACAGTAAGCTCCACAAGTATCACGCGCCTCAGATGTTTCGAATACAGGAATAAGTCCGGTCTGGATGACGAAACACCAACATCCCCAGGGATTTTGTAATGCTTTTCATACGTGTCCATCATGAAATATGAGAGAAGAATGAGATAATGAGAATATGAGAGAAAATATGAGAGAAGTCTATATCTGAGAGAAAATACTGTAAATGTTTTTGTCCTACAAGTAACAAAAATAATAGATATGAATATAGAAGATTTAATAACTGAATTAAATTAGTTGGTTTGTTCTACACAGCTGATAACATAGTTCTGTGCGGTTTTGGAGTCTAAAGCAACGTTATTTATAATGAAAACGACTCCTTGAATGGTGCTGTGGGCTGTTGTTGTTGCTGGGTGCTGTGTACCTTTAATGGATGCTCGCTATGGAACGTATTTGAAAAGTGAGTATATTAAATTTGGTATGTATGATATTTGGGGAATAATATTAAAACTAACTCGTAATTAGTATGGCCTTTATATTAGACAGTCACAGAATATATTTACTAGAGATAGTCGGTGATTATATATTTTGCCTTTAATAGCTCTAAAATAACAATATTAGCTCGACATATCACAGTTATGATCCAATAGACTGGAATATTTATAGGCTTAACACTACTGCGAACAAAATACCAAAATATGAACAATGGAGTTATACTAGAAATAATATTAATACAAATATATTATTTTTTAAGAAATAATATTCATTAAATATTACTAAACCAAATTACATTTAAATCCAATACAAGTTTTACGTCTGAACGCATTTATACTGTTGAACATATTCCGTTTTCCAATCGCCTCGAGCATACTAAGAACTGCCATTTATGCTTGCAAGTTAGTTAGAAGTTGCGTTGGGATATAGTTTGTTTGATGATTTAGATATCTCTAGTGTATTAGAATTAGGATTGAAGGAACTTATCTCTTGCTATTGAGAGTATTGTTTGTTATTGACCATATTATGTTTAAGTGTAGTTTTGTTGTAGTTACAATTAGTTGTAGGTACAATTAATAAATAACTTTAAGTAAAGAATACTAATAATAAAATCTACCATAACGTAAGGGTTTGCCTAAGTTTGTTACGACGATTTAAATGCAAGTTTTGATTGTACCAAAATAGAGCAATAAGTTTTGTTAAATAAAATATACTTAATAATTATGTAAATGAAAAGTCCAGAGCTTATTAAAATAGTTCATATCATGTAATATCATCTCAATGTGCAAATAATTAATATGATAGATTTTTTTTTTGGGCATATTAATTTTTATATTTTTAATAGTCAAATAAAAAGTATTCTTACGTGTTTTATTACTTTACACATTAGCATAAAGGGTCATTTTGAGATTAAAATAATAATTCTAGAAAATTACAAAATTATGATTTGTTTCTTTTACATATAAATAATGATACAATAAGCACATTTGTGTTTTAGAGTCTGTATATGCCTTATACAGACTCTAAAACACAATTGTAGTTCATATAAAGAGTGATCTGAAACTATATGAAGTTTAAATTGAATTTACCTTAAAAACAACAAAAGGTGTAATATATATTGTCTTGTCTATGTCTTTATTGTACCTGATTATCGCTATATATTCATTTTTTTCTAACATACTAATGTAATATTTATGCTGGAAAATTTTGTTTGTATTCTAATTCCAGTTCTTAGAATTCATATCATTCCTTTTTTACAAGACATTAGCTTTTTTATCGCAATGACATTTTTTTTTATTATTTCCTTTTCATTTCTTTATCTAAAAAACATTATTACAATACAACATTCAAAGCGCTTGATCCATTCTTTTTATTGAGCGCTGATAACGTAAATGTACATAGGGCTGAATTATTTGGAAAATATTTTCAATCCACATTCGTATAAATTAAATATATAATTATTAATTAGCTTTGATAATTAAATATAAATATACCTGGTTATGTTCACGTAAATTAAACGGAAATAAGCCCGACTAGTTTCGATCCCATTCGAGGTTCCTATTCAAGAGTTTGAAAGTAATGAATATTTGTAGCCTGTAGATTTAATACTGTATAAGAATGTAATTATAATTTAACTGGCTTTCAATATAGTTTTGGCTTCTATAAGATCATTCCAGTACCATATATCGAATATTTGACCTCGAGCAATAAATAAGTCACAAAAATTATAAAAGTCAACATTATCTTTTAAGATAGAGAAATTTATTAAAGGCATGATTTTATATTCTGTGCTGTCTTATATTTGCGCTAAATAAATACGAACACATAAAGAATGCTTAATTCACCGAGACGGACAGCGATACAGTAGCTCAATTGGTAGAGCGACAGAACGGTTAATTTTTCATTCTATATTTATATATTTTTTTTAAAAATCTGTCAAAGTATAAAAGGATATATAAAATGTGTTATATGTAAAAAATATATTACGTTTTTTTTTAAATAAATTGCTGACATGTTAAAATTTAAAAAATAATATTCATCGTATATCGTAGCTCCAATTCATAAAAGTGGTGACAAACGTAACATTCGTAATTATCGTGGTATTTCTAAATTCTAATTCCTAAACTTTTCGAAAAGATTATATACGATAAACAATTCCCTGCGGTAAAACCACTATTGTCTTTTTCTCAACATGGTTTCATAAAGAGTCATTCTACAGAAACGAATATTCGTGAATTGCTTGATTTTGTTTTAGACACCATGGATGAAGGATTCCTAGAAAGCCTTCGACAAAATTTGGCATGAAATATTAGTAAAAAATAAAAACTAAGAGGTGTCAAGGGACACTCGGATGGAACGAAGTTCCTTTCGATTAATTATTGAAGGAATAGGGAATATGCCTAAAATTTCAAATGGTCTCAAATACTTTCTATTCGGATACTTATTATCATCTTTTTATAATAAAAATATTTTTTTTCTATTTACTAATCATTTAAGGTCATAAAATAAAAGTGTAAATTAAGGGAACGAACTTCAAACTTCCAAAACGCGCCACTATTGGTCGAAAGGAAATGTGACGTCATTTGACACGCCATTCAAGTTATCGGCGTCGAAGTTCATACTGTGATATCAGTGTCACTGAGAAAAATAAATAATTTAAACCTATATTTTCGTTCTTAAAGGTTTTATTAAATGATACTATTGTTTAGGTAACCATTTTCTACTTCACCTGACTCAGATAAATAACTTTGTTGATAATCAGCAGATATAGAAGATATAAGATGCTATAGAAGTATTATCAGCTGTGTTTTCAGTAAACAAATTTTCTTTTTAAAACAAAGTTTTACTGGTAAAGTAAAACTATTTAAAAAGTTAATTTTACTGGTAAAGTAAAAGTTTTGTGTGTTGAATGAGGAAATGGTAACAATGCTACATTTTGTTTTTCAGCAGGTATATTTACATTGACACCTTTACTTCTGTACTTCGGTAGAATATTTACTTGCACAGCTTAGTCACTTGGTAATTTATCATTAATATGCGCAAAGCAAGGCTCTGCTTTGTGATCACATTTAATATAGTCTTGGCTGATTAATATCACAGACGTTTGTATGGGCAGTACTAGGACTTAGTATATCACTTTGTAAAAGTCACCATTTTTTAAACACTACTTTTGATAGCTAACTCTGAAAAGGCTTCATTAACCGATGTCAATCTTTGCCTTTTGACTACGCACATTCTCATACTCTCAACTAGTGTTTTTGCCACAAAAATATATGAGGAACAACTCCTTTCTTCAAACTTAGATTACATTAATCAAACTTAGATTATATTAAACAAACAAAATCAAACTTAGATTGTATTAAAGAACGACTAAGCAATTTAATATAATACAAAAAATAATAATGATATAAATATAAATATCTCGTTTGCTTTCTATAAGAGAGAGAGAGAGAGATAGCAAAATATGTCGGGCCAACTTTTGGTAAGAATTTTTACCGTCTAGCCCCCTTTCACAACGTGCGATAGAGAACTACGTTCCAAAAATTGAGGCAATCGGAATACATGGTGATCTTTTGGGGTGGCTAATCTCATATTTGCGTGATCGGTCCCAAGCAGTTTCAGTTAAGGGCCTTACTACGTCTTATACGCCTGTCACATCTGGGGTTCACCGGGTCTCTCACCTTGGCCCACTTTTATTTAATATTTTTATCAATGATTTTGGAAGATATATTTACAAAAATATTTTATATGTAGATTATAAAGATATTCAAAATAATGAAATCTGAAACAGACTGCATCAAATTCCGAAACGATTTAGATCGCTTAAGTCTTTATCGCAAGTGTAATCGATTAGCACTAAATATAAATAAATGTTCAACTATCACATTTTCACTAAAAACAAAGGCACTCCCACCATAAATACCATCTACTTGACGTGAATTTGCAGGGTGTTCGAGGTGAGAGACCTGGGAATCCCATTGGACAGTAAACTATTATTTAATTCTAATCTGACTAAACTGCGAGGGAAGGTTTAATAGATGTTAGGTTTTATTTTGCGTCAAACAAAAGACTTTAAGAATCCTAAAATAATTACTTTGCTTTTTAATTCTCTTGTAAGATCCCATTTAGAATATGCCATGATGTTTGTACTAATGTATTAGAAAGTATTCGGCGAAAGTTTTATAAATTTGTTAAGAAAAGATTTGAAATTGAATATGCTTACTTTGACTTCGTTAGAATAAAGACGAGAACACAAAGACTAAATTTTTTTATATAATATCATTAATGGTTATGTTGATTCTCCTTACTTATTAAGCAAAATTTCACTATATTGTCCGAGAATCTATAAACGAAATAATATGATTATACATTTGCCAATAGTTGGCACCAATTATGCAAAAAAATGGTTTTTAATTTGAGTTTGTAATTTATATAATCATAAATATACCCACATTGATCACTATAGATATAATTTAAATCATTTTGTATCTCTAATAAAAGCAAACAAACAATGAATACAATGTTAGCAGGTTCGTTGTACAAATTATGGAAATATGTATTTTTACTCTTAAATATTAAGTGAACACAACACTCATAGTAAAGATTAACATTAAATTAAGATACTATATGTGATCCTACTATTACCCGCTTATTATGCATGTATGAAACATATTGTGAAAACTTAATTGGCTTGTCTATGTATTGTTCATAATATTTTTTATTTATTATTGTAAATGCTGTTTGTTTTTCTCAATAAATCAAAAAATATATATATCTGACTTATTATAAAATTATAAATGTTGTAAAATATAATGAAACGGAAATAAAACAATGTTCTTAATAAATTTAGAGCTATAATAATATACAAGACTAATGTATGTGCTTGCAATATCTCTGAAATATCTTGCAAACAGAACGGTTACTTGTGTTATGACAAATATCAGCTATTCATCTCCATTCTGAACTTTGCTAGTGAACGAAACTACTAGCAATTTATATGTCTGCTGAGAAGCAACTTGAGACGGACCATTTTCACATTTTTTAGAAACGTTCCAAATATTTTTAGCTAACCGATGTCAATACATCGAATAAACTCAGGAGTTGCAAACAACGAAACACGTTGGGCTTTGTGAATCAAATCTCTTTATCTATAAAGTATATTATAGATTAGAGATTGATCTAAATTATGATCTTAAAATTGATATTTATAATCTACTGCTATATAATTGTGATTAGTTGCCTAAAATGACATCAACCAATCAGATAGGTTAACATTGTGAAAATCCAAATAAGTATTTTTTATAATAAAAAAAAGTCTAGAAATTGTATGTAAGTAAAGAATTTATATAAAACTAATTAGAACACCGTTTTGATTACTTGTACTCGTTATTGTGGTATTATTGTAACATTGAAATATCTTAGTTCTTTACTTTAATGAAGACCTAAGACAACTCTATATCATTCGCGGCATTTAGAGAATAATAAACAGTAACTAAATCATTAATTCTAATTGCTCGTTAACTTCACTAGTATTATCTGTGCTATATTCTCTTCACTAATACATTCCTTTGTTTCCAGCTGAACTAAATCGTTTACATAATTGCTTGATGACTTCTGAATATATCTCATAAAACAAATGTTTTCATTGAAACGATAAACTATAACCACTTTATAAATGATAATATGCCAAATTCTGTTAAATGAATCAAAACCTCTTAAAACACAATCAAAAGTCTGTAAAACCTAAATCTTAAAATATTATAATAATATTATAACCGATATCCATTTGGTATTTATTATTTCAGCAAAATACCGTAGATTTATTTATGAAGTAATATTAATATTGTAAAATTTAGATTTACATAATATTTTTAATTTTTATAACTAACTCACATTTTAATCCCTATCCAATACAATGCCATACATCAGCGGTGTCTATTGTGTGGATTAAATTCCAATATCCGCCTCGAACAAACTTAGAACTGCCATTTATGGTTTAAGGTTAGTTAGAAGTTGCCTCAAAATGTAGTTTATTTGGTGATTTAGACATCTCTTGTTTATTGGAATTAAGATTAAAGCTACTTATCTTTTGTTATTGAGGGTATTGTTGGATTATTGACCATTGTGTGCGTAAGTGTAGTTTTGTTGTAGTTCAATGTGTATCAAGTCAACTTACAATAGGTAAATATAAACTCCGCGGCCTGGGGGAACCACGCCACGGACGCTAGGGTTAGGACTATCCAGATCTGGTGACTCCTCTCTGGTCGGTCCGTCCTTAACAGAGGGACCGAAGCGACCTGCGTGCGACAGGTTAAACCACAATTTCTTTTTAATTTTGATTACAAATAAATTATAGATCATTATATTCTGTCTTTGTATTTTTTCTAAAGAATAACAAACAGATTACATCCAGATTCCAAATTCTTAAATCTGTAGATCAGCCAAAACATTCTTTGAAAGGGTTTAAATTGACTTAATATTTGGACAAAAATAAATGTAATATATATTAATATTTTTAATTAAACATTCATAATAAGTAGAATGTAGCAAACAAACGTGTCTCTTTCATTTTATTTCTCATATACTAGGTTTCATTATACTTTTGCTGGAATTTTGTTGTTATTAAGGGTTCAGTTCTTAGAACCCATATTATATCTGTTGAAATACCGCATTTTTTACAAGAGCTTTCATTTCTGGAAGCGACAAATATTTTTATTAAGCTTATTGTTTGTTTTCATTTCTTTGTGAACACAATATTATGACAATAAAACATACAAAGTATTTCATTTTTTTTTTTAAATAGACATTCTTTCGTTAACGTTTGTGTATGTCACAGGCACTTCTCGATAACAGTTTTTGATATATAATATAAAATTTAATGATAAAACTTTAAAAACCTCATTTTATGTACATTGAATAGTACTTTAATAAGTTTAAATTGTTACTTTAAATAGTACTGAATTTGTGAGGTGTCAAAAGTAAGTCTGAAAATAGCTATAAACTTGTATATAGCTATTTTCATTTTAAGCTTATTTAAATTTATATAAATATAGAATGAAAAATAAACCGATATAAGCAGGGATTCAAACCCGCGACCTCTGGTCACGAAACTGTTTCCCAGGGGTTGCGGCTTCGAATCCCGGTGCTCGTATCGGTTTACTTTTCTTTCTATATTTACATAAAGTTAAAAGTCTTTTCAGCTCAGTTTTATTAAGACAACGTTCTCAAAGGCAACGGTAAAATCATTAATCATAAAGTTTAATAAGATATGAATGCAGGGGCACAATGTTTTAAATGAAGCCAAGATATTTGCGAGGTAGCTGCGGCTGCACGTGCCTTGAGATAAGTGAGATTATTCAGTATCTTTGCATAATATAAGCATTGAACCAAGATTAAACAATCTTGAAGAAACTATGTCATGAGAAGTTTTAGTTCGTATTATTTAGAAGTTTTATTATAATAATATAATTTAATTTATAACAAAAATAATTAATGAGTAACAATTTGTTCCACTACAAAAACACACGCTGTATAATACCAAACCTTTAAGAAACCGTCTACATAATAATAAGGAGTAAAAACTTCAAACGCATTGAGAAAAACAAACGTCCGGGGCAGATCTTTTAAAAGACCCTCATAATTCTGAAACGGGGGAATTAAAAAGTGTATTTTCATACCTTTCATGTCACTTACCAGAGGTATCCTATCGTAATTACAATCTGTCGTTTTGAAAGATAGCGAGATAAACTGTACCGTCCATACTGTGACATCCTTAAATTCAAGTCATGTCTGTTCTTATTAAGTCGAGTCATTTAATCTATAGAACTCAAGCTCAATCAATCAAGCTTTGAAAATTCAAGATGTTGTTATATTTTGTAGTTACATTATTTTAAATCAAACATTTAATATTATCTTAGATTATGTACTAGTAAATAATCGCCTCGTCTCATTGGTAGAGTGATTACCGGAAATGCCTAGCGTAACTTTTTTTCTCGTTCTTAACATCCTTAATACAAGCAAATAATTTGATAATGTGATATTCAATTTTTGTAATTTGTCCGTCGATATAATTATTTTGTGATATATTCTCCACCTATATGGACCAAACATAAGAATATTATTTACTTTTAAAAATAAGTTTTGGTAAATATTAGAAAGTATTTAATTCAGTACACCTTCATTGGTAAAAGTAACAAAAAGTTGAAATGTTAAAACCTGGCGAATAATTCAAAAGATATATCTCTCTATCACAGATCGTAAATATTTATTCTGTTTATTTTTTACATATTTATTAATGTATCTAAAATAATGATCCTGTAGTTTGATAAAACACGAGCATTTAAGTTTGAGCTGGTTTTTTTTCGCAATATAAAAACAGATTAAGAATGTCTTCTCTAAATATTATTTAATTAGTTAACAGTTGTCTTACAATGTATGAGTTAATTTAAATTTGATAATATTACGGTATTTATATAATATTGTATTCTGTGCAGTTGCAGATGAAAACTTTGATGCAAAGCGCAATCTGTTCGTGCTATTTCCCAGGCTTTTCGCATTCCGTTGTGTGCAGTTGGTGTTTGCTTATTACTATAAATTAAATGGTACATATTTTACACAAATAGATTCTATATACTGATGTTATTTTACTTTTTTAACATTTTGATTGTTATTGTTTTTGGTAATAAATTAAACGGGATGAGACAGTAGTTACAACAAAGTTTTTAAGTAAAGGAAGCAGCAACAGCAACACATTGCTACCTGCATTATCATTTAATTTTACAGAAAATACAAAAAAAAAATCGAATAATTTGGACTATTTCTATCCATAGAATTAAGGTGTGAGCTGTCTCGACGAGGAGAGGTAAAGTAGTAAAGGCCGCTTTGTTTACAAATAATACTACGTAATTAAATTTATAATTTTATGCCTTATAAAATAAACAATGCATTTTAAACATTACTATGGTTTATATATATATATACAAATCAAGCAGAGATAATATATATATATATATATATATATATATATATATATATATATATATATATATATATATATATATATATATATATATATATTATCTCTGCTTGATTTGTCATACTATTATAGTTTATACAGTTATATACAATAAATTTTGATAAATAAATGTATGTTTAATACTTCAATAGATTCTCAATATATTTTTTTGAGACACCATAATCTTTTGATACAGTCCTTACTCGTACTTTACTTACTAACCTAATAGTATTTTATAGATGCTAGGGGAGTTTCCTTTAACCTATTGGAAAATAATTAATTCGAAAGATGATAGAGTGTAAGGATAGAGTACACTTTAAGCTCAGAAACTTATGTTTATTCTGGAGTACCACAAGTAAGTAGCTTAGAACCTACTTTCTTTAGCATATAAATATTTTTTATTTGTGTTTACTAAAACTTCCTGAGTGTTTATTATTATTTATACTTAAGACATGTCTTCTGTATCCACTCTAGTCGTGATTGAGAAGAAACCAAAAGTACTTATGAAGGTAGGTTTACCAAAGTTCGTCAATGGCTGTATAAAAGTTTATATACATTTAGATTTTAACAACTATAAAGATTCAATATTTCAAGATCACGTTGCATCCTCATTTCTGCTTGTCATTTAAACCATACTCTGAATTAATAATAATTCAATAAATAAATAATGAAATAATTAACAATCCATAAATTTATATAACGAAATATATGAAAATTGTATTATATTGGGAAGTCTTTTGAACAAAATATAAAAAATACGTAAAATGAGTATCTCATATATCTATTTTGGAATCGAATTTTATTAGTATTTGAAGTGTATTAGATTTTATAAAATATAACACAAGTGGCTAAAACGTAAGATGTAGGGTAACTCTTCTTATAGTGACGTCACAATTCCAATTAACCTTTTTACTAGAAATATAAAGCCATTCGACAAGTTCATTCAAATTTATTTCGTACTTTAAATGTTCAATTCGAATGTCTGTTTTCTGATGTTTTTATGAAAACATTTTACACTCACATCACACAAACGTTTAAATTGTTATTTGTTTTTATTGAAATAACGAATACACGGTAAAGTTTGATGTGTTGCTAAAAGTTTTAGAACGCTACGTAAATACTGCTTAATAAATAGTTTGTATTCGACAACAGCAGCCAGCAGTTTTGCCAGCAATGATTCAGAAATATACAGAGTTTGAAATGAATCATGAACTCTTCTTAAGGCTTACACTTTTATGTATGTATGTGTTTCATAAATGTTATATTACCATTTTTTTTAACGTCAGGAACCTTCATGGATACACACCTTCATCCAGGGGATGATGAAGTTGGTTATGTGAGACTCCTACTCACTAAACCTGACATTGCCTGACGTTGCCGCCACCGTCATAATGAGACACCACGGGATCGCTTTTGCACTCACCGCGATGCCCCGACGTGATCCGCGGAGAGGGCACCCCGCAACAAGGAGCACCCGTCCCTTTTTCGCAGGCTTGAAAGATTTTGGAGGGATCCCCTTTCCCCCACCCAAGCCTGCTGCCTCTGAAGGGAGCCGAGACCCCCTTCTTGCTGGACTCAGTCTCAGTCTCAGTTATCTGAGACTGAGACTGAGTCTCAGTCACCGGTCAGGTCCCCTGGAAGAGCACACTCCCATAAGGCCAAGTGATGCACAGACAGCCTCACTGCAACACACTGGAGTCGAACGTGAGTCCGCTCACGTAGGGGTCCCAACGTGTCCCCTAAACTTGTCCCCTGGTACTATTTATATCGTGAACAAATTTTTAGTTATAGAGAATGATTCAAATAACAAATGTCACTTGTCAAGTTGCCTCCATTTGACATTTGGGAATCGAAAACAACAGTGTTTTTTCTAGTTAAATTAAAATTTAATACTAATATAATAATAAAATTAATTTATATTATATGTGAAATATTATTTTAAGATTTTGTTTTCATGCTAATATTATAGGAAAGCCAACCCCTTTTGTTTACATTAAATTTAAATTCTTAAATTTAAGTTAACCTAAAACGTAACCCGCTACCTACTATCATTAATCATTATCATATCATTAGGAGACGATATTTTTTATATAATATATATTAATATTAATATTTATTATATATTTATAAGTTATATTAATATTGATATTAATATTACTTATTCAGATTTTCCTATTTCATTTTTACTTTCAAATTATCAACAAGACAGAACCAGCGGTCATCTGATAAAATAATTTAAAGCTTATATTTTATACCTAAATGGAATTTTAAAATGAAAGGAAGCTTTTTCAGGCACTCAACAAATAACCTCTTTAGTAAAGTACTCACATTGAAGAGGCGAACCTATAAAAGTAGTTTCTAAGAAATTTAATTTAATTTACGAGAAACGTTAAATTTTACCGGTCCTAAAAATCTTTGAACTAAAATTATGAAAAAGGATAATATAAATTCAGAGATACTTGGTGGTTTAAGCATAATTATTATAAGGACAAATCTATAGGAGGTACTCATACCATCCTACAGTATTATTAATTCTATTACATGTATTTATTGAATTGCAAACTGTATTGAGAGTTGCATTTTTTGGTCATATTATTTGATAAAACAAATACAAATTGCTTTCGGGTTCATATTATTCACACTTTGATGCCTAGAAATCGTCAAGTGAGTTGAATCTGGATTAAACGAGGCAACTATAAATCAGCCAATCAAGTAGCGTTCACTCTACAACGTCTGTAAAAATATTCCTTTTTAGCTAACTATATTAATAGTTTTAGTTGTAGTCTAAAACTTTGTGTCTGTAAAAGTCTGTGTTTTCCTGTGAAACTGATAAAACTTTCAGGAGTAAAATGTAAGTAAAGAAATTAAGTCGGGTCATCATAAAATTGAAATTGTAGAATAGGACGAGCGTATAAAATAACTAAGATTTGTTGACAGTATGTCTAGACAGAATATTTTTATATCAATATGTAAATATAAAGATAATAATAGTAAGAAACAAAATTGTTGGAATGAAGAATTTCATATAACAAGTTTCTTGCAATTAATCTCAGGAAATCAAACAAGGCCTAAATGTATTTAAAAGTTTCATTTGTTTTTGTTTCAGATCTTTTATAATTTCAATATTTCTATGTACAAAATTTTAAATATAACTTAACTAAAATATTCATTGGTTTTGTCTTTTACAGATACATTTATCATTGACCGATACAAGCTTTAATAGAAATATTAGGTACATGAAACAGCCACAAAAGCTTTAGCTTTAAAATTAGCAAAGAACATCTCATTAACAAGAGGTATTAGTATTTGATCGAAAATCGTCCTCCTCTTTTTAGTTATTGCTTGCTGATCTAAAATTTGTTACTGCGTCTGCTGTGCAATTTACAATATATTAGACAACGCCAATTTATACAAATTTCGATTGTGGCATCTTTGAATGGATATCTATGCTGAAAATTTTGAAAGATTCGTTAAGATTTTTGAACAAGTCCTTTAGACGTAAGTTACATCAGTCCCGACAAAGAAACGACGATTCCATTAAAATTTAATGGTTTTCTATTAATACTTTTAAAAACTCTCACTACTCATAAATTGCTTAAATACTAGAAAAAGATAAAAAACAAAATTACAAGGAAATATCAGTTCTTTAGGTTTAGGACTTACTTAAATAAATTATCTTCAGAACTTACTCGTATTTTAGTCAAATATTCATTTTAATAAGAAGTCTTAGTTTTCTTATCTTATTCAAAAAACACAGCCATGTTAATTTAAACGTCGCATTGCTATGTTTAGAATGCTTCCCATTCTTTTTTTGCTCACAAAAAGATAAACAAATTTCATAAAATATATGTTAAAAGAGTAAGGAAAGAACAGCAGTTAATTGTCACTTTAATTAAATATTAATCTGCTAATTTTAAAATAAAAGCATGGAGACCCTTGGACCATGGAGGCACTTTTTATTTCCGTAAATGAAAGGTATCATTTCACCTTCTTTTACGGAAGTCACAGAATGTACATATTCTTAAGTCCATAGTCTGGCAAATAATTCAAGAGAATTCCAGACGTCAAAATATTATACAAGTATTATATTATATTTTGAACAGTTGCAGATGAAAGCTTACATGTAAAGTGTAGTCTGTTCGTGTCATTCCCCGGCTTGTAGCATTATGTTGTGTCAGTCGGTGTTTGCGTATTTATATAAATTATATGGTATTTTACTTAAATAGCTTAATACCGATAGGGTAATTATTTTTTCTTATGTTTTGACTTTGTAGCAGCCAACAATAAAGCTTAAACTCTCAGATAAGTTCACTTTGCTTAATAAATTTACTTCTTGTAATCTTTTCTCTAAATTATTTAGCATGTTAAAAACTTATGCAGTTAACAGTTAAGGAAATTACTGAGAGATTAAGTTCAAAATGTGTTTATTATTCAAGGGTCTGTTTTTGTTTGTTTTCTTGTGGAGTTCATTAAAATTTTCCATTTTCTTTAATATAATTTTTTACATACGGAAATATTAAAATATTTTAGAATAATTTAAATTTAAGAAATAATCACGATATTTAACAAATCAATAGTATAATTCCTGGCTTTTTGTAGTTTCATTCACAATAAACATAATAAGTTATATTAAAATAGTTCATAGTTCATAATAAAATAAATATAGGAAAAAGTCTTACTTAAATAAGAAAAAAAAATTGGCATTCTTTTTAAGTTGTGCAGATTACCTTGCAGAACTTTATTTTTTATAAATATTTTGTCTGTACATGAAAAACAAAACACATCCTGAAATGGTCAATGGTGCAAAATGGTCATTCAAATTAATGTATGTATGTTTTTTTAAGGCTCTATTCTAATTTTTTAATGATTTTTATAAAACTACGCTCACATCAAACGAATGTTTACTTTATAATTTGTTTTCATTTAAATAATGTAATAACGGTAAAGTTTGATGTGTTGCTAAAAAGTTGTACGAAGCTTCATATGTAAATATTGTATAATTTGCTTTCAACTATTATTATCTTTGTATTAAACTTTACAAAGTTTTCGCAACTAACACGTAAATGTATGAGTATGTAATGAATCCTAAACTTCTTACGAACTATGCTTTCTTGATATATCTGTCAGAGGTAAATTGACATTATTTAGTGAAATTATGCAAGACTGGTTTTGACCTCATTCGGAATTCTTATTCTATTAGAAACTACGGTCTAATTCCTTGACTTACATGAACATAGCCTATTAAATATATATTTAAAAAGTATAATTATTTTCTAAAATAACATCCCATTACTAGACGATAGCACTTTATTCATTTCATGTTTTATTATTCCTAACTCAGATTTTCCTCACTTATTATAATATTAAAGTTGTTAAGAAAACAGCCACAACCCCGATACATCTTATATTATTTAAAATATTAACAATTTTTATTCTGTAGTCATGTGTAAATATCATAATTATTGCTTTCTTGTGTCTGAATATTTTTTTGTAAAATTATTAATATAAGACAAGTTAATCCTTAAAGTTCTTTACGCGGAGTTGAGGCCGTTGAGGTGCGGAGGTGCTTTTTAAAGAATTAATAGAAAAACATGGTTGTATTATACTTATTAAAGCTACATAAATTAATAAGTGTTGTATTTATTTTATTTTCTATCTACTTAAGAACTGAAGTTTTCATAAAATAATAATTTTATACCTTAAAGAAGTTTCAAAATGAAAGAAAACGTTACCAGTCACTTAACAAATAGTCTCTCATCAGAAAAGTACTCGACTCACATTGAAGAGATGGACCTATAGAACTAGTTTAAAAGAACTTTAATATAAAATATATTAAAGTTCTTATAAAATATATTAAAGTTCTTATAAACTTATTCTATTAAATAAATTAAATTTCACGTTTCTTAAAAGTTGAATTTAACGTTGTTTATGTTAAGGGAAAATAATAATGCAAAGACATGAATTGATGTTGACATAAGTTATTAAAAACTTAAACTTTTTTAAGGGACACATCACATGCATGTCAGTTTTGTTAATCGAATACTGTTACTAGTATTATATACATATGTTTAAGGTATTTTATACTAACATATATTAAAGTCTCAATTCCCTTTGTCATATTTCACGTGAATTACAGTAAGCAATATGAAATATATTATTATCTAAATTCTCTTTGTCATATTTCATTTGTATAACGAAACAATCGACAAAGGCTTTCTCGGAACACAAAGGTAACTAATAAATCGGCAATAATTACCTGGACTACTAATATAGATATTATATATTATTATAATAATATTATAATACAATAATTTTAAGTCTTTAACTCGTGTTCATTAAAATAGCACAAATGTAATTTACAAAATGTAGTTTACAAATTTCAACAGTATCATTTTGTTATTATCTGTCGAATTTATATCAGACTGAATTTATTTCGAATTTGTATTGTTTGACAGGTCAGCTTCTGAAAAATGGGTTCATATTTTTCACATTTCATTACTTAGCATTCGTCATCGTTAAAATTCTTCGTTGAAGCTGGATTAGGCAAAACGCCAATAAATCAGCCGATGAAATAGAGTTCCTTTTATTAAGGCCAGCCTAAAAATATATAACTATATTTTTAGTTTAATTATTAAATTTTAAATTGTTATTCGCCCGTATTATTACAAACACTTTAATAAATTTGATATGAACGAATACTACACAAAATCCTTCCATTTTGCGTTATTGTCGAAAAACCAACGGGCTGATATGAGGGCACGTATGTGTCATGTACTAAACAGATTGCAATGACTGAAAAAATAGTTCTATTGAAATAAATTAAATTAAATTTCAATAAATTTTACTTGTAAAAAACAAATTATTCTTAATTAACCTTTATATTGCAGACTTATTTTTAATGGAAATATAGTAATTATTAAGTATACCCAAGAGAAAAATACAACTCTCTAACTATACGAATAAAATTATATACATTTCGTAATATTCCTTAAAAGACAGATAAATCTCCTCTCAACATTTTAAATAATGAGGTAAAAATAATAAGGAACAAAGTTGATACAAAGATGAATTCCATATAATAAGTTATTTGCAACTATTGACAGGCAATTAGGATTTATATTTTTAACTAACGAATATTTGAATACGATCTTATATGATAATAGAATATGCTGTATCTAACTATATCAATCAAATCTGTCCACGCGTTTAGCCACTACATTACCACAGACAGACACACAGATACACAGATACAGAGGTCAAACTTATAACACCTCTCTTTTTGAGTTGGGGATTAAAAACAATTTATATAATATCGGTTTCTGACAAATAACCAAAGGTTATTATGTATGGTTCCTTTATTCTATTTATAATAATTCTATGGATTTATAACGTGGTCTATGATACCTTATAATCCCCCAGAACACTTTCATCATCCGAGTGGCTGCCTGCGTTAAGGCTAATATCAGATATTCAACTCCATTTCGTAATTTGTCAGTGAACGAAATCATTTGCAATTTATATCCCTGCTGAAAAGCAATTCTAAATTGGAAACATCTCTAACACTTTGAGTTCTCCGATGCTAATGTTTCGATTGAAACTAGTGTTTCAAATACCTTTGTCACAAGGATATGCATTTTATTAAATTAATGTGAGTCACTTTAATGTAAGATAATATCATAGACTTTTCAGATTGTATAGAAACTTGTATGTTATATAAATCTGTAGACTTTGTTAATCTTTATAAATTAACTAACATATAGATAGATACTAGTTATTGCCAGCAACTTCAGAATCAATCTTTTAGTCAAAAACTATAATGTTATGGTCGTGTAAATTAATTAATCATTTTATTAGATACTTTAATTCTGGCTGTCAAAATAATTTAATTATTGTGGCAAAGCCATTGCTGTTCCCTTTCAATGCTCTAATTTTAGTTAAGGAATAAAATTATTGCACTTCCTTTCCCCGAAAATTACTTTGTTAAAGTAAATCTTTTAGTTCATGATGAGCACAATCTGTTCTGATCTTTATACCTTTTAATCAGCTTCATTGAGCTTTTGACACGATTTTGACGATTTTACTAATTTTACAACGTCTTTAAGTGGAAAAAAAAACAAATTACTAAATGTTAAGGACTTGGATAAAGACTCCGCATAAAACTATGAATCATTTTAGCATTTATTGTAATATGATATTTTATGAGTAGATATTGAGAATTCAACGTTTAAAAATTGTGACCATTAAGGTTTGGTATACACCAAACATGTTAAAATAAGGTTTGGTCTACACCAAACATGTTAATTAACTAACGAAATCAAATTTGTCAGATGATATGTTAACATATTATGAGGTTTTATAATTTATAAAACAATAATAATACTGGCTCTAAAATTTTAAGAAAATGTATTTTCCGTGAGTTTGACAAAACATAAGGAATAGAAACATTTAAAAAGGAAACCTAAAATCGTCTTTAAATACACTATAAGAATCAAGGTATAAAATGAAGCTTTTACAAGACTATCAGCTAGGATATTTTAAGAAGATCCAATATCAGGTAAATTGCTATATCTAACGATAAGACGACTTAAGTTATGTCAAACAAAAATTATTCATTTTCTTTCCGTACTTTGCAAGTGAAAGAAACTACAACAACGTTGAAAATACTGTAACTGAAAGCACTCAATGGGGCTCGGGTTCGATTTCTGACAGGGACAGACATGTTTGTGATGAGCATAGGGTTCTGTATTTCTCAGTTCGTTCGTTTATTAAATATATTCTCAGTACTTATAATGGTTATTTCTATGTATTTGTATCGTTGTCTAACACCCTTAACACAAGCAAATAACTTTCTTACTCAGGGGTTAGATCAATGTGTGTATTGGTCCTGATATTATTTATTCACTACACTTGAGTTTTAATCGAAAGCAGTAAAGCATTCTGTTTATTTAAATCAAATATCCTTAACATTTATCACAGTGTATCAATTCATTTCATTAAAAACGAACTATGTACATATATATTTCATACGATAGTTATAAAAGAATTACAATTGTTAATGCAATAGCATTTGTCAACTCTGAGTAAATAATACTTGTGTATTTTATACTCGTTGTTTGTTAGCTTGATTTTACAAATGGACTTCTAAGTTCTATTGTTGGCGGATGATAGCAGTTTACCATCTTGTTAACGAGAATAACATATAGATTGACAATATTTTTCACCGATAAGACATATTATTTACCCAAAGATCAATTTTTTACCTAAAGAATAGCTCTTTCCATATATAAGTGACGTCTTTCAAAGTTTTTATTTTCAATTAACAGTATTTAAGATTGTATTTTCAGAAAGTGAAGTATCCTATTAAAATTTCTGTAAACTTAACTACATCTGTGGAAAATGTAATGGATGTACAGTTATTTTTATATATAAACCTTAACCTGAACAAATATCTTAAAATATATAATTACGTTGCTGTTACTTTTTTAAATGTAGGTACTTTTTTTTTATTTAACTTTTAGCCACGGACATGTCGCCCGTGCACTTTTCACATTTAGTGTGTATTTGACAGATTATACATTGAGATTATAAATTTGAGATAACAAGCTCAAAAAGGAGTCAGTTAGCAATATATATGTTAAAAGAATGTTAGTGAGTCTAAGTGAATATAAGTACTCCTGATTCTTTAGAAAGATCCAAAACTACTTCACTACAGATAAACTTTTTTTTAATAAAGATATTATTTTAATTAACAATACAAAAAGATTTATTTTTTTATGCCTTGTCTATTATGTTAGTAAAAAACAAATAAAATAATAAAAAGTTACGCTAAGTTTTTAGTTCGATTATACAAATCTACGTCTGCTCTTAGAGTAGTGAAAAGTTTTTTTTATTTTCAAGGTAAAATCGCTAATATTTACTAAAAATATATTCGTAATTTACTATATTTAAATTTGTATCTTTTAATATTCTAAGATTCATTGATTTATTGTTAACATATATTTATTTTAAAAACATAAAATTCTTAAAAAAATTAAGGAAGTTTCATAAAAAAAGGTTTCTACCTTCATTAAAACAGAATAGTGTTTTACCTAAGAAAAAAAAATTTACCGAGTCCGAAACATTATTAATATTTGAACTCCAAAATAAAAAAACAAAAAATGACGTTGCCATTCAACAAAGTCTTTGCTAGAAATCAACATCGGTACAAAATATTCATTCAAATTAATTTCTTCCTTAAATGCTTCAGTCGAAGGTCGTTTTTCAAATGATTTCTAAATTCTAAATCCATTTCACGCTCTCAAATCACAAACATTTAAATTGTTATTTGCTTTCATTGAAATAATGAAAACACGGTTAAGTTAGATGTGTTGCTAAAAGTTGTAGCAGGCTACATAGATACTGTTTATAATTTGCAATCGACAGAAGCAGCCTTCTATGGCACATTTTGCAAGTTTTGCTAATTAATATATAATTTATAATATATATATTTTATTTACTTTAAGTTTGTTTACATGATATTTTAACAACTATTTAATACAATTCTCCATTAATTCAATTCTTATCTGTTGAATAGTGTATAATTCATTATCAAAAGATTTTTTATTAATATAATATGTAGGTATATTTATAAATAATTCATATTTTCCTTCCATTGTTTAAAAATAATATGTACCTATGGAATGCAAGTTTAGTGCATTGCATAGACAGGGTGATTTGTAAATTATTGGCCACCTCTAGCAGGCAGCCTCTCTACATCAATCCACAACAACAAATTTTTTGCTACCATTTTTACTTATTACTCTTTAATTTGTAAGAAGTACTTAAAAGGTCAACGATCGGGTGCCATACCTATGCTCAGAGTTAATGCCAATTCAGAGGCAACAAATAAATAAATTTTGTATAGCAAAACTTAAATTTTAAAAACTATTTACTTTAAAAAGTTGTAGATCAAACGTTGTTAGGATTGCTGTAAAGAGGCTGCCTACAAGAGGTGGGCAATTAATTAACAATATCCCTGTACATACCGCCCCGTTAGTCGAGTAATTAGCGCAGACGCCTAACTTGTCACGGCTCAATGGGGCTCGGGTTCGAATCTCGGCAGAGACAGGCATGTAATGAGCATAGATGCCTGTGTTTCTGGGTTTGGTCGTTTATTAAATATATTCTCAATATTTATATGTGTATTTCTATGTATTTATATCGTTATCTAACACCCTTAACACAAGCAAATAATTTGCTTACTTAGGGGTTAGATCAATATGTGTAATAAGTCCTGATATTATTGTTATTATTATTCTAAAATGTAATTTATGTTACTTACTAAATAATTTCTACTACTAATATTTTAAAATATATTGATCGCATTAGTGAGCAGAAACAGAACAATAACCAGGATACTATATTTATCTTAAGGAATAAAATCAGTGACCGAATTAAAACATCTAAGAATGTCTTTATCTATATCACATTATAAACAAGACCAAAAATACCTGAAATTAATAAGTATATTAACATATATCTCTTACAGTTCAAGTTTTGGTCACATTATAAAAACTGTATGTATGTACTTAAACATCTTTACATGGGGATGAGGTCGTTGGGAAACGAAAGAGCTTTTTTATATTTAAAATTATACCTATAAGAACACTTCCTAATATGATTTATTAGAAGTAGCATAATTCAGTGAATGTTATTTTATTTTCGATCTTCTTAAGTACTAAGGTTTTCATAAAGCAATCATTTTTTACCTTAATGAAATTTTAAAATGAAAGGAAGCATTTCCAGCCACTTACCAAATAGTCTTCAGTGAAGTACTCGACTCACATTGAAGAGATGGACCTATAGAACTTGTTTATAATAAATTTAATGTTTTATTAAAGAAAAGAAATTCACGGTTCATAAATATCTTTTAACATTGTTTATGGTAAAGGAAATGAAAATTCTAATGTTGAGGAGGAACACATCACACACTACAAGTTCAGTTTTTGTTAACCAAATATTATTTGTAACTTAAATGGATATTTGTATATTTTTCATGTATAGAGAGATAGCTTATTGGAACAGTCAAAAGCAGAGTATGTCTTTAATATTAGACCCACACTGCTTTTAACTTTATTTATATATCTATTTGAGATCCAATTACTCTATCCAGTCAGGGAATTCAATGAGCACAATTGGAAGGAGAATTACAATGGATTTCAAGATTTGAACCAGCTATTTGTAAAGATTATTTTTGTTCAAGACATTACATTACATTAAAATAGCAAATGGTCTTCTTTAAGGAATTGTGTTTTTTTTTTTATATCGTAACTTGTCTTCTAACTTATAAATAATAAACGTAATAATTGTTTAATTTTGCTAAACACCAACCTGTGACTTTTTGGGATCGATTCATTCCTTAAATTTATACTTTATTATAAATATTTTTGCTTTCAACTTTCAATTTTAGAGAAATTCTCCACAGGCATATTTGAAGTATATTAAATATTTAATTTAAAGTAATAGATATTAAATACCGAAGTCGTACGAAACTAATCAAAACAACAAATTGTATCAAAGTTTTAGTACTGCTTCTGTTTTGAATCTTTATTAACTTCGTATTTCAAATTAGATTATAATAGACGTTCCCCTTAAAATTTAATGGTTTTCTGCCAATAATATTAATTATTCGGAGACTAATTCAATATTGAAATAAAATATTTAATAATACTGATACATTTGTCTTGTTTTGTATTTTTATATTTTTCTTATAAATATTCTAAATATCACTTTCTGCCTACTTTTTCATATATATATATATATATATATATATTGTATATATTGTAAATAAAAATGAATTTGCTCTTAATCTTAAAAGAGTATGCTATTAGGTATTATTTTTATCTTAAGGTTTTCATATTCCTCGATCACAACATATTATATTAAAGTTTCTAACATAAACTAACCATCGTTAACAATTGTCATTGGCTGTCTTTAAGGACATCAACCAATCAGAAATGTTAAGAGATATGACAGTAAATTAGTATATTTATATTAAAGTAGTGTATAGGTAAAAAAGTAATTATATAGAACTAATTGGAGCATCGTTTTGACTTGTCATTGTGGTGTTACTTAAGTGAAGACCTAAGACATCTCAATGTCACTCGCGGCTTTCAGTGAATAATAAACAGCTGTTAAAGAGTTAATTCTGAAAGCTTGTAAACTTGACGAGTATTATCTGTATATTCTCTTCCTCAATGCATTCTTTGTTTTCAACTCAATTAAATCGTTTACATAATTACTTGATGACTTGTGAATATATCTCATAAAGAACATTTTTGATAGTAAACAACATATACTAATTTATAAATATGATATCAAAAAGTCCGCGTAGTAAATATATCCAAATAATTTATTCAATATGTAGACTTTGAATATTTTTCATAGAAAGGTTTTATAAAACAAAATTGAACACTCCAAGATGGATAGAATCAATATAACTCTTCCATAGATATTTCATAAGATATATAAATATTTTCTTAATAAACCAAATAATAAAGGATTTTCATACAAAGCGTCCAAAGCGACTGTACAAACTAATATTGATAACATAAGTCTGAATAGGTATATCTCTTCAGTAAATAAATATACCGTAGCTCAATATAAATGGTTATGCCTTACCTTATCTTATTATAGATATGATTATTACATAAATAAAAATACAATAAGATATGATTTTTAAAATATCTCTTTTTAAAATGACTAACACTTTTTACTACAGGCTTTTATTCTTTGTTTTCATTAAATTTATTACTATTTTATAATGAATGTCACTGTCAAGATAAAAAAGTAACTTCGATGTTTCATAAAAAAATCTTAGTTTTTTTGTGTTCTGGAACTATTACACCTGTGATTGTATTTAAGTGAGGAAGTAAGTCAAGTGCGCAACTGACCTAGAAATGATCCGACCTGCCTAGATGGTTTAGAAAAAGTAAAGATTTTTTTTGTTTCATTAACCAATACCAATTTTTGATGGTTATTTGAAGGTCTACGTTAACCTACCCTATCTACCGAAATTTAAGTTGAACTAATTTCATGCATTTATCTGTTAGTTTGAGGATAAATCAAAATATTTTTACCATAAATATGTTCGTTTTGTATAAAAACTTAACACACTAATCTCGTCTTAAAAAACAAGAGAGGCAGCATCACCAGAATGAGAGGGCGCGTTCAGACGTCTGCAAAATAGAAAAGAGGTTTCTCTAAAAAATGTGCTTGACTACTTGGAACCTTGATTGTTTTTCTGAATAAATTACTTTGACTAGAAAAACATTAACTAATCTTATCGTGATTATTACAACTTGTTTACAGGAATTCAAGAAGAACGTGCTTTCATAGACATGATGATGAAGATGCATATTGATGACAAAGTCAATGAAGAAAAAAAAATGGCTTTAAAATCAATTCGTAAACGAATACAGATCTTTATTAATAAACTATATTACTTCGTACTCATCATATTATTTCTTCAGTAAGTAAACTATATTAAAATTAAATAGTAGTACAGTCTTGTTACGTGTGTAAAGTCTGATATCGCTAGTAATTAATAAAATTGTGTGAAACAGATTGTGTGCGTCCCAGAAAACATTAATTAAATTATGTGTATAGTTTTAATTTTCTTATCTTGAAAAGCACAAAAATTACGCTATTACCTTGAAATTTCGAAGGCATCATACAACAGAAAGGTATTATTTCATTTTTATTATTTTTCTAACAAATGCTGTAATTGTGTATACAATGATGTAGTTTCTGAAATATGATTAAATATTGTAAAATTTAAATTTTTAATTTAAATAGTATTTAAATTTTTTATTAAACAAATTCACATTTAAATTACTATCCAATATAAAAGATACGCCTGCCTCAACTATTGTGATATAATAATGTATACATATCTATTAATAGATATCCCCACAATAGTTATCTATTATATACATATCTATTTTCTATCTCCTCGAGCGCACTTAGAACTGTCATAAATGCTATTGGTCTAGTTATAAATGGCCTCGAGATACAGTTTATTTGGTAATTTTAGTATCTCAAGTACCTATATTTGGAATTAGGATTGAAGTTACTTATCTCTTGTTATTGGAGGTATTGCTATGTTATTGACCATTGTATGTTTAAGTGTAGTTTTGTTACAGTTTAACGACTATCAGATCAACTATTCTTAGTTATTATATAAATATATACTCAGTAATGACTACAGAATGGTCGATAAATTAATTGGAAAGTGACAAGAACCTAACTCACAGATTGTTGTTACAAATCCATTGACGTGTTTATGATATTTATTTTAAATGATATAATAAGCAGCTGTTCTATCCTGACTCATACAAGACTATTTTTAAGGTATATTAAAGTATCAATATTAATTAATTTTATTATATAATAAATTTATTCCTAAAATGATAACAGAAATGATCTACAGTTTTTGTTTCTTGTAATGTTTAACATGTACATACAAAAATAAAAATAATATACAAACCATTTTCTTGGAATGGAAGGAACGGTTTCCCTTAGGTCACAGGTTCTAGTCCTGTCTGTGTTATTGTGTTTATTTGGAATACAACAATCGTCCTGCTGGCGCTACATAGGGACGAACAGACGGGGTCTTAACATTTCAAAGTTTTGAGTCAAGGCTACAAGATTTAAAATGACATTATAATATTTCATATTTTCAGTTTAGTTTCCTGCCCTTCAATTTATCCATACAACATTCTTCTCTCCACTGTAGTAAAATTTATTTTTTTTCAAGATAAAAAAATACAATATTAAGCTCAAACTAAAAGCATGTGTGTGTAAGGTACAAGCACTAATAGTTTTTTTTTTTCTAAAAAAAGATTAATTATTAGACATAACATAAGCCGTATCCAATTACAACTTAAACAATGTTATTAATGGTCTCAATAATAATAAAAGCTGTTGTATTGTAATACAGTTAATTTTTGTTGGTATCCTAAAATCATTGTTTCACTGAAATTCGAGACTTTGTAAAGCAAATACGAATCTTTAGACTGACAGCAGTATTATTTCGTTATCACTCTACAAATAAGTTTTAAATGTATATTGTTAATCAACTAATAGTTTTAGTAAATTATATTGTTATCCTTTATGTACAAGGGAAAGTCTCCTTGTACATAATATTTTTTTAAGTAACAATAACAAACACAAACTACATCCAGACTTCAAACTTAAATCTATGGATCAGACAATAAGTTATCTGAAAGAGTTAGGAATTTAGATTGACTTGATGTTGGAACGAAAAAAAAAATATGTGTATTATTGTTTTAATTAAACATTGAAAATAAGAAGAATTTGACACTCAAACCTGTCCCTTTTGTACCCCATTAAATAAATATTCGTTTCTCATAAATATATTGTATGTTTATTATTTTTATATCAACACAATATTAATACAATAAAACATTCACAGTATTTGTTTCATATTTTTAATGAGGCACGCTTTCGTTAGCGTCGATGCGTGTAAGTATGTCACAGGGTCACATGTCGAGAACAGTTTTTGAGGGTTAATTGGAGATTTTTTTAAACCTCATTTTGTACATTATGCAAATAATAAGTACCTCTCAATACCTTATATATACTTACATTAACTCGGTTTAACGAAAACTTATTAACTTAATAATTTTTAATTTGCTGTCATGTCAATCTAAATTTTTTGATTGGTGGATGGAATGATATTCCGGGTCCCTCAATAGAACTTTTTTTTAACGAGGTTAAAATATAGACAATCAAAATCTTGTAGATCCAAATATATCTTTATTTGCGGGCAATTCAACCTCTTAACAGAGTTGATAACTTTTTTCTTTCACTGTCCTTTCAGAAACCAACACAGTCACGTCGCACCAAATACTGTTTGTAAACTTTAGTATAAGTTGGAAGGATCCTTTCCGACAAGATAAAATTCTGTATGTGATTCAAAGGTAGTTTTTTAACTCAAGGTGTACTTTTTGTGTATATGCAACATGTCAATTATCGGTATATTTTTCATTCTATATTTATATAAATTTAAGTAAGCTTAACATGGCTATACATGTTTATAGATATTTTCAAACATGTCAATTATGTTGCAAACATATTTCCATAATTTATTGATTACTTTTCTAAATATATGTATATTTTATATATAGACGGTTTCAATATAGTAAACGTTCCAGCCGATGGTAAGTGATACTCTTACTTTCCCTTATTCATGATCGATACATGAATAAAGGGAAGTAAGTTATTTGTGGTTTGGCCTCTTTCACTAAACATATTTGTAATATCTACTTCATGCCAATCATGTAAGAAGACGGTACTAACCCGATCGAGTCAGCCCATACTAGCTACGATCAAATGACTAAGGCTAGGCTTCACCTATATATATATATTATACATTTAAAATGCCTTATATGATTTCTTTGTCATTTAACGGTAGACTTGCGAAAGTAAGTTGCGTGTAACTTCATGCATGTATCATCAGATATAGGCATAGCACATGTTACTTTACTGTAAAATGTACCGGTATTTTGGTCTATTGGCGTTTTTAATACAAAGGTAAGGTGTGTAATTACTATTGTTTAGAATGTTAAAAGTTAAATTTAGAATACTTTAAGGTATCGTAAATGTGAGAGCATAGACTAGTAGTGGCGTGGTTGGTTTGAAAAGATCAAAATAACTTCCTCCTATATATGTCCGTTTTGTATATAAAGTTAAAAGAAAAGAGAGAGAGCATCACCAGAACGAGAGAGCGCTTGCGAACGTCTTCAAAATAGAAATGAGGTAAAATTTATTTATCTATTTATTTATTGATTATTTATTTATTATTTATTTACTTACTTCTTACTTACTTGCTTACTTATTTATTTATTTCATCAACATACAATTATAACATCATAACAGTTTACACTAATGCAACGCTAAAAGTAACAGTATTTTATTATTTCTTAAGAAGGAGTTCCAATTATCCTCTGAGCAACTTCCGTGATTTTTGACAAATTATCCGGAAATACATCAACGTGCATTGAGATAACATTAAGCATCCGCAAAGCTTGCGACATGGGACAATGCATTTGCTTCACTACTTGCAAACTTGATTATTTTCTGGAAAAGTTACTTTAACTAGAAAAAAACATATAATCTTATAGTGTCTGTTATAACATATTTACTCGAAGTTAGGAGAAACGTGTTTTCATAGACATGATGATGTTCTTGCAGATTAATGACCGAGTCAATGAAGACGAAGCTAATTATTTTAAGATCAGTTCGTATGACTACAGCTCACTAATAAATAATTTTACTACTCCTTACTCATCATACTATGTACTTCACTAACAACTGTGCTATATTAAAATTAAATAGTAGTACTGTTTAGCCATGTGTGTAAAGTCTGATATCGATAATAATTACATGCTAAAATTGTGCGATACCGACTGTATGAATACTAGAAAATATGAATTATTGATATTTAGTTATTTATTTCTTTTCCATTTTGAATCTACACCAGAGGTCACTTGTGTACTTCAAATTGAAATGCCAGGAGAACCTATTTTAATACTATACGCAATAAGCCCTTCTGTAAAGACTGCCCAACTTAAAACTACCCAGCTACCTACCTTACAACCTTGAAATGTGTCAGGTATAATTCAACAGATATATACCTTATATAGGATATTTTTATTATTATTCGAACAAATGAAAAAAAGCCCTATATAAGGGTATTATTTCTGAAATATGCTAATATTTTACAAATTACATTTTTATTTATATAATATTTCTTCTTTTTATTTAATTAACTTATATTTAAATCGCTATCCTATACAAAACATACATCCGTCTATGTCTATTGTGTGGAACATATTTATTTCTAATCGCCGCAAGTATTCTTAGAACTGTCATTAATTCTATTGAGTTAGTTAGAAATTGCCTCAAGCTAAAATTTATTTGGTGATTAAAACATCTCTAGTGTATCGCAAATAAGATTGAGGTTACTTATATTTTGTTATTGACCGTTATATGTTTTGTGTAGTTTTATTATCATTCAATGTATCAGTATATAGTAGTATTAGTATATAGTGTAGTAGTAGTAGTAGTATATAGTGTCCAATTATAATACGTAAATATATACTCAGAAATCGTCGTAAATCCATCAATTGTCAGAGAAACGAGTAAGTTTCTCACAGGTTGTGGGTCTGTCTGTCTGTGTTGATGAACTGTTCATTCTATATTTATTTAAAATTGTAGTAGAACTATATTCTACCTTATACAATATTCTACTTTATACTATATTCTACTTTATACTATATTCTACTTTATACTATATTCTACTTTATACTATAGCACATGAAGAAGAATGTTTTTGTTATATTTTATCCTGTTTTCGGCTTCTCTAAATCCTTAAAAATATTTTATTATATTTGTTGTATTTTTTTTTCTAAGTTAGTTATTGTTGTTAAAAATAAGAAAATGTATGTAATATAAATAAAATAAAGTCAATTATCAGTTACTGCTTGGCTGATAGATAAATAATAACAGTAATTATTCGACATAACATATGCCGTATCCAATTACAACTTACACAATGTAATAAATGATGATATCTCAGTTAATAATAGCAGCTAAGTTATTGTTATAAAGTTCAGTTTTCGTTAGCATCAACAAATCATTTCTTAAAAAGTAAAGTTTGCATTGAAATTTGAGGCTTTATAAAAGCAAAGAATTTTAGTAAACTAAAAACGGTGGCAAATTAGTCTTTTATTGCTCTACAAATAAGATTTCAATTTATATTGAATATAAACTAAATATTCTAGGAGATTATATTCTTATTCGTTTTTATATCTGGAATAGTCTGGAATTCAAATTAACTTGAGGTTGGGAGGAACAATAAATGTTACTGTATATTATTATAGTATATGTGTTATTGTTTTTAATTGAACATCGAACAATTATAAAAAAATATTGCATTTATTTCTAACATACTAATTAACATAAAAGTATATTTTGTTGTTTTTGATGTAGTTCTTAGATTCCTTATTATATCTATTAAAAGAGTGCTGCATTTCACATATTATTCGCTTCCATTAATGGCAATATTTTAGAATAATTACAAACAATTTTTATAAATATATTGTATATTTTTTATTTTTATATCAACACAAAATATATACGAGCCGTGAGATAAGCAAGATTATTCAGTATCTTTGCATAATATAAGCATTTAACCAAGGTTAAACAATCTTGAAGAAACTAAGTCATGGGAAGTTTTAGGTTTTATAACTTAGAAGCTTTACAAATATTCATGAAAGAAAAATATATTATACTTTAATTCTATAAATAAATAAATATTTATAAATATTTCCTGTATAAAAGATATTTACTGTATAATAAAGTTTCTTAAGCAAACCGCGTTAACAATAATTCGGAGCAAAAAAAAATGAACACAGCCTGAAACACACTTCATTCAGATAAAACAACCGTCGCGTCGGGAGCAAATCTTTCAAAAGACTCTTATGATTCTAAAACCAAACCATCTAAAAGTGTATTTTAATTTCTTTCATGTCAATTACCAGAGGTATCCTATCGTAATTACAATCACTCGCTGTGAAAGACAGTGAGGTAATAGAAGTCCTTTCAGTCCTTATTAAGTCGGGTCATTTAATCTATAGATTCAAACTTTGGAGATTATCCGACATATATATGAACTAGTAGCATATCATTTTAAGTTGTGCCTGTCTAGTATTCAAAAGTATTATTTAAATAACAAAAATGCAAAAAAATCTTCAAAAGAGGGTAGACTAAAAAAACTCTCACACATCTATTTTTGTAAATGTTTTCTTGTTATCAAAAGAATGTTAGACAAAGAAGAAACGCTATAAGGTGTTGTAACTTATATTAAATCAAATATCATATTATATTTAATTATTTAATTGTAAATAATGAAATTATTGTCACTATTCAAATTTACAAAACGTCAGCGTTTGTATTCAATATAAATACAGTTGAAGTTCATATTTCATTTTGTCGACTCAATCTCAAGGAGAGGTTTCATTAGTTGATTGTTTATATTACGTGTAACAGGAGTGCTTTATTTCTATAACGATGGAAAACAAAGGTAAGAATATTATTTAATATTTAAATAATAATACATATATATACTACTTAACTCGGAGTATATATAATAAGTTGTGGATAATATTTGAATACTATAATAACCTTTATTCTTTCTAGATGACACAGTACTGACTTTTACTATTAAAACATTTTACAATCAAAGATATAAGTGACAAGTTAATAATAAGGATATAACTAATAATTAAGTTTAATAATTGTAAAATATATTATAATAAGTGTCATAAGAAATATTGAATATAAGTATTTATATATAGTACATTTATTAAAAAATGTAGGTATTATGAAATAACTAGGATATTTTTACTTTTGGAATCCTCGCGGATACACACCTCCATCCAGGGGAAGATGGAGACTCCTACTCACTAAACCAGACGGTCAACACCTCGCCATCTTAGTGGAGCGCCACGGGAACGCTTGCGCACACAATCGCGTTGCTCCGACGGTAGAACGCGTCAGCGGCCACCACCACCTCAATGGAGTGACGCGCCCGGTTGACATGGACACGCCCCACTCTGGTGACTGGCTTGATAGATCGTAAAGGGCTGCTCCTCCACCGGACACGACGAGCCAGATCCAGACGTCAGCAAGCTGCACTCAGAATCAAGGAGCCCCGATCTGACTTAACCACTCGGAGCCGGTCCTGTAAACAGGTCCGAACCCGATGCCGCCACCAGCGACTGGTGTACACTGCAGGTGACCCTCTGAAGAAGACCACCCCGATGCACAGGGCCGGAAAAAGTACGCAAACACCCGCCTGGAGACGACGCAGGAGATTCGACCTTGACTGACCTGATATCTCGCTAAAGGAGCCCTCCAAGGGAAAAGCTCCGCAGCCACCTATGACAATGACTATTCCAGGCCCACCACCCGGTGGCCTCCCCCTTAACAAGGAAGAGACCGTCGCGTACACAACCCAGGGGCCACTCCACAGTCCACTCTGCAAAAAGAGAAGTATCAGAAGCGACCTCGCAGCTGACCTCGGTAAAGGTCTGCGCCTTCCCACCCTCACTGCCCAGGCCAACTTTCCGCGGACAGAAGCCGATGAAAAGAGGCCCATCAACCATCTCATCTCAACGGACCAAGCTTTCCATTAAAAAAATCGCAAACAAATCCGTCAACGCGTTTGGCTGGTACGATGCCACATACAGACAGACATATACACAGATACACAGGTCAAACTTATAACACCCCTCTTTTTGGATTGGGGGTTAAAAAACGTGGTCATAAAAATGTTAGATAAATTTTTATTAGTATTAAAAATAATGTTGGTTCAAATGTATGTTTTAATAAGTACCTGATATGTATTCTGTGTGTATATAAATATTAAATAAATAAATGTTTTATATATTGTAGTCAAAATATGTTAAGATTAGTTAATTATATCTTTAACTAAATTAATACATTATTTAAATAAGTCACGAGTAGGTCTTTTGTTCTCAATTTTTTAGAACAAAACTCTTTTTTTTAATTAATATTAAAACATGATCTGGAATAGAGTGAAAATTATATCCAGTTATGATTCTTACAGCTTGCAACATACTCTGTCAAGAAGATGAAGAAGATTATTTAGACTATCCTATAACATTATTGGACTTAGAAGAACATAGCGTATTACGCGGTTCTGAAAATTATTTTAGACGTAAGATATTTAAGATATTATATTTATATTAAATCAAAAAATACCATGTTTCTAACAATATCATTATTTTTAGATATTACAATTGAAGATCCAGGTTATGTTGTAAACATTTCATCAGAAGATTATGAAATACAGCTCCAAAAATCATTATCACAAGTTAAGGAATTAAAACGAGAAAGTTCTGGATATACTAATAACATCGGTAATCTATTAAGTAAATGTCGCACTTGTAGCATTAAACTTGTTGACTTTCATAAATTTCCATGGTATTACCGAAGTAAACTTCAATCCACAAATAATACTCAGTACCCCAATACAGATCACAAGGTTATAGAAATAGGGGACGAAAAAGATAGAGAAGAAATAACGATTATAGATTTAACAAAAGAAGAACACGTAGAATATAACAACGTAAGTAATGAAGAGATACTAAAAGTTAAAGCCGATTGGAATGAATTCACTAGAATTGACAATGCGGTCGGTGGAAAAGTAAGAAAACAGACCTACAAAACAACATCTAAGCCAGTATTGAATATTCAAAAAAAAACTCATACGGAATTACAAAGTAAAGAAACTGTTCACGATCCCGATCTTATATTCAAGTTATATACGAGAAAAATAGATACAACCATCCAAAAGATAAAAAATAATATAGAGTCTAGTCAAAATAATACAAATATAAGTCATAATTTCGGTAATGAATTATTATTAGAGAGTAAAAGCTTTATTAAAAATCATGCAAATAATTCACGAGATATAAAAGAAAATGATAAGGTAGCTAAAGTACAAAGAGATAATATCAATAAGGATTTTAAAAATGTCCATCATAAGAAGAAGAATAGTAAAAACTTTAATGAAGTAACAAGTATTTATACATCTGAACAAATCAGCAAAACAAAACTAAAAATAAAGAAAACTTCATTAAAATCGAAAGAATGTAAAAATTACTATAAAGAGATGGAAGATACAAGACAAAACCTAAACACCACAAATAAAAAACAATATGATTCTTTAAAGATGATTGAAAAAAAACGTAAATCAACAAATGAAGTACCACAGATTCATTACTCATATCCTTTAATATCTCCAAATTTTGAATCGAATCGTTTTTCTTCAATGCCTCGAAACACTGATTTCGACAGAACTCACGAATGTTACAAACATTTATTTACCGCAGATAGAATAATACCACATTTTCACAAGAATATTTTTTTAAATCATCCAAATATTTTATCCAAATCTAGCACGAGATGTCCAAAACGAACAAAAGAAACTATTTACAAAACAACCACAACAAAAGAAACTATTAACAATTATGAGACTAAAAGAAATAAGAGTCATTTAACTTCTATGATAGATTTGAACAAGATGTCGCAAATATCGAATCCAAATTTACATGACACATATCATTGTACTGAAAATAACAATGCAATGGTTTATGATAATAAACCTCAAAAACAAATATATAATACTATGGTTTCAAACATTTCTGCAATTGATTCTCAAAATCCATCTCCGTTTACTTATAAACTACCTGTGAATAACGCATTGATATTGAACCTGTCACATGCGTCGCCAGAGGTCATCATAGAAAACGTAAATAATATTGTTTCTAGGAGCCAATGTAATAAGCATGCAGCACAATTAGAAAAAGAAAGACTGCTATACCTTCTTCCTTCTAATTGTAACTTACCAGATTCTCATATACAAAATATATTTTCATATAATAGTGATAGTAATTACCAACCTCTTATTTAAAATGTAACAAGTATTAAGAAAACTACTAAACAATACTGATTGAAATTTACAATTTCAATTTAACTGAAATATTTGAATTTATAGTTAAAATTTAAAAAAGACACAGTTACACAGTTATTTTGGAATGTTGGTTTAATTATTTTACCATCAAATAAAGCAACTTACGCGTATTATGAATATATTAAAAGTTTTATGTAAACCAAACTATGTTTTTGTGTTTAACATTTTGAAGAAAACATTTTGTGTTTATTAATTGTTTATTTTTTAATCTTTTTATTATTATTTTGTTGGGATTTGGACATATCAGCCCCATCATAACCCAGACTTACAATTAATTCTGCATTGAATCAATATATACTTCTCCACAAATGCTATGTCAGTATTGCCTTAGCATTTGTGAAGAAATATTTAAAATAACAGACTTAAAACTTTCTGTTGTCGGTTGATTAAGAAGATATGCAAAACTACATCATAGCTATTAATACAATATTTCTGCACATGTGCTACCCTTTGTGAAGTATATTTATTGTATTCTACAGCACAAGTACCGCAAGTATCACAATTGGCTGATTTATTTTTTTCAATTAGAAATGAAAATTTGTTCAAAGGATAATGTCCAGAACGTAATCTATGATATGACTATCTATAACTTTAAATTTTCTGCTTAACTTAATATTATGAAGCAAGGGGAAATAATGAGACTAACCTTGTATTGTTTTATTCCAGATTTATTTCTCTCTACTTCTTAGATCAAAATATTAATTAAATTTGTTAAAACATTTAATTTTGAAGTTATGTACAATTTTTGTTAAAAAAGAAAGAACCGGAGATTCTGCGTCTATACTTTTGCTAATTGCTAATTTAGATATATTTAGTTGTTATTAATAAAGTTTCTTAAAAATATAACAATTTTTTTTTTTTTTGTTATTTTATAATCTTGTTTTCTTAAGAATGTTTATTATTATAATATAAGGAATATTTTTGTACAAACAATATCATGTATAAATAAAAAGCTTAGTTGAACTTCTTCCTATTTGAAATGATCTGTAATATATTTTATCATACGGTGTATCAACGAAAATGCCTTTGGTTAAAACTTATTGAAATTAGCGGGCTTTGTTTTTGTATAAGTTAGAACTGAGGTAGAAAGAGAACGCCAAAAATTTTAAGCATCTTATTTCAAATGTGCGTTTTCCTCAAATACACACACAAACGATAACTGATGCATGCAATTAGGTTGTATTACCGGAAATATAGAATATATTATCTGTACACCGACTGTTTTGGTTTGGGCTTTGCTGTTTGAATAGAATGTTAATACATACTTAATAAACACTTTATACGTAGCTTTACTATACTTAAACGTCTGCGCTATCCCCTCGACCATATATACTTTTAAGTTATGTATATTATTTAATACTTAAAAATATAAGCTCAGTTTTTTGAAGCTTTATAACTATTAATTTGTAAATATTTTATGACTTAGGAAAAGTTATGCATAAATATGGTTTAAGCCTGGGTTCAAATATGAGAGTCGCATGATTATTGCGACACTTAAATGACGCAAGAATATCGAGGTAATGGGCCGATCCTGGCAGTCCGCAATATTGCTAAAGTATTAACTTAAGACATTAATGTAGATAACATTAAACGATTGAAGAAAGTTTGAGAAACAGGAATTTATGGTGATATTAAGATGGTTTGATATACGGTACAAGCTTTTATCACTACATTATTTTTTATAATACGCTCTTTTATAGTATCTCTAAACATACTTTTACATATAATGGGTTGAAATTAGCTGACTTTGCCAGGGTAGTATTTCTGAAATACTATTTTTACTCTTTTAGTTTTACAAACTGAAAGATGGATGTTAACAGAAAAAACGTTAGACTTTAACGCCGTAATTCCTGAAATATTGTCAATTTACCAATATTCTTTCGCAGTACTTGTTTCTTTCTTTACTTAACATGTCCTCGAAAATTACCTTACCCTCAGTTATTTAAGCTATAGTCAGTGATGTATTTTCTATTTGTAAAATTTTATTGTTTCCCTTGGGATCGAAAGATTTTTTGGCATTAAAAAGGAAAGTCAACATAAAGACAAGGTATACGATGCCACAGATGGATCATTTTGGATCAAAAAGGGTTATAATAAATATGTTGTATATTAATATCATATTAAATATATCTTATTAATGTATGTAATACCTTACACCTTTATTTGTATAAGCCACAAAAAGAAGATTATGTTAAAGCTAAAATCCGGCCAATAATCCAGGAGATTTATCTCTACGTCACAGCTCGTGAAGATTTATGCCGTCTAATTTGTACACGCATGTGTATATTAATTTGTCTTGAATAAAAACTCTGTTACTAATAAATACGAGAAATTATGACCTTTATACGTATAGAATAGAATTATTATACGTATGAGAATTATTTCCTTTAGACCTTAATTATTTCCTTAAGAATGTCTTGTACTGAATGAAATTAATTCTAAAATATTATACGTATGAGAATTATTTCCTTTAGACCTTAATTATTTCCTTAAGAATGTCTTGTACTGAATGAAATTAATTCTAAAATATTATGCAAAATATATTATATGGTAACCAATATTAAATTGCTAACATGAACTGTTAACTATCAACATTTTACCTACTAAGGATACATTTTGAATTCGTATATGCGGGAATGGGTTTGACATTTTATAATTTTTTCTGTAATATATCTGCCACATTAAATTTACTTCACACATAATTAGATTTGCATTTGTAACCATATTTTTTTACTTTTTTTCTAAATTAACGTCTATGTCTATCAGTAAGTCCATTAATTAGTCATCTACCTCCAACAGTTTCTTAGTTACAGGTAATAGACTTCAGAATGCAGTTATAGCTGAGCATTAAGGAACACAAATTGATAATGATAGATACTTTTTGTGTACTCTTTAGTTACCAGATCCCATAAGAAATATAGAAATGTAATTTAAATAATCAAAACTTAGTAAATAGATATTTATTTGTTTATTTATTTATATCTATTCCACTTTTTTTTTTTTTTTTTTTATATGATCTAGGGCAAAGCTTGACTACATTCCACCTGATGGTAAGTGGAATGTAGTCTTAGATGGTAAGTCGCATTGCCCTAGCAACCTATTCACTCTTCTCTTGAAGACACCCACATTATATTTGGCCGGAAATACCGACGCAGGCAAATTGTTCCAGTCCTTCGCTGTACGCACTAAAAATGAGGAAGCAAAGCGCTTCGTTCGGACAGGTGGAATGTCCACAACAAAAGGATGGAAACCTGCCGTGCGTCGGGACGTCCGGTGATGGAAGGGGGACGGGGGAATTAACTCGTGTAATTCCTGTGCACACTCACCAAAATGTATCCTATAGAATACTGAGAGGCTAGCAATTTTACGCCTGTGTTCAAGGCTTTGGAGGTCGGCTTCGACCAATTCGGGATCGCCTATAAGCCTCTTTGCTCGCCTCTCAATTGAGTCCAGAACCGCAAGATGAGACTTTGCGGCACCAGCAAATATGTGTCCACAGTACTCTGCACACGACCGGATCTGTGCTTTGTATAAGACAAGAAGCTGTTCCGGTGTAAAGTACTGCCGAACCTTCGCAAGAACGGCAAGCTTTGCTGCTGCTGCTCTTGCTCTGGACTCAATGAACCGACCAAAGTTGAGGTTCGAGGAAATCTCTAAGCCTAACAACTGAAGCCGGTCACTGTATTCCAAGGATACATTCTGGAAAGTAGGAGCCAATGTGAAAGGGCTCCTTTTGGCGGTGAATAGACACGTCTGCGTTTTGGTGGCGTTGAACTTGACAAGCTTGGCATTGCTCCATGCGGAGACTGCCTGAAGTTTGTCATTCAAACGTTGCACCATGGCTTCTCTTTCAGACTGTACTTGATCTCGACTAGCCCGAGTACTCGGCAGATATCTTTCTACAACTGTGCTGTCGTCTGCATACCCATAGATACCGGGCTTCAACAGATCATTAATGTGCAGCAGAAACAGAGTTGCAGAAAGAACGGACCCCTGAGGCACTCCGGCATTTATTGTCAAGGGTTCCGAAGAACACCCGTCGACAACTACTCGAAGAGATCTGTGGCTCAGAAAGTCCGTTACCCAGCCGATCAGACCAGGAGATATACCGTACGCTGAAAGCTTGCATATAAGGCTCGCATGCCAGACCCTGTCAAATGCCCTCGAGACGTCCAGAGAGACGGCGACCGCTTCTCCGTTCTTCTCGATGGCCTCGCCTAAAATGTGAGTAGCATACACTAGGAGGTCCCCAGTAGACCTATTACGGCGAAACCCGTACTGTCGGTCACTGAGGAGATCGTTACCTTCTAGGTATGCTAGTAGGCGCGAGTTCAATACACGCTCCATAATCTTGCAGAGTATGGAGGTGATTGAAATCGGTCTGTAATTGACAGGGTCGGCACGGCTGCCTTTTTTGGGCACGGGTTGCACATTAGCAAGCTTCCAGGATTTCGGCACTATTCCAGTCATGAAAGAGAGGCGATACAGATGTGTCAGTACAGGAGACAACTCGCGCATGTCTTGAGTAGAATGGCTGGTATACCATCAGGACCACTGGCTTTATTCACATCTAAACGACACAATGTTCTCCATACCTCTTTGTTAGTGACGCGGATTTCAGGCATCGAAATACCGTAGTGAGGAAGATGTGCTGGAGAAGCATTGCCAGTGTCTAGATGCGAATTATCAGCAAACAGAGAAGCAAGTACATTCGCTTTCTCTGTTGCTGTGTGGGCCAGGGATCCATCCGGCTTCAGCAGAGCAGGCAGTGAGGGTTGGCAGAAATTCGACTCGATCGCTTTCGCAAGAGACCAGAAAGCTCGACTGCCAGTTGGTCTGACAGAGAGCTTTTCGCCATTCTTAGCGATTCGATCGAGACGAGCCTTCCGCAATTCCTTTTTTGTAGGACTTGGCAGCTTGGTTAAAGGCTCTCTTCTTCAAACTTAGTTACTTAGTAACTAAGTTTGAAGAAGTTACTTTAACTTAGTAACTTAGTTTTGCGGGTTCGAGCATCAGCCCAAATGAGATATGCCGAATGTTTTCGGTCTTGAGCATGACCACATTCGGCATTAAACCTTAGGCGAGCTTTGCCACCGATGGGTACGTCAACAAAAGGAATAAAATACTCCATTGCCTGATGCACCACATCGGTTATAGCATCCGCGCAACTCGACGGATCCAAAGAAGAGAAGCAGACCTGCCGCCAAGGATAAGACGCAAAAAAGTGTCGCATCTCATCCCAATCTGCTGACTTGTATTTCCATACTCGCCTAACACCATGAGGTTCGAAAGCTGGTGGGGAATATGTAAACACAGATTTCACCAGACAGTGATCGGAGGTTCCCAAGGGGGAGGTAACCTCTACACGATACCTGTCCGGATCAGTTGTCAGCAGAAGGTCCAGGCAATTGGCTGTATGGCCTACCACATCTGGTACCCTTGTCGCTTGCTTCACCAGCTGAAAGAGGTCCAAGGACAACGCAAATTTCCGCGCTTCTCTTCCAGCATGGTCGGTCTTCTGGTACGGGAACAGCCAGTCCTGATGACAGGCATTAAATTAAAGACTTAGAATCATAATCAGTGATCACTTGTGTACGTCAACATAGAAGTGTCAGGAGGGCCTATTTCGATACTAGATTTATCGTAATAAGCCCTTCTGTAAAAGTACTTTCCATCTTAATGTTAAAGATATGAGGGTTTCAAACGCGTTCTGGTCTGAGAAGAACCACACAACAAACTCAGCCCGATATATTTTTTGTTTTTGTGATCACTGTTTCACAAAAGTCAATCTAAATGTAATTTTGGAACAACTAGAACCGTCGCAATCAATCGGAAATGATGCCTAATGATTTCAGGCAACGAAAATGAAATAATAATAACAGTAAAAAAAAAGTAATAAAAAAATCTTCGGCCTTTCACACAACCAGTCACCGCAAGCAGCACCCGTTCACGAGCATAACACAAGAGCCAGCCACCACCCCCTTCGCCATATTTGAGGGAGGAAGGATGAAAATAACTATACCTAGTCTTGCCACAAATATTGTTACAAAGAAAAAATCTATATAAATATAGAATCAAAAATAAACCGAAACGGGCAGGGATTCGAACCCGCGACTACTGGGAAACCGTCCCGTCGCTCTACCAACTGAGCTACCGTATCGCTGTCCGCCTCGGTGAATTAAGCATTCTATATGTGATTGTCTTTATCGGGACGGTGGTGACATTTATTAGGTTTCTTTCGAAAATCCTAACCAATGTTTCTAACTTTGCAGTATAGATAAACACTGAAAAAATGCCACTACCGAAATTAATGTTTCCGCCCCTTTGGTCGATTGGTTAGCTCAGACGCCTAAAGGGGCTCGGGTTTGTTTCCAGTTGTGTTGTGGCATATATGTGATGAACATAGATTTATATAGGTTAGGTCGTTTAATTAATATATTCGCAGTATTTATAATGTGTATTTCTATATATTGGTATCGTTGTCTAACACTCTTATTACAATCAAATAATTTTGCTTATTTAGGGGTTATATTAATTTATCCCTGCAAACCATTTTTATCATGGTAAAATCCGTGTCTACTCTAAGAACAATATATATCCAAACTGGTGCGTGTAATTAAGTTATACCTATTACTGAGCATATAGCTTCATGTCAAGGTAGATAAGAAAAGATGGATGGAGTGGCTGAAAGATGACAAAAGTAAATGAGAAGTAATCGTTGAGATTGTGAGGAGTGACAGTTGGATTCATTCTGTTTAAGCTTATAATTTTTTAATGTCGATGTTCACAAATGTTTATTCGACCCATAACTTTTGACTTATATCTTTCTCATATGAAGTAATGTCAGCCATTTTTAATTGAGCTGTAAATATTAAATAGCTTTTTAAAATATCCTTTCATTAATATATTACTACTTTCTATACACGGACTCAGGTAAGGAACACACAGTAACTGATAACTACGTTAATAACGATTCTAACTACATTGTTTAACGATAAGTAGTTTATCAACAATCTTATTAGTTATGTGAGAGTAACACTTGTCATATGATGGAGTAAAGCTAAGATTTAAGTGATGTATGTTAGTTTTCATAACTATTATTCCATTCATTCTCAAATAAAATATGAAGTGGTCTCGTGTAAACGTAGACAACAAATAATTCATAATTTAGTCCCTATAAAGAAATTAATACTTAGTAATTTGTGTCTTTTCTAACTTAAAAATAATGTTACTATAGAAATAGTAAAATTGTAGTAAAAAAAATTAATCTTGTGTAAACTCTGCTTAACTCAAATAAAAGTGAAGTTTCGTGCAAAAGCCCAATTAAGCTTATTAAAAGGTATGAAGCTTAGGCCAGATTGTATTCGTTATTCGTTAACTAAAAGATTTATTTTAACAAAGTAATTTTCGGGCACAGCAAGTAAAATAATTTTGTTCGCCAACTAACATTATAATATTCAAAGGAAACTCCTGCGGCAACGGCTTAGCTACAATAATTCAATTATTTTGCAACTAGAATTTAAGTGCCTAGTAAAATAATCAAATTGGAATTTATAAGAGTTTTATATATCTTCTATTGATTGAAAGAAAACTAACATATTAATTATAATAATAATAATACAGGACAAATTACACACATTGATCTAACCCCTAAGTAACCAAATTATTTGCTTGTGTTAAGGGTGTTAGACAACGATACAAATACATAGAAATAAACATTATATATATTTAATATAATAACAATATATTTAATAAACCACCAAACTCAGAAATACAAACATCTATGTTCATCACATCCATGCCTGTCTCTATCGGAAATAGAACTCAAGCGCCATTGCGTCGCTATACGTTAGGCGTCTGCGCTAACCACTCGACCAACGCGACGGGGTGGTACAATTTCACTTAATATTTGCCGGTCTTGTGGTAAAATGAGCATTAGTTTAAGCTATTTCTAATAAACTAACGCTATAAACTAACTATATTAAATTAACACTAACAATATCTTTTTTACTAAAAGATCGCTGGTAAAGTCGCTGGTAAAGTCGCTGGCAAAAGCTAGTTTTATTATTTATGCTCGTTAACTATAAGGTCATACTAAAAAAACATATACAAACAGTAAAATTTAGATAAAAGGCATAAAATGAATATTCATATTAAAAATTGTGAAATAAGTACTAAATATCAGCAAAGTCTACAGATTTATATAACAGATATGTTTTTTTAATAATACTTAACATAACAAAACTACAACAATCCCTTAGGTCTGAGATATTATTGAATGTTAACGAGACTTGATTTACAAAACAAAACGCATCATTCCCTTACAAAGGTAACTAAACTAGAGTTTTAATCGAAATATTAGCATCGGAGAACTCAAAGTGTTAGAGAGATGTTTCCAATTTAGAATTGCTTTTTAGCAGAGATACAAATTGCAAATGGTTTCGTTCACTGACAGTACGAAATGGAGATGAATATCTGATATTAGTCTTAACGCAAGCAGCCACTCGGATGATGAAAGTGTTCTGAAGGATTATATGGCATCATCGCCATTACTATATAGATTACAGTAAATAAAAACTTTATTCTTTTATTTTTTCATTATATTTAACTTTGTTTTTGCATTTTCTTATTTTTTTTTATGTCAGACATACAATGAATAATATTTTCCAATGTCAGTCAGTTTTTTTTGTAATGTTAAAATCAAATATATTCAATGTTTATCTGTTGATTCTTTGTCTGAGAAATATTACTTAAAACAAAAACAAAGTTTAGTAAATTGTTTACGTAAATCCAACATATTGTATAATTCAGAGCTTTCTTAGTTATAAATCTTAGATCAATACGCAAGAACAGAACCATTCTTTATTTACGTAAAATATGTTAATAGCAATTTAATTTTTTTCATTCTCATATCATATCATCTTATAGCATAAAAGATCCTATTCATATATTCGTTAGTCAAAAGTATAAGCCTTGCTTGATTGCCTGTCAATAGTTGAAAATAACTTATTATATGGAAATTGTCTTTGTATCAACTTTGTTCCCTATTATTTTTACCTCATTATTTATATGTTGAGAGGAGATTTATCTGTCTTCTAAGGGTTAATAAATGAATATCTTTTTATTAGCATGTATATATAGAGTTATATTTTTTTCTTGAGTCTTTATCATTACTTACCTTCCATCTACAATAAAACGGTAATATAAATAGTCTGGTACAAAACAAACTTTCAATAGAACAATATAGTATTTCTTAAATGATTGCCATGCTTTTAGTAAATTCATTTTAAATTTAGATTTTCGTTTGTTCGAGAATGACGCGAAAAATGTGGGATTTTATGATATTTTGGTTCATTATTAAATTGATCATAAACGATTACTCCGAAAAATTGTAACCAAAATTAACTTTAACAATGAAACTAAAAATACAGTTATGTATTTTTAAGCTGGAATGATAAAAGAATTTCATTTTATTGGCTGATTTATTGGCATCTCGCTTAATCCAGCTTCAGTGATGACGAATGCTAAGTAATGAAATGTGAAAAATTTGAATGCATTTTTATTTTGGAGTGTTGAAATATAAATCCGAAGTCAATTCAGTCTAATGTAAATTCGACATATAATAACAAAATGATATGGTTAAAATGTAGTCTACAGTGCTATTTTAAGAAATACGAGTTAGAGTCTTACAATTATTATATTATTTAACTAGCTGTTTCAATTTCGATAAAACGTACTCGTTCACAGTTTTAGCAAACTAGTTTTTGCGTAAACAGTATTTCTAGTTTATATTTATATATTTTTTTATTGTTATCACAGATATTTTTTTACATAAGAGGAAGTTATTGACAATAGCCATATTTTTTTTCTCGTGTTGCGTGCTAACTAAGAGAGAAACGGATAAACAGACATAATTTCAAAAATGTTTACAAACGGATTTTGTTAGTTATCCATTCACATCCTGGCTAAATATTTTTTTAATATTTTCAATGTACAGAGATTCTCCTCTGCAGATTTATTTCATATAGAAGAGGATTTGCATGGTACCTATTAAGTGATTTGCATTAATTGACTTTTTTATTTCTTAACCGATTTATTTGTAGTACTAAATGTTAGGTGAAGAAGAAGAAATTGGTTAAGCCGTTTCTGAGATTAGCATATACAAACATACAGACCGAATTTAAAACTTTTTTTGCCCCCATATGACCTATTATTTTTATAGGCCTCCATTACGTTTTTTTTAAATTCCTATATACAGAAATCGATCAGTGTCTAATTTATTACATGTATAGATTATTACAATAATATAAATTATCTATATTAGTATTCCAGTTCATTATTGCCGATTTATTAGATACCTTTGTGTTGTGCGTGTTTGTGTTCCGAGAAAACCTTTGTCGATTGTTTAATGTTATACAAATGAAATATGACTAAGGCAATTTAGAGTTTAATATAAATCAATGTATCACAAATATATATATAATGTTAGTAACAGTATTATGTTAACAAAACTGACATGCAGGTCGTGATGTGTTCCTTCCAAAGATATAAGTTTGCTATAACTTATGTTACCATCAACTCATTTTTCTGAATTATCATTTTCCTTTACCACAATTACTTTAAAAGAAATTCTCAAGAAACATGAAATTGAACTAACTTAATAAAATATATTAAAGTTCTTATAAAATAGTTCTATAGGTCCATCTCTTCAATGTGAGTCGAGTACTTCACTGAAGACTATTTGGTAAGTGACTAGAAACGCTTCCTTTCATTTTAAAATTTAAGGTATAAAATTATTGCTTTATGAAAACCTCAGTACTTTAGAAGATGGAAAATAAAATAATCAGAACATTAATTAAATGATATGACTTTTATGTTTTTTTTTTATTCTTTATAAACAGAAAATTGAATTGAACACCCATTTCGTACAACAGGATCAATGCTTTAATTCTAAGAGACACGCGTTACTTACCTGTTTATTTAATGTGTTTTTTTAAATATAGATAGACTCAAGTGTTACTAAAAGTTAAGAAAATACGCCCACAAACAGACGAAATTATAGCGCGGCTTGTTTATTTCAGCTACTTCCACAGCGTGATGTCTTTATCACACGCAGCTGATATTCAAACTATTTCCATGTTACAGAAAAGGGCTATTCGGGCAATATATAACCTGCCTAGCAGGCACTCCTTAATAGAAATATTTAAGAAAATTAAAATTTTAACTTAACCGTGTCAATATATATTTGATAATTTAATGTACGTTCACAAAGACTTAGAAAAATATAAAAATAGTAGTGATGTGCACTCAGTAAATACAAGAAATAAAGTCATACATAATACATTTAAAGTCATAAGTCATTTTGTGTACAATATGTCTGTTTTTATAATAAAGTCCCTGCATAAATTCAAAATCTTTCACTTTTAATATTATAATTATTTGTTAAGCAGATAAGAGATTGATTAAATTTGCAAGAGATTAAGGATTATATAAATGATAATAAGGCTTGGGACTAAACTATTGTAAACTTAGCTCATAAACAATTCTGTAATTGGCAGTTGAAAAGAGTAGCCATGAGTTTCTTTGCATGGATCTTCTCATGAGCTCAAGTCAAAATTGTCTTTTTAATATATATATATATATATATATATATATATATATATATATATATATATATATATATATATATATATATATATTCTTCACTTCGAATGTAAAACATTTTTATAGAATAAAGAATTTTGAAGCCTTTACTACATAATCTGTTAATATAATTGCCTTCTAAGGTAATTATGATATTTGCACATAACTACATAATAAATATACATAATAAGTAATAAATCAATATTAAATGTATAACATAGTCTATTAATGATATGTTATGTCGTTGACAACTAATAATAATAATTATTAAACATATATTTACTCGGCTCTGTTTATGTAAATTAAACGGAATTTTGCCGTAGTTTCGAACCGAATAAGAACTCCGAATGGGTTCGACACTAGTCAGACAAATTCCGCTAAATAATTTGTTTATTCATCTCTAACAGATGTGCCAAGTGCTACAAGCATAGCTCTTAAGAAGTTTAGGATACATTACATTCTCTGCACATTCGCGTCTTAGTTGCGAAAGCTCTGCCATATGTAATACGAAAACAATAATTTACGAAAAGAAATTATAAAGTAAACATTCCTTTTATTGTTATCGTGAAATTAATTTAAAAATTTAAAAATATTTAAAATAAACATTAATCTGAATGACCATTTTGCACCACTGCCAATTTCTAGTGAGGACTTTTGGAATTGTATTGCAAGTCACAATAACAGTAACAATATTGAAGATATAATCAATAACTATTCTAAACAATATATATTTTGTTTTTCATGTCCATATTTATAGATCAAATATTTATAAATTAATATATTTATAAATTAATAATTATATAATTACAAAAATTATACATTTCTGTAAAAAAAATCTCCAGTACTTAAAAAAATACCAATTCTCTTTCTTAATTAAGTAATACTTGTACTTATATTTTATTTTCTTCACATTTAACTTCCTACATTTAATCTGAATAGGTAACTACAGATAAGCAGGAATTACATTATTGATATGTTTAATGAGGAATATTCACTTAATTTTAAATTACTACTGAAGGTACATGTTTTGAAGTATTCGAAAAACTAAATAAATTGCCAAAAAGAAAACAAACAGAGCTTGACTAATAAATATTACATTTACAACTTAATTTCTTAGAAAATGTTTTAACTGTTAACTGCAGAAGTTTTTAACGTAGAAAATAATTTAGAGAAAAGCTTACAAGAAGTCAAATTTATTAAGCAAAGTGAACTTATCTGATGGTTTAAGCTTTATTGTTACGTGTAAATGTTTATAATTTAATATTCTCTGACCCTGCTCACTCACTATAAAGTCAAAATATTTAAAAAATACTATATAATTACCGATAGAATAAGCCATTTAAGTAAAATACCATATAATTTATATTAATACCAAACACCGACTGACACAACGTAATGCTACAGCCGGGAAATGACACGAACAGACTTCACTTTACTTGTAAGCTTTCATCTGCAACTGTTCAAAATATAATATAATACTTGTATAATATTTTGACATCTGGAAATCTCTTGAATTATTTGCCAGACTATTGACTTAACAATATGTACATTATGTGACTTCCGTAAAAGAAGGTGAAGGTGTCATACCTTTCATTTACGGAAATGAAAAGTGCCAAGGGTTTCCATGCTTTTATTTTAAAATGAGCAGATTAATATTTAATTAAAGTGACAATTAACTGCTATTCTTTCCTCACTCTTTTAACATATATTTTATGAAATTTGTTTATCTTTTTGGGAGCAAAATTGAATGGGAAGCATTCTAAACATAGCAATACGACGTTTAAATTAACATGGTTGTGTGTTTTGAATAAGATAAGAAAACTACGACATCTTAATAAAATGAGCATTTGACTACAAATACGAGTAAGTTCTGAAGATAATTTATGTAAGCAAGTATTTGAATACGAAAGTACGTTTAGAGTTCATGTGCCATACGAGTATAGTAAAAAACTACAAAAAAAAACAATTTAGAAGTTTCTAAAAATGTTGAAAACTGTTCTGCTAGTCCATCAAAAAGTGGAACAATCGAATTTAATTTATGAAAGTGTTAATAAAGATGTGTAATTTAAATCTCACTGAACTCTCAGCCCGATGCCACTTTTAGTATCTCACTTCACAACTGCAATATTACTTACCCCACAAACTGTAATTGCCCACTTCTACAAAAAGTAAGCAATGTTAAATACCTTGGGGTTCTGGTAGACCAAAGATTGAGCTGGCACTCACACCTAGAACTCACCATAAACAGAGTGAGAAAACTGATTTGGGTATTTAAATCATTAAGACATGTGATGGACTGGGACTCCTTGAGAAAAGTTTATGTGGCACTAGTTCAATCCGTAATAGCGTATTGCATCCCGGTGTGGGGAGGCGCCAACAAAATTAACCTTCTTTATCTTGAAAAAGCACAACGTTCACTTATGAAGGTAATGCTTTTCAAACCTTATCGATTTCCCACCAATACCCTATACAAAACTACGAAACTACTGTCCGTAAGGAAACTTTATATACTATATCTAATTTTGGACTTTCATAAAAGATTTCCTTATGAACCTGACCTTCAAAATAAAAGACGCAAGGATAGAGTCGCTCCTTCTAACCGTGCTCGTTCTGTTTTTACACAGCGACAATACGCATCCCAAGCCCCTTACCTTTACAATAAATTGAATAAAATATTAAAAATTTACCCCATACCTGTAAATTCCTGTAAACGAGCTTTAAAGAAATGGCTCCTTACGCAATCGTATGAGAAAACTGAAGGACTGTTAATAAGAGTAGTATAGACTTGGATACTACCTACTACCTTTTTTGTGGCTTACATCCGCCGATCCCAATGAAACTCCTAAAACCACAGGACATTCTGAGTCATTTACCCAGCCTCGACCTAGGTTAAGTGACATAAACCTTAAACAGACTGGAATTGAGTTACATGCTACTATATGGAATTTGTTCGTGCATATGTCGGAGGAAGTACTGTACCTCTGTTTTGTAGACCTTGAAAAGCTATGTGGCTTCAAACAAGGATGTGTATTGGCACCAACTCTGTTCGCCCTTTACTTTGCAGTCGTAGTCCGAGAGCCTCTTAAATATCTGTCTGAAGGCATCCGTATTCGTTTTCGCTCCAGCGGCGGTGTTTTCAACTTGGCTAGACTTAAGCGCACACCAAAGTGTCTCACGCTACTGTTACTGAGGTGATATATACAGACGACTTATGGAATCCTCGGATGGTCTACAGCGGCTTATGACGAATCTTGATAAGACATTTCAACGTTTTGGTCTGAAAATAAATATGAAAAAGACAGAGGTGATGGTCTGGGGCACACTAACCGTACCCTCTGATATAAATATCCAAGTGCCACCTTGACTATGAATTAAGCAGCAGCATTGGAGCCGCTGTTGCAGTCTTTGGCAAACTTCGCGTTAAGGTGTTCCGGAGTTGGAGGAGAGCAAGCGAAAATAAATTGGGCAACTGCTCCGATACCAGGATGTGCTAAAGCGCCAGATGAAATGTTGTGACATTGACCCTTCACAATGGGCAAAACTGGCAGAAGACCGGTCAAAATGGAGGAGAACAGTGAACACTCAGGTGCATAACTTTCAAGACCAGCGAAGAAGAAAGCTAGATGCTACGACGTGGGTCCTCCCAAGAGATTAATAGTCGCCGTGACCGAACACGGCCAGTGATATATTTTAATATAAAATCTAAAGAAAAGAACTTAAGGATGGAGTTTAGTTCTAATAGATTAAGAACGAAAAACCTACTCGTGACCAATTTAAATAATGTATTTGTCTAGTTTTAGATATATTAAACGAATCTTAACATATTTTGACTACAATGTATAAAACATTTATTTATTTTTTTATATACCCAGAATAAATATAAGATTATTAATACATACATTCGTACCATCATATTTTTAAACATTCTCAATGACACACCCAAATGATTTTTCGTCACAACCGGGAATAAAACCCGCATCGTTCATGTACGATCACTAAACCTTATATTCAGTATTTCTTACGACACTTGTTATAATATATTTTACAATTATTAAAATTAATTTACTATGTATATATTGTAGGTATATCCTTATTATCAACTTGTTACTTATATCTTTCATTTTCAAATATTTTGCTGCGTGCGATAACGTTTAGCTGTATTTCGTTCTATAAAATGACTCAGGTAGTATTTAAAAATAATAAGACCTACAAGTAAACTAAAAATACAAAATCAAAAACATTTATTGAAAGTATATTAAAAAATATATGGTCAGGTTAATACATATTTTTTTATTTTTTATACGCCACTTCGAGAACACGCATTTGTTTTCTGTGCAATCGTGTCGTTCCATATCTGTCGTCAGTTAACGTCCGTGGAAAATCTAGAATCATAATCCGTGGATATATCACAAAGGTGTTGCAGAATTTATTAGAATAATACTGGATTAAATTTTCGATAACTGAGCTTTTTACAACACTATTGCAATAAGATTTATAAAACTTTAAAATTCTTAAATATCATAATAAATACTGCATATAGTAGTCTTATAATTGGGCCATAGGACAATTATCTCTTTATAATTTGTAAACCAGTTAAAAAAACACAAATAGTTGTATTGTAACGTAGAAAAACGTAAACAAATGCCATGTTAGATCACTTACCGATGGAAGGTTACTTTAGAACTACATTTTCTTTCCGGGAAGAATGGGATTTAGATCCATCACATCACATCTCATAATGTAGGACATTGCTCATGCTATTTTCTCTCAACAAAACGGAGAAAATATGTAAATAACTATATGAATTCGTAAATAAAACTAAACAAGAACACACCACTGACAGCCGACATCAAACACAACCAAATGTGTAAACGTTGTCCATACCCTATAAGTCAAATATAAATTACACTTTCAAATTTTTCATCATAATATTGATATAAATGACATAATGGTAACCATTTGGGTCACCATTATGACATTTATACGTGTACATTTTGATTTTCTGACAACTTTATATTTGTTTCTTTCATCATTAGGTATGTTTTTACAGTATGAAAAAAGATGACAACTATTGCGCACAATTTAAGTCTTCAAATTTAGGCTACTTCTATGCTTTAGTTATTGTTCTGAAATTCTTTACTAAAGCTGACGTTTTTTCAATTTAGGAATTTGAATAGTGGCAATAATAATAATGATGTAATAATATCAGGACAAATTACACAAATTGATCTAGACCCTACGTAAGCAATATATTTGCTTGTGTTGAGGGTGTTAGACAATGATACAAATACATAGAAATACACATTATAAATACTGTGAATATATTTAATAAACGGCCAAATCTAGAAATACAGACATCTATGCTTATCGCATATATGCTTGTCCCTGTCGGAAATCGAACCCGAGCCCCGTTGCGCCGCTATACGTTAAGTGTCTGCGCTAACCAATCGACCAACGGGTCAGCTATACTTTTATTATTTAGTTGTTAGTAATCTAAGATAGATTGAAATGTTTGATTTATATTATAAACTAACAAAATATTTAAAAATATCTTCTTAGTTTTAGAATGTTTTGATAACAAGAAAGCAATTTCAACAAATTTTGAGAGTTTTTTTAGTGTACCCTATTTTTGCATGTTATGAATAATTGGCAGGCACAACTTTAAATGATATGCTATTAGTTCAAATATATGTCGGATAATCTCAATCCAAAGCTTGAATCTATAGATTAAATGACCCAACTTAATAAGGACTGAAAGGACTTCTATTACCTCACTGTCTTTCACAGCGAGTGATTGTAATTACGATAGGATACCTCTGGTAATTGATATGAAAGAAATTAAAATACACTTTTAGATGGACCGGTTTTAGAATTATTACGACATTTTGAAAGATTTGCTCCCGACGGTTGTTTTATCTAAATGAAGTGTGTTTCAGGCTGTGTTCATTTTGTTTGCTCCGAATTATTGTGAAGGCGGTTTGTTTAAGAAACTTTTTCATACAGTAAATTTTTTGTAGAGGACCTAATTATTAATATTCAATTATTTATTAATAGAATTTTAAAGTATAATGTATTCTTCATTTCTTAATATAATAATAATAATATTAATCAACCTTCTAAGTTATAAGAATTAAAGCTTTCTTGGACATAGTTTCTTCAAGATTGTTTAACCTTGTTTCAATACTTACATTATGCAAAGATACTGAATAATCTTAGTTATCTCACGGCACGTGCAGCCGCAGCTACCTCGCCAATATCTTGGCTTCATTTAAAAACATTGTGCCTCTGCATTCATGACTTATTAAACTTAATAAAAATGATTTTTACCTTGCTCGTATTAATACGTTTTACAGCTCAAGAATTAACAGATTTTGAAGCGATTAGTATTTATTATACTTATTTTCAAGACATTACAAATGGAGTACTATTTATAAAAAGAAAACATTTAACAACATGTTAAACTTGTTAAAATAATAATCAAAATTATTAATTATTTGCAATATGTTCGAAAATGAGTTTTTAAAAGTTTCTGCACTTAATCCTCAAAAACTGTTCTCGACATGTGACCCTGTGACACACTTACACACATCGACGCTAACGAAAGGGTGCTTCATTAAAAATCGAACAAATACTATAATGTATTATTGTAATATTAAAAAAAATATACAAAATATTTATTAAAATTATTTAATATTATTATCATAAAATGAAATATTTAAGAGAACAGATATATTATAGATTTTGAAAACTACAACAAAAGCAAAAGTATCAGTACAAAAATTAATTTACGTTAGTATGTTAGAAATAAAGAGAAATATTTTTCGTTTGAAAGGAACAGCTTTTTGGTCACATTCTTCTTATTTTCAATGTTTAATTCATAACAATAATATTTATCACATTCATTGTTCCTCACAACATCAAGTCAATTTGAACTCCAGACTATTGCAGGTATATAAAGAATAAGAATATAGTCTTCTAGAATTATTAGTTTATTCTTAACATAAATTTAAAACTTATTTGTAGAGTGATAAATGTTACAATACAATACCAAAGCTTTTATTTCTCTCGAAAAGGTACAGCAGTAGTAGAATTCATTAAATCTAATTATAATCTGTGAATACTTCCTCGAGAGCTGGAGCTTGTACTAGGTTCAAAATCTGTGTTACAGATCTCCATGCTCCCGGAGCCTTGAAGTAAAAGAGTTGAAATTTGATAACATCATTAAAAAATGTGAATATTACATTTCTGTTTCTAATCAGAGAATGTTAGTTTAAGTTATATAATAATAGAAATAAATGTTAATAGGAAAACAAATTAAAATTATAACTAATTCTAGAAGAATAATAAAAAAAAAGAAAGGACAAAATAAAAAGGTCTGTGTGTGTGTCTCTGTGTGTGTATGTGTGTATCTGAGTGTGTGTGTGTGTATATATGTGTATGTAAGTGTAGATGCACGTGTGTGTAGGCGCTAGTGCTTGAGTGACTGTTATTGGGGCTCGAGTGAGTCTTAACCGTTTGGGTATCAATTTTTTGAGGCAACATCACAGGAAAACCACTTGACCAATTTTAACCAAAATTGGCACGCATATCAAGGACGTGACTGAGCTTGTTTTCCAAAAACTAAAATAAAAAAATAATGTTTCGTTTTAAAGATATGGTCAAAAAACTGAATCTCTCATAGACTTTAGCTTAACTTAACCTTTCCGGTGCCGGCAACTTCTTTAGTAGCATAAAAAAGGGGAAGGGCGCGCAGCTCAACTCCCGCAGCGCATTGTGGCGGATCCTAGTACCTAAAGATATATGGGCTTAGTATGTTATTATTTTTAGTTGTTATTTTTAGTAGTAATTAAATAGGATAGGTAATTAAATTAAATATATAGGATATTTTCAGTGCTTTGGAAATCCTGTCCTAAGAGCCATTTAAATAAGATTCTTTTGCACTGTTTTTTTGTTCGATAAGTAAAAATTTTGTAACTTAATTTTTGTTTATACTTGAAAATAGTAATGATGTTGGGCTAGTTTTGTGGATATTGGAATAGAAGGACGTATTGCGTAGTTACAGCATCGTAAGAGTAGTTGGGATTTACCGTCATACGGAGCTCTTTAATGCTTTGTTAAGATAGTTTGCTGTATAAAAAGTTGTCTAACAGATAAGAAGTTCCATAATTTAAAAACTTGTTGAAGGACAGCGAAAAGAAAGCCGATATCCGAGTTTTATAATGGCTCTTACAGCTCGTTCAACCATCAGAAGATGATTTTTAGAGGATTTGCCACATGGCCACTATACAATAGTTTACCAGAAATTGACCTAGGGATAGACGAGACGAAGAACATCAAAATCTGCAATGTCGCGGATGTTTTTAAATATATAAATCAGATTTCTCAGTCTATTCGTTAATGACTCAGTGTGGTGTTGGAAGGAGAGAGAAGTATCCAGGGTGAGGTCTAAGAAAACACCCAAAACCTTTTTTTATTATTTATTTGAGAAACTGTCTCATTAACCAGATCGAGAACTGCAATACTTGTAGATATATGTGGACAAAACCCATTGTGAGATGGTGAAAGAATTATGGTTTCTGTGTAAGTATGAAATAAATCTTTTATTTAAAAACGTTCAATTATTTTGGAAAGACTTGACAGTATATAGGCCTAAAATTGACAACAAGATTCTTATCTCCTTTTTTGTGAATCGGATGAATAACAGCCAGTTTGAAAGCATTTAGGAAAGTACCAGTAATAAAGGTCAGATTGATGATAAAGGTAATTGGTGGAACCAATACATTACTTTTCTAAAATAGTGCTTGAGATGAGGTCTAGACCAGGTGAATAATCACTTTTAAGATTGTTTATTAAAGCCTCGACCTCAGAAGCGTCTGTGTTAATCAAAGCAAAAGTATTAGGGTACGAAATGTTGAAAAAGGACTGATTGTTACACATATATTGTGTACTTCTAGACATAATCTTCTCTGCAAGGCATTGACCTACAATACTGAAATAATTGTTGACTTCATTTACTGCGATTATGGGGTTATCTGCTATTGACAGTAGTTCTTCTGAGCAAGATTTTAATTTGTGTGAGTGACTGATGTTATTGTTTTAATTCATTAAAAGCGATCTATTGTTCTCTATTTATTCTAAGTAGTTTAAGGTGTAATTGATCTCTGTGTCTTAAACATCTAAGTAAACCTTGAGTCATCCAAGGCTTTCGAGTTCTTTTATAATTTATAATTATTTTTAATGAAGTGTTGACCAATATGGCACGTTTTAAAGAGTCATTAAAAATGTACCGCAATATCAACCTCAGTCAAAGTCTAAATGTAATTTGCCATAGTCGAGATTGATTGGATTACATGAACTTACATGAATTACATGAGAAATAATAAACTGTCTCGTGGTCTGTCAAAGAGGTATTAGAAACGAAACAGTGAGCTGGGTTTCTGGTTTTAATATTATAACTGGGTTACTGGCTTGGTAATTTTATGTGATCAAGACAAAAACGATTTTTCTCGTCGGTATAGTGTGTCCAGGAAGCATACCATGAAATGCTAGCAAAGTGAGATACTCCCAGGCGCGAAGTTCACTTGTGTGTTCCATGATGTCAATATTAATGTCACCAATAATTATTATATTTTTGTAATAAGACAAACTCAGGAGGTGTTCGTAAAGAATATCAAGAAAAGCTGTTGTTTTATAATTAGAAGGTCTATAATTTGTAGGTATCTTTGTTAAGAATAAGAGTTAAACAGTTCGCCTCTCGTAATTTATAGTTGATGATTGATATATTGAGATGATTACTGTGCTAAACAATGATTCCCTCTTTTTGTGTTTTATGTTAACTTCTTATAAATAAAATTTGCTCTATTTTTAGAACTGAATAGTCGTTGGATTTTTAGTTTAAAAGTGGTCTCATTTGAAAGAGTTTGGTCTCTCCTTTCTTTTAATACTATTTCCAGCCCAAACAAACGCGTAGTATTTTTTTACATATTTTTTGAGTGTGTAACTTACTGTATTTTCACCAATATTTACACAAAAACACAATATTTAAATAACATTATACATCTATACAATATATTTATCAATTATGTATATTATAATATTAGTATTTCATTTTGATTTAACTAGAAGAACACAATTCGTAACAACTTAGTTAAAATCAGTATATCTTTAAAACTAAAAAAAAAATGTTCTCACGATATATATGGTGTCAGGGGATAAATCAATTGCTTAGAATTTAGTTTTTTTTTAAAACCGACTGTATGAACCACGTAGTTTTGTCTGACCTACTCCTGAGTGTTTTTGTAAATCCGGAGGTGCGGAAGGAAGGCAGCCCCCACCCGCTGTAACACTGTGTTGAAACCCAATCGAACCGTATAGCGACTGAATCCATAATCCGAATTTAAAGGATATATGCTGTCGACTCGAAATCAATATTTTTTTATATTTTGTTTTGTTTGTTTCGATCGAGTCTACCGTACCTCTTGACGAAATTATTAATATACATTTTTATGAACATTAACAATACTTAAAAAATTACAACAAATATAATAAGATCTTTTTAATCAAAATTGTCATCAAGTCAATTCAACGTCAAAAGAAACGCGACATTGAAATATTACATTCCGTAAAAATGCCTTTTCGAGCATTTGGAGAAGTCTAAAACAAAATAAAATATAAAATCTCATTCTTCTTCATGTGCAATGACACAATATGATCTAAATTATATGATTTTAATTAAATTTGAAATAAATGTAGAATGATAAATTCATCCACATTGAGAGGACACAGACCTACAACCTGTGAGATTCGTTCTCGTCACTGACAAAGTTACACAATTATCACGTTTTTATTAATAAGTTACAGACCAAGTTAATTCATAAAAAAAATACTGCATAAAGAAGGCAAGATAAAAGTCTTGAAAACACCAAATTGTAGAAATAACTGTTCAGATCTCGGTACCCAATATAATTCTCCTTCTGATTATGTTCTAGAAACCCTCTGACCAAACTGGATAGTGATATTGGATCTCAAATAGATTTATATGATATGAAGTCATTTAATGTTAAACATACTCTGCTTTTGACTGTTGCAATAAATTATCTGAAGTGCTATCTCAATCTTAACTTTGATTTTAATATAAAATAAGACCAATGTATTTGGAAAGTGAAACTAAGTCAGATATAAGATGAATCATTAATATTTTTGTATTTAATTGTTCCAGTCATTAGTACGGACGCTAAACAAAATACGGCACGGATCACGTGACATATCAATTGACTAACTTCGTGCTACGACAAAGTCTAGATCATGAAGCGGAGCTGACGACAGACGCTTATCCTGTGGAAGTCGTACGTTTCGGTCTCCTAGCTGGAAACTGTAATTCGTTTAGTTAAATTTCAGAGTTTACTTAAGTGGTACTTTTATATTGTAAGACATTACCTAATAAATGGTGATTATCGTGTATTCGCTATTACTCTTCTGCTTGATCAGCCATTCTCTCGAACCGAAATATATCTGTTTTAAAAGATCACTGCAAGTATTTAAAATGATGTTCTAGAATTCTTAGCTACATGTAAAAAGTAAATTACTCTATAACACACCATTTATATAAAGTGAGTTACACTCTATAACACACCATTTATATAAAGTGAGTGGTGGTAGACCATAACATCGGGTCGCCGGCAAAGTTACCACCCATCGGGCAAAGTCGTGCCGCAAAGCGACCTAGTCGTGTTCCGGCACGTTGCTCGATGAAGCCGTATATGGGAAATGGGTCTGAACAGCTGCGGTACGTTGGCGAACCGGTTGACGTTGAGTTGGTGTTTGTTTTGTCGGGTGTCTAGTCGAGGAGGGTAGCGGGATCCGAAGCGACGGCTTTCCGCTGGCCGCCCGCAGATAGTTGGGGGCCCAATTAGTGGGTTAGCCACCCACGAAAGGCTGCCCCGCCAGCTGCGAAAAATCCCAGGGTGGCTCCATCGTGCTGGTTGGCGACCAGGCGAGGAGGCCCGATGGCGATCCCTGGGGGGGTTCGGGCGTCCCCGCAGTCTCCAGGCTAGCCTCCCAGCGGCAAGACATCACCAATTTCGAAGTCGGGTTTGATACGTACCGCCTCGTTCAACTGCCATTTCCCATCCCTATTCACTTTTATTTATTTTTACCATGAAAAAAAACCAAAAAAGAAAAAAGTTTGTACAGCGGTTGCACTCCTCCTCATTTAAAGTGCACCTCAGTAATATTAGGGGTTTGCACTCTAATATCTTACCTGTCCATCACCACCTGGAGACAGAACAACCGCACCTGTTCTTTTTGACGGAGACGCAGATACAATGTCCCTTAAGCGCTGCGCACCTGGATTATCCCGGATACACGTTAGAGCACAACTTTCGCTCACGTGCCGGAGTCTGCGTGTATGCGCGGAACGACCTCTGTATCCAGCGTCTCCGTCACCTTGAAGACCCCACTTTTTCTTCTTTATGGGTTTTAGTAGACACAGGAAACGAAAAAATCCTGTATTCTTGTGTTTACCGTTCGCACAGCGGTGACCAGGAGACAACTAGATTATTCGAGTATCTCGGTGAGGCTGCTGATATGGCTCTGCATCAGTACCCTTCGGCGCAGCTCGTCTTTTTGGGGGATTTTAATGCCTGTCATCAGGACTGGCTCTTCCCGTACCAGAAAACCGACCATGCTGGAAGAGAAGCGCGGAACTTTGCGTTGTCCTTGGACCTCTTTCAGCTGGTGAAGCAAGCGACAAGGGTACCAGATGTGGTAGGCCATACAGCCAATTGCCTGGACCTTCTGCTGACAACTGATCCGGACAGGTATCGGGTAGAGGTTACCTCTCCCTTGGGAACCTCCGATCACTGTCTGGTGAAATCTGTGTTTACATATTCCCCACCAGCTTTCGAACCTCATGGTGTTAGGCGAGTATGGAAATACAAGTCAGCAGATTGGGATGAGATGCGGCACTTTTTTGCGTCTTATCCTTGGCGGCAGGTCTGCTTCTCTTCTTTGGATCCGTCGAGTTGCGCGGATGCTATAACCGATGTGGTGCATCAGGCAATGGAGTATTTTATTCCTTTTGCTGACGTACCCATCGGTGGCAAAGCTCGCCCATGGTTTAATGCCGAATGTGGTCATGCTCAAGACCGAAAACATTCGGCATATCTCATTTGGGCTGATGCTCGTAGCCGCAAAACTCCGGATGTAAGTTCGAAGAAGAGAGCCTTTAACCAAGCTGCCAAGTCCTACAAAAAGGCATTGCGGAAGGCTCGTCTCGATCGAATCGCTAAGAATGGCGAAAAGCTCTCTGCCAGACCAACTGGCAGTCGAGCTTTCTGGTCTCTTGCGAAAGCGATCGAGTCGAATTTCTGCCAACCCTCACTGCCTGCTCTGCTGAAGCCGGATGGATCCCTGGCCCACACAGCAACAGAGAAAGCGTACGTACTTGCTTCTCTGTTTGCTGATAATTCGCATCTAGACACTGGCAATGCTTCTCCAGCACATCTTCCTCACTGCGGTGTTTCGATGCCTGAAATCCGCATCACTAACAAAGAGGTATGGAGAACATTGTGTCGTTTAGACGTGAATAAAGCCAGTGGTCCTGATGGTATACCAGCCATTCTGCTCAAGACATGCGCAGCTGAGTTGTCTCCTGTACTGACACGTCTGTATCGTCTCTCTTTCATGACTGGAATAGTGCCGAAATCCTGGAAGCTTGCTAATGTGCAACCCGTGCCCAAAAAAGGCAGCCGTGCCGACCCTGTCAATTACAGACCGATTTCAATCACCTCCATACTCTGCAAGATTATGGAGCGTGTATTGAACTCGCGCCTACTAGCATACCTAGAAGGTAACGATCTCCTCAGTGACCGACAGTACGGGTTTCGCCGTAATAGGTCTACTGGGGACCTCCTAGTGTATGCTACTCACATTTTAGGCGAGGCCATCGAGAAGAACGGAGAAGCGGTCGCCGTCTCTCTGGACGTCTCGAGGGCATTTGACAGGGTCTGGCATGCGAGCCTTTTAAGCAAGCTTTCAGCGTACGGTATATCTCCTGGTCTGATCGGCTGGGTAACGGACTTTCTGAGCCACAGATCTCTCCGAGTAGTTGTCGACGGGTGTTCCTCGGAACCCTTGACAATAAATGCCGGAGTGCCTCAGGGGTCCGTTCTTTCTGCAACTCTGTTTCTGCTGCACATTAATGATCTGTTGAAGCCCGGTATCTATGGGTATGCAGACGACAGCACAGTTGTAGAAAGATATCTGCCGAGTACTCGGGCTAGTCGAGATCAAGTACAGTCTGAAAGAGAAGCCATGGTGCAACGTTTGAATGACAAACTTCAGGCAGTCTCCGCATGGAGCAATGCCAATCTTGTCAAGTTCAACGCCACCAAAACGCAGACGTGTCTATTCACCGCCAAAAGGAGCCCTTTCACCTTGGCTCCTACTTTCCAGAATGTATCCTTGGAATACAGTGACCGGCTTCAGTTGTTAGGCTTAGAGATTTCCTCGAACCTCAACTTTGGTCGGTTCATTGAGTCCAGAGCAAGAGCAGCAGCAGCAAAGCTTGCCGTTCTGGCGAAGGTGCGACAGTACTTTACACCGGGACAGCTTCTTGTTTTATACAAAGCGCAGATCCGGTCGTGTGTAGAGTACTGTTGTCACATATTTGCTGGTGCCGCAAAGTCTCATCTTGCGGTTCTGGACTCAATTGAGAGGCGAGCAAAGAGGCTTATAGGCGATCCCGAATTGGTCGGAGCCGACCTCCAAAGCCTTGAGCACAGGCGTAGAATTGCTAGCCTCTCAGTATTCTATAGGATACATTTTGGTGAGTGTGCGCAGGAACTATACGACTTAGTTCCCCCGTCCCCCTTCCATCACCGGACGTCCCGACGCACGGCAGGTTTTCATCCTTTTGTTGTGGACATTCCACCTGTCCGAACGAAGCGCTTTGCTTCCTCATTTTTACTGCGTACAGCAAAGGATTGGAACAGCTTGCCTGCGTCGGTATTTCCGACCGAATACAATGTGGGTGTCTTCAAGCGAAGAGTGAATAGGTTGCTAGGGTAATGCGCCTTACCACCTAAGACTACATTCCACTTACCATCAGGTGGAATGTAGTCAAGCATTGCCCTAGAGAAAATAAAAAAAAAAAAAAAAAAAAACTTTATAACAAAACCATTTATATAATATAAATATAAAGAGAGAAGTTAAGGATTCATTACAAATACTGTATATTTCTGAATCTTAATCGTCAAAACTTGCTATGTTAAATACGGAGGCTGCTTTCGTCGAGTACAAATTATTTATTAATCAGTATTTACGTAGCGTTCTAAAACTTTTAGCAACACATCAAACTTTTCCGTGTTTTCGTTATTTCAATGAAAATAAATAACAATTTAAATGGAATATGAGCGTGAAATGATTCTATAAAACCATCAGAAAAACAACCTTCGACTAAAACCATTCAAGGGATAAATTAATATTAAAGAATGTTTTGTGTCAAAACCGATTCCTAGTGAAGGCTTTAATGGATTGCAACGACTCAATAAAAATAATGAACAGAAAATCATAAACTACTTGGACTTAATACGTATTTATTTATTAATATTTTGAAAAAGTTTTTAGTAAGTTTTACCGGTTTTATTTTAATTAATGTAAAACATATTTCAAGTTGAATCAAGTCGTGCCTTTTTGTTTTTGTTCAAATTAGTATATCTTACAGGTAATGTGCCTACATAAAAGTTAAATAATCATATAAAAATAGAATAAACTCTCATATTGTTTAAAATCTCATAAAAATAAAATAAACTCTCATATTGTTAACACAATTGTCGTCTGCACAAACCACACAGAGGTGTTTCCAAGTAATACAACTAAATAACAAAAGCATTACACGTGTCTCATTGCTCTAAGGGTACACGCGGATTTGTAAAATATTGCTAAATACTGTTAGCGGTTTCCTTTTTCTGTTTCATTTATTTTCTTCTAGAAGTAAATGTCATAAACATTAAAATGTTACATATAAACATTTTATTCACTTAGAAAAAAGTGTGGTACAATATAGACGAAGCTTCTTAGCAATCCATGGATTCACCGTGCGGGTGCCGGGCCCATTGCGTTGCAAGGAGAGGAGTGCAAGCAGTGCCTGGGACTTAGCGACTCGGGAGTAGGTTTAAGGGGCCCCTTTATTATGCGCAAAAACGCTCACCTTTACCCTCCACACTCCTCTCCCTACCTAACCAAATTTGGAAAGAACCTACTAATGCCGCCTTTGAAATACGTTCTAGAAATTAACCGATGCTTGTTCTAGAAAGGCCAAGGTCTTTAAGTAGACTATAGAGAGATTTTGCTGTTATACCTCTCGCTCCCACTTCTACCGCGTACAAACTAACTATAAATTTATTCCTGATCAGTTCGTTAGTCAGTTCGTAATACTTATTGAGCTTGAATGTGTGATTCCTTGGGATGTTTGTTTCCCAAGGAACAGTAAGCTCCACAAGTATCACGCGCCTCAGATGTTTCGAATACAGGAATAAGTCCGGTCTGGATGACGAAACACCAACATCCCCAGGGATTTTGTAATGCTTTTCAAACGTGTCCATCATGAGAATCCAATCAGGAGCCGCACCTAATATTGAAAAAGGCTTCGCTTTTGATTTTTTGGAGGAGCCTTCTTTTACGAATTCTACAGATCGTTTGGTGGTTGTTATACCCTTCCGCGCTCTTGATACTGAAAGACTAACCGCTTCCCGTATAATTTCTAATACCTTGTCGTGGCGACGCGAGTATTGACCTTTATCTAGAAGTACCCTACACCCTAGTAATAGGTGTTTCGCGGTTGCTATTGCCTCCCCACAGATGTTGCAAGACTTTTCGGTGGCTTTGCCCCATCTTACTAAATTACTTTGATCTGGGAGAGTCATTTGGAATGCATTAAGATAGAACTTTAATAATGCTGGGGACCAATCATAAATTAAGGTGCGCCAGTTCAAAGCTAGTGGACTACAAAAATCTCCTATGGTCACCCATTCGTTTTAAATTTCTAGGCTCATCGCGTGGAGTCGGAAATTATCGTTTTCGTCTTGTCGAATAAAAGATTTTGTTATGTCTATGTCTTGAACTTTCCTACTTGATCCTAGCCCTACTTTATTCGTTTGAGCACCTTTCATAATTTTTTTTATGGAATTGAAGTCGTGACTCGAGCTCTGAGGCAACTTTGTTTTTTGGAAAAGAAGTTACAGTATCATCTTTAGATTTTCCGATGATATGTCTTTTGGTAACTCTTAGATGTTTGTAGAGATCCGATGGTTTCTTTAATTTTAATTCAAAATTGTTTCGGTCTCTAAATAAGGTTGAAAAGTCCGCTGAGTGCGCTAACCAGAGCCATAATTTCAATGTCTTTATGGCACTTGCATCTAACTTTGACAACAACTTATTTGTTATCATCGAAAACTCTTTTGCTTTTCAATTCACTCCACATAAAGTCAAAGTTGAATTACCTTCAACTCAAAAGATATAAACTTAGGGGTATAATGCTTATCTTTATATCAACTGTATTTTACGAACTAGTATTTCCTTCAATATGAAATAGCAACCAATTTTCTTATTCTTGACATTGACTGTACTTGACTTGAAGAAAATAATTAATTTGTAACTTTTAAATTAGTTTGCCTACCTTTAAAAACCATTCACGTATCGTATGAATAAAATAAAAATACTATAAGAAAAATTATATTTAACTTTAAAATTATTCAGAGGTAACTAATAATGAAGCATTTAAATAGCAGAATGCATTCAAAATTAGGTAGGTACCATACAAAAACAAAACAAAAACTAAAATTGTTGTTTTTGTAAATCTATAAAAAGTAAAAGATTTTTTTTTATTTTGTAGGTAAGTTAATGGTTTGAAGTAAGTGAGTTTCTAGTTTGTAACGATAACAGTAGTTAAACAGAATCCTAACTGTTTCTATTACAGTTATTCAGAGAAACGACTGCTACCACTCGTTGTACCTACATGAGTGGCGGATAGACACTGACGTCTGAGAAGAATTACGATTCTCCAACGTCAAGCTCAAACCTGAAGAACTAATATTTAAATCCACTATATGTTAATCTTGTAAGCAAATATTTTTTAAGAGATATTAGATTTAAAACAGTTGTATAAGAACTGAAACTTTGAATGGACATCAGTAGGCTATTTGAAAAAAAATATATGAAGTATTATGTTACATTCACTGGTTAAAAATAAAGAAACATTTTCATAATGTCCGTACAGATTTATAGCACAAAGTGACAGTTTGTAAATGAATGGCGGACGTAGCATAATGGAATTCACATTAGTATTTTGCTTTTAGTTAGAACTAAAGAGGTATTTACTCAAATGTAATGAAAAATCCACCGCTTAGATGGTGTAATAAGATATATGAGTTCGTTTGATAGAACTCAATTGCAGTCGGAGCTATAACTAATTATAAAAATAAACATAAATATAAATATTTATAAAATTTAAATATTTTCAGTTTTATTATTTTCAAACTTTGTAATCCCACTTGTTCGATCTTATTTATTCGATATTTTTTTTGTGTAAATAAGAAGTAAGACACTATCTTCTCAATTTATTTGCAAACTAAGTTTAGTTACTTAGTTGTTGATGTTTTATTTTTATGTTTTAAAAATTATTTTAATAAATTAAATATAATTTAAATAATATTTTATATATTTTTTTTATAATATTCATTTTATTGTATTCTTTGTATTGTTTGTTTGAAACTAATACAGACGGTTTTCAAGGTAAATTACCATTATTTTGTATTTGTGTAATATTAAAAGGTTAAATTTGTCATAACATTGAAGTATTAATAATGGGCATAAATAACCACAAATAAAAAGGAAAAGAATCATTGTTATGTATTAAAATGAAAAAAAAATATTTTTTTCTAATTATTTTTTTACTTTTATAAGATTGTTTTCTTTTTAATATATTTTAAATTAAATGAAAAAAAATGTATAAAACTCAAGAAACGGACAAATCATTTTCTTTATCATACCTACGTTTCAATCTTTTTTCAAATTTTACTCGCTAACAAAAACATTAACACACAACAATGTTCAAACGATAGCTAACGATATTAGTTTGAAAGATGCCCAATAATTTAAAGTTGTTTCACCTAAATACAATTTCGATGAACCCATCTGAGATCAAATCCAAAAGTAATTAAATTATCACTTGTGATTATTGAAACGACTAATCAGTTCTCCAACTTGTTCTCTAAACTTATTTAAGTTGAATGAACTTAATACTTTGATAGCTGAAGGAGACAATATTATTGACTTGTAATTTTCATAACCGTAATATAAGGTAATATTTTAACGCATACCGGTACAAGGTCATGATCTCGGCATCTTTTTAAGAAGTTTAGAGATGTTAAAAGTCTTACATGCTTGGTCTTCAGGTACTCCAACCGGCGGATTTGATTTGACCACCTAAGAAGGACATAAAGCATTGCGCCGGGATACTTCGCCAGGCAAGTAAAAGATTACTTAGTCATCTTATTAAACAACACCGTTCGGATGCACGACAATTAAGTGATCAGATTGATATCCTTAACAAAAATGTAGAATTAAAATTGTCCAAGGCAGATTGGCAAAAATGTTTTGATATAATTAATAAACGCGCCACAACTAAATATAATCAATTTAAAACCAGGCAAATAAATAAATTTGAGAAACTCTTAAAGGATAAATCGTATATTAATTCAAATAAAACAAAATCAACTAATAATAGTCTGGCAACACATACCTCAGTTGTCAATCTGTCAAAACAAAATTTGGATAAACCAACCGTTGAGATACTATAAAAAGGCTTAAATTTTGCACCAGCTCCAACTAAAATACCGTTCGAAGACATTATTTGCAACGTTGAGGAGTGTCTTTTTAATAATAGAATCACGAAAGAGGAATCTGAAGCAATCCGCCAGGATATTTCTTGTGTTCTGCGCCGGAGCAAATTGCCGAAGAATAACATCTCCCGTGACGAACATCTTGCTCTAAAACACCTACGGAGCAATGAAGACCTTACCATCCTCCGTGCAGATAAGGGGAACGCGACCGTGATAATGGATACGAGTGATTATAATAGTAAAATATCAGAAATACTCGCGGATAATAACACTTATAAAAAGGTTGAAAAAGATCCTACCGATAAAGTTTTAAAACAAACCGCCGATCTAATACAAAAATACAGTCTTAAATTAAATTTAGACAAAAAATCACTCGTACCATCATGTGCAAAACCACCAAAATTGTATGGGTTACCCAAAATACATAAACAGAATATCCCACTACGTCCCATAGTCAGCCAGATTGATACACCAACATATAAACTCGCTAAACACGTTGCAAGGATACTGATACCTCTCCGGGGACATACACAAACTTATGTCAAGGATTCTTACCAGTTTGTTAATGATATTCAACAAGTGAAATTAAATGACAACGACATTATGGTTAGTTTCGATGTACAGTCACTATTTACCAGCCTTCCAGTGATTTACTGCATTGAAATTGTCAAGAGAAAGCTGGAGGATAACGACATGCCTGTAGAATATACAGATTTATTGAAGCATTCCTTAACATCTGGCTATTCTGGAAGGATGAATTCTATGTACAAGTTGATGGAGTGGCAATGGGTTCCCCGGTCTCCCCCGTTGTTGCCGATATCTACATGGAGCACTTCGAGGCGAGGGCCCTGTCCTCTGCACCTGCTATACCGAACATCTTTAAACGGTACGTAGATGACACCTTCACAACCTTCACTACCTATGAATCAAACATCTGCTTTTCTAGAACACCTTAATTCCATTAACAACAAAATACAATTTACAATGGAATTGCAGTCAAATAATACTTTAGCTTTCCTTGATATTCTTATTATCAAGAATCCTGACAATACATTAGGACACACTGTTTATAGGAAACCCACACATACAGATAGGTACCTCAATGGTAAATCACACCACCACCCTAGCCAGTTAGCTACCGTTGGCAAATCTTTGAGGGAGAGCTGCAGCATGTCAAGCATGCCTTGTTCAACAACCACCTGCCCGTACCTCGCCAGCCTCGCAGAAACCACATCAAGCCACCCACAGTTGAGCGTCAACCGGCCCTACTACCATATGTGAAAGGAGTTACTGACAGAATCGGCAACATCTTAAAAAAGGTTTCTATTAAAACTAACTACAAACCTCAAAGGAAAGTGAGCCAATTCTTGAGACCTATCAAAAGTAATATTCCTTTACAATGTGCTGGAGTATACAAACTTGACTGCGATTGTGGCTTGTCATACATAGGTCAAACAAAGAGGAGCATCGGTAAAAGAGTTAAGGAACACATATCGGATATCAAGCATAGGCGTACATCGAAGTCAGCAGTGTGTGAACATAGCATAGACAAGCCCAATCATTATATAAGATTTGATAAACCTAAAATCCTCGCTAAAGAACAACGTTACATTCCAAGAATGGTTCGTGAGGCTATTGAAATTAAAAAACATCCTAATTTTAATAGAGAAGATGGTTGGGGATTATCTAACATCTGGGAACCACTTTTGAAAAATATAAAATCCCATGTCTGTGACCGCACTGTAAATCCTCAAGATACTGTTAGTGCGTTTTGTGTGAATCCTGAACTGTACGCCCGGAAGCTTAGAAACCGTTGGAGGTAGATGACTAATTAACTGACTTACTGACAGACACCTCCATCTCGTCTTACCGTGAACACGATTACTGCAAAGCATTCAAAACGCCGGGTTAGATTTAAAATGTAAATTTAAAATTTAATTCAATATACGCGAGTTAAATCCGTAAAAATAGTTTTATTTCAATATTAAAAAGTGTGTTAAAATGGTTTTTGTAACAAATATAATATCTTCTTTATTGAAGTAACCTACGTACACTAATAGAATTCGTTTTTAGTAAGGCTATTAATAAATCTATTCTAAAACATTTTGTAAGCCCCTTTTTTAAGATTAAAAATAATATGCCAAAAAGAAAATTTTATTTCTTTCTTTAATTGTTCTCAAATACGTTTTATGATGACACAAGCTAACCATGACTATACATTTTTATAGATATTTTATTAATTGATGTATTTCTTTTTATCTATATTCTAATAAGGGTTATTATTTAATTTAAATAAAGCTTTAAAAGATATATTGTTTTTGAAATACTTTACATTTACAACAATTAACCTTTTTTAAGATTAAAAGTAATATGCCAAAAAGAAAATTTTCTTTCTTTCTTTAATTGTTCTCAAATACGTTTTATGATGACACAAGCTAACCATGACTATACATTTTTATAGATATTTTATTAATTGATGTATTTCTTTTTATCTATATTCTAATAAGGGTTATTATTTAATTTAAATAAAGCTTTAAAAGATATATTGTTTTTGAAATACTTTACATTTACAACAATTAACATTAGTAAAACACTATTCAAAGAATGTATGTTCTAATCTCTTGAACTAATTGCGAGCTTTCATACAAGACGTGCTATGTATATGAACTAATTCTAGTTTACTTAGAATTCGTGCATACTGTTTTATCCTTGCATATTTTGGTGGTAGAGCCTAGCTGTAGTTATATGGCTGCAGCTCGTATTGGGTGGCTCGACCGGGGAAGGACCACCCTCTCACAGAAGACCGACGTGTAGTAACCAAATTCATTTGGTTATGTTTCGTCGGTGAGTGAGAGAATCCGGAAGCCCAAACCCCCCCCCCCCCCCCACGCCAAACATGAAAGCGATGCTAAAAATAAAAATACCCCAGGAGGGTACCGGCTTTGATGAAGCCGGGGACCCCCTCCCCGAGCAAAATCGGGGAAATGATTCTCGGATTTTGCTCGGGCTGCCCGTCGTATCTGGGGCGGGCAAAGTATCGCCTTTTATGTTTTTAGAGGGCAAACGACGAGTCAACGCAGCGGCACCCCGACCCACTTTAACTGTGGACTTTTGCAACGTCCGGGGACTTCATTCCAACTTGAACGCCGTCCACCATCATCTAGAGACGGTGCAGCCGGCCTTGTTGTTTCTGACGGAGACTCTTAGGCCATGTTCAGGCGAAGATTGACGATCTGCTTTCACAGACTCCCTCCGCCAAAGTCCTCGGGGACTTCAATGCGCACCATACCGATTGGCTAGGGTCACGTGCCACCGACTACGCGGGGAGATCTGTGTTTGACTTTGCTCTGGCAAATAGTCTGTCCCAATTGGTAAAGACGCACACTCGTCTACCGGACCTGGACAGCCATATACCCTCTTTGTTGGATCTTCTGCTGACTACACATCCCGGAAAGTACCAAGTCACTGTCGAGGCTCCCTTAGGGTCCTCTGATCATTGCTTGATACGGAGTGTAGTGCCCATGGAACGCCCAGCTCGCACAAGACCTGCGACTCGACGCGTTTGGCACTACAAGTCAGCGGATTGGGATGGAATGCGATCCTTTTTTGCATCCTACCCATGGGGGCCGATTTGTTTCCCTTCCAATGATCCTAGTGACTGCACTGCGGCTGTAGCTGATGTGATACTTCAGGGCATGGAACTATTTGTACCAAGCTCTGTGGTACCACTTGGTGGCAGATCGCGGCCTTGGTTTGATGCGTCTGTCAGGGCTGCAGCAGCTGACAAACGGCAGGCTTATCAGGCTTGGGCTAATACGTTAGTCACTAAGGATCCGAACTCTAGAGTTCTGAAGAGGAAATATAATCGTGCCTCCAGATTCTTCAAACGAAAAATCGCTAGAGCAAAGTTCAATCATGTCGTCAAAATCGGGGATCAGTTGGCAAAGTACCCACCTGGCACGCGCAAGTTCTGGGCGCTTTCCAAAGCAGGTCTGGGAAACTTCTGTCGCCCATCCCTGCCGCCATTGCACACTGGGGACGACTCTTTGGCCCACACGGCAAAAGAGAAAGCCGATCTCTTGGGCACTCTTTTTGCCTCAAACTCGACTTTGGACGACCAGGGGAGGGCACCGCCTATCATCCCGCGGTGTCCGAGCTTTATGCCGGAAATAGTTTTTCGGCAAAAACTCATCCGAAAAACCCTCCTTTCCTTGGAAGTTCATAAGTCGAGTGGGCCAGATGGTATGGAGAGATACCATCTGGCCCACTCGACTTATGACGTTTTGCTACGAACATGTGCCCCTGAGTTGACACCAGTGCTAACGCGTCTATTTCGGTACTCTTACTTGAAAGGCGTAGTCCCGGTCTCATGGAAGCGTGCCCTTGTCCATCCGATCCCTAAAAAACGCGATAGCACGGACGCAGCTAACTACAGACCTATCGCCATTACCTCTCTTCTCTCCAAAGTAATGGAGAGCATCATCAATAAACAGCTCCTAACCTACCTCGAGGATCCCCAGTTGGTCAATGACCGGCAATATGGCTTTTGCCATGGTCGATCGGCTGGTGATCTTCTGTTGCATCTTACACACCTTTGGGGAGCTGTTATTGAAAGCAAGGGAGAGGGTCTGGCAGTTAGTATGGATATGGCGAAAGCCTTTGATCGTGTATGGCACAGGTGGCTTCTTTCGAAGCTACCTTCCTATGGGCTTCCCGAGAGTTTATGTAAGTGGATCACCAGCTTCCTCACTGGCATACAGGTCGTTATCGACGGTTTTTACTCGGACCCTAAGCCCGTGAACGCTGGTGTACCGCAAGGCAGCGTACTATCCCCAACTCTGTTCCTCCTGCACATCAATGATATGCTAGATATCTCCAACATACATTGTTATGCGGATGACAGCACTGGAGATGCGGTATATTCCGGCCGTGCAGGTCTCTCTCGGGAAAACGTCGACGATTGCTGAAAGAAACTTGTGTCTTCTATAGAGACTTCCTTGGGGCTGATCTCTGAGTGGGGTGAACTGAACCACGTACAGTTCAATCCCCTGAAGACACAAGTTTGCGCGTTTACCACTAAGAAAACCCCATTTGTCGTATCACCGCTCTTCGAGAGCACTCCCCTCATTGCCTCGCCAAGTATCAGAATACTGGGTCTCGACATTTCGAGCGATTGTCAGTTTCGTGGTCATCTGGAGAGCAAGGCCAAGTTGGCCTCGAAGAAATTGGGAGTGATTAATAGAGCGAGGCAGTATTTCAAACCTGGCCAAAGACTTGCGCTCTATAAGGCGCAGGTCCGGCCATACATGGAGTACTGTTCTCATCTCTGGTCCGGATCACCCCAATATCAGCTTCTACCATTTGACCGCGTACAACGGAGAGCCGTTTGGATTGTCGGGGACCCGGTGCTCTGCGAACGGCTGGACTCTTTGGCATTGCGTAGAGACGTGGCTTCTTTGTGCGTCTTCTACCGCATTTACAACGGGGAATGTTCCGAAGAACTATTCGATCTGATGCCTGCCGCCGAATTTCATCACCGCACAGCGCGCCATCGCCTCTAATATCATCCTTACCACCTGGATGCGTGGCGATCCTCTACTGTGCGGTTTTCAAGGACATTTTTCCCACGTTCCACTCGCTTGTGGAACGAACTCCCTTCGGTGGTATTTCCAGATCGGTACGACATGGATACCTTCAAAGAAGGCGTTTACTCCTACCTACATGGCCGGCAACACTCTTGTAAATCCTCGGATGTTGCAAGAGTTCATGGGCGGCGGTGATTACAAGTCATCTGAGACCCGCCAGCTCGCTTGCCCTCCTCTTACATAAAAAATCTTAAATAAAAAAAATATTGTAACATTTTAGGCGTTTATTTAATGGTTAAAACATAATTTTGCAAAAAAATCTTTTGATTATTGTCCTTGTTGTAATAAACTACTTTCAAACATTTTTAGGTATGTACATAACACGTTGTAATTAAATTTCTTAAAATAATTATTAAATATAAAGTACAGATTCGGCATCACTAAAATTTTCTTACACGGATGAATGTACAGTGTTTTTTGTAATTAATTGGCCACCTCTTGCAGGCAGTATCTCTACATCAATCCCAATAACATTTGTTCTGCGACTTTTAAAAATAAATTGTTTTTCAAAATTTAAGTTTTCCCATACAAAATTTATTTGTTGCCTCTAAACTAGAATTAACTTTGAGCGTAAGTATGGTGCCCAGACATAGGTCAATTTCTGGGCACCATGCTTACGCTTATAAGTATTTGTTACGAAATACAGGGTAAAAGTAAACGAGGGAGCGAAATTGGCATTTGTTCAACTTTTGTTAACAAATCTAATTATCGGAGCGGTGACGACATCTGTTATAAAACAGTATTAGTTAAGTTTTGTTTTTTAATACTTAAAAGCACATTTTTGTTAAAATAAACAAAGAATATAATAAGTATTATTATAGTTATGTTGTCAATCAAAGTGTTCATCAGATAAAGGTAAAATATGAAATAAGTTTTTATAGGTAAACTAAAACTCAACCCGCATTTGCAGCCTCTTATAGTTAAATAACAGATTTCATTAAAAAGTCTTTGTGGAAAAGTTGAGAATTAAATATTATTTTTATAGGCTTTAAAACTAGGACTGAAAAAACCGTCTCAGAAGGATATACATAAAAAATATATTAAATTATCATAAATCTTTCGATTACATTTATTAGGAAGAGATCTTATGTAATTAAAGAAGAAATTATTATAAATAAATGTGATTGGATGTTTAAAGAGATATATATATAAGAAATGGTATCAAGGGATGTAACAGCATTTTTTATACATTAAAGAAGTCTAGAAATTGTTTCTAATTATTTATATAAAATAAAAATGTAACACTGTTTAGATGAATTGTTATAGGAAGTAAACTCCTAAGACATCTCAATGTCACTCTAAGCTTTAAATGAGTAATAAACTTAAACTAAATTGTAACTTCCAATTCCTCGTAAACTTGACGAGTACTACGAGACTGTGCTTTATTGTGTCGACTTATGCATTACTTTATTTCCAACTTAGCTAAATCGCTTACAGAAGTGCCAATGTTTTGATGTAAATAAACTACTACAAACACTTTATAAATCTAATAATATTAATGAGATTAGATAATTTAGATTATCATATCACATATCAGGTTCAAAGTAATAAAAATAGTTAAAAATATAAAAATAAGTGTATCTAAAAAATACACTAAAAATTATATATTTAAAAGCAAATTGAAAATATAAATTAATATCCCTCCTTAAATGTAGAAGTCTCATATAAACTGCTCGCAGTAACTGAAAGCTAATATCTAAAACAATTCTGAATGTTTTCCTAATATGACTGGTACTTAACTAAATATAAAAATTATTATATGTTTTTGTGCGGCAATCATTATTATATAAATATAGAACAATAATGAATTATTTTTTAATTGTATCTTGGTAAAGTAACTACTACTTGTTACCACGACTTTTTACTTTGTTTTAATTCAATTTAAATGTAATAAAACTATACATTGAATGAAGTACACTTATTTATAGTTATACAATGAATGTCACTATCATAATAATATAATCTTATGGTTAATGAGAACTTAAAGTATTTGTTTTCTGTAATAAAAGCACCTGTACTTATATTTTAGTGCATCTGTTATTATTTTGATAAAATTATTTTTTTAGCAGTTAAGTATTTTGATATTTTGGTACATTGAGTACATTTAGTACTTAGTTAAAAACATAAGTTAATTAAAATTATAATTTTCTGTATGTAAACTAGTATAACGTAGACTGAATATCGATTTGTCCATCTACGGGTGATCGCAACCATTGACAAAGTTGATTGTTATTTTTTTAATCAAAAGTCACTTTGCTAAACTAAAATGAATGAAAACTGTTAATAATATTTGTTTTTTATTATAAATAGAAAAAAATAAGAAGCCGTTTAACTTTTACCCTGGAAATTGTAATAGACACTTAAATTCTTGTTATCAAAATATCTTCTTGTCCTTATTTTCCTTTTATTATTCTAAGATTATTTGGTGAATAAAGTTATTTGACTTGTCGTGACTTGAAAGCAAAATGTTTAATTCACAATTGATGAGTACAATCTGGTTTAAACTGTATACCTTTTTTTTAAGTTGATTCGGCTCTTGACACGAAACTTTTGACTTATTTAAAGAACACGGCTTTTTACAAGAAAATTAATTTTACTGTAAGTTTACTTTGTACAAAAGTTCAAAAGTTTTTAATTTCGAAAAATAATTAAGTGTCTAGTTTGTAATTTCAAGACTTTTTGGCTTATTTTTGATAAAAGTTAAAAATTATTTATAGAAAAAATCATTTTTGGTAGTTTATTACTAGTTGCGCACATGCAAAAAGATAAAGATTCCTAAAGTAAATATTTAAATGCACCCACACTTATATTTTCAAACATGCAATAAAGATACATTTCAAGCGGAATAATTTGAATTAAAATCATATTTTAAGTAAGTGATATTGTCTAGCAAGGTCAGGTTAGACCAAGCGTTTGTAACAGTGTTGAGAAATTATATATATAGTCAGTCAAGCCCAAATTCGAGCTTCCAAAATATTTATTGTTAAGTATCCCTTATACATCGGTGGACATGAAATTAGTGCATTATATTCTAGCTTTATTTGTGCCTTAAAAGTTAGGGATTGGTGGTGGGAACGGACATACAGACCTACATATTTGTAGAGTGATAAATAATATGGATAAAGTAATCTCCCGCTGTCAAATTGTAAAAAGCAAATGACATTCCATTATAGTATCTTATTAGTATTCTGTCTTCGACCGAAAACACGCCCACTCGTTTTGATTCCTTCAAGTTGGATTTGTGCAAACTTAATACTATATTCGTGTTCAATATTTTATTATTAACTAGGATCCGATGCTATGTGCTACGTGAGTTGAGCTGAGCCTCCTCCCTTTTATTATGATACTAGATTCAGCAAAAAAATTTTTTTTAACACTGATGCAACTGACGAGTATTTAACATGGGAACTCCCATAGCCCAATTTATTTTTGCTGTAACTTTTTTTCTAGTTGTCATTTTTCAGTTCTGTTTAGTTTTAGGAACCATCTCTAATGAAAGTTTTAACTCCCTGGTGAAAACCATGAATATCTGTTTAGAGAACGGTTTAGAATTAGACAAATGTACAATAATTATTACTTAACTCTATATGTATACTAAGTGTAGTGGATATCAGTTAAATGGTGTTAGTCAAACATTTTGACTGTTATGATGTGGTTTTTCCCCAAATTTTAATTCTAAAAACTAGTTTTTGACAATTATGAACCAAAAAATATAGATAATATAATCTAAGCATTCAGAAGTTTCATACCTGCAGGCTGCAGCTATTACTATAATTATACACACTACTACAGTTTACACTATATTTTATACTATAGTTTATACTATACTATTCATACTATAGTTATAAAGAATTAATATAATTCTTTAGTACTATAGTAATACTTATACGTTATAAAACAATTCGTATCAACGAGAAGCAAAACCAAATCGTAAAAGATTTTTGATTGCCGAGAAAGTCTTTTAATTGAATTAAGGGTTCTCTAACTTCCTACAAGGAAATTCAAATACTTCTGTTAATATTACTTCAGGTTTGTTACAGACTTGTTTTACAAAAAGTGTAATTTAAGTTTTGGACATTATAAACAACAAAAATTTATATCGTGAAGAAAAATAAATATTTTTAACAAAATGCCAAATAAAAGTAGTATTTTTCAGATGTTTTTGTACTTCTTCAATTCGGCCGTTTTATTAATATTATTTCTCACAATTATTTTGTCTCTTATTTTGTCATTATTTTGTCTCTTGTCTATTTTTCAATGTATATATGCATATACATACATTGAAAAATAACGTTTATCATTCATTCGCATATACGTTGATAATAATTAAAACTTCGGTTTGTTCCAATTTCTAAATTTTGCTGTAAAGCAAATTAATTTTGGAATAGGTGCAAAAACTTCAAACACATTCTTATTCGTAGAATAACTTCTTTAACAAGATTCAAATATACGAATGGATAAATCGTCATGTATTATTTAAAAAATAGCAATGATATAAAAAAATATATATAGTTTACCTTTACTGTGATTATATTAAAATACCAATGCAATACACGATGAAATATATTACGAAAGAATACTAAGTAAGTATGATCAAATAAATCTTCATGGGCTGCGACCATAATGAAATACGTAGCTGGTGTGGTTTGTAATTAAATTATATTACCAATAATTGCGTCTGTGTACTACATTGTACACAGACCCAATTATAGTTTAGTATGTGCAGGCGATATTTGTATGTTCTGATTGTTGGACAATTTCTGACTACTGAGAATCAACTAACAAGGTATTAGAATTTTGTCTATACAATAATATAATGTAATAAATACTTATTTGAGTATGATGATGGGTATTTAACTTACTAAGTATTTTATAATAATTTACATGTTTCTTCTTACCGTTTTAAACTTATTAAATGTTTCTTAATAAACTTACTAGGATTACGCTACAATTTGGATACATGTAAAAGAGAGCTAATTTATTTTTAATTTAGTTCCCTATCTCCATATGTCCGCCTCTTCAAAAGGAACCGAAAAGTACTTTACCGCAGATACCTTTTTTAATTGAGTGGCTTAAATCATTTTATAAAAATCATTTTATCAAAATAATTTAAAAAATTTAAATAGTACTAAATGTTTTTTTTCTATTGAGATGTCGGTAGTAAGGAGAACACAAATCAAGGATACACAATATTTATTATCGTATTTAGTGTTCTGGTTGTTTTGGTTAAGTAAAATATATATTTACAATATAATTTAAATAATAATTACTAGAAAAAATAAAACCAAGAATAAAAATCTATATTATATTAAAAAATTACGAGCAAATGTTCAAAAACCAGACCTATTGTATTTATATTCGATGAACATGAAATGGAACGCAATCACGTCTCTAGTGTTCCAGTCATTACCGTAATAGGTCAATTTACAATGACATCAAACAAACAATCAACTCACACAAACAACAATATCAAACACAGAGTATACTAAAGTGATTTCTAGTAATTCAGATCAACTATAACGAATCAGAAATGTGTTCGATTACTAATCAGTTACTTGATTGAGACATAATTAATATCGAATTCTTATATCAATATTTACTATACCTGTTTTTTTTTCGTTAGCTATTATTAGCATTCCTATGGAATAATAATACTAATAAATATTAAAAGGTAAGAGAACTAACGGTTCCTTTAGTTTTTGGTTAAAATTATTAGAATATTGTTTTTATTTCTTCATTACTTTAATTTACATTTTTTTTTTCAAGAATTTAGTACAACTGTAGACCAAATTAGTTTTAAAAAATACGTTAAGGTTAAAGATGGAATGGTTATTTAAAAAGATCGAAACGTTCGCATTGATGCAAGTTGCTCTTTTGCAAAAAATAAATTTTACTTTACCTTTCATGGACAAAACTATATAAGAATTGAATATCAAATAGGAATTAAAAATATAACTTAACCATTTTATTTACTATTATTTTGTTCTTGAGTCAGACTGAGTAAACTATAACTACATTGACACTAACACTGACACTGCTAAGGTAAGAGGACTATTTTTAACTATAGGTTCCTTTCATGATGTTAGACCACTTTATTTTTGTTTTCAAATTCCAGATACAAGGATGCTGGATGGCTGATGCTTTGATAAAATTCTGGTGTATCTAACTTTACTGAAGCATACCATTTTAGAAAAAAGTTTAGGAAAAAAAAAAATAATTGTTGCAAAGCATATATGTTCATTAATTTACCACTTTATAATTTGGAGCACAAAGGTGTTTTACGACGAAAAGCCTTTTTATTCAGTGGCTGAAACTTTTCTAAAAAAACTTTATAAGTATTCATGAATGTATGTATGTTTATAAGTATACATGCATGTATGTTGGAAGTCTTAAAAGAAAAGATATATTATTCAAAAAAAAAATATTATCTCGTCGTTATTATGACGGTGCCATTCAACAAAACCTTTACAAAAATTAGAACCGGAACAACGTGTGCTGTGCTAGAACTAATTTATACTTTCAATGTTTAACTGTTTCACGCTCACTTCACGAACAGTTCTTAAGTGTCAATATTTAGTTTCACTTTTGAACGTATTTAAAATTACACATTGATTGTAATAATGACAAAAAACCTTTTTACACTTTACTTTGTCTAATTAACAATCTTTACCATTACACAAAAATATATTATATTCCAAACATCATTACAAAGTCACATCAGTGAACCTTCTCCCTTTTTAAACACTTCAGCCTTAACCCAAACAATCAAAAGGTTAATCCGCCGATAACTTAAGTTGAATTTAATTATTAAGAGTGTACAAATATTTAGAAATGAAGTCCTATCTTGATTATAATCAAACGAATTATTCTTTAATTTTACTATAAAATATTATAATAAATCGCAATTGAATAATTGATATTATTTGATGTTTTTGAAACATTTTAATTAGATACCAGTATCACAACATTTTTAACAATTTGTATTCTATTCACAGATATTTTAAGAATTACTTTACTATTTTAATTCAAACACATTCTTGAAATTATTAACTTATTTGTTTAAAATTTACTAAAGAAAAAATAAATATGTTCAAGATTTCTTAATTGCTATAATTCCTTCATATGACACATATGTGTTCTGATATCAGAACTCAAAGAAAATAAATAAAATATACATTACTGTTAATAAGGGACTTAACGAACCAAATACAAATAAAATAAAGCCAACCTTTGATTGCGTATTTGAGTTCGTTACAGCTTACTGGTACTGGACATTCGAGTTACTTTGCTAATTGTATGTAAGAATGTTGTTAAATTAGACCACTGTGCTATTTCTGTAGGGTTATAAGGTTAAATTAAATTAATCAAAGAAATGAATGTAACATGAATAATTAAACAACAAAATAACAAAAATCTTGTCCGTATCAGTTACAAATACTTAAAATAATACTAAAACATCTATTCTCATCAAGCACCTCATCAATATTGTGAAAAGTCATATTATTAATATGTAAAATTATATTTTTTAAAACATGAAGATGAATCAGTTTTTTGAGGTTTCTTCCTACTTTAATACTAAAATAAATGTTCACAACTTCTCAAATCCTTAAAGAAGCATTTGTTATACTTTATAATATTTATATGTCTTCCGTTTTTTCGAGTGAAATGGACTTTATGAGTTAATAAAATATTAGAATCTATTTGTTATATATTTTCCTTTTTGTCGATAATAATGGATCAGACAATATATTGAATTGTATGAAATTTAAATAGAGTTTATGTTTTGACCAACAATAAATTTAATACATAATTATTTTATTGAAGCATAAAAAAAGTAGAATTCTATAAACAAACGAGTCTCTTCTCATATAATATAATATTAAAAACATTATACATTTAGTTTCTGTTTTTCATTTCTTAATTCTTAATAAAACATTCAAAGTATTTGTTCCACTTTTCTAATGAGGCAGTCTTTCGTTAGAGTCGTTGTGTGTAAGTAAGTCACAGGGTAACGTGTCGAGAACATTTTTATAGTGTTATTGAAGTAACTTTTAAAACCTATGTCTTAAAGATTATATATGTTTAATTACTATTTAACTTTGATCAAAATTTTAACAAATTTATCGTGTTGTAACATGTTTTCTTTTAATATAGAACCCACTTAATTTCTGATTAGTAAGTTAAGTGGATTAAACTTAGGGGGATTACCCACATGGGGGGCCGTCGCCGAGAATCTCCTCGTGTGCCCGTAATTTCTGATTAGTAAGTTAAGTGGATTAAACTTAGGGGGATTACCCACATGGGGGGCCGTCGCCGAGAACCTCCTCGTGTGCCCGTAATTTCTGATTAGTAAGTTAAGTGGATTAAACTTAGGGGGATTACCCACATGGGGGGCCATCGCCGAGAACCTCCTCGTGTGCCTCGTGCTCCTGTTTCCCTTGTTGCTCGGATTCGTCCGGTGGCATCGGAAGCGGTACGGGCCGGTGCTCCCTGGGCAACAACGGTTAATGTGATCCTTCGGGTTTGCATTAGCCGTTGGCTAATACTCGGCGCGAGGTGGGTCGGCCATGGGGGTTTGTGCCCGGTTCATGGCTGGCTGGCGGGCAGGCTGCCTTTCGGGGTGGTCTGTCTGCGGGGTGGGCTCGGGCCTTTTAGCCTGGGCACTGAGGGTGGGAGGGCGCAGGCCCTCTCTACCGGGGACAGCAGCGGGGTCGCCCCTGGTACTTCTCTGTACGCAGAGTGGACTGTGGGGCGGTCCCGTGGTTGTGTGGGGGGTACGTGGCGGTTTCTTCCTTGCTGAGGGGGATGCCGTTGCGCTGATAGGGTGATGGCCCGGAATAGTCATCGTCAGGTACAATAGCGCTTGACGATGATTAGTCCGGGCGAGGTGGCGGCGGAGCTCTTCTCTGTACGCAGAGTGGACTGTGGGGCGGTCCCGTGGTTGTGTGGGGGGTACGTGGCGGTCTCTTCCTTGCTGAGGGGGATGCCGTTGCGCTGATAGTGTGATAGCCCGGAATATTCATCGTCAGGTACAATAGCGCTTGACGATGATTAATCCGGGCGAGGTGGCGGCGGAGCTCTTCCTAGGGAGGGCTTCGTTGGCGGGGTGGCGGGACGGTCGAGGTCGCATATTCTGCGTCGTCTGCAGGTGGCAGTTTAAATTGCGGCGCAGATGTGTTTACCTCTTCCGGCCCCGTGTGTCGGGGTGGTCTTCTTCGGAGGGTCGCCTGCGATGCACACCAGCCGCTGGTGGCGGCTTCGGGTTCGGACCACGAACGTTTTCGGACGGGGTCCGACCCCGGGACGTTGAGTCGGATCGGGACACCTTCTTCGTTGAGAAAGTCCTGATTTGGCTCGGTCGGCTTGGGTGGAGGGCAGGGGAGCCCTTCGCGATTCAACAAGCCGGCCACCGGAATGGGACGCGCTCAAGTCAACCGGGCGCGTCACTCCATGGAGGTGGTGGTCGCTCACGCGGCCTTCCGTCGGAGTAACGCGGATGTGTGCGCAAGCGTTCCCGTGGCGCTCCATTATGACGGAGAGGTGTTGACCGTCTGGTTTAGTGAGTAAGAGTCTCACATAACCGCTTTCATCTTCCCCTGTATGGAGGTGTGTATCCATGAGGATTCCAGAAAAAAAAAAAAAAAAAAAGGGGGATTAACCACATGAATCATGTGTTAAAATAAAATCATTCACCATAAAGTTATGTGTTATGAATGCCGAGTCACGATGTTTTTAAATGAAGGTAAGCTATTGGCGAGGAAACTGCGACTGCACATTCCGTGAGATAAGTGTGATCATCCCGTATCTTTGCATAAAATAAGCATTGAACCAAGACAGAACAATTATGAAGAAACTATATTAATGGAAATTTTAGTGCTAATCAGCTAAGGGCTTGACCAGTATGAAAAGTTACAGAATAATATAACTCAAATCGATGCTGCAAATAAATAAGGAGAAAAAAATTGCTTCGTTACAAAAATACATACGCTATATAATATCCTTTCTTAAACCACTTACTTAATAATTCAAAGCAAAAATGCGGACTGTGTCCATTAAACGTATTTCGTTGAGAAAAAACAAACGTCTTGAGATCTTTCAAACGACCCTCATAATTCCGAAACGAGGGCATCTAGAAGTGTATTTTCCAGTTATTTCATGTCACTTACCAGAGGTATCCTATCGTATTTACAATCTGTCGCTGTGAAAGGCAGCGAGTTAAAACTGTACCGTATTATGACATCCTACTATCCAAGCTACAATCTGGTCATTAAACCTATAGATTGTCCGACATATTTTTGAATTACTAGCTAATGTTTTAACTAGTTCCGACAAATACTTTAGAGGCACGTTACATATCTCAAAATATTTGTAGTTAGTCTGAATTGAATTATTAAAATGCGACATTTTTTTTCTTATAAAACTTTTATTTTATGAAATTTATTGAAAATTTACAAAATTGAAATTAAAAATATTTTCAATTTGGATGTCTCCATGTGACATTTGTTTTGAAAATATTTGACATTCAAGTTGATAATAAATATTTACAATACATACCCTCATTAATAGGATTTAATAATTATAACAATATATTCTAACACTTGTAAACAATATGAATGTTAAGTATTTTAAGGTTGATATAGTATATTCTTAGCGAGGCTGATACTTTATTCAAATAGGATATAACTAATTAGAAACAAACTCCACTCAGACTCTTTTATTTATATATTATAACACAATCCTTCATATAATGAAAACTATATCATATAATGAGTCCAGCGCGTAAATAATAATTATATTTTCACTGTATAATAAAAGTAAACGATGATAATTGTTTATTTGTTTTGTTATTTAAAAATATGCTTTATTTTACCAAATTTATATAATTATAAAAAAATATTAGATTTTCCTTGAGATTTAAAATCTCAATGTTCGTCGTTGTTTTGTATTTTTATTAACCCTCGACTAAAAAGAGGGGTGTTATAAGTTTGACCTGTCGATCTGTGTATCTGTGTAACTGTGTATCTGTTTGTGACAAATTTCGCGGCCCAACGCGTGGACGGATTTGAATGTGGTTTTTTTAATCGAAAGCTATACTCGTCGAGATGGTTCTTATTCATGTTTCATTGAAATAGAAATAGTCATCTCCAAGATATTGACGTTTCATTCGTGCGGAGGAGAGGTTCTTATGCAATAATTAGCTGTTTGCGGCCAAACGTGTGGACGGATTTGAATGCGGTTTTTGTTAATCGTAAGCTATGCTCATCGATATGGGTCTTATCTATGTTTGATTGAAATAGAAATAGTCGTCTCCAAAATATTCACGTTTTATTCGTGCGGGGAGAGGTTCTTATTAGCTGTTCCTAGCGGCTTCGCCCGCGCTGTATAGGACAAAAAGCCTGGTTATGAAATGCCAAAAGGTTTTTACACTTACTCAGGTAAAGTACTTCTTCTGCGTCTACGTGGACTGCGTCCACGTAGACTGTAAAAATATATTTATATGGCTTATGATCGTAGTCATAAAGATTCACGGGCAACAGCTAGTGATAATATAAATCCCTTCATCATAGTGTTATAAGTGATTGTAAATCATTTTAACTCTAAATGTTTATATTTATTAATATTCGTATATATGAAACGTACCTATCTAACTACCCATATGAAAAAGTCTTGAATCATGTTACTTAAAACATTTATAATTTATTACATTGTCGAAAGTTTCCTCATGGATCCTTATTTTATTAAATATAATATATACAGGGTTATTTGTAATTAGTTGACCACCTCTTGCAGGCAGCCTCTCTACATCAATCCTAACAACATTGGTTCTACGACTTTTCCGAAATCTTGATAAATAACTCAGAACAAAAGAAACAAAAAAAAATTTGCCCCCTTGGTTATTTATTACTCTGTATTTTTTAAAAAGTCTAAAGTATAGGTCGCGGCAGTCTAGCGCTGCTCGTAATTTATATATTATTATAACTATTTTTTTTGTTTTATTTCGTATAGTATTGTAATATTATTGTGTATTAAAAATTAATTCCTACTTAAGGTTTATATTTACTTACAATATCCAAAGATTTACTTTTACCAAACTTTTATTGTTTAATGCAGGCGTATTTAATAACTAAAATCAGCTAATAATTTACAATAATCTAATCGTTTACAATAATTCAATGTCTCATTTACAGTTATTTAGGTAATAGAAAAAAATAATTACAAATTACCTCTTAGATAAAATCTCGCAGGCGCCGGTCGACATCACGCACATACCGTTCAAAGTAGTCCCCTTCACATCCAATACAAAGACACCTAAAAATTACCTGTTCACCAACTCGTGACAGTACTTGCGAATTCGTTTTAATTTGGTAAAACGCACAAACAATTTTGTCCATTAACATAACGCGGTTTACTGTTTAACCAATGTTTCTTTAACCAATGTTTCTAACTTTGCAGTATAGATAAACATTGAAAAGATGCCACTACCGAAATTAATGTCATTAATCCGAAATTGATGGCTATACATGTTTAAAGATATTTTCAAAAATTAATTTCGGTAGTGGAATCTTTTCAATGTTTATCTATACTGCAAAGTTAGAAACATTGGTTAGGATTTTCGAAAGAAACCTAATAGATGTCACCACCGTCCCGATAAAGACGATCACATATAGAATGCTTAATTCACCGAGACGGACAGCGATACGGTAGCTCAGTTGGTAGAGCGACGGGACGGTTTCCCAGTAGTCGCGGGTTCGAATCCCTGCCCGTATCGGTTTTTTACATTCTATATTTATATAAATTTAAATAAGCTTAACATGGCTATACATGTTTAAAGATATTTTCAAAAATATTAGATAACAATATTTAAAATAGCTCCATCTTTGGATCACGACCAAAAACTTTATTCAAAGTTTTAACACAGCGTACTGAGCATGGTGTTATAACTAAGAACAAATAGGCTCAAATATTAAACTTATAATTTAAATAAACTTCCTAATATTTATATTACTCCTTGTGTTTCTTAATATTTTATTTTGTCGGATATCTGGAGTTCAGATCACAAGATGGAGCTATTTCAAATAGTGTTACTTAATATTTTACAGTGATGGGTTTAATTAATGGTAACACCAACTACCAGTACCAAGTATTGATGTAGAGAGGCTGGCTGCAAGAGGTGGTCAACTAATTACAAATAACCCTTTATATTTGTCGTATTTAATATAACCTTTGTACATCATAATGTAGGATTCTAATAGTAAAAGTTTTTTTTTTAAATCGGTTCCGTAGTTTCGGTGCCTATTCAATTCAAACAAACAAACAAATCTTTCCTCTTTATAAAATTAGGAAAGATTAATAGAAATACTTAAACAATTGAAAATTTTGTCTGTTTAGTACAATTCAGAAACCAGTAACATAATTTTAAAAGGAAGAAAAAAAAGTTTTATTCAGAAATAAAAAAATAAGTTTAAAATTAAAAAAAAACCCCGATACAAAAAGACCTCTAAAAAAACAAAATGAATATTATTATGTACTTATTGAATTCGTTGCGTCGAGGGACCGTTTTATAAAGGAAGAAATTAATATGCGAATAAGTTAACATGGAAAATAAAAAAAAAATCGATATCGAATCGTTTAGTCTAAGTCCTCAATGATTAATTTCGTAATATATACACTATCAACGTACGTACAACGGTCCCCCGACGCAACAACTTCAATAAGTACATAATAGTATTTATTTTATTCTTTTTAGAGGTCTTTTTGTAACGGGGTTTTTTTTTAATTTTCAACTTATTTTTTTATTTCTCAATAAAAATTTGAAAAGCTATAGCTGATCTTTCTAAAATCAAAAATCCCTCGTTGGAAAGCTATTAAGTAGACATAAAAAACCTTACTTAAACCAGTCATAAATATTCAACCAAACTAATCCCAAACGAGCAGTTTAGAGCCAACCATTTATGTTCCCACCAGGTGCAACGCCTCACGGAGCACATGTTATTAGGGGCCATTATGAGGGCCATGAAGTATAGGACAGAAGCGCTCTTTCTCGATGTAGCTAAGGCGTTCGACAGGGTCTGGCACAATGGACTGGTATACAAGCTATACCAGTTCAAGATGTCGGACAGACTCGTACTCATCATACGGGACGGATATTTTCTTGGTGGTAGACCATAACATCCGGTCGCCGGCAAAGTTACCACCCATCGGGCAAAGTCGTGCCGCAAAGCGACATAGTCGTGTTCCGGCACGTTGCTCGATGAAGCCGTTTATGGGAAATGGGTCTGAACAACTGCGGTACGTTGGCGACCCGGTTGACGTCGAGTTGGTATTTGTTTTGTCGGGTGTCTAGTCGAGGAGGGTAGCGGGATCCGAAGCGACGGCTTTCCGCTGGCCGCCCGCAGATAGTTGGGGGCCCAATTAGTGGGTTAGCCACCCACGAAAGGCTGCCCCGCCAGCTGCGAAAAATCCCAGGGTGGCTCCATCGTGCTGGTTGGCGACCAGACGAGGAGGCCCGACGGCGATCCCTGGGGGGGGTTCGGGCGTCCCCGCAGTCTCCAGGCTAGCCTCCCAGTGGCATAACTTAACCAACTTCGACGTTGGGTTCGATACGTACCGCCTCGTTCAACTGCCATTTCCCATCCCTATTCACTTTTATTTTTTTTTATCATGAAGAAAAACCAAAAAAGGAAAAAGTTTGTACAGCGGTTGCACTCCTCCTCATTTAAAGTGCACCTCAGTAATATTAGGGGCTTGCACTCTAATATCTTACCTGTCCATCACCACCTGGAGACAGAACAACCGCACCTGTTCTTTTTGACGGAGACGCAGATACAATGTCCTTTAAGCGCTGCGCACCTGGATTATCCCGGATACACGTTAGAGCACAACTTTCGCTCGTGTGCCGGAGTCTGCGTGTATGCGCGGAACGACCTCTGTATCCAGCGTCTCCGTCACCTTGAAGGCCCCACTTTTTCTTCTTTATGGGTTTTAGTAGACACAGGAAACGAAAAAATCCTGTATTCCTGTGTTTACCGTTCGCACAGCGGTGACCAGGAGACAACTAGATTATTCGAGTATCTCGGTGAGGCTGCTGATATGGCTCTGCATCAGTTCCCTTCAGCGCAGCTCGTCTTTCTGGGGGATTTTAATGCCTGTCATCAGGACTGGCTGTTCCCGTACCAGAAAACCGACCATGCTGGAAGAGAAGCGCGGAACTTTGCGTTGTCCTTGGACCTCTTTCAGCTGGTGAGGCAAGCGACAAGAGTACCAGATGTGGTAGGCCATACAGCCAATTGCCTGGACCTTCTGCTGACAACTGATCCGGACAGGTATCGTGTAGAGGTTACCTCTCCCTTGGGAACCTCCGATCACTGTCTGGTGAAATCTGTGTTTACATATTCCCCACCAGCTTTCGAACCTCATGGTGTTAGGCGAGTATGGAAATACAAGTCAGCAGATTGGGATGAGATGCGGCACTTTTTTGCGTCTTATCCTTGGCGGCAGGTCTGCTTCTCTTCTTTGGATCCGTCGAGTTGCGCGGATGCTATAACCGATGTGGTGCATCAGGCAATGGAGTATTTTATTCCTTTTGCTGACGTACCCATCGGTGGCAAAGCTCGCTTATGGTTTAATGCCGAATGTGGTCATGCTCAAGACCGAAAATATTCGGCATATCTCATTTGGGCTGATGCTCGAAGCCGCAAAACTCCGGATGTAAGTTCGAAGTAGAGAGCCTTTAACCAAGCTGCCAAGTCCTACAAAAAGGCATTGCGGAAGGCTCGTCTCGATCGAATCGCTAAGAATGGCGAAAAGCTTTCTGTCAGACCAACTGGCAGTCGAGCTTTCTGGTCTCTTGCGAAAGCGATCGAGTCGAACTCCTGCAAACCCTCACTGCCTGCTCTGCTGAAGCCGGATGGATCCCTGGCCCACACAGCAACAGAGAAAGCGAATGTATTTGCATCTCTGTTTGCTGATAATTCGCATCTAGATACTGGCAATGCTTCTCCAGCACATCTTCCTCACTGCGGTATTTCGATGCCTGAAATCCGCATCACTAACAAAGATGTTTGGAGAGCATTGTGTCGTTTAGATGTGAATAAAGCCAGTGGTCCTGATGGTATACCAGCCATTCTGCTCAAGACATGCGCAGCTGAGTTGTCTCCTGTACTGACACGTCTGTATCGTCTCTCTTTCATGACTGGAATAGTGCCGAAATCCTGGAAGCTTGCTAATGTGCAACCCGTGCCCAAAAAAGGCAGCCGTGCCGACCCTGTCAATTACAGACCGATTTCAATCACCTCCATACTCTGCAAGATTATGGAGCGTGTATTAAACTCGCGCCTACTAGCATACCTAGAAGGTAACGATCTCCTTAGTGACCGACAGTACGGGTTTCGCCGTAATAGGTCTACTGGGGACCTCCTAGTGTATGCTACACACATTTAAGGCGAGGCCATCGAGAAGAACGGAGAAGCGGTCGCCGTCTCTCTGGACGTCTCGAGGGCATTTGACAGGGTCTGGCATGCGGGCCTTATTAGCAAGCTTTCAGCGTACGGTATATCTCCTGGTCTGATCGGCTGGGTAACGGACTTTCTGAGCCAGAGATCTCTCCGAGTAGTTGTCGACGGGTGTTCCTCGGAACCCTTGACAATAAATGCCGGAGTGCCTCAGGGGTCCGTTCTTTCTGCAAATCTTTTTCTGCTGCACATTAATGATCTGTTGAAGCCCGGTATCTATGGGTATGCAGACGACAGCACAGTTGTAGAAAGATATCTGCCGAGTACTCGGGCTAGTCGAGATCAAGTACAGTCTGAAAGAGAAGCCATGGTGCAACGTTTGAATGACAAACTTCAGGCAGTCTCCGCATGGAGCAATGCTAATCTTGTCAAGTCTCGCCACCAAAACGCAGACGTGTCTGTTCACCGCCAAAAGGAGCCCTTTTACATTGGCTCCTACTTTCCAGAATGTATCCTTGGAAAACAGTGACCGGCTTCAGTTGTTAGGCTTAGAGATTTCCTCGAACCTCCACTTTGGTCGGTTCATTGAGTCCAGAGCAAGAGCAGCAGCAGCAAAGCTTGCCGTTCTTGCGAAGGTTCGGCAGTACTTTACACCGGGACAGCTTCTTGTTTTATACAAAGCACAGATCCGGTCGTGTGTAGAGTACTGTGGTCACATATTTGCTGGTGCCGCAAAGTCTCATCTTGCGGTTCTGGACTCAATTGAGAGGCGAGCAAAGAGGCTTATCGGCGATCCCGAATTGGTCGAAGCCGACCTCCAAAGCCTTGAGCACAGGCGTAAAATTGCTAGCCTCTCAGTATTCTATAGGATACATTTTGGTGAGTGTGCGCAGGAATTACACAATTTAATTCCCCCGTCCCCCTTCCATCACCGGACGTCCCGACGCACGGCAGGTTTTCATCCTTTTGTTGTGGACATTCCACCTGTCCGAACGAAGCGCTTTGCTTCCTCATTTTTACTGCGTACAGCAAAGGATTGGTACAGCTTGCCTGCGTCGGTATTTCCGACCGAATACAATGTGGTCACATTCAAGAGAAGAGTGAATAGGTTGCTAGGGTAATGCGCCTTACCACCTAAGACTACATTCCACTTACCATCAGGTGGAATGTAGTCAAGCATTGCCTTAGATCATATAAAAAAAAAAAAAAAAAGACTACCTGTCGAATCGCTCCTTTCGCTACACAGTGGATGGCGTTTTGTCAACCCCCCGCCCCATTAGGGCGGGTGTCCCCCAGGGTTCAGTTCTCTCACCCATCCTCTACTCCATCTACGCTAGCGATATTCCTAGGCTGCGATCTAAAGAGCACCTTGCCATGTACGCGGACAATACCGCGCTTTACACGTCCTCTAAGGATCACTGGGAGGTATACCAACGTCTCCAATTCGCAGTCGATTCCCTCGAGAGTTGGCTGCAGAAATGGCGGATCGAGGTAAACCCAGAAAGAGCGTTTCGTTGCTCTTCGAACAGGGCCCCCAAGGATCCTCCCGCGAATCAAACTCTTTGATAAACCGATACCTAGAAGTATCGTTAGATAGAAAGCTAGTTTTCGCTGCGCATATTAGGACCGTTCGTAGCAGAGCGGCCTACGTGTTAGGTCGTTTATATCAGCTGTTAGGCAAGCGGAGTAAAATGTCCCTTCGCAATAAGGTGACACTTAACAAAGCTTACATACTCTCCGTCATGTCCTCTGCGAGTCTCGCTTTTGCGCACGCTTATCTGAAACCCTTTCAGGTGATTCAGAACAGGTTTGGAAGGATTGCAACCTGGCGCCGTGGTTTGTTCGCAACATCGACCTCCATAGAGACTTAGACCTTCCGACCATCGCTCAGTATTTCAAGGGGCTTTCCCAAAAGTACTTTGAACATGCTGAGCAACACCCGAACCCACTGGTGGCTGATGCCGCAGAGTATAGACCTCGTAAGACTACTTGTGTCAGAAAAAGAAGACCCAAGTCGGTACTTATTGACCCCGACGACGCGTTTACAGTAGGTAATAACGTACGCCTAGGCATAAGGGACACACACACAACATACAGACACACACCGTCTTTACCGGTATAGACGAGGTCCCAACTGAGTAAGTGCTCCGTTGCTCCGGCGTTCTGCCGTCGGAGGACGCTAGTGTCCAATTCTCTTAGCTAACCTCCTGACAAACGACGCCCCGAGCCGAGGTCCGTGTGTCACCTGAGACCACCCTCGGGACGTCGTTCCCCATGGGGTCCCATCTGCCCCCCCCCCCCTCCCCTTTTAAAGGGCGGGTCTCCTGACATACCAGCTCCCCCGGTAACACTGTAATAGCCGACAGGGCTAACAGCACAGACACGAACAAAAAAAAAAGTGAAGCGAAACAAGCTTCAATCTGATATTCAGCATATAAACTAGAAAAAATATAAAAAACTATTAAAAATTTTTAATACTTTTGTATAAATTTAGAAGTGACTGTAATTAAAGTTACAATTGTAGTTTCCAAGAATACTTTGGTAGCTTCAAGCTTAAATTGTAAGTGAAAATGGTCGAAACGTTGGCATCCAGGCATCCATACTTTTTATTTCAAATTCATTCCAAAAATTATTAATGCCAAAAAAAATATTTTTTACAATTTACTTTGTCTAATTAACCATTTCAACCATAGTACAATAAAATATATTATTCCAATCATTACAAAGTCACATCAGTAAACCTTCTCCCTTTTAAAACACTTTAGCCTTAACCCAAACAATCAAAAGGTTAATCCGCCGGTAACTTAAGTTGAATTTAATTATTAAGAATGTACAAATATTTAGACACAAATGAAGTCCTATCTTGATTATAATCAAACAAATTATTCTTTAATTTTACTATAAAATATTATAATAAATCGCAGTTGAATAATTGATATTATTTGATGTTTTTGAAACATTTTAATTAGATACCAGTACCACAACATTTTTCACAATTTGTATTCTATTCACAGATATTTTAAGAATTACTTCACTATTTTAATTCAAACACATTCTTGAAATTATTAACCTTTTTGTTTAAAGTTTACTAAAGAAAAAATAAATATGTTCAAGATTTCTTAATTGCTATAATTCCTTCATATGACACATATCAGAACTCAAAGAAAATAAATAAAATATACATTACTTATAATAAGAGACTTAACGAACCAAATACAAATAAAATAAAGCCAACCTTTGATTGCGTATTTGAGTTTGTTACAGCTTACTAGGATGTTAGTATGTACGAATATTATTAAATTAGACACTGACCTGTTTATATAAGGTAAATAAAAGAAACGGATGTTTTTATAATTGTACAAATAATTAAATAATAGAAAAACCAATTACTTAAAGTATCAACAGACATCTATTGTCATTAATGTTATGAAAAGTTAAGTTATTATTAAACTGTATAATTTTATTATTTTTAAATATAATATATTTTTACAATTTATATGTCAATCATTATAAAACTATTTAGATATGAAAAACATTTGCGCCCAAAACGATTTTTAGTTCGCTTCACTAATCTCGTCGAGGGTTCCATTGTGATTCACAAATATCATTTACAAAACAAATATTGTTATTGACAGCGACAAGAGTCTTGTTTGAAGTCAATAATACGAGAAATATTCTCTCATATTAATATATTAGAATTCTTTGTTTTATAAAATCTTCATACGATTGTTATTTTCTGAATTATTCCATTCACTTTAACAGTACAGAAATCTAGAAATAAATTTATCGAAATTCTCCATTCTTCAACTTTTATTAATATATATATTTTTTTTATTAAATAAGGCACTTTTTTTTCAGACAGCTCTTTATAAATAAGTTTTAAAACATAAACAAAACATTGTTAGTCATATTACATTTTTATGTAAGCAATATTTTTATATGTCGTTATGCCTATATTGTTTTAAATTTCAACCCGTCGGAAATGATGACAGTTTTTATAAGAATACGGAAATATTTTAAATTCAATATCAGTAATACGGACATACTCACTACGTATTTACTTTACATTAAAATTAAAGTTTTCTACTACGACATGTTAGTCATCACTGAGATGGGAAAGAATGGACAGACAAATAGTCACATCAAATAATTTAATTTGATTGTAGGCGGTTTAACACTTTTTTACATGGAAAATAATAAACAGTATTATATCGAAATTTTACAGTTATGATACAACGAATAGCAATATTAATAAAATTATTGAATCCGAACAAAGTTTAAACTTAAGATATAATATCTATTAAAGATTACTAACCTACACTACATTTAAAGTTAACACAAAGCATAGGTACATCTACTTGTTTCTGTATGGAAATCAAAAGAACAAATTGTTCAACAATAGTCCGATTTCCAATTCTCGAGCATTCTTCGTACTGTTACATCCCTAGACTGTACCCCTTTCTGCCTCCTCAGCATCCAATCTGATGATCACACATTCCTATCCACTTGACTCTAACCATGTATCATCCTGACAGTTAGTCGCTTCCCAACCTTCCTGTCGTGTACTTCTCTCTCCCGTGAATCACTCGCACATTGTAAAACTTAATTAAATCTTTAAAGAAAATATATTATTCTCGTGTGTGAATTTTGTTTCTTTTTTAAAAAGACCCTTGAAAAGTGAATCCTAACATTGGTGGCAGCGTAAAGGGATTGAAAAATCCGTGGTTCCTCGTGAGTGTAGTGAATTAAATAACACAGAGAAGTACCAAATCGATCCTGAGCCAAAAGTGACTCGGAAACGTTGAAGTATACCCAGTCCACTGTGCAGTAAGTGGCAAGCCCAGCACCGACCAGGTCTACGACGATCCAGGCTCCAGACCGCAGCAATCACGAACAGTTCCAGTTGTTCCAGTTTTTCCAGTTGCATGTACCTAGTGAGCATCATGAAATACGTGTGCATCGTGATTCTGTGAGTCGTTTCAAGTATAAATAATTCAATCACAGTGTTTCTAAAATACAAACTAACTTTCAACAACGTCTTATCTCACCTGTGAATGTTTAGACTAGACTTCCGACGCTCGACTCTTATCGTCAGTTCTACGAATTGATATTTTTACATCGTGTTGATGAACTATTAATATTTCCAGGGTTTGCTTGTAATTTTATTTTATTATTTAGTTTTGAATATTTTATTTTATTGTGTTCTATTTTCCATTGTAAAATGTCTAAAGATTCAAAGAATGTTAAAGAGGAGTCTAAAGAACAAGTTTCTTTAGAAGTAATTCTTAAATTCATTAAACGATTTGACGGAAGTCGTGAAAAACTAAATCCTTTTCTTAACAACTGCGATAATGCAATTTCTTTAGCCTCCTCACACCAAGAAAACATCGTTTTTAAATATATTTTGAGCCAATTAGATGGCAAAGCCGAAATAGCATGTTCTATAAAAGATTTCGATTCTTGGCCATTACTTCGTGAATTCTTACAGAACCAATTCGGTGAAAGAAAACATTATGCCCATTTACTAACAGACCTTCAAGATTGTAGACAGGGTGCCCAGGAGAATGTGAATCAATTTTCCCTTCGAGTCGAAACCTGTCTATCAAAACTACTGACAGAAATATCTATAACTAATCATAAGAAAAGCGAACTGTCAGGTAGAGTAGCCGCAATGGAGGATCTTGCCCTCCATACATTCACTATGGGTCTAACTCCTCGTATTTCAAATATTATTAGATGTAGAGACCCGAAACATCTAAATGAGGCCATTAACTACGCGATATCGGAAGAAAAAATCCAACAATATACATTTAAACAAAACATGATCCCAAGTTCGAGAACGCAACCTCGTCGTTATGATATTAATAAAACCAGTTTCAAAACGAGTAATTCAAATAATAACAGTTACTCACACCATCAAAAACCATCCTTTTTCGATCTATTCTGCAGATATTGTAAAAAACCTGGTCATTTGTTAGAGAATTGCAAATTACGTGATCATAATAACAAGAGATTTGAAACGAATAACAAATTCAGTAACCAGAATGCACAACCAAGTACATCTGGTTTTAAACCGAAAATAGAATTTAAACCTCAAATTAATTTTGTTAATGAAGAGGAAAACTACGATACCGTAGACTCGGACCTCAATTTAAACTAAAAAATGTCCCGGTTAGGTGCCGCACGGGACAGGCCTTCTCTTTAATAGACGACACCAATATTCCTGTAAAAATAACTGATTTAAAGACCTACGGACATGGTAACCAGCCCAAAAATCAAGGTCTCTCAAATGGTGTCAAGCAACCGGGTAACCAGCCCCAAACTGTAGACCCTATTTCAATTCGTAGAGTCAAGCAACCGGGTAACCAGCCCCAAACCGTAGACTCGATCCCGTCACAACCTGAACAATCAGTTAAAGAAAACATCACCAGTCATAAAGTTTACCAATTTACATCCTATATATCCAATAAATATCTACCACACGTAAAAGTGAATTCTCCTGTATCCCCTAATCATTTATCCTTTCTCGTTGATACTGGCGCAGCCATAAGCATAATAAAGAAATCCTCAATAATCAATATGCCTTATATTAATAAGTCAATTAAATTTAAAATTCAAGGCATAGACTCAAAAGACGAATGTCCCACATTAACCCTAGGTCAAATCTCTCTATCAATATTAACACCTAATAAAGTCCACGATAATTGCGAACATCTCACACATACATTTAACCTAGTCGACGACATTAATCTGCCCTACGATGGAATAATAGGTAACGATTTACTTAACATCATGGAAATCCAAATTAATTATGTTCAAGGCACATTAAAATTAAAAAATATAACACTTCATATGTCTTTCAACAATCCTGTTTACACTATTGCACCGCGTAGCGAAACAATAATAGAATGCACAGTAGCAAATCCCGACATTAAAGAAGGTTTAATAATAAACCAACATTTATCTGAAGATTTGTTGGTAGCAAATTGTATTGTTCAAGTAAAAACGAATAACCGAGTAAATATCTCAGTCGTCAATACCTCAGAAAAATCCGCAATTATTGCATCCGATCTTCAATTAAAGCTTGAACCTTTTAAAACAAATTCGTCTCTTCCAATAGCCAGTGTAACAGAATCCAACACTCTAGAACGCACCGAAGAAGTCCTGAAACTCCTTCGTGTGTCCCACCTTAACTCTGAAGAAACAGAAGCCTTATACTCCGTTTGCTCTCAATTTTCAGATATTTTCCATTTACCCAACGACCAGCTAACATCCACTAATGCAATCCAACATGAAATAAAAACTACATCAGATAATCCCATTAATGTAAAAACATATCGATTTCCCGAATGTCATAAAAAGGAAGTTGAATCCCAAGTAGATAAAATGCTACAACAAGGCATTATCAAATCCTCCATGTCCCCATGGTCTTCTCCGATCTGGGTTGTACCCAAGAAGCTTGATGCTTCAGGTCAAAGAAAATGGCGAGTAGTAATTGACTACCGCAAATTAAACGACATAACTATCGGAGATTCCTACCCTATTCCTAACATATCCGAAATATTAGACCAATTAGGTAAATGTAAATACTTCAGTACATTAGATTTAGCCTCCGGCTTTCATCAGATCAATATGAGTTCAAACGATTCCCCCAAAACCGCGTTTTCAGTCCCTACAGGACACTACGAGTTCACACGAATGCCTTTTGGACTCAAAAATGCTCCGTCGACCTTCCAAAGATTAATGAATTCGGCACTATCTGGTCATCAAGGGATCCAATGCTTCGTGTATCTTGATGACATCGTGATCTATTCATTCGATATCCAATCCCATGTCAATAGCTTATCCAATATATTCCACAGACTACGTCAATTCCAATTAAAACTACAACCAAATAAATGTGAATTCCTGCATAAGGAAGTCTCATATCTTGGGCATGTGATTACAGACAAGGGTGTAAAACCTAATCCCGAAAAATTAAGAGCAGTACATGAATTCCCTATACCTAAGTCCCCCAAAGATGTTAAATCATTCCTTGGTTTTGTCTCCTATTACAGAAGGTTCATACCTGACTTTTCAAATATAGCAAAACCTCTAACTAGTTTACTTAAAAAAGACACTGACTTCATTTGGCTAAATGAACACCAACTCTCATTTGAAACTTTAAAAAATAAATTAACTGCAGCACCTTTACTTGCTTATCCTGACTTTTCCAAACAATTCCTACTCACCTGTGACGCATCCAACTATGCAATAAGTGCTATTCTCTCTCAAGGAGAAATAGGGAAAGACAGACCAATTTCTTATGCATCACGTACACTCAACAAAAGCGAGTGCAATTACAGCACCACAGAAAAAGAATTACTTGCAATTCTCTACGGTTGTAAAACCTTCCGTCCATATCTTTATGGCAGGAAATTTACCATAATTACTGATCATCGCCCTCTGCGTTGGCTATTCAACCACACTGATCCCAGTAGTAAGCTCCAAAGATGGCGACTAAAAATGGAAGAATATGAGTATGAAATAATCTACCGTAAAGGAAAACTTAATAACGCCGCAGATGCACTATCGCGATATCCTCCGACAACGCTTGTGAATCCTATAGAACCAATACCTGATTCTTCTAACCGAGATCAATACTCACCTGATGCTAATGCACTATTAAATCCGAATTCTTCCCCAATCATACCTCCGAATGATTTAATCCAACTTGAAGATATTATAAATCCTCTTTCTCCCACTTCAAATTTACCAGAATTAGGTAATCTTGATGACATAGATAATTTCATAAATCAAAATGAAAACTCAAATTCACCCGTGGTTGACCCCCCAAATCCTGCAACTCCTATAAACATTCCAAGCCCAGATGCCCAAAATGGTAACTATTCAGAATTCCTCAAACTCACTTCTAAAAATTTTAATTCTAATGCAACTATTATAGAACATCAAGAAAGTTTGTGCAAAAGTAATAAAAAGCATATTATCATTCCAACGTCCATAGATATGGATGAATCCAATCCCTACATATACGAAATTACATCTAATTTTCCTAATCAAAACGAATTTATGTCACTAGAAAGAACACTATATTCATTTCTTAAATACGAAATTGAAAATAAAACCTATTACTTTATCTTTACCAAAGTAAATCATTTCGATACTTGCTCATATGAGGACATTTACAAATGCCTAAAATCCGTTAGAAATGAATTATTAATTACCATATCAGGCCAAGATAATGCGGAAATAGCTATATCCGATTTCAACAATCCGTTTGATACTCACCAGTATACTAAATTATATAATATAATACTATATTTATTCCACAACTCTGAAATTACTGTACACATCTATAAAAACCTTATTATCTACCCGTCACTAAGTGAAATACAAAAAATTTTAAAGGAAAATCATGACATTCCAATAGCCGGTCATCTAGGCTCTTCTAGAATGCTTAAACGCGTTCAAGAGAAGTACTATTGGAAAAACATGCGTTCAGACGTCGAACACTACGTTAAAAAATGTCCACAATGCCAAACTAATAAAGCTCTTAGACAAATTAACCGTGCTCCTATGCAAATCACATCTCTTTCCACTCGACCTTTTGAACGCGTAGCTTTTGATATAGTAGGTCCATTGCCCAAAGCCGGTAACGATAAATTTAAATATATCCTCACACTTCAAGACGATTTAACTAAATTTTTAGCAGCTTATCCTATTTGTAACACCACGGCTGAGGAAACCACCGAATGTCTAGTTCATTTCACTACATTGTTTGGTATCCCCAAAACCATCCTCACCGATCAAGGCACAAATTTTACTGCCGAACTATTCAAGCAGACTTGTAACCTTCTTAAAATCAAACAATTGTGGTCCACCCCATATCATCCTCAGACCCAAGGCGCTCTCGAAAGAAGCCATTCTACACTAAAAGAACTTCTAAATTTCTATGTAAACAGAGCAATGCTTTTTACGAAAGCGAATGTCACCATATATTCCAAATATTGTCGTCTCGTTACTCTGATATAGTCAGAGATTTTAATTCAATTTCTCATCTTATATCCAAAAAGGTCAAAAGAAGAGCTTGGTTTGGTGGTATCGGTACTGTGATAAAACATATATTTGGTAACATGGACGAAAATGACGCTGTAAAATTCAGTGATGCTATTCAAATTATAGGAAAGGATCAAACCAAATTAGCGACTCTGATAAAAGATAACATGATGGTAACAATGTCAACATTAACATCCTTCAAAGACACAATTAATAAAATCAATACAAATGAGCAGAAACTTAATTTTGTCATTGACACTATAAATAATAATGTAGATAACCTAACAATAGCCTCTGATAAATTATACATGAAATCTAAGATATCAGAACTATCTAACATCTTAGAAAGCGATCTGTTAATGTTATCTTTTAAGTTAGAAGATATTGTAAACGCTATAATGTTCAGCAAATCAAATATTTTGTATTATTACTCCTGAACAACTATTTTCCGATCTTGTAAATAATTATATGTTTCTTCCTAGCTCTAAGCAATTACCCATTCCATTAGTCTTAGACAACATACATATTTTAGAAAATGTGTCCGATGTTTCATCCTATTATATGAATAACAAAATCGTATTTGTCCTACAAATACCAGTAGTAAATAATAAGGAATTTGATTTATATCGCATCATACCCTATCCAGTGAATCTTAAAACTGTAAACAATACATTGTATTCTAGTATAATACCTTCAACTAAATATTTAGGCATGACTAGAGATAAGTCTTTTTATTTTAAGTTAGATACACTATCAAATTGTAAGGTTATGAATACACAGTACTATGTTTGTGAAATACCTAATGTCTATCCTGCATCAGCCATACCTTTATGTGAAACTGAAATAATCTCGAAAGCCTTAACTTCTGTTCCACCAATTTGTAAAACAGAATTTATTAATGGTAACTTTGAAACCTTTCATAAATTGCACAATAACCAATGGATTTATATTATTAGCCAAGAATCCAAAATAATTATAGAATGCCCAAATAATGATTTAACAGAATTATTTATATCCGGAACTGGTATATTGACATTACCTGATCAATGCATAGCATTTTGTAAAGATAATAAACTTGTACCTAAACACCACATGGAAATTAATGTTAAACCAGTAATATTGCACTTTGAATTACTTAATGATACCTGCTGTAGTCCGGTAACATACTTAGAAAACAAAATAAAAGCTCCTTTTGTAGATTTAAAGAATATAGATAACTTGGATTCTCTTATTGTTAATTATGATAAAACTACCGAACATATTAAAACAAATCTATAATCTACCGACTCCACGCGATGAGCCTAGAAATTCAAAACGAATGGGTGACCATAGGAGATTTTTGTATTCCACTAGCTTTGAAGTGGCGCACCTTAATTTATGATTGGTCCCCAGCATTATTAAAATTCTATCTTAATGCATTCCAAATGACTCTCCCAGATCAAAGTAATTTAGTAAGATGGGGCAAAGCCACCGAAAAGTCTTGCAACATCTGTGGGGAGGCAATAGGAACCGCGAAACACCTATTAGTAGGGTGTAGGGTACTTCTAGATAAAGGTCAATACTCGCGTCGCCACGACAAGGTATTAGAAATCATACGGGAAGCGGTTAGTCTTTCAGTAGCAAGAGCGCGGAAGGGTATAACAACCACCAAACGATCTATAGAATTCGTAAAAGAAGGCTCCTCCAAAAAATCAAAAGCGAAGCCTTATTCAATATTAGGCGCGGCTCCTGATTGGATTCTCATGATGGACACGTATGAAAAGCATTACAAAATCCCTGGGGATGTTGGTGTTTCGTCATCCAGACCGGAGTTATTCCTGTATTCGAAACATCTGAGGCGCGTGATACTTGTGGAGCTTACTGTTCCTTGGGAAACAAACATTCCAAGGGATCACACATTCAAGCTCAATAAGTATTACGAACTAACCAACGAACTGATCAGGAATAAATTTATAGTTAGTTTGTACGCGGTAGAAGTGGGAGCGAGAGGTATAACAGCAAAATCTCTCTATAGCCTACTTAAAGATCTTGGCCTTTCTAGAACAAGCATCGGTTCATTTCTAGAACGTACTTCAAAGGCGGCATTAGTAGGTTCTTTCCAAATTTGGTTAGGTAGGGAGAGGAGTGTGGAGGGTGAAGGTGAGCGTTTCTGCGCATAATAAAGGGGCCCCTTAAACCTACTCCTGGGTCGCAAGTCCCAGGCACTGCTTGCACTCCTCTCCTTGCAACGCGATGGGCCCGGCACCCGCACGGTGAATCCATGGATTGCTAAGAAGCTTCGTCTTATCTAAATTGACAGCCCGGAGAGACGGGATGACGCTGGAAAGACAGCTGACGCTGGAAAGACAGGTGGCAGCTGGGAAGACAGCAGACTGCTGGAAAGACAGCCGAGGGCGATAGCAGTTTTTGTAATTTTTCCCGCACGTAGGGCATTTCAGTTCCGTTATCGCGCCGTTTTCGCCGTTATTGTCAACCGGTGGACAGTTCTTCCGCCCCCCCTCTCGGACTGTCCTAGGGGTATTTTTCTTATTTGGACTTTTAGCGTTTATCGACGTTCCCGGGCTTGGCTTGCTAGGCCATCGCCCTCGGCTGTCTTTCCAGCAGTCTGCTGTCTTCCCAGCTGCCACCTGTCTTTCCAGCGTCAGCTGTCTTTCCAGCGTCATCCCGTCTCTCCGGGCTGTCAATTTAGATAAGACGAAGCTTCTTAGCAATCCATGGATTCACCGTGCGGGTGCCGGGCCCATCGCGTTGCAAGGAGAGGAGTGCAAGCAGTGCCTGGGACTTGCGACCCAGGAGTAGGTTTAAGGGGCCCCTTTATTATGCGCAGAAACGCTCACCTTCACCCTCCACACTCCTCTCCCTACCTAACCAAATTTGGAAAGAACCTACTAATGCCGCCTTTGAAGTACGTTCTAGAAATGAACCGATGCTTGTTCTAGAAAGGCCAAGATCTTTAAGTAGGCTATAGAGAGATTTTGCTGTTATACCTCTCGCTCCCACTTCTACCGCGTACAAACTAACTATAAATTTATTCCTGATCAGTTCGTTGGTTAGTTCGTAATACTTATTGAGCTTGAATGTGTGATCCCTTGGAATGTTTGTTTCCCAAGGAACAGTAAGCTCCACAAGTATCACGCGCCTCAGATGTTTCGAATACAGGAATAACTCTGGTCTGGATGACGAAACACCAACATCCCCAGGGATTTTGTAATGCTTTTCATACGTGTCCATCATGAGAATCCAATCAGGAGCCGCGCCTAATATTGAATAAGGCTTCGCTTTTGATTTTTTGGAGGAGCCTTCTTTTACGAATTCTATAGATCGTTTGGTGGTTGTTATACCCTTCCGCGCTCTTGCTACTGAAAGACTAACTGCTTCCCGTATGATTTCTAATACCTTGTCGTGGCGACGCGAGTATTGACCTTTATCTAGAAGTACCCTACACCCTACTAATAGGTGTTTCGCGGTTCCTATTGCCTCCCCACAGATGTTGCAAGACTTTTCGGTGGCTTTGCCCCATCTTACTAAATTACTTTGATCTGGGAGAGTCATTTGGAATGCATTAAGATAGAATTTTAATAATGCTGGGGACCAATCATAAATTAAGGTGCGCCACTTCAAAGCTAGTGGAATACAAAAATCTCCTATGGTCACCCATTCGTTTTGAATTTCTAGGCTCATCGCGTGGAGTCGGTAGATTATAGATTTGTTTTAATATGTTCGGTAGTTTTATCATAATTAACAATAAGAGAATCCAAGTTATCTATATTCTTTAAATCTACAAAAGGAGCTTTTATTTTGTTTTCTAAGTATGTTACCGGACTACAGCAGGTATCATTAAGTAATTCAAAGTGCAATATTACTGGTTTAACATTAATTTCCATGTGGTGTTTAGGTACAAGTTTATTATCTTTACAAAATGCTATGCATTGATCAGGTAATGTCAATATACCAGTTCCGGATATAAATAATTCTGTTAAATCATTATTTGGGCATTCTATAATTATTTTGGATTCTTGGCTAATAATATAAATCCATTGGTTATTGTGCAATTTATGAAAGGTTTCAAAGTTACCATTAATAAATTCTGTTTTACAAATTGGTGGAACAGAAGTTAAGGCTTTCGAGATTATTTCAGTTTCACATAAAGGTATGGCTGATGCAGGATAGACATTAGGTATTTCACAAACATAGTACTGTGTATTCATAACCTTACAATTTGATAGTGTATCTAACTTAAAATAAAAAGACTTATCTCTAGTCATGCCTAAATATTTAGTTGAAGGTATTATACTAGAATACAATGTATTGTTTACAGTTTTAAGATTCACTGGATAGGGTATGATGCGATATAAATCAAATTCCTTATTATTTACTACTGGTATTTGTAGGACAAATACGATTTTGTTATTCATATAATAGGATGAAACATCGGACACATTTTCTAAAATATGTATGTTGTCATTGCTTGCTGATCTAAAATTTGTTACTGCGTCTGCTGTGCAATTTACAATATATTAGACAACGCCAATTTATACAAATTTCGATTGTGGCATCTTAGGAAGGATATCTATACTGAAAATATAGAAATATTGGTTAGAATTTTTGAAACAAGTCCTTTAGACGTAAGTTACATCAGTCCCGAAAAAGAAACGATTCCATTAAAATTTAATGGTTTTCTAATATATAAATATTTTTTATTCGATTAAAATTTTATTTAAAATTATAGAATGTTTAAGGTAACTTGCACATAACATATTAGGTACTTTTATTATCTTACATCTGGTGCTATAATTATTTATTTTTCCTTGAGTGATTTGCTAAGACAATACACTAATTTCAACATAATAAATGGAAAATTTATTGTAAACGCAAAAAAACGTAATAAAATAAAACTAAGAGGTTGCAAGGGACACCCGGATGGAACGAAGTACCTTTCGATTAGTTATTGAAGGAATAGGGAATATGCATAAAATTTAAAATGGTCTCCAAAACTTTTTTTTCGAATACTTATTATCATCTTAATATAATAAAAACAATTTTTTATTTACTAATCATTTAAGGTCATAAAATAATTTGTGAAAAGTGTAAATTAAGGGAGCGAAATTCAAACTTCCAAAACGCGCCACCATTTGCCACAAAATTATATGAGGAACAACTCCTTTCTTCAAACTTAGATTACATTTTTCTCCTTATTGTTTCGTTATACAGAAGACGAAGTTCGTTGGTCAGTTCGTAATACTTATTGAGCTTGAATGTGTGATCCCTTGGGATTTTTGTTTCCCAAGGAACATTAAGCTGCACAAGTATCACGCGCCTCAGATGTTTCGAATACAGGAATAAGTCCGGTCTGGATGACGAAACACCAACATTCCCAGGGATTTTGTAATGCTTTTTCATACGTGTCCATCATGAGAATCCAATCAGGAGCCGCGCCTAATATTGAATAAGGCTTCGCTTTTGATTTTTTGAAGGAGCCTTCTTTTACGAATTCTACAGATCGTATCGTGGTTGTTATACCCTTCCGCGCTCTTGCTACTGAAAGACTAACCGCTTCCCGTATAATTTCTAATAACTTATCGTGGCGACGCGAGTATTGACCTTTATCAAGAAGTACCCTACACTTTACTAATAAGTGTTTCGCGGTTCCTATTGCCTCCCCAACGATGTTGCAAGACTTTTCAGTGGCTTTGCCCCATCTTACTAAATTACTTTTATCTGGGAGAGTCATTTGGAATGTATTAAGATAGAATTTTAATAATACTGGGGACCAATCACAAATTAAGGTGCGCCACTTCAAAGCTAGTGGAATACAAAAATCTCCTATGGTCACCTATTCGTTTTGCATTTGTAGGCTCATCGCGTGGAGTCGGTAATTATCGTTATCGTTTTCGTCTTGTCGAATAAAAGATTTTGTTATGTCTATGTCTTGAACTTTCCTACTTGATCCTAGCCCTACTTTATTCGTTTGAGCACCTATCATATTTTTTTTATGGAATTGAAGTCGTGACTCGAGCTCTGAGGCAACTTTGTCTCTTGGGAGAGAAGTTACAGTATCATCTTTAGTTTTTCCGATGATATGTCTTTTGGTAACTCTTAGATGTTTGTAGAGCTCCGATGGTTTCTTTAATTTTAATCCAAAATAGTTTTGGTCTCTAAATAAGGTTGAAGAGTCCGCTGAGTGCGCTAACCCGAGCCATAACTTCAATGTCTTTATGACGCTTGCATCTAACTTTGACAAAAGGGTTTTATTAATATCATAAACGAGGAAAGGCCAATTTAGACGTGATGTTAAAAAATTATCGTAAATCCAAGCTTTTTTGACGTTACGTATTGGCTGGTTGTCTACCTTTTTGAGATCATTTAAAAAGCTATCGACTATTACATCCAACGATGGAGTACGGCCTTGGTAATCGATTTTTTTACCTAAAAATTTAAACGGAGCTGCTTCCGTAACCGCCCAAAACACCAAAACACCAAGTGGACCTCCGAAGCTTTCAAAACCTCAGTGTCCTGCAGTTTTATTAAAACTGCAACCCGAGGCAGCTGCTATGGGGGTGTCATATGCTCGCTGTTTGGGTCGCGCCGCCGAGATGATCAAGCTTGGCGACCTTGGGCTTAACGACGGGCTCCGGATTCGGCGTACGGCAGCGGGGGCAAGGCTTCTGGAGTTACCTAAGGGTACTCCAGAACAGGCCGATAAGCTTGCCGAACGAATTCGGACAGCGTTGGACGGTGTCTGTGATCAGTTCGACCTTTGAAGCGCGTTGCGGTGAGGATAAGAGGCCTCGATGAGACCGTCATAAAGGAGGACGTGGTCGACGCGATAAGTCGCATCACGAACTGCCCTAGCGGGGCTCCCCATGTTGGGGAGATCCGTCGGGGTGGCATGGGCGCTACCTTTGCCCGTCTCCCCTCTGATGCGGCGAGGGTGTTGATCAACGCCGAGAAGGTTCTGGTGGGCTGGAGCTCAGCCAGGGTAGAGTTGCTGGAGGCGCAGCCGCTGCGCTGCTTCAGGTGCCTGGTACCTGGGCATGTGCGTGCGGCTTGCCCGTCCGCGGTCGACCGTAGCGCCGCCTGTTTCCAATGCGGTGGTGAGGGGCATACCCGAGCCACTTGCACCGGAATGTTGCGGTGCGCGGTCTGTGCGGATCGAGGCCTTTCAGCGACCCACCTATTGGGGAGCCGAGTGTGCAAGGCTCCGCGAGTTCGAGGATTAGTACCTGGTGCGAAACCCTCGAGCGCGGAGCCCAGCACGGAGCCGGCTGTGGCTATGGCAACATAGTCACATCGAGCTTCAGCGGGGGAGGCTGCGAAGGAGAAGGGTTCAGCCCGTTCCTTCCCAGCCGTAGGCCTAGGTGAGAGAGGGGGGGGTGACCTCTCTCGCCATTTCACTAGGTCTATGAGGTAGGGGTACACTGGTTGCCCGGGGTACCCTTATCAGAGGGGGGGTTCCGCTGGGGCGCCACGGTGAGTGCGAAAGCAATCCCGTGGCGTCCCATTGTAGCGACGTGGGCAGCCGTTGGTTTTTTAGTGGGGTGCCTTAAAAATGGCAGTCGCCGGGTGCCGCACATACCGCCCGGCCATCGCCTTCCTGGCCTGGGTGAAGATGCGAAAACGCATTTTTCCAATGATAAAAAAAAAAAAAGGGCTATCGGTCTAGTATCCTTGGGATTATTGACATTGTCGTTTTTCGGAATGAGGACAAAAAGGGCTTTTCTGAATGATACCGGATTTGCTTTCTTGACCAGATTTTACCGAATATATTTAAAAGATGTTTATGGAGCGACGGACATTTTTTGTAAACTATATAATTATATATATATTATGTGTGTATATGTATATAGGTATATGTGTATGTTAATAATTATATTTATTATATTATTTTAAACATGTATTTAATATCTATTGTTTATATTTAGTAAATTATATTCATGCTTTATTGTTTTATCATATATATAAAATAAGGACTTATAAATAGATTTTTAGTTGCCTACCGCAATTTCTCACCATTCGCTGAGGTTAACTGGTAGAGAATGCCAATAGGCATTAAGTTCGCCTTTTGTAATAATCAATAAAGGGTAAATAAATAAAATAAAATAAATATGGGATACCATCCGGACCTGGTGCTGACTTAGATGATTTCATTTTAATTATTTTATTGATTTCCTCCAAAGTTGGTGGGTTGGCTTGAAAATCTTCAGTAGGAGTCTCAGGTTTGTATTTGTTTGGATCCCTATATAGTCTTTGGTTTTCTGGCACTTCGTATGTGCTTTTATAATGATCGAAAATTTGCTCGTTGGTCAAGAGAAGCTTACCTTTTTGATCTTTGAAAATGTTTTTTGAGTATTTAAAAGGATTTTTATCAAAGTAAATTATATTAAATATTATTAGCTGTATCTTCCTTAACCTGAAATACGGCTTAAATTTACCCAATGTTTTAATTTTTACTTTGAAAAAAAAAACTGGAATCTTTTCAAACCCATTTATATTTTTTTCTACGATATAGAGAGGTAAATGATTTATGTACGTCAAAAAAAAACGTGAATATTACCTATTGTAATAAAAAAATATTAAATTATTAATATAACCTAATATGCTAATGAATAATATTTGTATATTATTTTTGTATGATATTTCGCCGATGATTTATAATAAATATAAATAAAATGAATAACTAAATTAAAAAGTGTTAATCAATAAACCCATGAATTATTGTCCCGCCACCTAGCGGTTTCACTTTGTACAGATATGTTATTTAACAGATGTAGTTATGTTTCACTAAGGTATAAATAGATGGCGTTGCTACAAGACATTACGAGTATATTGGATCACAAATTTTTATTATTATTTTCATTTAAACTGTCTTATTTGCAAATTGATTCTAAAAGAACAAACTCCAATATCAAATAAATAATAAAAAACTACTAAGCAATGTAATATACTACAAAATATAATAATGGGAGAAAATATAATAATTGGGGAACATATCTGGCTTGCTTTCTATAAGATAGAGCAAAACATGTCGTGCCAACTTTGTGTAAGAATTTTTACCGTCTAGCCCCCTTTCACAACGCAATAAGGAACTGCGTTCCAAAAACTTGGTAAGGTCAAATTGCTCATAACATTTTGAGAAAAAAAAGAACAACAATCAGAAGCGGTGAATACTTCCTTCTTAACTTTAATAAAAGTATAATGTAAATAACCTTATTAATTACACCACCTTAGTAGTTGAATTTTGTTACATTTAGGTGCATTTTTTTCTTGTGAAAAGCAAAATACTAATGTGAATTATATTTTGGTATAACTACCATCCATCATCATATTAACTCACTTCGTAAATGAAAATGCTGAAGCACGTGTTCTTTTATTCTTAACGTTAGTCTAATATAAAATGTCATTCCATTTACTTAAAAATAATTAATGTTTTTAAAAACTCTTACTTCTTATAAATAGCTTAAATACTAGAAAAAGATTCCTTGTATTTCATCAACAGAAATACAAGGAATCTTTTATCAGAATGTCAGTTCTTTAAGTTTAGGACTTGACGTTGTTAAGCTATGGAACACCTTCATTTTTATATTAAAAATCTTTACAAACTACTAACTATATATAATGTACATATTGTTAAGTCAATAGTCTGGCAAATAATTCAAGAGATTTTCAGACGTCAAAATATTATACAAGTATTATAATATATTTTGAACAGTTGCAGATGAAAGCTTACAAGCAAAGTAAGTCTATTCGCGTCATTTCCCGGCTGTAGCATTACGTTGTGTCAGTCGGTGTTTGCGTATTAATATAAATTATATGGTATTTTACTTAAATAGCTTAATCTATCGGTAATATAATAGTATTATTTTTATATTTTGGCTTTATAGTGTGTGAGCAGGGTCAGAGAATATTAAATTATAAACATCTACTCGTAACAATAAAGCTTAAACTCTCAGATAAGTTCACTTTGCTTAATAAATTTACTTCTTGTAATCTTTTCTCTAAATTATTTAAGATGTTAAAAACTTATGCAGTTAACAGTTAAGGAAATTACTGACAGATTAAGTTCAAAATTTTATATTTATTATTCAAGGGTCTATTTTGGTTTGTTTTCTTGTGGACAGTTCATTCACTTCATGCAGATCATGCAGATCTTTATTTTTTAAATATATTTTATCTATACATGGGCATGAAAAACAAAACACATGCTGAAATTGTCAATGATGCAAAATGGTCATTTAAATTAATGTATGTATGTTTTTAAGGTTCTATTCTAGGGTCCGTGTTTTAATGATTTTTATAAAACTACGCTCACATTAACCGAATGTTTATTTTATAATTTGTTGTCATTTAAATAATGTAATAATGATAAAGTTGGATGTTTTGCTAAAAAGTTGTACGACGTTTTATATGTACTTATAGATACTGTACAATTTGTATTCAACTAACACTGTCTTCGTATTTAACATAGCAGAGTTTTCGCAACTAAGATGTAAATGTACAGAGTATGTAATGTATCCTAAACTTCTTAAGAGCTATGCTTGCTTGATATATCTGTCAGAGATAAATTAACATTATTTAGTGAAATTATGCAAGACTGGTTTTGAACTCATTCGAAATTCTTATTCTATAAGAAACTACGGTCTAATTTCTTTTTAATTTACATGAACATGGCCTAGTACATATATATTTAAAAAGTATAATTATTTGCTAAAAGTAACATGTTTTTTTATTCCTAACTCAGATTTTTCTCACTTATTATAACACTAGCTGTTGCCCGCGGCTCCGCCCGCGTGTAGGTCGCTTTTCGCGTAATCTGAGGAAACTACAATTATCCAGACCTATAATAGACTATATTATATTATATAATAGACGATATTATTTTAGAACTAATTTCATAACCATAGAAAACGTTATAGTGAGTCAACCTTAGAAGCTAGATATATTTTGTCGCGGACTTCTTTTTAAAACTTTTAAAGAGAAACAATTTCATAGAATATCATTTTTGCGTAACTGTCACCGTTTTCGCAGCGCACGCAGTTTTTTGTTTATTTTTTTACACCTTGCGTTAGAATATTCAAGTTTTAGTAATCATCCCTAATTTTTTGAAAATGAAACATAGCCTATGTCACTCGACAATAGTGTAGCTTGCCAACGGTGAAAGAATTTTTGAAATCGGTCCAGTAGTTTCGGACCCTATTCATTTCAAACATACAAAAAAATAAACAAACATTTCCTCTTTATAATATTAGTATAGATTAAAGTTGTTAAGGAAACAGCGACAACAACATGCTATATAATTTAAAATATCAATAATTAATATTCTGTAGTCATATGTGAATATCATAATTACCTTACAAGGCAATTATTGGTTTCTTGTATCTAAATGAATTTGTAAAATTATCAATATAATACAAGTGAATCCATAAAGTTCTTTACACGGAGTTGAGGCCGTTGAGGAGCGGAGGTGCTTTTTTTATATAATTAATAAAAAACGTGGTTGTATTATACTTTTTAAAGCTGCATAAATTAATAAGTGTTGTATTTATTTTATTTTCTATCTATTTAAGAACTGAGGTTTTCATAAAGCAATAATTTTATATCTTAATGAAATTTTAAAATGAAAGGAAGCGTTTCCAGTCACTTAACAAATAGTCTCTCATCAGAAAAGTACTCGACTCACATTGAAGAGATGGATCTATAGAACTAGTTTATAAGTACTTTAATATATTTTATTAAATAAATTAAATTTCACCTGACTCAAAAATTGTATTTAACGTTGTTTTTGTTAAGGGAAAAAGAAAATACAGAGACACGAGTTGATGTTAACATAAGTTATTAAAAACCTAAATTTTTTGAAGGAACACCCTGCACGTCAGATTTGTTAATCGAATACGGTTACTAACATTCTATACATATGTTTAATGCATTTTATACTAACATATATTAAACTCTCAATTCCCTTTGTCATATTTCACGTGAATTACAGTAAGCAATATGAAGTATATTATTATCTAAATTGTCTTTGTCATATTTCATTTGTATAACAAAACAATCGACAAAGGCTTTCTCGGAATACAAAGGCAATTAATAAATCGGCAATAATTAACTGGAATACTAATATAAATATTATATATTATTAAAATAAAATTATTTTAACTCTTTAACTCGTGTTTATTAAAAAAGCATAAACGTAATTTACAAAATGTAGTTTACAAATTTCAACAGTATCATTTTGTTATTACTTGTCGAACTGAATTTACTTCGCATTTGTATTGTTTGACAGGTCAGCTTCCGAAAATAAAAATGGATTCATATTTTTCACATTTCATTACTTAGCATTCGTCATCGTTAAAATTCTTCGTTGAAGCTGGATTAAGCGAGACGCCAATAAATCAGCCGATGAAATAGAGTTCCTTTTATTAAGGCCAGCCTAAAAATATATAACTATATTTTTAGTTTAATTGTTAAATTTTAAATTGTTATTCGCCCGTATTATTACGAACACTTTAATAAATTTGGTATGAACGAATACTACACAAAATCCTTCCAGTATCTTTTGCGTTATAGTCGAAAAAACCAGCGGGTTGATATGAGGTCATGTATGTGTCATGTACTAAACAGATTGCAATGACTTAAAAATTGGTTCTATTGAAATAAATTAAATTAAGTTTCAATAAATTTTACTTGTATAAAACGAATTATTCTTAATTAACGTTTATATTGCAGACTTATTTTTAATGGAAACATAGTAATTATTAAGTATACCCAAGAGAAAAATACAACTCTCTAACTATGCGAATAAAATTATATACATTTCGTAATATTCCTTAAAAGACAGATAAATCTTCCTCTCAACATACAAATAATGAGGTAAAATAATAAGAAACAAAGTTGATACAAAGACGAATTCCATATAACAAGTTATTTGCAACTATTGATAGGCAATCAGGATTTATATTTTTAACTAACGAATATTTGAATACGATGTTATATGATAATAGAATATGCTGTATATTTAACCATATATAAGAATGAAAATTAAAAATTTAAAAACTACCGATACAAAAGACGTCTTAAAAGAATAAAAATAAAATTATTATGTACTTATTGAAGTCATTGCGTCTGGAAACCATTGTACGTAAGTTGACAATGGTATCCATTTTACGAAGTTACGAAGGCTTAGACTATACGATTCGATATAGTAATTTTTTTATTTCTAATTTCTGAATTTTAAAGTTATGTTACTGGATTTAATATTGTACTAAATGAACCTACGGGCACACAAATTTTCACTTGTTTAAGATATTCTATCAATATTGCATAAGAACCTTTTACCCGCAACAATAAAACCTCAATACCTTAGAGACGACTGTTTCTATTTCGAGCAAACATACTGACAAATAACAAAAGGTTATTGTCATATATGGTTCCTTTAATCTATTTATAATAATTCTATGGATTTATAACGTGGTCTATCATGCCATATAATCCCCCAGAACACTTTCATCAACCGAGTGGCTGCTTGCGTTAACACTAATATCAGATATTCATCTCCATTTCGTACTGTCAGTGAACGAAATCATTTGCAATTTGTATATCTGCTAAAAAGCAATTCTAAATTGGAAACATCTCTAACACTTTGAGTTCTCCGATGCTAATGTTTCGATTGAAACTAGTGTTTCAAATCCCTTTGTCACAAGGATATGCATTTTATTATATTAATCTGAGTCACTAATATAAGATAATATCATAGACTTTACAGATTGTATAGAAACTTGTATGTTATACAAATCTGTAGACTTATTATTTATATGATAAAATTTTAATATCCATTTCATTTCAAAATTTTACTTTTTTTAATCTTTATAAATTAACTAACATAAACCTCAGAAGCAATCTTTTAGTCAAAAACTATAATGTTATGGTCATGTCAATTCCAGTTTAATCATTTTATTAGATACTTTAATTCCGGCTGTCAAAATAATTGAATTATTGTAGCAAAGCCATTGCTGTTTCCTTTGAATGTTCTTATTTTAGTTAAGGAATAAAATTATTTCACTTCCTTTGCCCGAAAATTACTTTGTTAAAGTAAATCTTTTAGTTGATGATGAACACAATCTGTTCTGATCTTTATTCCTTTTAATTAGCTTCATTGAGCTTTTGACACGATTTTGACGATTTTATTATACATATATATTACATTATATATATATATATATACATATCATTTTATTTTCCATTCAACATTTATTATATTTAAAATAAGTTTAAAATAACTAAACATGCTTATTTTGAAACAAAAATGAATATATTAAATTTCATACCTAATTATTAACCTAGATTTATAAACTCATCACTCCGTATTTAAAATCAATAAACATGAAATGAGCCGCAATCACATTCGCAGTGATCCAGGCGTCATCGTTTCAAGTACTATTGTATTATGAAACAAATAATCAACGAACACTAACACGAATATCGATTACAGAATACACTAATGCTATTTCTATTTGTAGTATTCAGTTCAACTACAACGAATCAGATAAGAGTTTAATTAGATCAAATACTTTATTCTAAAGATATTTTTTTCCTTTCTAACATATAAATAATTATAATTTATTCTGAAATCTATTCTAAAATCTATTCTGACTGTTCGATGAGAGTGACAATGATTATAGTCGTACATTTTACGAAATATTGTTTTTCGGTGATTATTTCTAAAGTACATGACCCATCACTGTTCCTTTTTGTTACTAAGTCATCGATGACAACGCTGCTATCAAATAAAAAAAACATTATAATCGGTTCAGTAGTTCAGGAGGAAAAGCAACAGGGAGATTGAAGCCAACTACATGAGCTTCACCCAATTATCTTTATTATATTGTTTAACATAAACTTGTTTATCATCAATCGTGCATGATATGTGGGAGTAACACCCATTATACGATAGAGAAAAGATTGGTGTATACCAACCTTAATGGTCACAATTTTTAAATGATAAATTCTCAATATCTACTTATAAAATACCATATTACAATAATTGCTAAAATGATTCATTGTTTTATGCGAAGTCTTTATCCAAGTCTTTAACATCTAGTAATTTATGTTTTTTCCAACTTAAAGACCTTGTAAAAATAGTAAAATCGTCAAAATCGTGTCAAAAGCTCAATGAAGCTAATTAAAAGGAATAAAGATCAGAACAGATTGTGTTCATCATCAACTAAAAGATTTACTTTAACAAAGTAATTTTCGGGCAAAGGAAGTGAAATAATTTTATTCCTTAACTAAAATAAGAACATTCAAAGGAAACAGCAATGGCTTTGCTACAATAATTCAATTATTTTGACAGCCGGAATTAAATTATCTAATAAAATGATTAAACTGGAATTGACATGACCATAACATTATAGTTTTTGACTAAAAGATTGCTTCTGAGGTTTATGTTAGTTAATTTATAAAGATTAAAAAAAGTAAAATTTTGAAATGAAATGGATATTAAAATTTTATCATATAAATAATAAGTCTACAGATTTGTATAACATACAAGTTTCTATACAATCTGTAAAGTCTATGATATTATCTTATATTAGTGACTCAGATTAATATAATAAAATGCATATCCTTGTGACAAAGGGATTTGAAACACTAGTTTCAATCGAAACATTAGCATCGGAGAACTCAAAGTGTTAGAGATGTTTCCAATTTAGAATTGCTTTTTAGCAGAGATACAAATTGCAAATGATTTCGTTCACTGACAGTACGAAATGGAGATGAATATCTGATATTAGTGTTAACGCAAGCAGCCACTCGGTTGATGAAAGTGTTCTGGGGGATTATATGGCATGATAGACCACGTTATAAATCCATAGAATTATTATAAATAGATTAAAGGAACCATATATGACAATAACCTTTTGTTATTTGTCGACAAGCTCGAAAAATATTACTTTGCATATTAAGTTTCATCTATATCTGCATGAAATACAAAATTATAATATATTGGAATTAACTTCATACATTGTAAGAAATTATTAAAGAAAATACATAAGGAGAATTCTAGAAGATCAAGAGGAGATATTCTCAACACGTAAAAGACCAAACTTAAGTTATTATATTTTATCATCGTATAGAGCTTTTATTTAAGACATATCAATATACATATGTGTACATATGTGATTATATTATTACACATATGTGTGTATAAATAAGACATATTATTATACATATATGTGTATAAATAAGACATATTATTATACATATGTGAGTATAAATCTCCACAAGCTGTGACGGAGAGATAAATCTCCTAGATTATTCGGCGGGTTTATGCTTTAACATTATCTACTTTTTGTGGTGCATGAAGGTATAAGACATTAAATATGGTAATAATATTAATTTAATGTAGTTTAAATATACAACATAATAATTGTAACCCTTTTTGATCCATAGCTACAGTAAAATGATAAAATGTCTATTTATAATTTGAAATATCATTTTAAACAAGTTACTTGAAATGATATACTTCAAGTAACCACCACATATATATATATATATATAATTTGTCCTGATATTGTTATTATTATTCTATTATTCACCACACTTGAGTTTTAATCAAAAGCAAAGCATTCCGTTATTTAACATTTATCACAGTGTATCAATTCATTTCATTTAAAAACGAACTAACTAAATATATATTTCATACGATAGTTATAAAATAATTACAATTGTTAATGCAATAGTATTTGTCTACTGTGAGTAAATAATATTTGTGCACTTTATACTCGTTGTTAGCTTGATTTTACAAATGGACTTCTAAGTTCTATTGTTGGCTCGATGATAGCAGTTCAACAATTTGCCATCCCTGCCCGTATCGGTTTATTTTTCATTCTTTATTTATATAAACTTAATTAAGCTTAACATGGCTATACATGTTTATATAAATAAGTTATCTTCTTTTTAGAACTATATAAATAAATTATTTAAGAACAAAGATCTAATCTTTACCTAAAGAAAAGGTCTTTTCACATATAAGTGACGTCTCTAAAAGTTTTTATTTTCAATTAACAGTATTTAAGATTGTATTTTCAGAAAGTAAAGTAACCTATTTAAATTTCTGTAAACTTAACTACATCTGTGGAAAATGAAATGGATGTTCGGTTATTTTTATATATAAACTTAAACCTGAACAAATATCTTAAAATAAAGTATATTTAATTACGTAGCTATAAATTTTATAAGTGAAATATAAAGATGGACAAATACTTTTTTTAAATATAAGTTCTTTTTTTTTAATTTAACTTTTATCGACGGACACGTCGGCCGTGCACTTTTGACACTTAGTATGTATTTGACAGATTATACATTATGATTATAAATTTGAGATAACATGCTCAAAAAGGAGTCAGTTAGCAATATATATGTCGGAGATTAGAGGCATATTAGTGGCTTGTTCGGTATTGATGACGTCTTCTGGTACAGGATCCGAAGCGTAGGTCTCAGGCAATTAAACCACACGGACACAATATGACAATTACTTGTATTAAATGTAGGTAATCACAAATTACTTAGTAGGTATACAATTATCAGAGTTTCGTGAACCACCGGTCCCGTTTGGGGGTCCGGACTGTAAGGCTCACACTAATCAATAATCCTTCGTCTCGATGCTCTCGAATATTTAAAATGTCTCCGGTGCCCCTCCAAACGATTCCGATTACGTGACTCGTTACGTCACGGCGTTCACATCCCACTGTTACAATGATATCAATTGAGTTACTAATTATCGTTAAATTATCGTGATCTGCGACACGGCCATACTGACAAGTCATACGCCCTCGTGTGCATATGTATCTGAAATCCAAACAATATACAACTGTAGATGTTGCTTCGCTCGGCCTTTCTGACCACATAAAAAAATCATGAATCTTTCTAAAATCGATAGTTATGATAACTAAAGCCGTTACATAGAACATAACTCAATCAAAGTCAGTCCATGGGATTCAAATAATTGGAGTCAAGATAGACATTCCGTATTAGAGTCAAGATAGACATTCCGTATTGGAGTCAAGATAGACATCCCAAACAAGAGTCAAGATCAACATTCAAAACTTCGGAGTCAATAAAGACATCCTAAGGGGTCAAGTCAAGATAGACAATCCGCATTGGCGTCAAGATAGACAACCCGCATTGGCGTCAAGATAGACAACCCGCATTGGCGTCAAGATAGACAACCCGCATTGGCGTCAAGATAGACAACCCGCATTGGCGTCAAGATAGATAACCCGCATTGGCGTCAAGTCAAGATAGACAACATCATTGGCGTCAAGTCAAGATAGACAACCTGCATTGGCGTCAAGTCAAGATAGACAACCCGCATTGGCGTCAAGATAGACAACCCGCATTGGCGTCAAGATAGACAACCATCATTGGCGTCAGGTCAAGATAGACAACCCACATTGGCGTCAAGTCAAGATAGAGATAGACAACCATCATTGGCGTCAAGTCTCTCCTAGATCCCGTGGTTCCTACTTAATTTAACCTGTGGTACTGTTAGAATTTAATGATCTTAAAGTATAACGATATTCCTTGAAAAGTCCATTTATATTTTGGATCTAACTTAGTCTGTTTATATTTCTCATATACGGTTATGTTTGTAATAATAAATGGTGAAAATAGAATTAAAAAGCGCCTATCCATATTCTTAACAGCCCGACTTAAATCTAAACAACCACTATAATAAAGTTGAACATCATAATCAGAATACTGTATCAAAATAAATGACCACTAAACTGAATAAAGCGCCACTTTTCATTACATTTTAAACCAAAAATGTATTCTAAAAACATAATAAATAACAAAAGCATGAATCTTGTTCGTCCCATATGGCTTTTCACTAAGCCCTACCAACAAACCTCCTGTTTGTTTCATGGCATTGCTTTCAATTCCGAGTCCCACGGACTCCCAATTGAACTAAGATTCACTACTATCACTTACTCAATCGCTTTTAATACAAGCTCTACTTCAGGTGGTAATTAACCCTCTGGCATCGCTATATATCAAAAACAAAGGTTTTTTAACTTTACCTATCAAAAACTCTAAAGGAGAAACTTTTGAAACCCTGGTCATTGTACAATTTGTCGCGGGTTGAACTTTATCTATGGCATCTTGCCCCGATCGAATATTACTAGTCTCTGTTGCTGAAAACATTTACAAGACGTTTACGTCTTATTAATTATAATAAGTTCTTACTTTTGCTAAATTAACTAACCGCTATATTTTACAGCATTTACGGGCCTTGATTGGTAATAATACGCATTTACAATATACGATTAATTAATAATTGTAAGTTCGCCCGTGATTCCTACACAGGTAGGTAACAAGAAATAAAACATTCCGAAAATCGAATTATAGTTTTTTTTAAAGTCTTGACTGGTCTTAACCGGTTGAATCTTTAGAGCTATCGCGTCACCATTGTTTACCGAATTTAAAACGAAGTTATTTAAAACAAAAGTTTAAAACATTGTTTTCCGAGTTTAAAACAAACACTCACGTTTACGAAAATCCGGGATAAAATAATTTCGCGCCTTATCATAATACGTAACAAAATACGTCAAGTTAAAGTGAAATAATTATCATTAAAAATTAAAAAACAAGATCATGAGGGTTGATCGCTAATCTCAATGCTAGTTATCTCAATAACAATAATAAAGTGCTTACCACTATATTTAATCGCTTAATTTTCTTTAACTAGCGAGTATTTAGCGCAAAAATTGGATGTAAATCGAAACAAATCACCTTTATGCTGTGACGTGATCGATGATGGATAAATTGCGCAGACATCAACGCGTTGCTCGCACCGCACTATACCAGCACCGCTGCCATAGCAGTCATTGCCACGAAAGCAGTCTCTACCATCAGCGCCATCACCGCCCTCCGCGCCGCGCCATCACCGCCATTCGCGCCGCGTTGTCACCGCCATAATTTCTCATTTCCTTCTTTCTTCATTAGCAACGATTCCTTCTTTCGTAGAATTCTTCCAACGGTTTGTCATATAATCTAATAAACGGCTCGCATAAGCGGATAAGTAGGTATTTTCACTCGATTTTCTTGATATGTGGGTAGATCTCAATTTTGAAGTTTTGAGATAACATAAATTTAACTTGATTGATTGATTTACAACCATTGATTATCAACTATTGATTGATTGTACTGATTCTGGAACTTCATTGTTATTATCTTGTAGTGTGCGTTTCAAATAATAAAATCACTTAATTTTTTTGCTTGATGTGATTTTGTAGCTTCAATAAACTTATCTCGTAGGTAGTTTGTGGTTTTGATGCTTGAGTGAATCCCACTTCTGATGTCGGAGATTAGAGGCATATTAGTGGCTTGTTCGGTATTGATGACGTCTTCTGGTACAGGATCCGAAGCGTAAGTCTCAGGCAATTAAACCACACGGACACAATATGACAATTACTTGTATTAAATGTAGGTAATCACAAATTACTTAGTAGGTATACAATTATCAGAGTTTCGTGAACCACCGGTCCCGTTTGGGGGTCCGGACTGTAAGGCTCACACTAATCAATAATCCTTCGTCTAGATGCTCTCGGATATTTAAAATGTCTCCGGTGCCCCTCCAAACGATTCCGATTACGTGACTCGTTACGTCACGGCGTTCACATCCCACTGTTACAATGATATCAATTGAGTTACTAATTATCGTTAAATTATCGTAATCTGCGACACATGTATTAAAAAAAAATAGTGAGTCTTTTGCACAGTTATTGTTTTAAATGTAAGTACTTCTGACTCTTCTTAAAGATTCAAGTAGTTCTTGACTACAGATAAACTTTTTATTCAATTTCTTGCAACGGTTTTTAAAACTTTTTCAATTATTACGTTTACATAGTAATAAATGATATTTAAAGTAAATACAACTAAAATAAATATAATATAAATGTAACTTTTTTTAACATTAAATAATCTTAAATCATTTTTATTGTCTTTTATGCTATAAATAATAATAAATAGACTGTTTTATCTAAACTAACACAAATAAATATTTCCCAAGTAACACAAATTACTTGTATTTAAAGAAAACTTTCTTCAAGCACTTTATTTTATTTAATAAAGATATTATTTTAAATAACAATGATAAAAAGATTTATATTTTACTGCCTTGTCTGTTATGTTAGTATAAAACAAATAAAATAATAAAAAGTAACGCTTATAATTTTAGGCTTCATTATACAAATCCACGGGTGCTCTTAGAGTAATGTTTTTTTTTTCTATTTTATACAAGTTAAGGTAAAAACGTTAATATTTATTAAAAATATATTCCTAATTTACTGTATTTAAATTTGTATCTTTTAATATTCTAAGATTCATTGATTTATTTTTAATTTATATTTATTTTAAAAACATGAAATACTTAAAAAAATAAGTAAGTTTCATAAAAAAAGGCTTCTACCTTAATAAAAACAGAATAGTGTTTTACCTAAGAAAAAAAAAATTACTGAGTCCGAAACTTTTTTAGCTAATGAAAAATTAATAATATTTGAACTCCAAAATAAAAAACAAATATATTGTTAAACAGAGTAGTTATCGATTGTATTTTATTTATTTTTATTATGACGTTGCCATTCAACAAAGTCTTTACTAGAAATCAACATCGGTACTAAATATTCATTCAAATTAATTTCTACCTTAAATGGTTCAGTCGAAGGTCGTTTTTCAAATAATTTCTAAATTCTAAATCCATTTCACGCTCTCAACTCACAAACATTTCAAATGTTATTTGTTTTCATTGAAATAATGAAAACACGGTTAAGTTAGATGTGTTGCTAAAAGTTGTAGAAGGCTACGTAGATACTGCTTATAATTTGTAATCGACAGAAGCAGCCTTTCTATGGAACATAGCAAGTTTGCTAATTAATATATAAATTATTATATATATATTTTATTTACTTTAAGTTAATTTACATGATATTTTAACCACTACTTAGTAAAATTCTTCATTAATTCAATTCTTATTTGTTGAATAGTGTATAATTCATTATCAAAAAATTTTTTATTAATATAATAATTCATATTTTTCTACCATTATTTAAAAATAATATGTACCTATGGAATGCAAGTTTAGTGCATATACAGAGTGATTTGTAACTAATTGGCCACCTCTAGCAGGCAGCTTCTCTACATCAATCCCAGCAATATTTGTTCTACGACATTTTACAAATCTTTTATCACCAATACGAAAAAAAACGAAACATTTTTTTTGCTCACATTTTTACTTATTACTCTGTAATTTGTAAGAAGTACTTAAAAGGTCACCGCCCGGGTGCCATACCTATGCTCAGAGTTACTGCGAATTCAAAGGCAACAAATAAATAAATTTTGTATAGCAAAACTTAAATTTTAAAAACTATTAATTTTAAAAGTTGTAGAACAATCGTTGTTGGGATTGATGTATAGAGGCTGCCTGCTATAGGTGGCCAATTAATTACAAATATCCCTGTATATTATTTTTCTAAAGACTTCTATCTTGGATCGAAAATGTAATTTATGTTAGTTACTAAATAATTTCTACTACTAATATTTTAAAGATATATTTTAGTAAGCAGAAACAGAAGAATAACTAGGAAACGAATAAAAACATCTATGAATATCTTTATCCATATGACATTATAAACAAGACCAAAAACACCTGAAATTAATAAGTGACTATATTAACCTACATCTCTTACAGTTCAAGTTTTGGTCACATTATAAGAACTGTATGTATGTACTTAAACATCTTTACATGAGGAGGAGGTGGTTGGGAAACGAAAGAGCTTTTTTATATTTAAAATTATACCTATAAGAACACTTCCTAATATGACTTATTACAAGTAGCATAATTCAATGAATGTTATTTTATTTTCGATCTTCTTAAGTACTAAGGTTTTCGTAAAGCAATCATTTTATACCTTAATGAAGTTTTAAAATGAAAGTAAGCATTTCCAGTCACTTACCAAATATTCTTCAGTGAAGTACTCGACTCACATTGAAGAGATGGACCTATAGAACTAGTTTATAAGAACTTTAATGTTTTATTAAAGAAAAGAAATTCACGGTTTATAAATATCTTTTAACATTGTTTATGGTAAAGGAAATGAAAATTCTAAATCTTGAGGAAGAACACATCATACACTACAAGTTCAGTTTTTGTTAACCAAATATTATTTGTAACTTAAATGGATATTTGTATATTTTTCATGTATAGAGAGATAGCTTATTGGAACAGTCAAAAGCAGAGTATGTCTTTAATATTAGACCCACACTGCTTTTAACTTTATTTATATATCTATTTGAGATCCAATTACTCTATCCAGTCAGAGAATTCAATGAGCACAATTGAAAGGAGAATTACAATGGATTCCAAGATTTGAACCAGCTATTTGAAAAGATTATTATTGTTCAAGTCTCAAGACATTACATTAAAATGGGCTTCTTTAAGGAATTGTGTTTTTTTATATCGTAACTTGTTTTCTAACTTATAAATAACGTGATAATTGTTTAATTTTGCTAAACACCAACCTGTGATTTTTTGGGATCGATTCACTCCTTAAATTTATACTTTATTATAAATATTTTTGCTTTCAACTTTCAATTTTAGAGAAATCCTCCACAGTCATCTTCAAAATAAATAATAACATTTGAAGTATATTAAATATTTAATTTAAAGTAATAGATATTAAATACCGAAGTCGTACGAAACTAATCAAAACAACAAATTGTATCAAAGTTTTGGTATTGCCTCTGTTCTAAATCTTTATTAACTTCGTATTTCAAATTAAATTATAATAGACGTTCCCCTTAAAATTTAATGTTTTTTTACCAATAATATTAATTATTCAGAGACTAATTCAATTTTGAAATAAAATATTTAATAATACTGATACATTTGTCTTGTTTTGTATTTTTATTTTTTTCTTATAAATATTCCAATTATCTCTTACTGCCTACTTTTTCATTGAATTTTTGTATTTATTGTAGATAAAAATAAATTGGCTCTTAATCTTAAAAGAGTTGGCTTTTAGGTATTATTTTTATCTTAAGCTTTTCAAACCTGTAAGAAAATAAATCCTAATAGTTGTCACATATTCCCCAATCACAACATATTATATTAAAGTTTCTAACTTAAACGAACCATCGTTAACAATTGTCATTGGCTGTCTTTGACGACATTCACCTATCAGAAATGTTAAGGTATATGACAGTAAATTAGTATATTTATATTAAAGTAGTGTATAGGTAAAAAAGTAATTATATAGAACTAATTGGAGCATCGTTTTGACTGGTCATTGTGGTGTTACTTAAAGTGAAGACCTAAGACATCTCAATGTCACTCGCGGCTTTCAGTGAATAATAAACAGCTGTTAAAGAGTTAATTCTGAACGCTTGTAAACTTGACGAGTATTATCTGTGCTAGATTCTCTTCCTTAATGCAATCTTTGTTTTCAACCCAACTAAAGCGTTTACATAATTACTTGATGACTTGTGAATATATCTTATAAAGGACATGCTTTGATAGAAGTAAACAACTTATACTGCTTTATAAATATGATATCAAAAAATCCTTGTAATAAATATATCCAAATAATTTATTTCAATATGTAGACTTTCAATATTTTTCACAGAAAGGTTTTATAAAACAAAATTGAATACTCCAAGATGAACAGAATCAATATAAATCTTCTATAAATATTTTATATGATACATAAATATTTTCTTAATAAACAAAATAATAAAGAATTTTCATACAAAGCGTTCAACGCGACTGTACAAACTAATATTGATAACACAAGTCTGAATAGGTATATCTCTTCAGTAAATAAATATACCGTAGGTCAATATTAATGGTTATTGCTTACCTTATCTTATTATAGATATGATTATTACATAAATAAAAATACAATAAGATATGATTTTTAAGATATCTCTTTTTAAAATGACTTACACTTTTTATCACAACCTCTTATTCTTTGTTTTATTCAATTTATTACTATTTTATAATGAATGTCACTGTCAAGATAAAAAAGTAACATCGATGTTTCATAAAAAATCTTAGTTTTGTGTTTGTGTTCTGGAACTATTACACCTGTGATTCTATTTAAGTGAGGAAGTAAGTCAAGTGCGCAACTGACCTAGAAATGACCCGACCTGACTAGATGATTTAGAAAAAGTAAAGTATTTTTTGTTTGTTTCATTAGCCAATATCTGTAAGTAAATGTCAAACCTCAAAAGTTAATACCTTTTTGAGGGTTTCATACGCTTATATATAATCTTAAAATATTTTCTTCAATACATTATATTAATTAAAAACTTAAGTTTGATCATAAATACTGTTACAATTAAAAATAAAAAAATATTACATTTGAATTTGGAATCGGTCATTTTTATACAATTATTCATAGTGTTTTCTCATTTTGGCGCCAAAACATAGGCTAACAATACATGATGAATACAATACAATACTATACAATACATACAATACAATACATGAAATGAAAACTAAACAATACATGACGAAAGCAAAAGATTTCATCTCGCGAATATAGCACCTAGAACCATGTCGCGTATTTTTAGAGATGTTAGGACTTGCAACCTGAAAGAGACGCACTGGTTATTTCTTAACTGATAAATTAAAAGTGAAAGGGTGTCAAAATCGAAACAACTACTGAAGCGGTACGCAAAGGGAGGTCACAGAAATATTTTGTTTACGGATGAGAAAAAATTTACAATTGAGCAACATTTTAACAAGCAAAATGACTTTATTTATGCTCAAAGCTCTAAGGAAGCTTCTTAATTAGTCGACAGTGTGCAACGTGGGCATTATCCGACTTCAGTGATGGTTTGGTGGGGTGTTAGCTATGAAGCTATGTAGGAGTGAAAAGGTATCAAAACATCGGCACAAGTGTATCTAGATACTATTTTTGAGAGGGTAGTTAAGCCCCTTAATAGCACCATGTTCAATAACCAAGTATGGTCCTTCCAGCAAGACTGCGCCGGATCATAAAGTTCGGTTCATGCAGTCTTGGTTGGAAGCGAACGTCTCGGACTTCATCAGAGCTGAAGACTGGCCGTCGTCTAGTCCAAATAAAATCAAATCAAATCAAAATCAGTTTATTGCATTTAAGTGAAAAACACATTTATGCCAAGTCATATTTAAAATCTACTGCCGCTTCTTAAGGTGCTTTGGGTCGCAGAGAAGAAACGACAAGAAACTCTCGCCAGCACATCTTTTTAACATAACTAGTTAACAATGTTATTGAAAATGTTTACTTATTAAAATGTTCTTTTTAAATAACAAATTAAACAACAATAACAATTAAATAAACATTATCTGAACATCACATAAATAATTATACAACATAAGACTTATTTTTTAAACAACAAATTAACAAATTCAATTAATTTAAATTAAAATAATCTTTATCAGAAACATCACATAAATTATCATACAGCATAATTTCATTATAAAATATCATTCATTATTAAATCATATCATTCCTTATTAAATATCAAATTAACAAATTAAATAAAATTAAAAAATCATATAAACTTTATCTGGACTTCACATAATTATTATAATATATAACAGTCATTACAAAAAAAAACAAATTAACCATTTAAATTAAGTAAAATCAAAAAGTAAATATCCTTTATGTAAAACTTCGCATACATTGTCATGCAACCAAACCAGAAGCAAACAAAAAAATCTAAAATATGAAATCACAGGAGTTACAATAAATCTCGTTTACACAAATTGGCTTATCTCGTTTATATCCTTATCAGAGCTGGAAATCGGTAAGGACCACGCCTCATTGTCATTTAAGTATTCGTTAATATCGTAGTAAGCTTTTTTATATAGAGCTTGTTTAATATATTTTTTAAACATTTTCTCAGTTAAGTTTAAGATATTTTCAGGTAATTTATTATAAAAAAGTACACTGTAGCCCATAAAAGAAGTGCTAATTTTTTTTAGTCTGTAATTTGGAAAAGCTAGTTTATTTTTATTTCTTGTATTGTAACTATGGTTATCGCTTTTTTTAAGAAACAGCGAGATGTTTTTACGAACGTACATTATATTTTCGTAAATGTATTGGGAAGCAAGCGTTAAAATTTTTATTTCTTTAAATAAATCTCTTAAGGATTCATAAGAACGAAGCTGATAAATGGCTCTAATCGCTCTTTTTTGCAAAATAAATATTGCCTGTGCATCCGCAGCTCTACCCCACAATAGTATGCCATATGACATGATACTGTGGAAGTAGCTGAAGTACACCAATCTTGCAGTTGGTATGTCCGTTAGGTGTCTTATTTTTCTTACGGCATAGGCTGCTGCACTCAATCTTCCCGATAAAGCCTCAATATGTGGACTCCATTGCAATTTCACGTCCAGTGTTATTCCAAGAAATTTGGCATTTTTAATGAAATCTATTTTTTCCGAACCTAACACTAAATCATGCGAAACCTGTGTAGTTTTAGTCAAAGAAAGCATCTAGTTTTTGCCGAGTTCATTACTAAATTATTTACGGTGAACCAGTATAAGACTCTTTCTATGGCCTTATTGATATTTTGTACATCACACGATTTCCTATTTATTTTAAAAATAAGCGATGTGTCGTCAGCAAACAGAACTCTGATAGTGTATCCACCATGTTTGGCAAATCGTTTATATAGACGAGAAAAAGAAAAGGGCCTAGTATTGAGCCTTGTGGTACTCCCATCCTTGCAACAGATCCTGAAGATTTTTTATCGTTTATTTGAACTTTTTGAATTCTATTTTGCAGGTATGACTCTAGAAAATTCAGTGCTACATCATTTATGCCATAATGTTTTAATTTGAGAAGTACTGTTTTATGACATACACAATCAAATGCTTTGGAAAGATCGCAGAATACTCCTATTGCATCATTACAGTCATCCCAGGCTTTGTAAACATGCTGTAGTAGTTTAGCTCCTGCATCTGTGGTTGAACGTCCTTTTGTGAACCCAAATTGGTGTTCATTAAGTAAACCTTTAATTTCAAAGTGACAAAGCATTTGACAAAGCATAATCTTTTCAAAAAATTTACTAAATACAGGAAGGATCGCTACAGCTCTATAATTGCCAAGATCCTCTTTACTACCTGTTTTATATATTGGTATAATTTTACTGCATTTTAAAAGGTCAGGAAAGGTCCCTTGCTCGATACTAATATTAAATATGTATGCTAAATGTGTTGCAACAGTATTAATAATTAGGCTAATAAACTTTATTGACATACCCCAAAGATCCTCTGATTTTTTTATGTTAAGGGATTTAAATGTTTTAACAATATCGTTAGCGTTTACGTGCTCAAATTTAAAATTGGTGTCACATTTTGCAACATTTGCTTTTAAAAGATTTTCTGCTAGGTAGGGAGAAGAGTTAAGATTTTCGGTTATTTTTACAGGGATATTAGTAAAAAAGGTTTCGAATTCTTGAGCTATATCTGCATTTGATTGAATTATACCCTTTTCCGTTTTAATTTCATAATTGGTATCGCATCTTTTAACATTTTGGTTGGTTTCTTTATTGATTATGTCCCAAGTCACTTTAATCTTATTATCGGCAGTTTTAATTTTATTGCTTAAGTATTTAGTTTTAGCCGTAGAACAGACTTTTTTAAATGTTTTTGAATAATTTCTCACATAATCTATAAATATCGTGTCTCGACGGTATACACTCGGCGTCACAAAAATCGCACCTTTTAAAAAAGCAACTTCAAAATAATTTTACTCAGACTTTGTGAATTGTAAGGATATGATTGTAGGATATCATTGGAAAGGTAATTCAATTGCCTATTAGAAAATAAAAAAACATGTGTATGCATTTTAATTCTTTAATAACAAAAAACTTAAAACATGACAAAGTGACAAAAAATTAAATTAATAACATCATAAAAAATTACAAATAAGGCCTTAAAATCTAGTGTTTCCAACCCTTGCTGTGATGGTAGTTTCCAGCCGATCCTTCATGGAGCTCACGAGGGTCACCACTCTTGCTTGGGGTATGTTGTCCCATTCGTCTTTCACGGCATCCTGGAGCTCTTGTAGAGTGGTGGGAGCAGGATCTCGTGCTCGTACGTACCTCTTTACATCGTCCCAGAGATGCTCGATCGGGTTCAGGTCTGGACTTCGTGCTGGCCACTGCATAAGAGAGATCTCAACCTCTTCCAAATAGTCCCGCACAGCAAACGCAGTGTGGCAACGGGCGTTATCATGCATTAACATGAACCCATCGCCAACAAAACCAGCATACGGAACCACATGGTCTTGTAAGATCTCCGTTATATACCGCCGAGCATTCAGCGACCCTTGCTCGCGACCACCACCAGTCCGAGAGACGCACACAAGCTCCGTTTTCCCTTCGACGGATATGCCACCCCAGAACATACAGGAACCACCTCGGTATTCGATGGATTCCTCTATGCAAGCCTGGGCAAATCGCTCTCCTCGTCTTCGGTATACTCTTCTGCGTCTGTCGTTGCAGAAAAGACATACTCGTGTCTCATCGGTGAAGAGAACGGCTTTCCACTGTTCACTTGTCCAGTTGACATGCTCCTGGGCAAATCGTAACCGCTCTCTTCGATGCTGCACGGTCAATTTTGGGCCCCTAGCAGGTCTGTGAGCTCTCAATTCCTTTTCTTTCAGTCTTCTTCTAATCGTTGAAACACTCACAGACGTTCTGCAAGCTGATCGGAGCTCTTGTTGCAACTCAACAGCATTGCTGAAGCGGTGCCGCAAGGATGTGGAAACAACGAAGCGGTCGTCTCTTTCTGACGTGCAGCGTTTTCTTCCGGATCCACGTCTTCGAGTATAGCCACCAGTCTCAAGGAACCGTTGGTATATTCGTCGAACTGAGAATCGGCTAAGGTTCAACTGTCGAGCAACGTCAACCTGTCGCAGTCCTGATTGCAATAGCGCAATGATTTGAGCGGCTTTATCAGGGGTTGTATCCATCTTCAGGTTCTGTTCTCTTGCGTATGTTGTTTCGGTGTGTTCACTCTGAAGTCTGAGTAGCGACTGACCCATTTTTTACCTTTACATGAGCTTTTATACCCTTATAAGGTAGCACAAGTAGTGCTCCTTAAGTGAGCATTTTTTTAAACATTTTTTTGATTGGTCCCTGATTAGAAATGGTAATTGTTTTTTTAATGATACAGGTAATTAATATAAAGGTATTGAAGTGCACTTTAGAATGATATATTTTTTTCATACGTAGTACTAATGTGCTAGATTCTAGGAGCGATTTACTGAAAAAAACAGAGAGGTGCGATTTTTGTGACGCCGAGTTTATCTTTTCCCCGTATAATTCGTACAATTTATTTCTACTTATTCGGATACCCTTCGTAGCCCAATCGCAAAACTTATATTGTGAATTAATTTCAAAAGTTTTAGTTCTAAATGTGTATTCAAACTCTTCATTAATTACGCGAAAACATTCTGCGTAGAATTGATTTGCATCAATTTTGTCATCATTAGGGATGGGTAATCTATTTAATAACGTATTATTTATTTTTTTTATTTTATTACCTCTTATGGGCCTGTAAGTCCCTATCCGTTTTGTGTTGTTGTAATCAAGTCGAAAAGTAACGCTTTGGCCACAATGGTCTGATGTTAGGCAATTTATTATCTCCTTGCCTGAAAAATCACTTTTACAATAAAAATTATCAATGCAGGTGGCCGTGGTTTGTGAAATTCTAGTTGGTTCTAAAAATACATTTTGCAAATTAAAGGATTTAAATAAACTTATTATTCTAATTGAGTGATTATTTGATTCCAAGAGGTCTACGTTAAAGTCACCGCAGGTTATAATGAACTTATTACTTTTGGAGGCAACATCCAATACATCTTCCATAACTGATTCAAACACCGTAAAATTAGAATCATAGGGGGGTCTATACACATTAATGACAATGTAATTTTCCAGCTCCACACAAGGTAATTCAATAGTACATTCAACAGAAAGCCCTACAATGTCCTTTCTCTCTTTGGTTTTAAGATTATTTTTAAGTAACACAAGAGAGCCCCCACGTGTTTTGGTCTGTCTGCAAAAGTAACTAGCCACATGGTAGTTTTCTAAGCTAATTATCATTTCAGAACTTTTAAGCCAATGTTCTGTTAAGCACAGAATATCTACATTTAGCTGGCTTTCTAAAAATTTTTCAACTTCTAGTTCTTTGCCGGAAAAGCATTGGATATTCTGATGAACTATTCTTAGGGTACAATGCTTATCCTTTGTCTTCTTAACTAGTTTAAAGGTTGAGAATTTATCAGTACTTTTATCGGTTCACTAGATTTTAGTTCATTCTGAATATTATAAATAGAGTGATGATTTCTGGCTTTCGCTTTCCTATGCGGAGTTTTAATATTACGTGCACTGCTGTCGAAATTATTAATATTGTACGCTATTAGTGCAACTACATCGCGTTTAAATTTCCTTGGAAGATACATATTATCCGTCCTTAATTTAAAATTATTGATAAAGTTATTGGTGTCAAAGAACGTAAAGATGTCATTATGACGACATGTCAAATTATGTAAGAGAACATTTAATTTATGAATATTGTCATTCTGTCGTTGAGATAGTGTTACAGAATAGGGAAATGCACATAGTAATATTTGTTTAGCCGGCAGTGTTAATAAAATGTCAAAGTTTTTTATTATGTCACTTTTACGAACTCCCATACTATTTCCTAATAAAATTACAATATTTGTGTTATTGGTTATTTCAACTGACATTATTCTATTCATTATGTGGCAGTAAGATCCGCCAGGAATGCAAAAATTTGTGATATTCTCATGTACGAGGTTATGAATTAGAGAACCTAGACCGATACCTAACCCATCTGAAAAAATCAAAGTTTGTGATGAATTTTTATTACAATGTATCGTTGCACTACTCGATAGACGATCATATACAACAGCCTCTGATATATTTAATGTTCTATTAAGGGATTTCGGGTTATATGCGTTATTACAGCCACACGTGTGATTATTCATGAGTGACGAGAAGCGATCAGCATTATCATTGCTCAGTTTAACAAGTTCACCCATGGCTAACACATGCTGCTCAATTTCTTTGTTTGCTAGCTGGTATTTATAACTAAGACTATCATAGGATGTCCGAAGATCCTCAAAATCAGCATACAATTGTTGAGTTAGTCCCAATCTTAATCCGCTGGATTATGATTTATGGTCAGTTTTAGAGAGTACAGCATGCTGTAAACGCCATGATAATTTGGAGTCCCTAAAACAATCCATACGATTGGCAGTGAAGAATATCCCCATGAAAAGAGCGCGTGCTTCTATTGATAACGTTTAAAGGACTGTATGCAGCCAATGGACACCACTTCGAATAAGCATTTTATATTTTTTATTGTTTTATATTTGTCTATTAAACTAAGACACTGTAAAAGTAATAAATGTTATTTGCAATTAAAAAAATATATTTTTTCGTTGTTACAATATTTATGGCTAGACTAGGTACCGACTTATATACGTTTGATTTATCAAAAAGTTATCTACTTAATATTTTTTTATTTGCTGTAATGTCAATGTAAAATTTTTGATTGATGAGGGGTTAGTCAATAGTATTATTTTATTAAGATATTAATATATAGATAACCAATATATCGTAGACCGAATATAGCTTTCTCTATCTACGAGCAATCACAACTTTCTTTTCCTTTCAGACACCAACACAGTCATGTCGGACCAAATACTGTTTGTAAACGTCTAAGGCTAACGTTTAACTGTTTGTAAACTTCCTTCAAGCTAATATTTTGTATGCGATTCAAAGATAGTTTTTTTTAACCCAGTGCTACTTTGTATGTAGTTGAAAATTGACTATTATGTTATAAAGACCTTTCCATAGGGTAAGGATTACTTTTATAAATATCTTTACATATAATTGTTTTAATTACTAGACAATTCAGAGTCAATTGGCATTCCAGCCCATGGGAACTCATGAATAGTTGCAAATAAAAATAAATTTTCACTTGTCACTCTTGAGAAATGTAGGAAATTCAGGAAGAATAAGAAAAAAAAGAGGAAGTTAGGTATTTATTATTTCGTCTGCTTCACTAAATATAGTAATAGCTACTTCTTTAAGAAATTGCTACCGGCCGATCTTCTGTAAGAAGCCGGTACTTACCAGGACGATCCAGACCATACTAGCTACGCTCACATGATTAATGCTAGACTGCACTTATATATATTACAAATATAAATAGCCTTATTTGATTCTAATGTTATTTGAAGGTTTACCTTCACCTACCCTATATACCGAAATTTAAGTTAAAGTAATTTCTTGCATTTATCTGTTAGTTTGAGGATACATCAAAATATTTTTACCCTGTTCGTTTTGTGTAAAAACTTAACACACTAATATCCAATCTCGTCTTAAAAAACAAGAGAGACAGCATCACCAGAATGAGAGGGCGCGTTCAGATGTCTGCAGGATAGAAAAGAGGTTTCTCTAAAAAATATGCTTGACTACTTGCAAACTTGATTGTTTTTCTGAATAAATTACTTTGACTAGAAAAACATTAACTAATCTTATCGTGATTATTATAACTTGTTTACAGGAATTCACGAAGAACGTGCTTTCATAGACATGATGATGAAGATGCATATTGATGACGAAGTCAATGAAGAAAAAGAAAATGACTTTAAAATCAGTTCGAAAATGAATACAGTACTTTATTAATAAACTATATTACTTCGTACTCATCATATTATTTCTTCAGTAAGTAAACTATATTAAAATTAAATAGTAGTACAGTCTCGTTACGTCTGTAAAGTCTGATATCGTTAGTAATTAATAAAATTGTGTGAAACAGATTGTGTGCGTTCCAGAAAAAATTAGTTAAATTTTGTGTAGTTTTAATTTTCTTATCTTGAAAAGCAAAAAACAATACACTATAACCTCGAAATTTCGAAGGCATCATACAACAGAAAGGTATAATTATTTGATTTTTATTATTTTTCTAACAAATGTTATAATGGTGTATACAATGATGTAGTTTCTGAAATATCATTAAATATTGTGCAATTTACATTTTTAATTTAAATAATATTTAAATTTTTTATTAAACAAATTTACATTTAAATTACTAACCAATATAAAAGATACGCCTGTCTCAACTATTGTGATATAATAATATATACATATCTATTAATAGATATCCCCACAATAGTTATCTATTATATACATATCTATTTTCTATCTCCTCGAGCGCACTTAGAACTGTCATAAATGCTATTGGGTTAGTTATAAATGGCCTCGAGATACAGTTTATTTGGTAATCTCAAGTATATTTGGAATAAGGATTGAAGTTACTTATCTCTTGTTATTGGAGGTGTTGCTATTTATTGACCATTGTATGTTTAAGTGAAGTTTTGTTATAGTTTAACGAGTATCAGATCAACTATTCTTAGTTATTATATAAATATATACTCAGTAATGACTACAGAATGGTCGATAAAATAATTGGAAAGTGACAAGAACCTAACTCACAGATTGTTGTTACAAATCCATTAACGTGGTTATGAAATTCATTTTAAATGATATAGTAAGCAGCTGTTCTATCCCGACTCATACAAGATTATTTTTAAGGTACATCAAAGTACCAATATTAATTAATTTTATTATGTAATAAATTCATTCCTAAAATTATAACAGAAATGATCTGCAGTTTTTGTTTCTTGTAATGTTTAACTTGTCCATACAACAATAAAAATAATATACAAACCATTTTCTTGGAAAGGAAGGAACGGTTTCCCTTAGGTCACAGGTTCTAGTCCTGTCTGTGTTATTCTGTTTATTTAGAATACAACTAAGATTGCTAAACATATTTGTAGACAATTTCAAACATAAAACAAACACCCAGAAACGATCCGTCTATACCCGCCCTTCCCGTTAGCAAGACATACCTATATGCAACCGCCCCTACCATACACGGTAGGAGCGGATATATTATGTCTTGCTGACCGGGTACACCCAGTTATGACGTAATTGTGCCCAGCGACACCATCGTCCTGCTGGCGCTACATGGGGACGAACAGATGTGGTCTTAATATTTCAAAGTTTTGAGTCAAGGCTACAAGATTTTAAAATGACATTATAATATTTCATATTTTCAGTTTAGTTTCCTGTCCTTCAATTTATCCATACAACATTCTTCTCTCCAGTGTAGTAAAAGTTCTTTTTTTTTTCAAGATAAAAAAATACAATATTAAGCTCAAACTAAAAGCATATGTGTGTAAGGTACAAGCATTAGACATAACATAAGCGGTATCCAATTACAACTTAAACAATGTTATTAATGGTCTCAATAATAATAGAAGCTATTGTATTGTAATACAGTTCGTTTTTCTTGGTATCCTAAAATCATTGTTTTAGTGAAATTCGAGACTTTGTAAAGCAAATAGAAATCTTTAGATTGCCAACAGTATTATTTCGTTATCACTCTACAAATAAGTTTTAAATGTTTATTGTTAATCAACTAATAGTTTTAGTAAATTATATTGTTATCCTTTATTTACAAGGGAAAGTATCCTCGTACATAATATTTTTTTAAGTAACAATAACAAACACAAACTACATCCAGACTTCAAACTTAAATCTATGGATCAGACAATAAGTTATCTGAAAGAGTTAGGAATTTAGATTGACTTAATGTTGGAACGAAAAAAAATTATGTGTATTATTGTTTTAATTAAACATGGAAAATAAGAAGAATTTGACACTCAAACCGGTTCCTTTTGTACCCCATTATATAAATATTCGTTTTTATAATTTTCATAAATATATTGTATGTTTATTATTTTTATATCAACACAATATTATTACAATAAAACATTCAAAGTATTTGTTCCATATTTTTAATGAGGCACGCTTTCGTTAGCGTCGATGCGTGTAAGTATGTCACAGGGTCACATGTCGAGAACAGTTTTTGAGGGTTAATTGAAGATTTTTTTAAACCTCGTTTGTACATTATGCAAATAATAAGTACCTCTCAATACCTTATATATACTTACATAAACTCGGTTTAACAAAAACTTATTAACTTAATCATTTTTAATTTGCTGACATGTCAATGTAAATTATTTGATTGGTTGATGGAATGATATTCCGGGTCCCTCAATAGTACTATTTTTTTACGAGGTTAAAATATAGACAAACAAAATCTTGTAGATCCAATATATCTTTCTTTATTTGCGGGCAATTCCAACTCTTAACAGAGTTGATAACTTTTTTCTTTCACTGTCCTTTCAGAAACCAACACAGTCACGTCGCACCAAATACTGTTTGTAAACTTTAGTATAAGTTGTAAGGATCCTTTCCGAGAAGGTAAAATTCTGTATGTGATTCAAAGGTAGTTTTTTAACTCAAAGTGTACTTTTTGTGTATATGCAACATGTCAATTATCGGTATATTTTTCATTCTATATTTATATAAATTTAAGTAAGCTTAACATGGCTATACATGTTTATAGATATTTTCAAACATGTCAATTATGTTATAAACATATTTCCATAGCTTATTGATTACTTTTCTAAATATATGTATATTTTATATATAGACGGTTTCAATATAGTAAACGTTCCAGCCGATGGTAAGTGATACTCTTACTTTCCCTTATTCATGATCGATACATGAATAAAGGGAAGTAAGTATATTTGTGTTTTAGCCTCTTTCACTAAACATATTTGTAATATCTACTTCATGCCAATCTTCTGTACGAAGTCGGTACTAACCCGGTCGAGTCAGCCATACTAGCTACAATCAAATGACTAAGGCTAGGCTTCACCTATATATATTATACATTTAAAAAGCCTTAAATGACTCCTTTGCCATTTAACGGTAGACTTGCGAAAGTTAGCGTGTAACTTCATGTATCAGATAAAGGCATGTTGTGGGTTTTTACAATTATCCTCTGAGCAACTTCCGTGATTTTTGACAAATTATCCGAAAATACATGAAGGTGCATTGAGATAACATTCAGCATCCGCAAAGCTTGCGACATGAGACAATGCATGTACTTGACTAATTGCAAACTTGAGTATTTTTTGGAAAGGTACCTTAAATAAAAAAAAATAATAATCCTATCGTGTCTGTTATAACATATTTACTCGAAGTTAGGAGAAACGTGTTTTCTTAGACATGATGATGTTCTTGCAGATTAATGACCGAGTCAATGAAGACGAAGCTAATTATTTTAAGATCAGTTCGTATGACTACAACTCACTAATAATTAAACTTTATTACCTCGTACTCATCATACTATGTACTTCATTAACAACTTTGCTATATTAAAATTAAATAGTAGTACTGTTTAGCCATGTGTGTAAAGTCTGATATCGATAATAATTACATGCTACAATTGTGCGGTACCGACTGTATGAATACCTACTAGAAAATATGAATTATTGATATTTAGTTATTTATTTCTTTTCCATTTTGAATCCACACCAGAGGAATCCACATGAAGTACACAAGTGACCTCTGAACACAAGTGACCCAGCTACCTACCTTACAACCTTGAAATGTGGGAGGTCTAATTCAACAGATATATACCTTTTTATTATTATTCGAACAAATGCCAAAATGGCCTATATAAGGGTATTATTTCTGAAATATGCTAATATTTTACAAATTACATTTTTATTTATATAATATTTCTTCTTTTTATTTAACTAACTTATATTTAAATCGCTATCCTATACAAAACATATATCCGTCTATGTCTATTGCGTGGAACATATTTATTTCTAATCACCGCAAGCATTTTTAGAACTGTAATTAATCCTATTGAGTTAGTTAGAAATTGCCTCAAGCTAAAATTTATTTGGTGATTAAAACATCTCTAGTGTATCGCAAATAAGATTGAAGTTACTTATATTTTGTTATTGACCGTTGTATGTTTTGTGTAGTTTTATTATAATTCAATGTATCAGGTCTAATTATAATACGTAAATATATACTCAGAAATCGTCGTAAATCCATCAATTGTCAGAGAAACGAGTAACTTTCTCACAGGTTGTGGGTCTGTCTGTCTGTGTTGATGAACTGTTCATTCTATATTTATTAAAAATTGCAGTAGAACTATATTCTACCTTATACAATATTCTACTTTATACTATATTCTACTTTATACTATATTCTACTTTATACTATAGCACATGAAGAAGAATGTTTTTGTTATATTTTATCCTGTTTTCGGCTTCTCTAAATCCTTAAAAATATTTTATTATATTTGTTGTATTTTTTTTTCTAAGTTAGTTATTGTTGTTAAAAATAAGAAAATGTATGTAAGATAAATAAAATCAAGTCAATTATCAGTTACTGCTTGGCTGATAGATAAATAATAACAGTAATTATTCGACATAACATAGGCCGTATCCAATTACAACTTACACAATGTAATAAATAATGATGTCTCAGTTAATAAGAGCAGCTAAGTTATTGTTATAAAGTTCAGTTTTCGTTAGCATCAGCAAATCATTTCTTAAAAGTAAAGTTTGCATTGAAATTTGAGTCTTTATAAAAGCAAAGAACTTTAGAAAACTAAAAATGGTGGCAAATTAGTCTTTTATTTCTCTACAAATAAGATTTCAATTTATATTGAATATAAACTAAAAATTCTAGGAGATTATATTCTTATTCGTTTTTATATCTGAAATAGTCCGGAATTCAAATTAACTTGAGGTTGGGAGGAACAATAAATGTTATTGAATATATTATTATTATAGTATATACGTTATTGTTTTAATTGAACATCGAAAAATTATAAAAAAATATTTTATTTATTTCTAACATACTAATTAACATAAAATTATATTTTGTTGTTTTTGATGTAGTTCTTAGATTCCTTATTATATCTATTAAAAGACTGCATTTCACATATTATTCGCTTCCATTAATAGCATTATTTTAGAATAATTACAAACAATTTTAATAAATATATTGTATATTTTTTATTTTTATATCAACACAAAATATACGTGCCCTGAGATAAGCGAGATTATTCAGTATCTTTGCATAATGTAAGTATTGAATCAAGGTTAAACAATCTTGAAGAAACTAAGTCATGGGAAGTTTTAGGTTTTATAACTTAGAAGCTTTACAAATATTCATGAAAGAAAAATGTATTATCTATACTAATATTATAAAGCTGAAGAGTTTGTTTGTTTGAACGCACTAATCTCTGGGACTACTGGCCCGAATTGAATTTTTTTTTTTGTTGAATAGTCCGTTTATTGAGGAAGGCTATAGGGTATATATCATCTCGCTGTGACTAATAGAAGTTAAGCAGATATGAAAAATGCTGCAAATTTAATATAATCTAATAGGTTCTGACTGACTTAGTTATAGCATACAGTCTAAACCGCAGGTCGTAGAGATAGTAAAATTGGAGGATACATTTGTTTTTCTACGTAGTGGCGTACTAAGAAAAGATTTTTAAATTCCACCCTTAAGGGTTTTAAATATAAATTTTGTATGGAACTCTGTGGCAACACTAAAAACCACGCGGACGAAGTCGCGAGCGACCCCTAGTACTTTATAATTCTATAAATAAATAAATATTTATAAATATTTCCTGTATAAAAAATATTTACTGTATAATAAAGTTTCTTAAGCAAACCGCCTTAACAATAATTCGGAGCAAAAAAAAATTGAACACAGCCTGAAACACACTTCATTCAGATAAAACAACCGTCGGGAGCAAATCTTTTAAAATGTCCTAATAATTCTAAAACCGGTACATCTAAAAGTGTATTTTAATTTCTTTCATGTCAATTACCAGAGGTATCCTATCGTAATTACAATCACTCGCTGTGAAAGACAGTGAGGTAAAACGGTACCACTCGTACTGTCCTTTAATTGAAGTCCTTTCAGTCCTTAATAAGTCGGGTCATTTAATATATAGATTCAAGCTTTGGATTGAGATTATCCGACAGATATTGGAACTAATAGCATATCATTTAAAGTTGTGTCTGTCAAGTATTCAAAAGTATTATTTAAATAACAAAAATGCAAAAAAATCTTCAAAAGAGGGTAGACTAAAAAAATTCTCACACATCTATTTTTGTAAATGTTTTCTTGTTATCAAAATAATGTAAGACAAAGAAGAAACGCTATAAGGTGTTGTAACTTGTATTAAATCAAATATCATATTATATTAAATTATTTAATTGTAAATAATGAAATTATTGTCACTATTCAAATTTACAAAACGCCAGCGTTTGGATTCAATATAAATACAGTTGAAGTTCATATTTCATTTTGTCGACTCAAGGAGAGGTTTCATTAGTTGATTGTTTATACTACGTGTAACAGGAGTGCTTTATTTCTATAACGATGGAAAACAAAGGTAAGAATATTATTTAATATTTAAATAATATATAATACATATATACTACTTAACTCGGAGTATATATAATAAGTTGTGGATAATATTTGAATACTATAATAACCTTTATTCTTTCTGGATGACACAGTACTGACTTTTACCATTAAAACATTTTACAATCAAAGATATAAGTGACAAGTTAATAATAAGGATATAACTAATAATTAAGTTTAATAATTTCAATATATATTATAACAAGTGCCATAAGAAATATTGAATATAAGTATTTATATATAGTACTTTTATTAAAAAATGTAGGTATAATGAAATAACTAGGATATTTTTACTTTTGGAATCCTCGTGGATACACACCTCCATCCAGGGGAAGATGGAGGTGGTTATGTGAGATTCCTACTCACTAAACCAGACGGTCAACACCTCGACATCTTAGTGGAGCGCCACGGGAACGCTTGCGCACACAATCGCGTTGCTCCGACGGTAGAACGCGTGAGCGGCCACCACCACCTCAATGGAGTGACGCGCCCGGTTGACATGGACACGCCCCACTCTGGTGACCGGCTTGATAGATCGTAAAGGGCTGCTCCTCCACCGGACACGACGAGCCAGATCCAGACGTCAGCAAGCTGCACTCAGAATCAAGGAGCCCCGATCTGACTTAACCACTCGGAGCCGGACCTGTAAACTGGTCCGAACCCGATGCCGCCACCAGCGACTTTTGTACACCGCAGGTGACCCTCTGAAGAAGACCACCCCGATGCACAGGGCCGGAAAAAGTACGCAAACACCCGCCTGGAGACGACGCAGGAGATTCGACCTTGACTGACCTGATACCCCGCTAAAGGAGCCCTCCAAGGGAAAAGCTCCGCAGCCACCTATGACAATGACTATTCCAGGCCCACCACCCGGTGGCCTCCCCCTTAACAAGGAAGAGACCGTCGCGTACACAACCCAGGGGCCACTCCACAGTCCACTCTGCAAAAAGAGAAGTATCAGGAGCGACCTTGCAGCTGACCTCGGTAAAGGTCTGCGCCCTCCCACCCTCACTGCCCAGGCCAACTTTCCGCGGACAGAAGCCGATGAAAAGAGGCCCATCAACCATCTCATCTCAACGGACCAAGCTTTCCATTAAAAAAATCGCAAACAAATCCGTCAACGCGTTTGACTGGTACGATGCCACATACAGACAGACATATACACAGATACACAGGTCAAACTTATAACACCCCTCTTTTTGGATTGGGGGTTAAAAAAGGTGGTCATAAAAATGTTAGATAAATTTTTATTAGTATTAAAAATAATGTTGGTTCAAATGTATGTTTTAATAAGTACCTGATATGTATTCTGTGTGTATATAAATATTAAATAAATAAATGTTTTATATATTGTAGTCAAAATATGTTAAGATTAGTTAATTATATCTTTAACTAAATTAATACATTATTTAAATATTTCACGAGTAGGTCTTTTGTTCTCAATTTTTTAGAACAAAACTCTTTTTTTTAATTAATATTAAAACATGATCTGGAATAGAGTGAAAACTATATCCAGTTATGATTCTTACAGTTTGCAACATACTCTGTCATGAAGATGAAGAAGATTATTTAGACTATCCTATAACATTATTGGACTTAGAAGAACATAGCGTATTACGCGGTTCTGAAAATTATTTTAGAAGTAAGATATTTAAGATATTATATTTATATTAAATCAAAAAATACCATGTTTCTAACAATATCATTATTTTTAGATATTACAATTGAAGATCCAGGTTATGTTGTAAACATTTCATCAGAAGATTATGAAATACAGCTCCAAAAATCATTATCACAAGTTAAGGAATTAAAACGAGGAAGTTCTGGATATACTAATAACATCGGTAATCTATTAAGTAAATGTCGCACTTGTAGCATTAAACTTGTTGACTGTCATAAATTTCCATGGTATTACCGAAGTAAACTTCAATCCACAAATAATACTCAGTACCCCAATACAGATCACAAGGTTATAGAAATAGGGGACGAAAAAGATAGAGAAGAAATAACAATTATAGATTTAACAAAAGAAGAACACGTAGAATATAACAACGTAAGTAATGAAGAAATACTAAAAGTTAAAGGTGATTGGAATGAATTCACTAGAATTGACAATGCGGTCGGTGGAAAAGTAAGAAAACAGACATACAAAACAACATCTAAGCCAGTATTGAATATTCAAAAAAAAACTCATACGGAATTACCAAGTAAAGAAACTGTTCAGGATCCCGATCTTATATTCAAGATATATACGAGAACAATAGATACAACCATCCAAAAGATAAAAAATAATATAGAGTCTAGTCAAAATAATACAAATATAAGTCATAATTTCGGTAATGAATTATTATTAGAGAGTAAAAGCTTTATTAAAAATCATGCAAATAATTCACGAGATATAAAAGAAAATGATAAGGTAGCTAAAGTACAAAGAGATAATATCAATAAGGATTTTGAAAATGTCCATCATAAGAAGAAGAATAGTAAAAACTCTAATGAAGTAACAAGTATTTATACATCTGAACAAATCAGCAAAACAAAACTAAAAATAAAGAAAACTTCATTAAAATCGAAAGAATGTAAAAATTACTATAAAGAGATGGAATATACAAGACAAAACCTAAACACCACAAACAAAAAACAATGTGATTCTTTAAAGATGATTGAAAAAAAACGTAAATCAACAAATGAAGTGCCACAGATTAATTACTCATATCCTTTAATATCTCCAAATTTTGAATCAAATCGTTTTTCTTCATTGCCTCGAAACACTGATTTCGACAGAACTCATGAATGTTACAAACAATTATTTACCGCAGATAGAATAATACCACATTTTCACAAGAATATTTGTTTAAATCATCCAAATATTTTATCCAAATCTAGCACGAGATGTCCAAAACGAAGAAAAGAAACTATTTACAAAACAACCACAACAAAAGAAACTATTAACAATTATGAGACTAAAAGAAATAAGAGTCATTTAACTTCTATGATAGATTTGAACAAGATGTCGCAAATATCGAATCCAAGTTTACATGACACATATCATTGTACTGAAAATAACAATGCATTGGTTTATGATAATAAACCTCAAAAACAAATATATAATACTATGGTTTCAAACATTTCTGCAATTGATTCTCAAAATCCATCCCCGTTTACTTATAAACTACCTGTGAATAACGCATTGATATTGAACCTGTCACATGCGTCGCCAGAGGTCATCATAGAAAATGTAAATAATATTGTTTCTAGGAGCCAATGTAATAAGCATGCAGCACAATTAGAAAAAGAAAGACTGCTATACCTTCTTCCTTCTAATTGTAAATTACCAGATTCTCATATACAAAATATATTTTCATATAATAGTGATAGTAATTCTCAACCTCTTATTTAAAATGTATTAAGAAAACTACTAAGCAACACTGATTGACATTTACAATTTCAAATTAACTGAAATATTTGAATTTATAGATAAAATTTAAAAAAAGACACAGTTATTTTGGAATGTTGGTTTAATTATTTTACCATCAAATAAAGCAACTTACGCGTATTATGAATATATTAAAAGTTTTATGTAAACCAAACTATGATTTTGTGTTTAACATTTAGAAGAAAACATTTTGTGTTTATTAATTGTTTTTTTTTAATTTTTTTTTTATTATTTTGTTGGGATTTGGACATATCAGCCCCATCATAACCCAGACTTACAATTAATTCTGCATTGAATCAATATATACTTCTTCATTTGTGAAGAAATATGTGAAGAAGCATTTGTGAAGAAATATTTCAATAACAGACTTAAAACTTTCTGTTGTCGGTTGATTAAGAAGATATGCAAAACTACATCATAACTATTAATACAATATTTCTGCACATGTGCTACCCTTTGTGAACTATTTTTATTGTATTCTACAGCACAAGTACCGCAAGTATTACAATTGGCTGATTTAATTTTTTCAATTAGAAATGCAAATTTGTTCGAAGGATAATGTCCAGAACGTAGTCTATAAGCTATGACTTTCTTTTCTCCTTTACTTAATATTATGAAACAAGGGGAAATGAAGGGACCGACCTTGTATTGTTTTATTACAGATTTATTTCTCTCCACTTCTTAGATCAAAATATTAAATAAATTTGTTAAAACATTTAATTTTGAAGTTATGTACAATTTTTGTTAAAAAAAGGAAGAACCCGAGATTCTGCGTCTATACTTTTGCTAATTGCTAATTTAGATATACATGTATTAAGTTGTTATTAATAAAGTTTCTTAAAAATATAACAATTTAATTTCTTTTTGTTATTTTATAATCTTGTTTTCTTAAGAATGTTTATTATTATAATATAAGGAATATTTTTGTACAAACAATATCATGTATAAATAAAAAGCTTAGTTGAACTTCTTCCTATTTGAAATGATCTGTAATATATTTGATCATACGGTGTATCAACGAAAATGCCTTTGGTTGAAACTTATTGAAATTAGCCGGCTTTGTTTTTGTATAAGTTAGAACTGAGGTAGAAAGAGAACGCCAAAAATTTTAAGCATCTCATTTCAAATGCGCGTTTTCCCCAAATACACACACAAACGATAACTGATGCATGCAATTAGGTTGTATTACCGGAAATATAGAATATATTATCTGTACACCGACTGTTTTGGTTTGGGCTTTGCTGTTTGAGTAGAATGTTTATAATTAATAAACACTTTATACGTAGCTTTACTATACTTAAACGTCTGCGCTATCCACTCGACCATATTTTACTTTTAAGTTATGTATATTATTTAATTTTAAAAAAAAGAAGCTCAGTTTTTTGAAGCTTTATAACTATTAATTTGTAAATATTTTATAACTTAGGAAAAGTTATGAATAAATATGGTTTAAGCCTAGGTTCAAATATGAGAGTCGCATGATTATTGCGAGATTTAAATGACGCAAGAATATCGAGGTAAAAGGCCGATCCTGGCAGTCCGCAAAATTGCTCAAGTATTAACTTAAGGCATTAATGTAGATAACATTAAACGATTGAAGAAAGTTTGAGAAACAGGAATTGATGGTGATATAAAGATGGTCTGATATACCGTACAAGCTTTTATCACTACATTATTTTTTATAATACGCTGTATCTCTAAACATACTTTTACATAAAATAGGTTGAAATTAGCTGACTTTGCCAGTGTAGTATTTCTGAAATACTATTCTTATTTTTTTAGTTTTACAAACTAAAAGATGGATGTTAACAGAAAAACGTTAGACTTTAACCCCGAAATTCCAGAAATATGTAAATTTACCAATATTCTTTCTCAGTACTTGTTTGTTTCTTTGTCCCTTTGTCATGTCCTCGAAAATTACCTTACCCTAAGTTGTTTAAGCTATAGTAAGTGATGTATTTTCTATTTGTTAAATTTTATTGTTTCCCTTGGGATCGAATGATTTTTCGGCATTAAAAAGGAAAGTCAACATAAAGATAAGGTATATGATGCCACAGATGGATCATTTTGGATCAAAAAGGGTTATAATAAATATGTTGTATATTAATATCATATTAAATAAATCTTATTAATGTATGTAATACCTTACACCTTTATTTGTATAAGCCACAAAAAAAAGATTATGTTAAAGCTAAAATCGGAGAGATAAATCCAGGAGATTTATCTCTCCGTCCTTGAGTTCGTGAAATTGTATGTCGTCTAATTTGTACACGCATGTATATTAATTTGTCTTGAATAAAAAACTCTGTTAGTAATAAATACGAGAATTTATAACTATTATATGTATAAGAATTATTTCCTTTAAAACTTAATTATTTCCTAAAGAATGTCTTGTACTGAATGAAGTTAATTCTAAAATATTATGCAAAATATATTATATGGTAACAAATATTAAATTGCTAACATGAACTGTTAACCATCAACATTTTACCTACTAAGGATACATTTTAAATTCGTCAAATTAGTTCTAAGTATATGCGGGAAAAGATTTGACATTTTATAAGTTTTTCTGTAAATTATCTGCCACATTAAATTTACTTCATACATAATTAGATTTGAATTTGAAACTATAATTTTTTACTTTTTTTCAAAATTATCGTCTATGTATATCAGTAAGTCCATTAATTAGTCATCTACCTCCAACAGTCTCTTAGTTACAGGTAATAGACTTCAGAATGTAGTTATAGCTGAGCATTAAGGGACACAAATTGAAAATGATAGATACTATCTGTGTACTCTTTAGTAACCAGATCCGATAGAAAATATAGAAATGTAATTTAAATAATCAATACTTAGTAAATAGTTATGTGTTAGTTTAATAAACAGATATTAAATAGTTCAAAATATAAAAAGCATATTAGAAGTGGTGTCCATTGGCTGTAATATAGTCCTTTAAACGTTGAGGCCAGGTATCAATGAAAACACGCGCTCTTTCCATGGGAAAATACTTCACTGCATTGATTATTTCATGTTTTTAAATTAAATATGTATGGATTGTTCTTGTACTGAATTAACTTCATTCAGTACAAGACATTCTTTAGGAAATAATTAAGTTTTAAAGGAAATAATTCTTATACATATAATAGTTATAAATTCTCGTATTTATTACTAACAGAGTTTTTTATTCAAGACAAATTAATATACATGCGTGTACAAATTAGACGACATATAATTTCACGAACTCAAGGACGGAGAGATAAATCTCCTGGATTTATATCTCCGATTTTAGCTTTAACATAATCTTCTTTTTGTGGCTTATACAAATAAAGGTGTAAGGTATTACATACATTAATAAGATTTATTTAATATGATATTAATATACAACATATTTATTATAACCCTTTTTGATCCAAAATGATCCATCTGTGGCATCATATACCTTATCTTTATGTTGACTTTCCTTTTTAATGCCGAAAAATCATTCGATCCCAAGGGAAACAATAAAATTTAACAAATAGAAAATACATCACTTACTATAGCTTAAACAACTTAGGGTAAGGTAATTTTCGAGGACATGACAAAGGGACAAAGAAACAAACAAGTACTGAGAAAGAATATTGGTAAATTTACATATTTCTGGAATTTCAGGGTTAAAGTCTAACGTTTTTCTGTTAACATCCATCTTTCAGTTTGTAAAACTAAAAGAGTAAGAATAGTATTTCAGAAATACTACCCTGGCAAAGTCAGCTAATTTCAACCTATTATAGGTAAAAGTATGTTTAGAGATACAGCGTATTATAAAAAATAATGTAGTGATATAAGCTTGTACGGTATATCAGACCATCTTAATATCACCATGAATTCCTGTTTCTCAAAGTTTCTTCAATCGTTTAATGTTATCTACATTAATGCCTTAAGTTAATACTTTAGCAATATTGCGGACTGCCAGGATCGGCCCATTACCTCGATATTCTTGCGTCGTTTAAATCTCGCAATAATCATGCGACTCTCATATTTGAACCCAGGCTTAAACCATAGTCTTATGAGATTATTTTTAAAACAAATTGTAAGAATCCTTTGTCATAAGGTAACGTTACACGGAAGTTTGTCAAATGTGATCTATTAAAATAAAAAAGTTTCAGTTACTGAATATCTTAGCTTAATTACGTTTATATTAGTTTGTGGTCAACCAAGTTTATTTAAAAAATGCATTGATTATTTCATGTTTTTAAATTAAATATGTATGAAAGTGTTAATGGAAATTTTATAAAGATACAAATTTAAATATCCTGTTAGTAAGTTAACTGCAAGTAAATTGTCCAAAATCGCCTGCATGATTCCTGGCTGTCAGTATTCACAGTTGTACCTAGTAACACAACTTAATTATAAATGCAACAGTTACATATTTCATTACTTTTAGGGTTCACTCGGATTTGTATCATCATGCTTAAAGTTGTTAATAATGTGGTTTTTTTAATGAGTGTTTTGTCATATATACGACAATTTAAATAAAAAATAATATTTTCAGGTTTCCTACTATTGAAAATAAGGTTTTATTTTTTTTACCTTTTTTCTAAATTGGTATGTTTTATTAAAGTTAGATACACAAGGATATCTGTTAAGGTAAAATATTTAGGATATTAAGCTTTCCTGATTTCGAAGTTTTTAAATTAAATAATGTGGTTAGTTAAAAACAGTCCTCTAATCTTAGCAGTGTCAGTGTCAGTCACAATGTCGTCTTAGTTTACTCAGTCAGAACAAGTCTCTTTATATTTTAGAATAGTTAATACAACTTGAACTAAAAGAAACATTGTATATAAAAGTGACATTTTAAAATTATATTTGGTTATTCAATTCTCATATAGTTTTGTCAACGAAATGTAAAGTAAAATGTATATTTGCAAAATAGCAACTTGCATCGTTGCCAACGTTTCAGCCATTTTCAATTACAATTCAAGCTTTAACCTAGTAAAGTATTCTTGAAAACTACTTTGTTCTATAGTTGTACTAAATATTTATATATATATATATATATATGCACAGATCACAATAATTTAACGATAATTAGTAACTCAATTGATATCATTGTAACAGTAGGTGTGAACGCCGTGACATAATGAGTCACGTGATCGGAATCGTTTGGAGGGGGCACTTGAGACAGTTTAAATATTCGAGAGCAACGAGTCGTAGGGGAAATTGATAAATGAGAGCAGAATATACCTACTAAGTTATTTGTTATAACTGATAACTGATTACCTACATTTATTACAAGAATTGTCATACTGTGTCTGTGTGATTTAATGGCCCGAGACCTACGCCTCGGATCCTGTACCAGAAGACTCCATCAAGAACGAGCAAGTTACTAATATACCGCTATCTCCGAGATATATATAAAATGTATTTTTAAGGATCTAAAAAGTAAAAACCATATAATAATTATTTAAACTAGAAACTAAAGGAATACTAACTTGTTAGAATTACTAGAAATCACTTTAGTGTACTCTGTGATTGATATTGTTGTTTGTGTGAGTTGATTGTTTGTGTGATGTCATTGTAAATTGACCTATTACGGTAATGACTGGAACACTAGAGACGTGATTGCGTTCCATTTCATGTTCATCGAATATAAATACAGTAGGCCAGGTTTTTGAACGTTTGCTTGTAATGTTTTAATATAATATATATTTTTATTATTGGTTTTATTTTTTCTAGTAATTATTATTTAATTATATTGTAAATACCTATATATTTTACTTAACCAAAACAACCAGAACACTAAATACGATAACAGTTTTTGTGTATCTTCTATTTGATTTCTACTCATTACCGACATCTATATCAAAATTTCATTTAAAATTATCATGATATATTATATAAAATGATTTAAGCCACTCAATTAAAAATCTATCTGCGGTAAAATACTCTTGGTTCATATTGAAGATGTAGATTTATGGAGATTGCTAAATTAAAAATAAATTAGCTTTTTTTTAAATTTATAGTCCTAGTCCAATAAGTTTATGTTATTTTTTCATAATATAAACTGTACAATGACACATATTTTTTTAATTACTTCTTACATTAAATGTTATACTTAACATAATAATAATATATACCTACCCATTTTATGCATTTATTATAATATTACGTTATTGTATTAAATAAATTTAAACATCTTGTACTAAGTTAGTAAATTGTCAAACAATCAACTTACACAAATCAAAATATCCAACACACAGTAAACAGGCTCGGATACTAGTAATATAACTTAATTACAAACAAACAGTTAAGTATTTCATTAAAGTCACAGTCAAAATGGATTTATTTAATCATACTTTAAATTTTTTAGTACGTTATACTATTTTATAATTAATACAAAGTAGGTAAAGTATATTTTAATCATTGCTACTTTTTAAATAATAAATTAAGGGCTCCAGTTAACACTGATATTTTATAAAATAAAACTGTTGGAAATTTAAGAAAGCTTCGAAAATTATTTCTGGAAACTGAACGTCTATCTGCAGTGAAGTAGTTCTTGACTTTTGCATAAAGGACGGGTCTACTTACATTTTTAGAACCATTATTCCGTCTTTTCTGTAATTTCACCACTTTTTTTACAAATTAAATGTAATGCTACGGAGTTGAAATTATTGAAAATAATATATTCATTTTTAATTTGGAAAACAAAATTAATATATAATTAATCGTCTGTCACTAAATAATTGTCTGGGGTACATATTACTGTATATGATATTTATAAATAAAATACCCTATATTCAGAATTAAATACTGTTCAGAAAGAATATAAAAAAAACATCTTTGGCATAACCCACGTAACAAGACACGTCATTGCAGTTGCTGAAAAGAGGTAGTTATTTTATATAATATTTTATTCCATATAGTATATTATTGTATAAAATATATTATTCTATATAGTATATTATTTTATATTATATTATGTTAATTACTTGTTTATTAGTATCAAGTGCCAAATAGCACACTGGTTCTACATCTACATCGTTCTGTGTCTGTCATAAAAAAGTCTGTAGTGCAAAATCCTCTATTGTCGTAGCACGAAGTTAGCCGAATCATATCTCACGAGCTTCGGGTTTCGGTTAGCGTCCGTATCATTAATATGGTATGTATGTATCAATACATGTTAAGTAAGTAATAGCCTTCGTCAAAATTAATGTTAAAATAGTTTTCAGGAAACCTAAAATTAAACTTATTTTGTAAGATTTATTATTAAAGTTTATCAAAACTTCTTCTTTAGGTCTGCCTCTTCAGTGTGAGTTGAGTATCTTACTGGGAACGGACTATTTGTCGAGTTCCTGAGTGAAACATTCCTTTCGTTTTAAAGTTTCATTAAGCTTTAAAATTTTTATTTTATACAAACCTCAAAACTTAAAGATCTAGTAAATGAAATGAATATATTTATTTTATTATTATTAATTTGATTTTATTTTACTTATGAGAGCAATATTACGAATCATTTTTTTGTTATTTAAATGTATGAATATGTTTAATAATTAACTTGTATACAATTTTATTCTGAACTCTTCTAAGGTGACAATACTTATATTTCGAGATACCAGTACACTTAGTTGCGTATTTTAATTTACTTTACTTACTCTTAAATATTAGTTGTGTTGGAATGTTATAATTGTATATTTTTGTTTTTTTTTTTTTTTTTTTTTTTTTTTGTCTGTCTATGCTGTTAGCCCTGTTGGCTATTACAGCGTCACCGGGGGAATGGGTGGGTCAGGAGACCCACCCTTAAAAAGGGGGGGCCAGACGGGCCCCCATGGGGAACGACGTCCCGAGGGCGTCTCAGATTGAGACACGGACCTCGGCTCGGGGCGTCGTTAGTCAGGAGGGAAGCTAAGGAAATTTGGACACTAGCGTCCTCCGACGGCAGAACGCCGGAGCAACGGAGCACTTACTCAGTTGGGACCTCGTCTATACCGGTACAGACGGTGTGTGTCTGTATGTTGTGTGGTGTCACTTATGCCTACGCGTACACGTTATTACCTACTGTGAACGCGTCGTCGGGGTCAACGAGTACCGACTTGGGTCTTCTTTTTCTGACTAAAGTAGTCTTACGTGGTCTATACTCTGCGGCGTCAGCCACCAGTGGGTTCGGGTGTCGCTCAGCACGTTCAAAGTACTTTTGGGAAAGCCCCTTGAAGTACTGAGCGATGGTCGGAAGGTTCAAGTCTCTATGGAGATCGATGTTGCGTACGAACCACGGCGCCCCGGTTGCAATCCGTGTAAACCTGTTCTGAATCACCTGAAGGGGTTTCAGATTAGCGTGCGCAAAAGCGGGACTCGCATAGGACATGACGGAACGTATGCAAGCTTTGTAAAGTGTCACCTTATTGCGAAGGGATATTTTACTCCGCTTGCCTAACAGCGGATATAAACGACCTAATATGTAGGCCGCTCTGCTACGAACGGTCCTAATATGCGCAGTGAAAACTAACTTTCTATCTAACGTTACTCCTAGGTATTTTGCCTCGTCTTTCCAAGGTATCGGTTTATCAAAGAGTTTGATTCGCGGGAGGATCCTTGGGGGGCCCCGTTCGAAGAGCACCGAAACGCTCTTCTCAGGGTTTACCTCGATCCGCCATTTCCGCAGCCAACTCTCAAGGGAGTCGACTGCGGATTGGAGACGTTGGTATATCTCCCAGTGATCCTTAGAGGACGTGTAAAGCGCGGTATCGTCCGCGTACATGGCAAGGTGCACTTTAGATCGCGGTCTAGGAATATCGCTAGCGTAGATGGAATAGAGGATGGGCGAGAGAACTGAACCCTGGGGAACACCCGCCCTGATGGGGCGGGGGGTTGACAAGACGCCTTCCACTCTGTAGCGAAAGGAGCGATTCGTCAGGTAGTCCCGTATGATGAGTACGAGTCTGTCCGACACCTTGAACTGGTATAACTTGTACACCAGTCCATTGTGCCAGACCCTGTCGAATGCCTTAGCTACATCGAGGAAGAGCGCTCCTGTCCTATGCTTCTTGGCCCTCACAGTGGCCCCTATCAGTATGTGCTCCGTGAGGCGTTGCACCTGATGGGAACATGAATGGTTGGCTCTAAAGCCGAACTGCTCATTTGGGATGATTTTGAGTCTCTCGACTTCCGATCTAAGTCTACAGAGGATGATTCTCTCATATACTTTCCCTAAGGAACTAAGAAGACTAATGGGACGGTAACTACTAGGCAGATGCCGGGGTTTGCCCGGCTTATGGAACCCTATCACTATGGCCTCTTTCCACTGGGCCGGAAACGAGCAACCGGCCAGTAGAGCGTTAAAAATGGTAACCAATAGGTAAATTAAAGGAGGCGGAAGAAGCTTTATCACTTTGTTAGTGATCCTATCGGGACCTGGCGATTTCTTGACGTGAAGCGCCCTAACTATGGACGTCACCTCGTCTATGTTCGTTTCCTCGATTGGCGGACCGGCCGGTGGCTGAGAACACATTATATTGACCGATTTGTCGACTATTTCGACATGATCGCGATCAACGGATTGAGCAGACAGATGGCACTGGCTCTCTAGACTGTCGGCTAAGCACTCAGCTTTGTCAGAGTCGTCAAACGCGATGGCGGAGTTAGGTCCAACCAAGGGAGGCATATCTGAGACAGTGTCCGCCTTCAACGCTCTCTGCAACCGCCAGAATGCCTGGTGTGTTGGAGAGAGCGTCGCAAGCGTCCTATCCCAGCCGCTATCTCTGAAGTCGTCGAGAGCTTGTCTCGACTCCCTCTGAAGACGGCGCAGCCTCCGTCGGTTGTCATCTGTCGGGTATCGGTCATGGGCTCTAATCGCGGCGTTTTTACGGGTGATGAGGAGTCTAATGTCCGGAGGGAGTGCTCGGTAACCCTCGAAGTTCACTCGGACCTCCCTCGAGGACTTTCCTATGCTGTCTACCAAATGTTCTGTGAAGTTAGTCGCGGCTGAGACAGCGTCCTCGACCGATGTAAGCTGGTCAGGAATTTTGTCGAGGTGCGCTGGTACGGGGGAATGGAGTTGCTCTCGAAGCTTCGTCCAGTTAATAATTGTTTTGGTCGCGGGTTCCCTAAGGGAAGGAAGTCCTAGCTGAAATAGGACCGGTCGATGGTCAGAGTCTAGCTCGGATAGCGTCTCGATAGAACGTAACTGGAGTGTCACGCCCTTCAAGAGTACTATGTCGAGCACGTCGGGTCTGTCATGTCGGAAGTCTGTGTCGCAGTATCGCGTGGGACTCAAAGGCGCGGTGATCTCGAAGTCGAGACCAGCCTTGTAACTTAGCCTATCAAGGAGATTTCCTCTACTGTTTGCGACAGTGGAGTTCCAGCGGGGATGTTTGCAATTTAGGTCGCCGGCCAGAATGGTTGCGTTACCTAATTGGAGTAAGGACTTAAGGTCCCTCTCAACTAAGGCTTTATTGGGAGAAAGATAGACGGATGCTAGTACGATCGACTGATGGCCGGTCATACCCACCTGACATAATGACGCTTCTACGTTGACTAGTTGGGGCGGATCGAGCGGAGTGCAATGAAGAGACCTTCTGTAATAGATGATGGTTCCCCCCTTCGCGGTTGCCCTATCGTTCCTAACGAGACGGTAATTTGCGATGCGCGGATCACGATTACACGGCTTCAGAAAGGTCTCTTGTACTAACAGGACGTCTATCTGGTGCGTGACCACGAAGTCGCGCACTAGATCTATCTGCTTAAGTAGCCCGTTCGCGTTGAATGTAGCGACAGTCAGAGAGCGAGGTTTTACCCTTCCACGCGATGTCATCATGTTGACATCGTGTGTTCGTATATCGATTTGATTAAGACGGCGTGCTTGAGGAGCACTTCCATCCTCGCGGGAGGGTTCCGCGCGGAATCCCTCATTTCATTTGAAAAGACTAGGAGCTCTTCGATGTCTATTACACCGAAGAGGCTCGTGACGCACGCGAGCGAACTCGCAACTCCGTCGGTGGAGTTACGAACCGGCGGCGGCGGCAACGACTGGGGGACGGGCTGTGGGATAATCCTCGGAGGCTTCACCCAAGCGTTCGCGATCGCGTTCGCGGGTGCCTGAGGGGCCTGGGATGCCTGAGGGGCCGCGGGCCTCCCAGGGGCTAGAGGAGCCCATGGAGGCTGTGCGAACCGAGGAGGATGCCTTGCCGGCTGTGTCCTGCGCGGCGCTTTGGGGCACCCGCGATAATTCGCAGGATGGCCCTTCTGTCCGCACAGGACGCAGCTGGGAGGATCCTCAGGGACCGGTCCCTTCCGCGAGCAGTCGGCTGTCGCGTGGTCGTCCAGGCACTTGACGCACCTTGGACGCGCGTGACAAAAACGTTGGGAATGCCCATAGAGCTGGCAGTGATGACACTGACCAGGAAAACCGCGACCACGTGGAGGTTCGACCCTAAGGCCGGAGAGTTGGCAGACTGCCTTAACGTTAAAAATTTGCTTTCCTTCCGGGGAAAGCTCGAGATGGACGAGAACAAGATCGAACGGGACCCTAGTGGTCGCTCGGTACATGCGGTGCTCCGAGATGACGGGGAAGGATTGGGACTTAAGGTCCTCGAAAATCCGCTCAGTAGTGAGCTCCACGGGGAGCCCTCGGATGACCACCGTTAAGCGGCGTTCATCCTCTAGCGCGTAGGTGTGGTATCCGTAACCACGTTCGCGGAGGAGACGAGTCAGACCACGGTGGTCCGACGAAGACGCGGTTTGAACGCGGATACCGTCGGCGGTATTTCGGGCGGACGTGAAATGGAGCTTGTGCTCCGTCATAAGTGCGGACAGAGTGTCCCACTTAGACTTGTCCCTTATGTAAAGCGGCGGCGGCGCGGGGGACTTCCGTGGCGCTGAAAGCGCAGGCGCTGAAGGTGCCTCCGCGGGCGCTGAAGGCGCGGACGACGGCGACGCGGACGCGGGCGCTTCGGGCGCGATCGGCGCGCGTTCGCGAGTCGGGCCCGGGCCCGAAGAACGGTCGGGCGACGCGGGTTCGCTACTAGCGGGTTTTGAGGCCCGTTTTCGCGGGACGTTCGAGGAGAGCGCTTTCGTCGCCTTCCTCTTGGCCGATTTGGTCTGCACGGTCGTGAAACCGTCGTCCTCGTCAGCGTCCGAGGAAGGGGACGAACTCCCGACTCGGAATCCGAGGCCGTCTGCTCCGTAGGAGTGGCGGCCTCGACCTCCATGTCGGAGGTGCTCTCGGTCACGATCGCGGCGCGCGAGGTCGAGGGCGGAGACTCGATGCCTAACAAGACAGAGTAGCGCAGGCATAATTGAGGCGCAATTCCGTGGACCCCACCATAGAACTGCGACTTGGACAGATCTTCGGGTTCCGCCGCGGATTTGGGGTCCATAGTGGAGCCCGGAGATATGAGCCGTCCTCCCTGCGTGAGCAGGGAGGCGAGTGCCTAACGTGAACCCTATCGAATCTCTGTCAGTAGGTGACAGAGGTGTGCCTAATACCCTAACGACTGTGTACTTACACGACGCAGGCTATTACGACGAAGTCTTTGAATTGCGTTTCGTACCCTAACTAGGGCGACGTCGGACTTGTTGGACCCCTATGCAGGCTCGCCGGCCCGCAGGTGTGCTTGCGGCGATGACTCACACACAAACACAATCACACCGCTGGCTTGCACACAATGGAGGTCGTTATCTTGACTGGCGCAGGTGTACGAACGGTCGGTGCAAGTGGTCGGTGCAGGTGGCTGGGCGGTCAGCGTGACGGCCCAGGTAGGTGGCGCGGATAGGCGGAGCAGGTAAGAGGGACATGTGTCCCGGTCGACTGCTCAACGGTGAATGTGTAGCTCATCGCAGATAATTAAAATTTTATTCCAGAAATCTTGCAAAATGTAAAAAGGTTCATTTGACTATACACTAAATTAAAATAACTGTTAATTAAAATCATTCATGGTAACAGTGAAATATTACTAGTATTCATAATTGGATAAAGTTTTCATTATACTCACAACTGATCATGTTTTTGTACGTAATGTAAATAAAATGGTTTAAATGTAGAATGGAGTCTGTTTGGAATGAAAAAAAAAAAAAAACATATTTAATAATTATATTCAGACTAACTACACATTTTTATCTAACTAGAAATATTTTTCGATCTCTAACAAGTTTCTGAATTTTTTGGCGGCACAAGTTAAAAATTTATTTATAACTTTAATGTATCTGTTTTATGTGGTATACAATAAAGATTATTGAATATAAAAAAAAAATTGTTAGTAGTTCAAAAATATGTCTGACAATCTTAGAGACTGTCGGATAACCTATAGGTTAAATGACCCAACTGTACCTTGGATTAAAGGATGTCACAGTACGGACGGCACAGTTTTAACTCGCTGCCTTTCACAGTGACAGATTGTAATTACGATAGGATACCTCTGGTAAGTGACATGAAAGCACTGGAAAATATACTTTTTATGGCCCCGTTTCAGAATTATAAGGGTCTTTTGAAGATCTGCTCCCGACGCTTTTTTTTTGTCCAATGAGGTAGCTAAGTTTAACGGACACGACCCACATTTAAACTTCGAATAATTATGTAGTTGGTTTACGAAACGGTATAATAGAGCGTGAATATTTTTGTAGTAACTGAAATTGTTATTCCTTATTTATTTGCAGCGTCGACTCGAATTACATAAAATAAGAACTAAAGCGTCTAGCGACTTAGTTTTTTTAACATTGTCCTGCCATGGTTCAATGCTTATATTATGCAAAGATACTGGATAATCTCTGATATTGTATAAAACATTCAGCCGCTGCTTCTTCACCAATATCATGGCTCAATTTAAAAACGTCGTGCCTCCGCATTCATAACTTATAAAACTTTATAAGGAATGATTTTACTTTGACACTTGAATATGTTTTGTTAACTTAAGGCTGGTTTTTTTTGAGAGTTTATTTATGTATAGAAATTATTTTAAAAACACTAGAAATCGAGTAGTTATTATGTAAAAAAAAAAAAAAAAACATGTTACAATATAATAATTTTGTTGAAATGTAATCAAAGTTAAATACTAATTAAAGACTTACTCTATAAAAATGTAACTTTAAAAGTTTCTTCTATTAACCTGTAAAACTGTTTTCGACATACTTACACTCATCGATCATATATGTTATTCCTAAGCATATGCATATTTATACTAAGTTGACCTGGAACACAATGAACTACAACAAAACTACACTTAAACATACAATGGTCAATAACATAACACTAACAAGAGATTAATAGCTTCAATCCTAATTCCAATACACTGGAGATATCTAAATTACCAAATAAACTATATCTAGAGGCAACGTCTAACTAACTCAAAAGCATAAATAGCCGTACCAAGTATACTCGAAGCGATCGGAAATCGGAGTATTGTTGAACAAATTCCAATTTTAGATAAGTCAATACAGAAACAGACAGATATATGTTTTGTGTTGGCTTTAAATGTAATTCAGCTTAGTAATATTTAATATTATTTCTTAAGTGTGAACGATGTTTGATGATGATGATGATGTATGTACTCGTATTTTGTGGGTATTATATAAATAATAAAATAAATATGTAAAAGAGTACATAAATTAAACCTATTTAAAGATCTTATAGAACAACAGTGTTCGACCTATATATTATAGAAGAAATTCTAAGATAATTAATTTAACATTATCTATACATTATCTTTGGTAGAGGATTTCCTTTTCACAGTCCGACAGCTTTGAATTCCGACTAACAATATTGTTATACTGCTATCTCGTTTCTTACTTAATTGTACGTAACTAAGTTTTGGTATGAATGCTATGGATGAGTAATTATAAATTAAATAGTAGTTACAAAAGATACGACCATGTAATATACTATGTAATTATTCTCAAAACTCGAAAAAATTATGTGTATGTAATAAAATAATACATTCATTCTAGTCAGTTGCAGGTGACAATAAACAATGTTATATTCGTGAACAATAAAAAACAAAATGTTTTATGTGATTTGGTAGAATTGTATTCTAAACCGTATACCGTCAAAATATATTAAAAATGGAAGTTGTTACGATAAAAGAGTGTGTCAAATTTCTTTGTTAGTCTCTTAACTTTTCGTGGATTTTGGTTTATAGAAAATTATAAAATTATTTTTTGTGAATTTAGTGAAAATTATAAAATTATTTTTTGAAAGAGAGAAAAATGTAGTCCAACATAAATTTATTTTATATAATTCAATAAATATTGAATTATATACAAACATATACAAACCACTTTAGTCCATAGTTTTACTTAATTCTCAAAAGAAAATATTTTCAAAGTACTAAATACATGCTTTTTTTCTAGAATTTTGATCTTTTATAATAGAGCTGTAAAAGATCATAATTACTGTTATAATCCATGGGATACTTAACAGTACCCGAGCCGTAAAGCCAAAAACTGGCAGCTCAATGTTATGTCTATAAATTTGATGTTAATACCGTCACAGTCAAGTAACTGGTGAAAATGTACAATATCTGACAATTGACTTTATTACAATAGTGTATAATTGAACTGAATTACTAAAAATCGTATTTGTGTTCTTTGTAATATACGTTGGTGTTTTTGCCCGTTGATTGTTTATTTGGTTATTAATACAAATTGATGTGAAACGGTAACGACTGAACTAATCTCGACGTGGTTTTCTTATGCTAGTATTGTTTAAATTTTTTATTTGTTTATATTTTTCAGGATTCTGTGCTCAAGAGTAAACAACGAAACCTGATTACTAAGGTTTCGCTGACCGTCTGCACCTTTGTCTGTCTGTCAGTCACAGGGCTGTCTCATAAACTATGACTGCTACATTGACTCAGACTGCAGACTTGTAATTTTCACAGATGATATATTGCTGTTGCCGCCATATCAAAATATATTAAAAACAGGATAAAATTAATATTTAAGGAAGCTTTAATTCAACAACACTCGATTATTTTTGCTTGTCATTAACTATGACAACAGGTAGACGATTTAAAATTTTAACAGAATACCTAGTTAATTCAATTAAAATTTAATTATTTTTTAAGGCGGCTCCCATATAAGAAACTTTATTATAAGACCTTAACCCACACAAGTTTGAAATCTCAAACTATACAGGTTTATATAGGTTTAGACTCATTTTCCTTTAATACAATGAACCTGGCACCCGATCAGTAAATTAATGCAATACTATAAAGTTGCATAACTCTCTCATTTGAGTACGACCAACATTTAGACAGCACATATGAATTGGTTTAAATTTAATTTCCCCTTATATTTTGACGGAATGGGAGTCAAAAAATATTTAAAATTGTTTTAATAAAATTATATAAGATTCCTATTGAATAATCAGTATTGGTTTTCAGAGTTTCAAATCAGTTATTAAAAATTAAACTTTATTAAATATTAATTTTGGTTTTTCAGTAGATTTTATAAAACTTTTTTACACAACCTTTTTCCTTTTATTTTCGAAACATGTATCTTAAAGTTATAATTAAATATATAACGTTTTTTACTAGAAAAGGTCGTTATACAAGAAACAATAACACCAAAGCAGGGCTAAACTATTTCATCAAATATAACAGTTAGATACACGATGTTCAAACATTAGCTAACGACTTTAGTTTGAACAATGAAAAGTAAGAGTGGTTACAACTAATTCAATTACAATCACCCCGTCGAGAACTTAACTCAATATTAATTCAATAACATCAGCTGTGGTTATTGAAACGGCTTATCAATTCTCAAACTTGTTAATGTAGTTAAATAGTTAGTTACATTTTAATGTCTTGGCTGACAATAATAGTGCCGGTGTGAGGTACTCTAGGTCTCTTTCGGCGTCATAGCTAACTTCTCTATCTTCTAACTTCTAAATTCTCATTTATTTTTACATATCAAATAAAACTCTGACTCTAAGAGTCAATATGTATAATTTGTAATTTTAAAAATAAGTTGAAAAAAAAATACAGTTTCTTGCCGGTTCTTCTCCATGGATTACAAAGATAGCCTTTGTAACTGTGCAACTGATTCTGAAGATTCAAAAATGCAATGAATGGATATAAAAAAACACCTTTATGCTGTAAAGTAATTTTTATTTTTTAATACGTAATATGTATTTTTTGTATATCATGGTAGTAACAGTATTGTGTCCCGAATTTTCATTATCTTTTGTTACAAACCATGCTCATATAGATTTTAGAAAACATGAAATCTAACTTAAAAAAAAATTAAATTAGTGCCTTAAAAACTACTTGTATAGGTCTGCCTATTGAATGTGAACCGAGTACCTTACCGACGAGAAACTTACATAGATATAGAATGAAAAATAAACCGATACGGGCACGGATTTGAACCCGCCACCTCTGGGAAACCGTCCCGTCGCTCTTCCAGATAAACTACCTTATCGCTGTCCGTCTTAATGAATTAAGGATTCTATATGTGATCGTCTTTATCGGGACGGTGGGAAAACTATAAGGCTTCTTTCGAAAATCCTAACCAATGTTTCTAACTTTGCAGTATAGATAAAGATTAAAAAGATGCCACTACCGAAATTAATGTATGAAATATTATCTATGCTTTCATCAGTCAAAATTATCTACAATATTTAACATATTTGCTTTTAAAAAATCTTTAGTAAGAAATAAATAAAATAAAGACAAAATACATTACATTAATTCAATGGAAAAGCTTTTTAAAAAGTACAATATTATGAATTATTCTTATAAATTAGTCATAGTCCATTTTTTTTGGGATTGATGTAGAGAGACTGCCTGCAAGAGGTAGCCAATAACTATAAATAACCCTGTATATATTTTTATTATGTTAAGAATGGTTTATTCGTTAATCATTAAATGAAATTAAATTACTTGGTTGATCAAATCAGTATTTTTTACTAAAAAACGTTAAGCAATGGTGTAGTTATAACTTTGAATTTTAAATAATATGAAGTACCCTCTGTTCGAGTACGATTATATCAGTTTCTTAACCGTGACAGAAGAACACACACAAACATGAATATAGATAAACACAGAGAAGACAAATGCGACTTCTTAAAATTCAGTTCAATTACTATAATTTAGATACGAGTACGAAAACATAAACATATTTTATACAAAAATGTTTCAACGGATCTCACATTATATTAAGCTACAAGTTTAAATATCCTGTTAGTAAATTAAGTGCAAATAAATTGCCAATGTCGCCTGCACATTATTTACAATACACAGTGGTTCCCAGTAATACTACTTAATTACAAACGCACCAGTTCGTGTCATTACTATTTGAGTATTTCTTTTTTATCAGTTTTGTTCTCATATATACCACAAGTAAAAATAAAAATTACTAGCCTTGCTACTATAAAAAAAAAAGGTTTCATTTATTCTAGTTCTGAAATAGTATGCCTGATAAAAGTTAGATTCACCATGTAGTTAGTTAAGATAAAATGATTAAGATATAGATTATCCTTGTATCTGAAATTAGATAAAATAGTAAATGTGGTCTTACGGGAAAATAAATTAAGCAAATTGGGCCTACCCAATTTACTTAATTTATTTTTTCGTAAGTATAACCTATTACATTTTCAATTCCTATTAAGTTTTTCAATTCTTATACAGTTCTGTCTACAAAATGTACAGTAAAATTTTATTTCACAAAACAGCAACTTGCATGAATCCTAACGTTTGGACGAATTCCAATTACAATACAAGTTTAAACCTAGTAAGGTATTCTTAAAAATTACTTTGTTCTACAGTTCCACTAAACTCTTGAAAAAAAAATATATTCCAATAATTTAAACGAAAGAAAAACTGAAGGAATACCAACTTCCTGCTTTTAAAGATTTATTGACATTATTATTCTATGGAAATACAAATAGTACCAGGAAATAAAAACAAAAACATAAATGCTGCAAATCAATTGGAACGTCAGATTAAATCAAACCCTTTAAAAAAAATTGTTAAGTATTTAAAATTTTAAATTTATCATGTTTTATAGAACGATTTCATCCATTCATTTAAAAAGCTATCTGCGGTAAAGAACTCTTCTGTTCTTATTAATGAGGTAAATTTATGAATGTAGGTAAATAAAAAATAAATTAGTTCCATTTTACATTTTTTCGAATTATGGCATAGTACAAGTTTTTAATTTATTTTTTTTAATAAGTTTAAAACTGTACGGAGACGCTAACAATTTTTTATACAATACCATCTTAAGTATTTATTGTACTATGTTATTGTATTAACGAAATTCAAACATTTTATAGTAAGTTATTTATTCATAAACTCGCTGTTGCCCGCGACTCTGTTCAAGTGTTTATTGACAAACAATGTATTTATCTATCTATTTTTTTTTTATTTTCGCAAAAAAAAATATTTCATAAAAAGTATCCTATGTTACTTCTCATACCCCCAAAAGAATATGTATAAAATTTCATAATGATCAGTTGAGTAGTTTTCGTGAAAGCCTAACAAACAAACTAAACTTACATTCGCATTTATAATATTAGTAGGATTGTAAACTCAAAATTCAAATAAATTCAAACACAGAACACACAGATGCAAATCATAGTAATATAATGTTATAACAAACGAACAAGTTCCCTGTTTCATTATAGTTGCAGCTAATGTGGATTTATTTAAACATACTTTAAGGTTTTATGTACTCTTTTCGTCTCATATTTCACCAGCTTAGTGAAGTAATTATTTACACATAGGTAAATATATTCTTTATTGTTACTACTTTTTAAATAATATCTTAAGATTAATTAATTCGAACTAGATTTTTGTTATGAAAGTCAGAAATACATTGTTCGAAGTTTTTGGAGCTTTTCCAATGTAAAGTTGCTTTGCTCAAGTTGCGAAGTTAGGAATAGGACGCACCGAAGTCCATTATCAAAGTATAGAATAAAAGATGAGAGTTATTTTTTCGATATATTATATACAGACGAAATCATTGTAAAATATATTAGTAAGGCGTTCAAATTATAAAAACAAAAAAAATATATATAATCGCTTAATTTTTTTATGATTATTATCATAAAAAAATTAATGTTTATGATAATAACATGAAATGTAAGGTTTTATTGAGAATTTTATTATATGTTTAATTGCATGGTTACAGTAATAATATAAAAATAATGATTGAGTATTTAATGTCCAAGAAATATTTATTTTTTATCTTTTTCAATTGTCTTTTGTCAAATCTTAACTTATTACCTAGAACGTCATTTAATTTAAGAATTTAATAAAATATAAATGTTTGAATTATTTAGTAAACTTTAGAAAGCGTTTCTAAAAACAGTACGTCTATCTGCAATGAAGAACGTCTTGAATCTTACCTGAGAGGCTGGCCTATTTAAATATATAGAAGCATTCTTTCATATTTTCTGTGATTTCACTTCACTTATACGTCACTAAATTATGAACTTACATCGTCTGGGGTACATAAAATGACATATCTAAAATATCTAATTTTCCAAATTAAATACTCTTTCCGAAAAATATGAAATATGAAAATATAAACTTCTTTAAAAATAACCGACGTAACAGACAAGGCATGGGGGAAGTAACTAGTTTTATCAGCACTGATACATAAACTGTACTAATTTTTCACAAAATTTGCCACAAATAATACGTAAAATAAAATCCTATAGATTTATTTATTAGTATAACATTTAATTAAAAATAAATAATATTTACATAATAGTAGAAAAAAATATTGATTTTAAATATTAAGTTTAAACTAGAATTAATTTACAAAACAAAACATATTTGTTCTAATGTCTTTATACATTAGAACAAATAAAAACATAACAAGGATGTTACGAAGATATTTACAGACTCGTAAATGTAAGAGTTTTAATCGAAATATTGATATTGAAGAACTCGAAGTGATAGAAGTGTTTCCAATTTAAAGTTGCTTTTCAGTACAGATACAAATTGCAAATGATTTCATTCAATGATGAAGTACAGGATAGAGATGGCTATCTATTATTTGTCATAACACAAGTAATGATTCTATTGGCAAGAGATTTTTAAAGGAATATACTTCTTGATGTAGATTTTTTGGCACCAACAGTGCTTTATATATAGCAACTTACATAGGTCTCATCACAAAATCCTAGGTTTGATATTAAAAGTATTATTTTCATCCCTTTTCTATATTTTTTATAAAAATGTAGTCTCATTTTTTATTTCCTAATAAGTGAAGAACTATAATAGACAAGATAAATATATTTGTTTCAATTTGTTGTAATAATATTAATATCTTATACACAGACCTAAGTTGTTGTACATTTGTTTGATAGTTTATTTAAAATAAAATATCTAAATACGAAAATAATTTTAAGTTCGCAATAAAATCCAACATGTTTATAACAAACGAGTGGGAGTATTTTCGGTCGAAAACAGAATGCTAACAAGATTTTGTAATGGAATGTTCTTTCCTTCTTACAACTTGACAGCGGGAGATGGCTTTACCCATATTATTTATTACTGCAGATATACAAGGCTAAATGGCACATATACAAGATTTAAAGGATACATATGGATAGAATAAGTAGGCACTATTTTCGTTTTATAAACGTAGAGTCATACTTATAGGGTATTATATATCATATAATTTTTTAGGCTTTTAAAATAATTCCAAATTAATTGGTAGATTATATAATCGCCATTTACTTAAATAAACATTTCTTTTATTCTAAGTTCATAACTAAAAAAACAAAAAAGACATAAAATCAGATTTCTTTCATTAACGTACATTTTTAAACGCATTAAATATTTTACGTACTTTTGCATTAATGACATAGGCAAAACCTTAACTTAAATAAATTATAATGTCAATTAAGCTAAATAAAACTAGAGCAGCTTTTATAAGAACTCACACAAATAAGAAATTCATTTTTAATTATTGAGCTTATGTAGTTATTCGTAAAGTATGGTGTTAGGTAACGTTTGTTTTTTTTTTTTTTTTTTTTTTTTTATACAAAACTAGGTTAATGCTTGACTACATTCCACCTGATGGAAAGTGAAATGTAGTCTTAGGTGGTAAAGCGCATTAACCTAGCAGCCTATTCACTCTCCTCTTGAAGACACCCACATTATATTTTGCCGGAAATACCGACGCAGGCAGATTGTTCCAGTCCTTCGCTGTACGCACTAAAAAAGATGAAGCATAGCGCTTCGTTCGGACAGGTGGAGTGTCCACAACGTAGGGATGGAAACCCGCCGTGCGTCGGGACGTCCGGCAAAGGAACGGGGATGGGGGAATTAGGTCGTGCAATTCCTGCGCACACTCACCAAAATGTATCCTATAGAATACTGAGAGGCTAGCAATTCTACGCCTGTGTTCAAGGCTGTGGAGTTTGTCGTCAACCAATTTAGGGTCGCCAATAAGCCTCTTTGCTCGCCTCTCAATTGAGTCCAGAACCGCAAGATGAGTCTTTGCGGCACCAGCAAATATATGGCCACAGTACTCTACACACGACCGGATCTGTGCTTTGTATAATACAAGAAGCTATCCCGGTGTAAAGTACTGTCGCACCTTCGCAAGTACGGCAAGCTTTCCCGCAGCTGCTCTTGCTCTGGACTCAATGTACCGACCAAAGTTGAGGTTCGAGGAGATCTCTAAGCCTAACAACTGAAGCCAGTCACTGTATTCCAAGGATACATTCTGGAAAGTAGGAGCCAAGGTGAAGGGGCTCCTTTTAGCGGTGAACAAACACGTCTGCGTTTTGGTGGCGTTGAATTTGACAAGATTGGCATTGCCCCATGCGGAGACTGCCTGAAGTTTGTCATTCAAACGTTGCACCATGGCTTCTCTTTCAGACTGTACTTCATCTCTACTAGCCCGAGAACTTGGCAGATATCTTTCTACAACTGTGCTGTCGTCTGCGTACCCATAGATACCGGGCTTCAGCAGATCGTTAATGTGCAGCAGAAAAAGAGTTGCAGAAAGAACGGACCCCTGAGGTACTCCGGCATTTATTGTCAAGGGTTCCGAAGAACACCCGTCGACAACAACACGGAGAGATCTCTGGCTCAAAAAGTCCGTTATCCAGCCAATCAGACCAGGAGATATACCGTACGCTGAAAGCTTGCTTAAAAGGCTCACATGCCAGACCCTGTCAAAAGCCTTCGAGACGTCCAGAGAGACGGCGACCGCTTCTCCGTTTCTCTCGATGGCTTCGCCTAAAATGTGTGTTGCGTACGCTAGAAGGTCCCCAGTGGACCTATTTCGGCGAAATCCGTACTGTCGGTCACTGAGGAGATCGTTACCTTCTACGTACGCTAGAAGCCGCGAGTTCAATACACGCTCCATAATCTTGCAGAGTATGGAGGTGATTGAAATGGGCCTATAATTGGCAGGATCGGCACGGCTGCCTTTTTTGGGCACGGGTTGCACGTTGGCAAGCTTCCAGGATTCCGGCACTTTTCCAGTCTTGAAAGAGAGGCGATACAGACGTGTCAATACAGGAGACAACTCACCTGCGCATGTCTTGAGCAGAATGGCTGGTATACCATCAGGACCACTGGCTTTATTCACATCCAAACGACACAATGTTCTCCATACCTCTTTGTTCGTGATGCGGATTTCAGGCATCGAAATACCGCAGTGAGGAAGATGTTCTGGAGAAGCATTGCCAGTGTCTAGAAGCGAATTCTCAGCAAACAGAGAAGCAAATACATTCGCTTTCTCTGTTGCTGTGTGGGCCAGGGATCCATCAGGCTTCAGCAGAGCAGGCAGTGAGGGTTGGCAGAAGTTCGACTCGATCGCTTTGGCAAGAGACCAGAAAGCTCGACTGCCAGTTGGTCTGACAGAGAGCTTTTCGCCATTCTTAACGATCCGATCAAGACGAGCCTTCCGCAATGCCTTTTTATAGGACTTGGCAGCTTGGTTAAAGGCTCTCTTCTTCGTACTTACATCCGGAGTTTTGCGGCTTCGAGCATCAGCCCAAATGAGATATGCCGAATGTTTACGGTCATGTGCATGACGACATTCGGCATTAAACCATGGGCGAGCTTTGCCACCGATGGGTACGTCAGCAAAAGGAATAAAATACTCCATTGCCTGATGCACCACATCGGTTATAGCATCCGCGCAACTCGACGGATCCAAAGAAGAGAAGCAGACCTGCCGCCAAGGATAAGACGCAAAAAAGTGCCGCATCTCATCCCAATCTGCTGACTTGTATTTCCATACTCGCCTAACACCATGTGGTTCGAAAGCTGGTGGGGAATATGTAAATACAGATTTCACCAGACAGTGATCGGAGGTTCCCAAGGGGGACGTGACCTCTACACGATACCTGTCCGGATCAGTTGTCAGCAGAAGGTCCAGGCAATTGGCTGTATGGCCTTCCACATCTGGTACCCTTGTCGCTTGCCTCACCAGCTGAAAGAGGTCCAAGGACAACGCAAAGTTCCGCGCTTCTCTTCCAGCATGGTCGGCCTTCTGGTACGGGAACAGCCAGTCCTGATGACAGGCATTAAAGTCCCCCAGAAAGACGAGCTGCGCCGAAGGGTACTGATACAGAGCCATATCTGCAGCCTCACTGAGATACTCAAATAAACGAGTTGTCTCCTGGTCACCGCTGTGCGAACGGTAGACACAGGAATACAGGATTTTTTCGTTTCCTGTATCCACTAAAACCCATAGGGAAGAAAAAGTGGGGTCTTCAAGGTGACGGAGACGCTGAACACAGAGGTCGTTCCGCGCGTACACACTGACTCCGGCCCGTGAGCGAAAGTTGTGCTCTAACGAGTAACCGGGATAATCCAAGTATGCAGCGCTCAAAGGACATTGTATCTGCGTCTCCATCAAAAAGAGCAAGTGCGGCTGCTCTGTCTCCAGGTGGTGGTGGACAGCTAACCACTTTAGTTGATTTGTTTTTTACAACTCTTTTCATAGTTATATTCTTATATAGAATGAAATAACCCCAGCTTTTTTAATATCATATAAAAAACAAGCAAACATTCATTACATTAGAATATATTGCTCTGTCAATAGTTTCTCACAGCTTATTATAATAAAGGTAGCTTATGCATATTTTTCTTATTTTATCATTTATTTACATGTTAAGAGGAGATTGGTCTGTATTATAAGGTATAACAAAAATGTATGTCTTTTTATTTGCGCCTTGATATGAGTGTCTACTGAATTATTTTATTACATATAAAAGAACTTTAATGCAAATGTTATGGAATTAAGAGGTATTATTTTAATACAAGTATTATATACTTGAACTAGATATTGTCGTAGCACGAAGTTAGCCGAATAATCCTCAAGGGATTCGTGTCGCGTTCCGTTTAACGTTTTAAATATTAAGCAATTTCTTTCATCAGATTCTATCTTAGGAAACGTGAAATTAAACTTATTTAAAAAAAAATATTAAAGTTCTTCAAAACTACTTCTACAATTCTGCCTTTTCAATGTGAGCCAGGTACCTTACTGAGAAAAGATCTCGTAGGTCGAATGCCTGAGGGGAAACGTTTCCTTTTATTTTTAAAATTCATTAAGTTTTAAATTAAAAAAAAATTCTTTCATAAAAACCTCAGATTTGAAGCATCTAGTAAATGAAATGAACATACCATTCATTTAATTTCATTGCTACTAATATGAGCAAACGTAATTAATATTACGAATTTATCTTTATGATTCTTTAAATATACAAAAGCCATTAAAAACTAAAACTTTCTAAAATAAAACTTCACTCGTATATGTATACTAAAAACGTCAAGCAAATTGAAGCTGGATAATACGAAGGACCCAATAAATCAACCAATCAAATAGCTCCCATTTTATCAAAATTCATCATCAAAAAAAATCTTACTGGCTTTATATATAATATAATATGGTACTCAAACATCCCACCGTTACTATTCACAGCTACAGAGCTTCCGCTCCTAAATGATTATGACACTATAATTCATAAACCAGAAATTTGTGTTTCATTCATAGCAATAAATCCCCACCAGCTGCTTAGAGATACCCTTAACTCATAACACAAAATTAAATACATCCTAAATTATTGTATGTGTAATTTTAGAATTGTACCATAAATTTTAAGTAATATGGGTAAACTAAGCTTGTGCTAGCAAATCGTTTAAGTATTGTGACCACTAATATATGATATCTTTATTATACTTCTATAGAATAATCATAATACAACTTAAGGTATACATTTACTAACGATAAAGATATTGCTCTAGATTTTCTTAATGCCTATTAAGAGTATTTCTGAGGTTAATTGGGATAAGTAATGAGAAAAATATAAAATTGTATAGAATTACTAATGAATTTCTCTAATATGTGAAGTTTATATAGCGTATTTATCCACTTTTACGAATATAATATAATATGAAGTCAGAAACGTTAGTTTCCAAGTACGCTTGAATGGTTTAAGCTTTATGAACCGGAACTGAATTTTGATGAAAAAATAGTAATATGATTTTTTAGTTCAAATTCTTAACCATCTTCTCAATAATACTATCTTGAGTTATGAGTGATACACTCATCTACATTTGTATTTCAGCAGTGAGTTGGGCAGTTTTTACTATTTTATTAGTGTTTAGTTTTAGTGTGTGTTGTTAGTACTGTTATAGAAAATATAACCAATATTTTCTTCTGAGACCTTATGTCACAGACAGGTATGTACTATAGTGAAGTATTATAGAAAAAAACAGATATATAAATCATAAATTGTTATCTACATATTTATATTTAAAATTGGTCCTAGTAAATACAAAAGCTATCCTTATTATAGTATAATGACTTAAAATCTGTACCTTTGACCCAAGTATAATGCCTGTACATAACGTTACAGGTATATAAGTGTGTTACCCTACGAACGTGTTGCATGTGAATGCTCACGGACACAAATTTAAAACATATTTTGTGACTTTAGACCCTTTCTTGACCTTTTTATTAACCAATTAAAAACTCCGAATAAGTAAAGGCATTTTAGCATGCATACGTAGGGAAAGTGTTATATATATTATAAAAATATATATAACACATTCCCTACCATACCATATCGATAAAGTTTAAACCCCCCGAAGTTTCCTTGTATCCATGTAAGGTATCACTCAGGCTCACATATTTCTTTAGCTCAAGTTCAAAGAAACAGATACATGTTCGATTACATCAGTTACTTGATTTTGACGGGATTTATATCGAATTATGAATATAATGAAATATTCAGTGGCTTTTTTTAATTATGAAATATTCAGTGGCTTTTTTTCTGTGTTTTGGTTTTGGCTATCATTGTATTCTATGAAATAATAAAGAAAAAAATATTCAAAAGTAAACTAGTTAGTTTTTCAATAGATTTTACTGTTCCAAAAAAGAAACTTACATTGATGCCAACAGTCATTGAATGCCAGAATCATGTTGTCTGACGTTTCGTATGTTGGTGATTTGACCAATAATCTCAGAACTCAGTGCCTAACTGGAATAGAACCTGCCATTCGTTTATGTCCGTTCACTAAGCTACATAATTATTTAACCAGATACGTGGATAAACTAAAATTATTTAACCTTATTAATAAGCACATTTATTGTTAATATTTTTTTTATATTATTTACTTGATAGTCAAATATGTTAAAAACAAAATTCAAATTGAGACATCTGAATTGAAAGTATTGTTATTATAAATTTTGTTGTTTAATTTAATCCACACCTTATTATTAATTATATATACATGTAATCATATAACAAACATTTCAATAGGAATATTATTTCACTATTTTATTTAATTGATACAAAATATTCAGTTATTTTGGGTCGGGGAATCTTTGGGACTGTCCGCCGATGAATAAAATTAATAAAACGACCTTGGATTAAAAGATGTGACAGTACAAGCGGTATAGTTTTATCTCGCTGACTTTCACAACAGTAGATTATAATTATGATAGGATACCTGTGATAAATGACATGAAAAGCCTGTAAAACATACTTTTTAAACGAGGCCACCATTTCGGAATTATGAGGGTCTTTTGAAAGATCTGTACCGGACATTTGTTTTTTATCAATGAGGTACGCTTAACAAACGTAGCCTTTATTTTTGCTCAAATTATTATGTATTTTTTGTCTATGAAACGGAAAAATACACACTCTGTATAATAATACAGTGTGTGTATTTTTGTAACCGAACAAATGAACACTGCAAATTTATCTACAGCATCGATTCGAATTATAGTATTCTGTTTATATTATTTTCTAACTATTAAAACTGGTAAAGAATCTAACTGATAAGAACTTCCATTGAAGTATTTTCTTCAAGATTGCTTGTTGTTTCTTCAATAATGCTTATATTAAGCAAAGATATTGGATAGACTCACTTATCTCACGGAATGTTCAGCCGCAGCTCCTTCATCAATATCTTGGCTTGATTTAAAAACATCGTGCTTCCGCATTCATAACTCATAAAACTTTATGTTAAACATTTAGCCGTCGAATTTAAATTTGTTTAGTCATCGTCATTAGTCAAAGGCGGATTTTTAAGAGATAATAAATATAAGACTAGTTTTCAAAACGTCGGGGATAAAAAACTATTTAAAGTAAAAATTTAAACCTATTAAAGTTTAAAACTAATTATTTACCTAACGCACATAAAATGAGGTTTTAAAAGTTTTCTTAAAAACTGTTCTCGACATGTGACCCTGTGACATACTTACACACATCAACCTTAACGAAAGACTGTCTCATTAAAAAAGTAGAACAAATACTTTAAATGTTTTATTGTAATAATGTTGTGTTATATAAAAACAAAAACAAACAATAAAAAATATATTACAATATTTTTTATTATCATTAAAGGAAGCGCACGTCATATAAAAATAATCTACCTTTCAACAGATATTATATGAATTAAAAGAACTGGATCCATAACAAAACAAAATTCCAGCAAAAATATGATGTTAGTAAATTAGAAATAAAATGAAAGTGACAAGTTTATTTGTTGCATTCTACTTATTTTGAATATTTAATTAAAAACTATACTATGTATTACTTTTATTTTTGTCCAAATATCAAGTTTTCTTAAATTCTGAACACTTTCAAACATTTTTTGTCTGTTTGTAAAAAATACAAATAATAAGAATTTAGTCATCTATAATTATCAGTTTATTTTCAATATAATTAAAAGAATAACAATTTGTAACGTAATAAAAGATTAAAAATAGTGGCAAAGGTAGAGTACCTTCTTTGCTTTTAAAAGGTCGCGAGTTTCATGAAAACGTGAAACCTTATTGTGTATTAACTTCTAGGCTTTCCTCCTTTTGATGTATGGTATGGTGTGATTGTGTGTGTATGTGTATGTGTGTAGGCGTGTGTGCGTGCGTTCGTGCGTGCGTGTGTGTGTGCCTGTGTGTGTGCGTGTGTGCATGCTTTCTACACAAAAGTGTTTTTAATCTGCAGATTACAAATATTATTTGGATACCCGAGTTGTAACATTAAAGAATTAGTTTGATTCTAAGCAGTCGGTTCAACGAAGTGTGTTAAGAATAATAATATATTATTATATTATTATATTATTTTATGATTTAGGTTTTTAGACGATTTAATGATTAAAATACAGAATTATGGATGTTATCACATTTATAAAGTGGTTACATTTTATCATTTCAATGAAAACATTTCCTTTATGAGATATATTCACGAATCACGAGTCATCAAGCAATTATGTAAACGATTTAGTTCAGCTGGAAACAAAGGAATGTATTAGTGAAGAGAATATAGCACAGATAATACTAGTGAAGTTAACGAGCATTTAGAATTAATGATTTAGTTACTGTTTATTATTCTCTAAATGCCGCGAATGACATAGAGATGTCTTAGGTCTTCATTAAAGTAAAGAACTAAGATATTTCAACGTTACAATAAAACCACAATAACGAGTACAAGTAATCAAAACGGTGTTCTAATTAGTTTTATATAAATACTTTACTAAATAATAAAACATACTAATTAGTTATATTCCGTGTTAATCATGTGATTGGTTGAATTTATTTAAGACAACCAATCACAATTATGAATTAGTTGATTAATAGAGTTACATGTAGTTAGACATTATAAAAAAAAATCACAATTCAGATCGATCTCTAATCTATAATATAATTTAAAGATAAAGAGATTTGATTCACAAAGCCCAACGTATTCCGTTGTAAGAAAGATGTTTGCAACTCTTGAGTTTTAATTGATGTATTAGCATCGGTTAGCTCAAAATGTAAGGGGCATTTCTAAAGTTAGAAACGGTCCTACTTAAGTTGCTTCTTAGCAGAGATAAAAATTGCCTGTAGTTTTGTTCAACAGCAAATTTCAGAATGGGAATGAATAGCTATTATTTGTCATCAGACAAGTAGCCCTTCTGTTTGCAAGATATTTCAGAGATATAGCAACCACACATACCTACATACATTGATCTTGTGTTATTATAGCTTAAAGTCTATAAAGAGCATTGTTTTGTTTCCATGTCATTACTTTTTAGAACAATTTAGGGCTACTTATCATTTCATAATAAACATTAATCTGTCAGATATACGATGAATATTTTTTTTAATTCTTACCGGTCAGTAATTTATTTAAAAATATTAACATCAAATATCTATTACACTTTTTATATATTTTTGATACTTTAAAAAAAAAAAAAAAAAAAAAACTAATTAATTCACTAATTTGCAATTGATTAATTGATTGACACAACAATTGATTTTAATCACTAAAATAAGTATGTCTTTTAACAAATAGAATCATCGTTGTGCTTGAAATTGAGTTGCGAGCCCGATCCGGTGCTCGTAAAAAAATATTTTACCAGAAAAAACAAATTCTATTTCATAAAACTTAATATTATATCTGAGCAAAGATTAACGAATACTGAACTGACCTTACACACTTTGAACTTTTTTGTAGTTCACACTACACTTTGAACTACAACAAAACTACACTTGAACATACTATGTTCAATAACAGCAATACTCCCAATAACAAGAGATAAGTTCCTTCAATCCTAATTCTAATACACTAGAGATATCTAAATCATCAAACAAACTATATCCCGACGCAACTTCTAACTAACTTGCAAGCATAAATGGCAGTTCTTATTATGCTCGAGGCGATTGGAAAACGGAATATGTTCAACAGTATAAATGCGTTCAGACGTAAAACTTGTATTGGATTTAAATGTAATTTGGTTAAGTAACATCTAATAAATATTATTTCTTAAAAATTTATGTTAATACTCTTTCAAGTATAACTCTGCGGCATTTTGTTTGCAATAGTATTAATCCTATAAATACCCCTGTCTATTGGATCATGACGATAATATTTCGAAGTAAACCTATTATTTTAGTGCTATTCAAGGTAAAATATGTACTGTGTCCGTCTAATATAGAGAGAGTACTAATTACTATTTACTATTAATATAGGTCCCCATTTTTATTTATTCAAAGAAATTAAAATAAGTGGCTAGTAAATTATATAAGAAAATTAAAAAAATAAGTATGTAGTGTTATTAATAATCGTTAAGGTTAACTTGAATTACTTATTAATAGATTTAATGTTCCGGAAAATATTAGGAATATTAAAGATTAAAAAAACAGAAATAATAAGAAATCCTTACTATATCTATATCTGAGAAAGTTCCTCGTACTTCAAACACAACCCTTGTCGCTATCAATAACAATATTTGTTTTGTAAATGCTATTTGTGAATCACAATGGAATCAGCGATGAGATTAGTTAAACGAGCTTAAAATCGTTTTGGGCAGAAATGTTTTTGATATCTAAATGATTTTATTATGATTGACAAATTAGAAATATATTTTACCTTTCAACGTAAATTATTTTATTATAAAACTTTTTGCCATTGTAAGTATAATTGATTACAGAATGGTTGAAAAATGGACCCAAAATAGTACTACCAAAAAGACGTTTGATAAATATAATCAAAGATACTACATGTTTTTATACTATAAACGCGACTTAATCGCGTACTATTTTAATCGAAGTATTTACGTCGACTCTCGACATTTCGGCGGTAATGCAACGGCCGTGGTCACGAGTAGACTGATGCTCCATGTTGTCACCATCTTGTAGCCACCCGAGTTTTTCAAACTACCCACGGTTGATAGCCATTATTATTATTCAAAACACAAAGGTTCACAAAACACACAACGCTCACTACATCCGACGATTTATCCAAAGATACATAACGACGTCCACATTTCCCGATAACCAGATTTCATGAAGCCGGCAACCTATATCCGTCCTCCCAAATTTCTAAACAAACATAGCGAGCATCTATTAAGGGCACACAACACCTAACAGGTACAACTATATCATTCATATATATTTATTATTTACTTGTAGAACAAAAAGATGTACTATATTTTCTATAGCATTCGTCATAAATAGAGTGGTCTGAAAATAAATTTAATAATTTTTTAAAATTTTATTTTTCCTTTAGATTCACATTTTTTTAAAGAGTATTTATTTATCTAAAATAATTTAAATTCTATATCAAATTGAATTATCTAATACTAGCTGTTGCCCGCGGCTCCGCCCGCGTGTAGGTCGCTTTTCGCGTAATCTGTGGAAACTACAATTACCTATAATAGACTATATTATATTATATAATAGACGATATTATTTTAGAACTAATTTCATAACCATAGAAAACGTTATAGTGAGTCAACCTTAAAAGCTAGATATATCTTGTCGCGGACTTCTTTTTAAAACTTTTAAAGGGAAACAATTTCATAGAACATCATTTTTGCGTAACTGTCACCGTTTTCGCAGCACACGCAGTTTTTTGTTTATTTTTTTACACCTTGCGTTAGAATATTCAAGTTTTAGTAATCATCCCTAATTTTTTGAAAATGAAACATAGCCTATGTCACTCGGGAATAGTGTAGCTTACCAACGGTGAAAGAATTTTTTAAATCGGTCCAGTAGTTTCGGAGTCTATTCATTTCAAACATACAAAAAAATAAACAAACATTTCCTCTTTATAATATTAGAATAGATTCACTGATTTATTAACTATGGTTTGAATCCATCAACATTTAAGTTTATTATCTTATAAATTTAAAATTTGAACTAAAAGAAGCTCACACTAACACTATACAATTTAAATACTAACTTGAATGTACTTCCGAATTGGAGGACTACTTTACTTCTTATAAAGAATTTTTTTTTTAATGATCAATGTTTTACTAAGTTAAGATTATTCCAAATGTAAAAAACGTAGAATCTTTAAAGACTTTAGCAAAAGGTCTCGAACCCCCAACTGTCCACGAACTCACTTTCAACCCCATTTTTATCATTAACCCCAGGAGTAAGATGCAATTGCACGATACTGTTCCCCGTGCTGTCGTAGCAGTGTCACGTCATACCAAGAGCTGAGCGTATTTTACCGACAGCGAGGATGAGGTGACGGGTACATTGCTCAGGCGAGCGATAAAGGCGACACTTTACAACATTGTAGAGTATAAGATAAGTTGGCCATAAAAGACACGACTCAGACAGACTCTGCTGTCGTAGAAGCTCTGGTCAACATAAATAATAATATAAAAAAATAGTAGAACGCTACAATAGTGTTTTTGTAGGAAAATAATTATAAATGTCGAAAAAATAAATAAAAATAGGGAGTAATTTTCATGTAAATAATAACAGTACATTGAAATAATAATCTATGGAAAATATATTTTGTAATAAAAATATTACTGAACAAATACAATTTATATTACTACAACAACATGATTTTAAAACGTCGGTTATCTGAAACCCTTAAAATATTGGTTTACTTTTATTCTATATTTATTAAAAAAAAGCATCTTAACATGTATATTTTCAAACGCGATTATCTTAAAACATTAGCTAACGCTATTAGTTTGAAATATACCCTAAAGGCTTATTAGTTAAAGTAGCTAAATTCTATTTGGGTTATTCCCACAGAAATACTCATTTGTGGTTATTGAAACACCTAATAAACTCTAAATCTACTTCTGTAAAATTGTTTAGGCCACCCTACTTTAATAGTGTTGGGACACAATATGATTGGCATAAAAGATAAACTACTAAAATTAAAAACCTTTTTTTAACATTAGATGGATGGATTATCCGAATTATGACTGTGAGATTGAATGAGTTACGGCAGCGAAGACGTCATCGCTGCCATCGGTCACAAGACGCCACTCACATTAGAAGATCCAAAATGGTTGTGCCGACCATAGAGGGATAATAGCGGGACAATAATAAAAAGAAAACGTCCAATTTATACCGTAGTTACATTTTATCTGACAATTTTAAAATATAACCTTAGTATAACAAACGTCAAGTGGTTATAATTTAATCGATATTGTCTCTTTCTGCTCAATATATTGCAAAAATAAACAAAAAATAAAATACCCTCAATAAATACAAGCTATTTGAGTAAAATGTACCATTTTATTTATAGCAATACGCAAATACGGATTGCACATAACGCAATGCGACAAGCCCGGGAATGACAAGTGACATATATAATATCTCTTTGCATTAAAACTTCCCCTCCATCTGCAAGAGAAACAATATTATGTATTTAGTAATACTTTCGAATTTTAATTTGCCTGATACATTATATGGTCTCGACAATTTTTTTTTCATATCTCTTACGTTTCGAAAAACATTAACACCTAAAGCTTAAGTTTTCATATTTTATCTACGTTCAGAATATTTATTTAAGATTTACGCTTATATAAATTAATAAACGAAATAAACCTTCACTAGTTGTGACGGAGAGATAAGTCTTTGACATTATTTGACATATATTTGGTTTAAGAATATGTTAATTTTGGAACTATTACAAGACAAAGCTTCTTAGCATTCCATTGATTCAACGTGCGGGTGCCGGGCCCATTGCGTTGCAAGGAGAGGAGTGCAAGCAGTGCCTGGGACTTGCGACCCAGGAGTAGGTTTAAGGGGCCCTTTTATTATGCGCAAAAACGCTCACCTTCACCCTCCACACTCCTCTCCCTACCTAACCAAATTTGGAAAGAACCTACTAATGCCGCCTTTGAAATACGTTCTAGAAATGAACCGATGCTTGTTCTAGAAAGGCCAAGGTCTTTAAGTAGGCTATAGAGAGATTTTGCTGTTATACCTCTCGCTCCCACTTCTACCGCGCACAAACTAACTATAAATTCATTCCTGATCAGTTCGTTCGTCAGTTCGTAATTCTTATTGAGTTTGAATGTGTGATCCCTTGGGATGTTTGTTTTCCAAGGAACAGTAAGCTCCACAAGTATCACGCACCTCAGATGTTTCGAATACAGGAATAAGTCCGGTCTTGATGACGAAACACCAACATCCCCAGGGATTTTGTAATACTTTTCATACGTGTCCATCATGAGAGTCCAATCAGGAGCCGCGCCTAATGTTGAACAAGGCTTCGCTTTTGATTTTTTGGAGGAGCCTTCTTTTACGAATTCTACAGATCGTTTGGTGGTTGTTATACCCTTCCACGCTCTTGCTATTGAAAGACTAACCGCTTCCCGTATAATTTCTAATACCTTATCGTGGCGACGCTAGTATTGTTCTTTATCTAGAAGTACCCTACGCCCTACTAATAGGTGTTTCGCGGTTCCTATTGCCTCCCCACAGATGTTGCAAGACTTTTCGGTGGCTTTGCCCCATCTTACTAAATTACTTTGATCTGGAAGAGTCATTTGGAATGCATTAAGATAGAACTTTAATAATGCTGGGGACCAATCATAAATTAAGGTGCGCCACTTCAAAGCTAGTGGAATACAAAAATCTCCTATGGTCACCCATTCGTTTTAAATTTCTAGGCTCATCGCGTGGAGTCGGTAATTATCGTTTTCGTCTTGTCGAATAAAAGATTTTGTTATGTCTATGTCTTGAACTTTCCTACTTCTACTACTCCTACTTCAAGTCTTAGGATTAATTACGTAAAAAAATTGATTGATTTTATTTAATTTAAAAAGAGTAACTGTTGAGTTTCTATCCAGCTCTTTGCAGCAGGACAGCATTTTGATGGTAGCTTAATCACAAACTGGCTATATATATATTTTTTAATGTAAAAAAAATGATTCAAAAGTGCGAGTAGATATCTACTTAATGACAAGTTTTTCTTTTATTAAATTTAATGTGATATTTATATACTAGATATTTATTATAACCCTTTTTAATCCATATAGTTTAATTATCATTTAAAAGTCACATATAAGTCATATTACTTTAAATTAAAATGAAATATGTGAATTTCTTTAAATAAAATAGAAAAATCACTAGCCAGGATATCATTACATCTATCTATATTAATACATATAATTAATGAATGAAATATGACATTCAGACTTAAGATACTTCAATGTGTAATTTTAATTAAAGTATAAAAATAGTAATTACAACATTTTTATTGTATAAATATAATATTTAAATTATTAAGTAAACCCCTCGTACACTACTATATAAACTTTTTATTTTTAAAACATTGTGCATGATGCCTTAGTAAACTAAAATTAATTCGTCTTCTTAGCAAATCTTGTAAAAAAGCTAGCAATTAGTTCAAGAGTTAAGAACAATAAAATAACTTTAAAAACAAAATTATATTATTGTGCTTTTATGTCAGATATAGAGGTTTTCCAAGACACTATATCTATTTATACATATAGTACTATTTTATTCTAAAGCTGTTTAATGTAATATTTATAAAAACATGTTATAAAATAAGAAAAGTAAGAAATTTGAAAATGGATCTTTATATAGTATTACTTTTTCGGAAATATAAAATACTAGATATTCGCAGCGTCTTCACCCCCTCTATATAGGAAAAAAAGCCATATTATGAAGGCCAAAAAGTTTTTAAACTTATTTACTCAGGTAAAGTACTTTATTAGGGATAGCTGTTGCCCGTGACTGCGTCCACGTAGATGGTAAGAAATATATTTATATGGCTTATGATCGTAGTCATAAATAGTCAGGGGCAGCTGCTAGTAATAAAATAAATCACTTTATCATAGTGTTATTAGTGATTGTAAATCATTTTAACTCAGAATGTTTATATTTAGTAATATTCGTATATATATGACAAAGTCTTGAATCACGTTACTTAATACATTTATAATTTATTAAATTGTTGAAATTTTCAAGCGGATCCTTATTTTTTTTCGTATTAAATATTGCCTATATTGTTCATCAGGGATATGTAGCATTCTAAAGGTAAAACATTTTTTTAATCGGCCCAGTAGATTCGGAGCCTATTCAATTCAAACAAACAAACATTAAAATATTGCTTTTTTAATATTAGTGATGATGATGATGATGATTAAACATAGCCATGTTCATTAGGACTAATATAAGATTCTAAAAGAAAAAGATTTTTTAAGTGGATAGTAGTTTCGGAGCCAATTCAGTTCAAACAAAAAAATTATCAAATATTTCCTCTTTATAATATTACTGATGATGATGATGATTAAATATAGCTTATGTTCATCAGAGGGATAATGTAAAATATTTTTTAAATCGGTTCAGTAGTTTCGAAGCCTGTACAATTCAAACAAACAAAAAAATCTTTCCTCTTTACATGTTTCAATTTTAGGTTTGGGTTTCAATTGCTATAATTGAAAATAGACTAATTTATAACCCTTATGAGATAACTATTTTGACTAGTGTAATTAAGTTATGTTAATAGTTGTTAAGAATAATCTTTGTTACCAAAACATTTCTATTCAGTTTGATAAAAATATGATACAATATAGGTACTTACTCGTCTTCGTAGAAAATTCTATTGCTTTTCAATTCGCACCTCATACATGGATAAAGTTGATTTTACTCGACCACAATATAAGCACGACTTACGAATATGTTGCTTATCTTTGTAGGAGATGTATTTTACGAGCACACTGGTATCCTATTGAATATCGAATAATAGCGATTCTGTCCTTATTCTAGACTTTAAAAATAGACTGTACAAAAATCGTTTATTTTCAGGAGAGCAAATTTTATTTAGTATATACAATATTTTGATATCAAAACATTCTTAAAATAACATGAATATGTCATGTGGATTCAAAATTAAAGATATATTACTAAAAAAATATATTCTCTTTTTAAAATGTTCTCCGGTAATTTATAACGAAGCATATAAATAGCAGAATCCAACTAGGATTCATCTACGATACAAATTATAATCTACATCTCCACAAAATACTATACTACATATTTAACGTTATGTTTTGGAATATGAATTAGATACATACATTATATGACTAATTTTTATCACCTAAATAAGGTCTCAAGGTAATTTTTTTCATCTTTCTTATTTTGCTACAAACTAAGAAAAAAAAAATAACACTTAGAGCTTAAGTCTCCTAGTTTTTAACCAACAGAATCCTTATTAAGGATACTTTAGTATCCAGACATTATACTATTACTTTTTACTAATTATACTTATGTACTGTATATAGATAGTGTGGCTAAATCTCAACAATATGTTTTAAAATAAACTTTTGGATTATTGGCCAGGTTTTTTGTTCAACATTATATATTTTTTGGCATCTACAAAGAATAATAAAAGTGCAAATAAATACATCAGTAAATTTATTTTAATTTAATTTAACATTTATACATTTACTAATAATTGTAACTGTTTTAGATTTATGCAGATCATAAATATATCTAAATATAATTAATTATTTAAACCATTTAAATTAAAGAATTTAAATGGCTAATTTGAAAAATGTGAACACCGCCAGTTACAGCAACAGCCTTGTTAAGTTGGACGGAAGGTTTTTATACTTTCCTACTTATAGTTCCTTTTTTAGGGATTAATTATTCTCTATGTTCTTTTCTGCACCCCTGGTAACCTGTGTGCAAATATTCATGAGAATTTGTTTTCTCAACCGATAGTATGTAAAAGTGCGACAAACAATTAAAATCACATTCTCTTTTATAGTATCCTTTAGCCTTTCACAGTGACAGATTGTAATTACGATAGGATACCTCTTACAAATGACATGAAAGGCATGAAATACACTTTTAGATGCCCTCGTTTTGGAATTATAAGGGTCTTTTGAAAAATCTGCTCCCGACGACGCTTGTTTTTTCTCAGTAAGGTAGGTTTGTATAATTTTTCTTATTTATTTGCAGCATCGCATCGATTCAAGAAAATTTTTTCTGTAACTTTTAATAGTGGTAAAACTTCTAACTGTTAAAAACTAAAACTTCCATTGATGTATTTTCTTGATGATTATTCTATCTTGGTTCAATGCTTATATTATGCAAACATACTGGATACTCAGAGATTTATCTCATTCTTCACCTAAAAACATCGTGCACCCGCGTTCATAGCTTTTAAAAGTTTATGAGCAATGGTTTACTTTCACATTTGAATACGTTTTGTCATCTCAATAAGGATAATCCACCTAATCAAAAATGAAGTGGGTTTTATATACTAAAACATGTTCAAAATGATTCATTTATTGAATTGTTAATCAAAGTTAAATAGTAATTATAGATATACTTAATCTATAAAAAGAACCCTGTGAAACTGTTCTCGAAATGTGACCCTGTGACATACTTACACACAACGATGTTAACAAAAGGCTGCCTCATTAAAAATGTGAAACAAATACTTTGATTACCATGAATTAAGAAATGTAAACCAAAAGTCACAGCAAAAATATTACGTAATAATAGTATGTCATAAATAAAATGAAATAATAGTTAAATAAGGTACAAAAAAGACAATTTGTAAAATTCTACTTATTTTTTATGCTTTATTAGAAATAATAATATATATTCTAGGTCAAAACACAACTCTTTTTAAATTTGACACAATGCCAGATATTTCTTTGTGTATATCGACAAAAAAAATATAACAAATACAATATATTTTTCTATTAACTCATAATGTCATAAAGTCCATTTCACACTAAAAGATGGAAGATATAGAAATATAAAGTATAACAAATGCTTCTTTGAGGATTGTGAGAAGTAAGAAACATTTATTTTAGTATTAAGGCAGGATAAAACTTGAGAACCTGATTCGTCTTTATGCTTTATGCAATAAGACAAAGTATTGTATAATTTAGGTTTAAATTTAAATTTAGTGTAGCCTTTAGAGATTCTAAGCAATATTATAACCGTTTAGTTAAACCAACAGATTAAAACACAACAGAAAGACACAAAAACAACAAATAAACCTTGTGGGTAGGTGTAAAAGTGACAGCAAATATTTGTGGCTCTTAGTTTTTCTTTATTTAAAATTATCCAGAGTAACTTAATCTACATGAAAAATCAAGAATAGTTTCATAAACCTACCAGCATTGTATCCTCCAGATAATAACAAAACATCTTTAATTGGTCACTAAATTTTAAAAAAATTTTTTTTTCTTTCTCTTTCAATGGATTCAATTAAAAATACATTGGATGACCTAACACATCACTTCAATGCCAGGATGGCTGACTTCCAAAAGGATTTAAAATCATCATGTCCAAAAGAAACCACTTCAAATATTGAGGCACAGTTTAATTCATTCCGTTCATTTGTACTCAGTGCACTTGAGAGCCTACAAATGCAATTAAAACTGCTGTCAAAACAATGCGATGAAATGGAGATGAGATCCAGGACAAAAATGTTGCTAGTCCATGGTGTACACGAATCACAAAAAGAAGATACAACAGCAAGTGTGACTAAATTATTGGCAGATCGTCTTCTTATACCAGATATAAAGGTGAGCTGCTTCATGCGTTGCCATCGGCTTGGTCACTACAGTGAAGGAAAAACTCGAGCTATATTAGTAAAATTTTGTGATCTTGAAACCAGAGATAAGGTTTGGTTTGCTAAGACCAAACTTAAAGGATCTGGTATAACTTTGTCAGAGTTCCTCACTAAGGGGAGACATGAGGCGTTCCTTATGGCCCGTCAGCGCTTCGGCATGTCTAATTGCTGGACTAAAAATGGCGCAGTAGTTGTCCTCGGGTCTGATGGACGCAGGCACAGTCTGTCTAGTGTTGCTGAACTGGACACCATTCCTTGTGCTGGTACTGGTAGCACCAGTATTCCGGAGTCTACATTGCCAGGGGCGAGTCAAAGTAAGGTCGCGTATATGTCAAGATCCAAGAGAAACACTAGAAAGTAAACAGCAATACTTTATTTTATGCTGTTATACCTTACTCCAGTTTTCTTTTTAATGTCAGTACACATTAATAACAGTTTACTAATTTAATTGTTGATTCTTTATATTATTATTTTTTTTTTTCTTTTTCTGTTATTTTTACCGTACTTGTTTAGTGTTAAGTGTTATAAGAAAGTTATAAAGAAATTCTTTATTATCTTGTCAATACTGTCTTACAGTCTTTGACAGTCAGTTTGATAGCTGACACTTGACTGAAGTTTGACATTTGTCTGTTCAAGTGTTGCTGTTTTGTTTTTTTTTTTTTTTCATTTTTGTTTTTATTGTTTATTTTACGAGATTAATTATTTATTGTTTTTATTTTCTCTTGAACTTTGTTTTTTTTTAAATTTGAACTTTGTTTTGTATATTTGCCGATTTCTTTCATATTGCTGGCGGGTATTGAAATACAGATTCGGAAATCTTATTTATTTATATAATTTTATTTATTGTTATTCTACTTTATATATTATTATATTGTATAATTACTATCTTTAGAAATATAAATACATACATATATAATATATATACATATATACATACATATAACTCGTTATATTTAACTATACCTACTACTATATTCTTCATTCATTATGTCTTTTACTAATTTTATACAAAATGATGAATATCTGTCTGAAAATTCTAGCTCTAGTGACTTGAGTTACCACAGTACAAGTCCACTTCCTCTAAATATTACACTTAATTCCTTATTCTCTAATAATATAAAAGATTTCAATGTCATACACATAAATGCTCAAAGTATACCGGCTCATTACTCTGACATGCTTGCGTCGTTCGAATGTCAAAACGTTCATGCTATCCTTGTGTCTGAGACTTGGTTTAAGCCGTGCTTACCGTCCACATCTTACTGTCTTCCTGGATTTAATCTTCTTCGAAATGACCGCATTGGAAAAGGGGGTGGTGGAGTAGCGATCTATCTTAGATCATACATTTCCTTTAATATTGTTAGTTCGTCAACCCAACCGCCTCCATCTGATGAAGCTGAACATTTAATCGCCGAAATCTTACTAGGTCATACTAAAGTTCTATTAGGTGTATTTTACAGTCCGTCACTTCTTGTTAACTACTTTCCTTCCTTTGAAGTAATCTTAGAAAAACTTTCTCCTTTATATGCTCATACTATAATCATGGGCGACTTCAATACATGCCTTTTAAGAGATGATAATCGTTCCAAGCAGTTGTTATCTATTGCAGAGGCATGTAACTTTAAAATCTTACCGCTATCTCCTACACATTACTTTCCAAATTGTACTCCGTCTCTTCTTGGTCTTATAATGATATCTTCTCCCGATTTTATGTCTAAGTATGGTCAGTGTTCTGCAGATGCATTTTCTTACCATGACTTAATTTACCTTTCTTATAAATTACGTGCTCCTAAGCGAAAGCGTAATACTCTCCTGCGGCGTAATTTTGGTGGAATGGATGAGTGTAGCTTGCGTAGTGATGCCATTGCAACTGACTGGTCACTTGTAATGGAGGCTTCTTCTGTCGATGACAAGGTAGATATTTTCAATTCTCTTCTTACAAATTTATATGATATTTATGCCCCTATGAAACCGGTTAAAATAAAGCATCTACCCGCTCCTTGGCTTAATGACGACCTGAAGTGTCGTATACAAAAGAAAAATATTGCAAAAGCCACTTTAAGGAACGATAATTCAGATATTAACAGAACTAGGTATAATAAGATTAGAAATCGCTGTAATACATTGTGTAGAGATGCACAACGACGCCATATCCATAAAGAAGTCGAAAACGGCGACACGGCCAGAGTCTGGAAGTTTCTTCATACGTTGGGAGTTGGAAAACCTTCTCATGATACTCTAATGTCTAAAGTAGACGTTGAGCAACTCAATAATTCCTTTACTTCACTAAATTCATTTAATTCGATTGATAAATTGAACACATTAAATTCTATAGCAGCTCTTCCAACTCCTAGTTTTCCTCCGTTTACTTTTAGTCAATTCACAGAATGTGATGTTAAGAAGAGCATTTTGTCAATCTCATCCAATGCCGTCGGTGATGACAACGTTAGCCGAAGTATGATCATTCCTCTCCTAGACATTGTTACTCCAATCATTACGCATATCCTTAATGAATCAGTGTCTACAGGTATCTTTCCTGCAGCCTGGAAAAATGCCCATGTTATCCCATTACCTAAAAATCCTAAACCTGCCATCTATACTGACTTCAGACCTATTTCCATCCTCCCTTTTCTCTCCAAGGTATTAGAAAAATTAATTTTCAAACAATTAAATATTTTCTTAATTACCAACAAAATTCTTAATCCTTTACAATCTGGTTTTCGATTAGGTCATAGTACGACTACGGCTCTCGTCAAAGTAACTGATGACATTCGGTTGGGCATGGACAAAAAACAACTCACACTTTTGACATTGCTGGATTTCAGTAATGCTTTCAATTCGGTCGACTATGACATTTTATTGAGTTTGCTTCGCTCTATTAACATATCTCCATTAGTGATTGACTGGTTTCAAAGTTACCTTCGAGGTCGCCGGCAGCGAGTTCGGCTTGATGACTGTATGTCATCTTGGCGTGACATTCGTGCCGGAGTTCCTCAAGGAGGCGTGTTGTCACCTTTACTTTTTTCTATCTTCATAAATACTATAACTCTCTCAATTACTTCTCTCTATCACATGTATGCAGACGACATCCAGATATATACACAAGCCTCTCTGGAAAACCTTCCCAACGCAGTTACTGTATTGAATCGTGACCTCGAGTTAATATCTGAATGGAGTAAACGTTACGGAATAACTGTTAACCCGTCCAAAAGTCAATCAATTATTATTGGTAGTTCACATTTTATTTCAAAAGCTGATTGGCCAAACTTACCACCTACTATATTTAATGGTCATATTATTTCATACAGTGAGACTGTTAAAAACCTTGGCCTTTATTTGGACAATACGTTATCCTGGACTCACCAGGTTAAGGTACTAAGTAAGAAAACTTTTGCGGCTATTAGTTCTTTAAGACGCCTTAGTTCATTTCTACCCATTCCGACCAAAATAATGCTTGCGGAAACTCTTCTTCTTCCTATACTTGATTACGCCGACGCAAGTTACCTTAACCTATCTGAAGTACAATTAAACAAACTTGAGAGGATCCAAAATATTGGCATCCGCTTCATATTTGGACTAAGAAAATATGACCATGTTTCCTTATTTCGCAAACAACTTAAGTGGCTACCTATCCGACTTCGCAGGAATCTACACACTCTTTCACTTTTGTACAATTTATTATTTAATCCTTCTAGCCCTTCCTATTTAAGGGACCTTTTTCTTTTCACGGAAACTGATACAAGAGCTGTAAGGCCATCTCGAAGCCTTACACTCAAAATTCCTTCTCACAGTTCCAAATTTTACAACAACTCATTTGTCGTTAGAGCTATCCTTCTGTGGAACGACTTACCACTGAGCATCAGACAATCCCCAAATATTTTTATCTTTAAAAAGTCTTTAAAACTGTTCTTTCTTAATCAGGTTAGTTAGCTTAATATTTTTTGTGTAGATATGTAATATGTTATTTAATATTTATATAATATGTATACAGTATAAATTATGAATGAATGTTTGTTTATTATAAAATTATATATATTATGTATTGATAATTATATGTACTTCGCACCGTCCCTATCTTTTCACGATTTCTTATTTCTTTACTCGAATAGGGTTGTCTGGAAGAAATCGCTACTTAGCGATAAGGCCGCCTTATTGTACTTTTATAATTGTTGTCGATGTATTACTTTATTTTTCTGTAATGTGGAGTACAATAAAAGTATTATTATTATTATTATTATTATAAACCTCAAAAATAACTAAACTAAGGTTCCAGCTTAAGAGGTTCATTAACCTCCTGCTAGATCTACATCGTACAAAGGATATTGAATTTAATGTCTTGTTAATACGATTTTATAACAAGAATACGTACGTCTCTTAAGAATCATCGATGAGTCAAGAGTCACGTTCCGAGCTCGATCCGAAAATCGTGTGACTTTATTATATCAGCAAATATTTCTAATTTATATAACTACAGGTTATTTTTGAGAATATATTTATATATAATACAATAAACTTCAATAAAACTATTCTTAAATATACAATGGCCAATAACATAGACTTAACAAGTATAACAAGATGTAAGTAACATCAATTCTTTATTCCAATACACTGGAGATATCTAAATCATCAAATAAACTTTACCTCGAGGCAACTTCTAACTAAGTCAAACGTGTAAATAGCCGTATGAAATAAGCTCCAGGGGATCTGAAATCGGAATATGTTCAACAGTACAGAAACAGACAGATGTATGCTTTTTATGGAATATAAATGTCATTTAGCTTAGTAACATTTAATAGATTTCATTCCTTAAACATAAACTTTGTTCCAATATAAATTCGTTTACTGTTCTTGTCTATTGTATCATAACTGCGACATTTTGAGGTGATATAACTTATTTTTGTGGTATTCCTATGGCTAAGTATTGTATAATTTAGATTTAAATTTTAATTAACGAAGCAATCGATAAATAATCCCCTTTTAGAAAAATAAAAACTACTTAAAACGCAAGAAGATGGTAATTTTGATATTTAAATTTAATTTAGATGTAGGTATTTAAAATGACCTCAGCCTTGCTTAATAACCTAATAACTTATTTTACAAATAAAAAGGGCACAAAACAAGACTCGAAAAGCAACGTGGGGAAATTAAGAGTTACGTCTTTAATCACAGCAATCACGTTCAATAACATTTAGCTAAATCAACATCGTTAGCGAAATTTATTTTTAAACAATTGATTTTTAATCCAATATCTTGTTAAAACGATATTATAACTGAAATGCATACACCTTTTAACAATCATCATTATTTTAGGATTCGGTTTCCAAGCTGAATCCGACAATACTGTGTAATTCATTATTCTATTCTAAATCTTATTTCTGAGCATATATTTACTACAATACACAATGGCCAATAACATAACTATACCTCCCATACTAGGCAATAAGTATTTTAAATTCTAAGCCCAATATACTAGACATATCTAAATTATCAAATAAACTATATCTCGAGGCAACGTTTTACTAACTTAAAAGAATAAATGGCCATACGAAGAATGCTCGAGGCGATTGGAAATCGGGGTATTCTTGAACAATTTGTTGTTCCGATTTCCGATGATTCTATACGGAAACAGATAGATGTTTGCTTTGAAATGGCTTTAAATGTAATTTAGCTTAGTATTTATTAATAGGTATTATTTCTTAAGTATAGACTTAGTTCGACTAAAAAATATTTAGTCATTTCGTCGTGATATACTAACTAACTGTTATTTATATATTATTCTACGAAGAAATATTAAACCACAAACAGTTTATGGTAAATATTTGCTGTAACTGTCTGTATATTCCGTCCCACCTTAGTTATAATTAACATTACTAGCTTTACAAACATTTCCAGACTGTATTACTTTTAATTCTTATATAATTTCTTGTGAACTGTATGTACATGAAAAAAAAATCTTGATCCTTATAAAAACCGTCACATCTCTGCAAAGCCCCATCATGTCCATAAAATCAACTCCTGTACCCTAAATTATTGATAAAATACTATAACAATCTTGATAAATACAAGAACTACTTTGACGGAATCATAGTATGACAAAAAATGCGTTTTCAGAACTTATCTACATAGAGCTGTCTGGATATTTTTTTTAACATAGTAATATGAGAATTAAATAAGTAAAGGTGTAAACAAATTAGAATTTAATTTCTTTATTCCTTAATTACATTACAAATCGTTTATAAAAATATTACTAAAATTAAAACCTATGTAAATTTAAAAAACTTTTAGTAAACCTAAATAAAAAATCCCTTGTATAAATATCTAAGAAGATTTCCTGCCATATTGAGTTGAATGTTGAATTGTTGATAACAATATTTGTTGTTCATAAATGCTATTTGTGAATCACAATTGAATCTCCGATAAGATTAGTAGAACGAGTTCAAAATCGTTTCGGGGCGAAATGTTTTTGATATCTAAATGATTTTATTATGATCGACATAAAAAATAGAAATTTTATTTATTTAATATTTTGCTTCTTAATGATGACAGCACGTTTCATAAGATATGTTGTCCTCTTTCTGTCGTCACAAATATAATTGATTACAAAATGGTTTCAGTCAATAGTTATTCAAATGACATTTCTAGCCTATTTTCCAACCTCCATCTAAGTTTACATACAGTAAAAGTAATTTTATACTGTGTTATTATTTAGACAAACATCAAACAGTTTAATCCCTGATTGTAACTAATTCTAGGAATAAAATATTTGCTCATATAATTTTACTAGCTCATATTACTAGCTTAGTAATATGAATTTTGATAGTTTTGTTTACGATTGATGACAACAAATTGCTTTGTATTATTTTACTGCAGAGTTTGAAAATTACTCGAAGTAGTTCACGCTGACAAGATTTAAGTTATTGTATTTATTTAAATATTGACTTTCTTTTTATTAAGTTTGTTAATTTAACTTTATATAAATAGGATATAAAGTTGTATATCCAATCCAGAAAGATGGCGGGGGAAAGTGAAGAAAGCTGTGTCCACCTCCAATCAACGTGACCACTACCAGTCTTCCAAAAGCGAAACAACAAAGAAGAAGAAGACATAAGTAGATTAGTGGGCTTATTGAATTACATTCTTACATGCGGTTAGAAAAGAAACCCCAATGTCCAAAGAAAGCAGTACCGAAGTAGTTCAAATACACAATCAATGTCCGAATTATTCTATTTGTAGTTTGTTGGAAAAGTACCTTTATATCAGTAGTTGTTATTTTATATATTTTCTTTAAGTTCTGATATAATATCGATGAATTATAACATTCAAGAAAGTAGAATGTTTATATTTTTTCTTAAGTAAATTTAATACAAATAAAATAAAAAAAATAATATACCTCCGATACAAAAAGATGTGTAACAAAGTTAAAAAACATTATTATGTATTTATTGAAATCGTTGCGTCGGGGGACCGTTAAATAAAGGAAGAATTCAAAATGCAAGTAAATTAAAAAGACAGATAATGAAATAACAATAATCGTATAGTTCTAAGTCCTCTGAAAACTTTGTAAAATAGACACGTCGTCAACGGTCCCCCAAGGTTTTGAGTGTTTGGGGATCTTATTATTTTTTTTTTGTGAACTCTGACTCTGGACCAACCTCCTGGCTATCAATAGCAATATTTGTTTTGTAAATGCTTTTTGCCGTCCTCGATAAGACGTTAAACTGTCGTGTATTCACGGAGTGGATGTAGACAGCCATCTGAGGGTATATTACTGTTTGTTCTAAAAGACCTCGATGGGACAGTGGGCATCAGCACAGGATGTCCACTCAGGGTGGCGGCGGAGGAATGTCTTGCACATCAACGGCGGCACCCATAAACCCGGTCAGGTGGTCTACTGTGCACCCACCAACCCGCACCGGACAAGCGTGGTGGGTTTCAACGTCCAAACCTCTACTCTCATGATACACAGCACAAAGAATGCGCCCCAAGTACCCGGCTTTAGTTCCAGCGGAGACGAGGCCTTTCCTGGCAGAGGGCAGACTCCCCCTGGTGCCAAGGGGCCTCAAAATCCCCGGGTGGGTTATCTATGCCAGATGACCAATGCAAACACAACGGATTCCGATTTGCTTCGCATCTTTAACTTTAATTGCAGATCTTTAAGAACGGAGGAAAGACTTTTGGAATTAGAAAATGCATTAGAAAGTGTTAACTGGGATATTATAGGGTTATCAGAGATTAGGAGAGACGGGGAAGATACATTAGAGAGACAGTCAAGTACTTTATGTTATAGTGGAAGGTCCAATAGCCGTAACGGAAGTAGGATTTCTCATTGCAAATAAATGGAAAAATAATATTTTAGAACTCAAAGCTTACTCAGATAGGATTGCCATATTAAAATTTAAAATACATGACAGTAAAATTTTAACAATAATTCAAGTATACGCACCAACATCCAGCCACTCTGACGACGAAATAGAAGTGTTTTACTATCTCCTCAACACAGCGTGCGAAGAGAACAGAGGTACATGGACTCTCGTACAAGGAGACTTTAACGCTAAATTAGGGCTCCGACAACCACAGGACAACTTCCATATTCTTGGGCCTCATGGACTTGGTCAGCGAAACGAGCGCGGTACGCGACTCCTACAATTCGCTTTTGGGCAAAACATGAGTGTGAGCAATAGCTTCTTTTATAAGAAATCCCAACGACGTTGGACTTAGTGTTCTCCGGACAGCGTCACCAAAAATGAAATAGACTTCTGCCTCTCATCACACAAACGAATTGTTACCAACGTTGAAGTCATAAACAATCTCAAATTTAACTCTGACCACAGACCTCTCCGAATATCAATAAAACTGGCATTAAAAATCCAACGTTACCAGATGATTAAGAATTCTATTAAAATACTAGATAGGCAGCATATTTTGGCAAATAAAGATCAATTTCTCTTGGATCTCAAAAACACATTTTGTGCAATGGAGCTAGACATAGACATTAACGAGGACATAAATTCACAATATCACAATATACAAAAGTCAATTAAAACCGCCAACAACAAGATTAAGCCCAGTAAAAGCAAATCCAGCAAATTAGGCAGTAAAACCAAAGTCCTAATTGTGGAAAGGCAGAATATACCCGTTCATAGTTCCCTTTATAGACTTATAGTCCGGTCAAATTAGACCAAAAAATTAGGGTGAAATTACATAAATTCGCAACAAGCTGAATTTTGGTACAATTGTTCAAAACACGATTATAAACAATAGCTGAAAGTTCCCCATCATTCCCGTGTGTGGAAAAAATTTTATTCAAGGTCAAATGTCAAAAAAATGAGTTTTTCGCGATTTTCAGCAAAAAACGGTAAGTTTTATCAGAAAAATACCTCAGACTGAAATTGTAGATCATTAAATTATCTATAAAAAATATATCAATACTTTTTTTCTCACGAGACACCGTTTCGGAGATATCGCAGTGTAAAAAGTTGTAACAGTTGCAATTGTCATCACATGGATGAGTACGTCACGTATATTCATCCCTAGAGTTGTAATATTATGTAGTATAGGTTAAAATATTTTTCTGTCGGTCATTGTAACTTGCACTTAAAATATAAAATATACATCAGCTATAACTATAAGAACTCCAACTGAAAAAACTATTTTCTTTTTAAAACCAGGAAAAGCTCAACATCAATCGGAAATATATACTTCTAAAAGCTTATTATCTTCTTTTGCAAAGAGTCAAAATCATATACTATTTCTGCATGCAATAACAGGCTGTGATACGACATCTGCATTTTATAGGAGGGGTAAAACGACAGTTTTCAAAATGTTTGAAAAACAAAATTTAGTTGAATGTGCTGAGGTTTTTCAAAACTGTAATTCAACTCAACATGAGATCATCACAAGTGGCATTTGCTTTCTTCTTTCGATGTACGGGGCTCCTAAAAAAACTACGTGCTTAGATAAACATCGGTATGCATGTTTCGTCAAAAACACCAAAAGCAAAAAACAGGTACAGTTAGCTTGTCTTCCTCCAACGTCGGCTGCTGCTCATCAACATCTTTTTCAGGTATAGGTATTACCAAGTTCAAGTGTGGCTTGGTTGTCAGAAAGACCCAACAGACTGGGGTTGGAAGTTTGTAAATAATGAATTGGAACCAGTTCCAACTTTGTTTCCACCTGCGCCGGAAAAATTGCTAAACGCAATTTTTTGCAGCTGCAAAAAGGGATGCAGCGCTAAATGTGGTTGCAAAAAAGTGGGTCTATTCTGTTCTATGGCGTGTACAAGTTGCCAAGGCAAGTCGTGCTCTAATGTTGAATCACCAACAATTGATGATACATTCGACGTCAACGAGCCGACTTGCGATACATCGTTATTGGCTGAATTTACTTGCACCCAAGACGAGGATGAACCAGAAGAAAATGAACAAGGAGAAAATCTAGAAGAAGAAGAACAAGGAGAAAATCGAGAAGAATTCGAAAATTACGACTCCGACTAATAAATGTCTGTACTTTTTTTTATCAACATCGCTTTTTTTCTGACTAATTTTCTAAATAATTGATATTTACGAGAGTTTCAATTAGACTGGATAATTACTGACTTTTGGAGTAGGCCTACTGGGGAAACCACGTTAAAAAAAACGCGCTAAGTACTACCTCATAGGTGGCGTGGAAACGTGTGCATTTTATGACAATTGCAACTGTTACAACTTTTTACACTGCGATATCTCCGAAACGGTGTCTCGTGAGAAAAAAAGTATTGATATATTTTTTATAGATAATTTAATGATCTACAATTTCAGTCTGAGGTATTTTTCTGATAAAACTTACCGTTTTGCTGAAAATCGCGAAAAACTCATTTTTTTGACATTTGACCTTGAATAAAATTTTTTCCACACACGGGAATGATGGGGAACTTTCAGCTATTGTTTATAATCATGTTTTGAACAATTGTACCGAAATTCAGCTTGTTGCGAATTTATGTAGCACCGAATGTCTAATTTGACCGGACTATTAAGGACAGGACAGTTAAACGCAATATACGCAAGGATCTCCGTAACTACAACACCTCTCTCATACAAACAGCCCTCGAACAAAACACCTCTCTGAAAACAGCAAAACGGGGAATTAGCGTAGGCCGCTCATCAATAGCGTCCTTAACACGTTCACTGCGTTACGAGGTCTATAAGATGTCTTGCGGGATTTTCGTATTGTGCGGGGACTGAAATGCTGTTGTTTCACTCCTTGCGGGGGGCTCTAACTTGCAAATTTCTTTATGTATGAGCAAGACAAATATACACATTTGTATCCTACTTGAAGGTGAGTTTATGGACTTAATAAAAAAAATTAGGGATGGATTAGGTCCCTAACGCACAGTACTATAATTTTTTCATTACTTGCGTTAGGGGATATTTTAATACTCGTGGAATTATAGGCCTCGTAGACGCAAGAGCGGGTGGGGGGGCGGCGCGGGCGCTGCGTGTCTCGTTTTAGTGTTGTTCAAGTATCGATGTGAGGGGACGCGTGCACGCTTTGAAAATAACTTCGCGTAAATAAATCAACGTGTTTATATTTTCTAATTGTTTTGTTTTGATAAACAATGAGTTACCTTAAAACGAAAAAGTGTAAAAAGTCAATCAATTTTTATGAGCATCCTAAGAACGCAAAAAATCATTACGATTTGCGCACAATGTAAAAAGTCAATGTGCTTACCATGTTTTAATGATAAACATTTTTTATAGTTTACAATAAATAATTAATTCGTAAAAAAACTTTTTCTATCGACAAATGACATTTTATTTAATTCCCATCACTAGTCACTTCACATATTACTCTATCTCTGGTTGCGGAACGAGATACAATCGATGTCTAATTTTTGATTTGTATATGTGGCTTATTCTTATGTCATAACTGCGTGCGAACCTAGCAAAGTATAGAACAGTAGACTATCTTTAACCCACGAAATTTTTAAATATATGTCATTGTTTTTGTTGAAGATATAAATTATTTTCAGAATTGTACTTTTAGGGGACTGATTAGGTCCCCAACGCACCCGGGGATAAATTAGTTTCGAGATCTTTTAGATCCCTAACGCACCAGCTGAAAGGTTTTTAATTATGATGTCGCAGTGAACGTGTTAAAAGATAGTCAGGGAGCGAAACAGAGCAATAGAGACCAAATAATTCAAATTTGCACAAACTTTTTTTCTAAATTGTATAGTAATGATGACCACAGCCAGCCTCAGGATCCTGTTGTATATTCATGCTCGAACGACATAGTGCCGATTACTGACTCCGAAATACATCGTGCACTTATAAGCATGAAGAACAACAGAAGTCCTGGAGCTGATGGCATTACGACAGACCAATTAAAAATAGGTGAACCAGCAGTCCTACCCCATATCAACAACCTTTTCAATAATATTTTAAATACTGGAAGCTTACCTAACAATTTTTGTCACTCAGAAATAATATTGCTACATAAAAAAGGAGAAAAATCTGATATCAATAATTATCGTCCCATCAGTCTTGTTTCACATCTATATAAAACCTTTATAAAGGTTATTGAAAACAGAATTGCTCGAACTCTAGATAAACATCAGCCGCCTGAACAAGCCGGCTTCCGTCCCGGCGTCTCTACCACCGACCACCTACATTCCATCAACCAAATAATTGAAAAACACTCAGAATACCAACTACCTCTCTACTTAGCCTTCATTGATTACTCTAAAGCTTTTGACAGTATCTCACATAACTCAATATTTTCTGCATTGCATAGTCAAGGGATAAACAGCACATACATACAACTCATTCAGAATATTTACAACCAAAGTACAGCCGCAATCAGAATCCATTCATCCACAGGACAAGCCTTCCGCATACAAAAAGGAGTGAAGCAAGGAGATCCGTTATCACCGAAGCTTTTCACAGCCGTATTGGAGGAAGTCTTTAGAAAAGTAGCAGCCAGCTGGGCAGAAAGGGGTATAATCCTCGGCACCAAAAGATTAACTAATCTCCGTTTTGCCGATGATATTGTCCTTTTCTCGTCTTCAGCGTCCGAATTGACTCTAATGCTAGAAGACCTTAGCACAGCGGGCCGCGGGGTGGGCCTATGTATGAACATGTCGAAGACCAAGTTGATGACCAACACCTTTCATCAACCAATTACCGTTCGTAGCGAGAGACTGGAATACGTCGATGAGTACCTCTACCTCTCTACCTTGGCCAAATAGTCTCCTTCCAGGCAAGACAAGATAAAGAAGTTGTTCGACGCACCGAAAACGCTTGGAGAAGCTATTGGGCCATGAAAGACCTTATGAAGGGTGATTTACCATTATCCCTTAAGAGGAAACTCATGGACGTGTGCATCCTCCCCATAATGTCATATGGCTCCCAAACATGGTCTTTGACACTTCAACAGAGATCCACCCTCGCGGTCTGCCAGAGATCCATGGAGCGAAGTATTCTTGGTATCAAATTGATAGACCGGCTTAAGAATACCGAAATACGCTCCAAAACTGGAATAAGAGATGTCACACGGAAGGCTGCTATTTTAAAATGGAACTGGGCTGGTCACGTCTGCCGCATGTCAGATGATCTCTGGGCTAAGATCACATATCAGTGGGTGCCCAAGAATGCACGAAGACCACGTGGCAGACCGCGACGGCGATGGCGAGATGAGCTGGACTCCTTCCGGAAGGATTGGCCCTGTCTAGCACAAAACAGAGAGACGTGGAAAGCGAGTAGAGAGGCCTTTGCCCAGCAGTGGGACACACCGGGCTGAAATATATATATAAATGCTTTTTGTGAATCACAGTGGTTTAATGGAATCCCCGAAGAGATTAGTGGAACGAGATTAAAATTGTTTCGGGCAAAAATCTTTTTGGTACTACAATGATTTTATTATGATTGACGTATAAATTAGAAATAATGTTACTTTTTAATGTTGATAGGTTATTTGATATTTTTTTTTGTGGTCATTGGTACAACTTACAGACTGAAATTATTCAGCCGGCCTATTTTTCAAGCTTTAGTTAATTTTACCTAGAAATTATACATTTGCTTATAGAATTTTACAATCCAATAGTATGTGTTCTCATAGTATCGTTTATGCTTCATGACAATAGATGTAATATTATTATTTTTAAGAATTTCCCATATTATCAGTACTCTTTTAATTGATTTTCAATGAGTTCGTATAAAATATCTAAGAAAAAAAAGTGAAACATAATATATACTTCTTCTGTACTATGCACTTAAATTTTATAATTATGAATGTATTATAATTCTCTTACTGCAGAGAATCACCAATAAAAGTCGTAGTATTCTTTAAAACACTTTATGGTTACTGTTTAAACTCTTTACTATCACTGTTACACTTTATTATACTGGTTGTGTTACATAACTTACTCTCGATCACACAGTGCTTTCTCTTGGCTGGGAGACGATTTATATATTCCCTTCTCTTAATCTTAATCAGTATCCAATATCACACTTATTTATTTAGTCAATTAAACTTATATTAAAACATTACAGGTTTTAGTCAAATCTACAACTGGTATATTTATATAAAAACCTACCCTCCAATTATATAAATGCGAACAAATGTATTTGAACTAGACATATTTAAGAAGTTGAAAAATCTGTTTAAAATATAGCAATAAACATGTTACATTTTGTATTGGCATATAAACTTATCAAATTTTCGCCCTTTATTAACATTAAGCACGACTATATATAGAAAGTCGTAAGCTTTCTTGAGAAACATACGCGAACCGAAGTGTGTACATAGTTCTGAAAATAGACCATAACAGTTTAAGTAGTCATAAACAATGTTTTGAAAATGTTCTATTTGCGAATCGCGTACCTTTTTTTTACCTTTTTTTTAACTTTTTTTTTCGCGTACCTTATTTGAGTTCGGGTGCTATAAAAAGGCTGCTGCTATATTTGGTCATGTAATTTATTTGTAGAGTTTCATTTCATGTCATGTTTTATTTGTAGTATTTTATTTTATTATTTATAGTGTTTTTTTCTAATAATTTCATAACATCGTGTGCATCCTGAACTATATGCCTGAAACTAAAAGTGTTTTAAGTGGATGACGAATCAACTGACTCTCTGAGAGACTCTACTATCTACATCTGAATACGGGAACACGATTATTACAAATTAACCAAACCGTCGGTAAAACATTAAAAAGATTTATATTGTTTATTTATAAGATATCATTTTTTTTTTCAATTAATTATATTTTTTACAGGTATGGAGTCTAACAAATCAATGTTCTTAAAAATTAAAGGAGAAAAAGCCCCCCAAGACATTGAACTTCTCTTTTTGTATATATCTATACTAATATTATTATTGTGCGAAAGTTTGGATGGATGGATGTTTGTTACTCAATCACGCCAAAACTACCGAGCGGATTTTGATGAAACTTGACAATGTTGTAGCTTATGTACCAGAATAATACGTAGGTTATAGAAATCATTACTTAAGTTGTAGCGCGATTACGTAATTGTCACGAGAGCTCCTGTTTTTAATTGTTTGGTTCACTGAATTTAAAAAAATGTATGTATAAAAAAAAACATTAAATAATTTAGCAAGAAAATTAAATGATATGTTTGTCTGTAGAAACTATGAAAAATGTCCAACATTTTTCCCAAGATCTTTCGATAATATACATATTATATGACGGCATAATGTTTTCTCCTTACTTTTCTTCACCTCTACGCCGCTCTATAATTTTTCACACACATTTCGATCAGTCCGCAGGTATATAAGCCTACGTTACGGTTTTACGGTCTACGTGGAAGGAGTCGCGTGCAACAGGTAGTATTTCTAATATACGATAGTAATCTGAATAGTAGCCTAAATTCTAAAACTGACTGATCAATGTTAGTTTTAAAATTGAATTTAATTTCCAGTCGCAGTCTAGTAGCTGATACCTGACACGTATATTTCACTTTATAGTTGAGCTGAGTTACTAGAAATCAGATTTTTGTAGATACTCTGTGATTGGTATTAGCTTTGGTTGCTATTTGACTGTTTGTTTGATTTATTAATATAGATGGACATGACACGGTACACGCAAAGCAATATAAAATCTTTGAGGAAATTAATATTTCTTGATTCTCACTGTTTTCTATGATAGAAACATCCCCAAAAGCCTTAGACATAACAGCAAAATCTCTCTATAATTTACTTAAAAATCTTGGCTTATTTTCGTGATCATTTCTAGAAAGTATTTTAATAAGTGTATTATATTAGTAGGTGCATATAAAATTTGGTTAACAAAAATGCACATTTAAGCGGGGCCCTTAAAACGGTGTTGTTTTGGTTGGGAAGTCTCAAACACCGTTCTGGGCTCCACTTCCACGATGATGATGATTCCACACGATGAACCTGACACCCGCTCACTCAATCTATGCAATGCTATAAAGTTTCGTCTCTGTCTCATTTGAGTACGACCAAAAGATGACACCATATAAGAATACATTGATTAGGTAAAAAACAAACTCATCTTATGTTTTGATGGAATAAAAATATATTTAGAAATATTTCTACAATATCTTCTACGACTTCTGTTCGTGTTGTAATTTTTAACTCGAAGTTTTGTATTTAAGTAGATTTTATAAACTATCTTTAACCTTTAACCCTTTGTTATTGGATACTTGTATTATACAGTTTTAATGAAAGTACTAAGTTGTTTTACTAGATATATCGTTGTTAAAGTAGTATACTAACAACAAAGCAGATCTAAACTAATTCACCAAATATAACAGTTAGGTACCCGATGTTCAAACATTAGCTAATGATTTTAGTTTGAACAATAGAAAGTTAAAGTGGTTTCTACTAATAATTCAATTACCATTATCCCGTCTAAAATTAAACTCAATATAATTCAATTATTACTTGTGGTTATTGAAACTGATTATCAATCCCCAAACTTGTTCTGTTAAGTTACTTTTAAGTTCAATCCACTTTGATAGAGGTTCGATAGACAAACATTTTAAACCAACATTTTCGTAATAGTTGTTTCTTGAATGTTATTTTACAGTTATTCATAATATTCTTTATAAAGAATATTCCTGGAAATAAGATAAAAGTAAGAATGTAGTTAAATAGTTAATTAATATGTTTTATGTCGATATAAATATATTTATATACAATTACAACGTATATAAATATATTTATATCGACATAAAACATATTAATTTATTAATATATTAATTTATTAATATATTAATTTATTAATATATTTATATCGACATAAGACATATTTATTTATTATTAATTGTAAAGAATCGTATTTTTAACTAAAAAACATTGAGAAATTAAAGTAAACATCGAAACTTTAAAGTTTAACTAAAACTTTTAGCAAGAAGAAACATTGTCTGCCCTCCGTCACAAGCTTATATTTTTTAATTTCGATAAAGGTATCAAAGGTTGTATCAAAATTAACCTAATTTAGCACTGATAATAATAACTATACAAATTATGAGTAAATGGATCATAACTTGAACAAACTACTAAGAGTAAAAGATTCTTTTTAGCCTTTTAGATAAAAATACAGATAATATTCAATATAAGGGATATATTATAGTTATCGTCTTCTATCTCTCTGAACTGTTTCTAGTTTTATTAAGTGTAGTAAAACGTTGTTCATTATTCACGTCATGAAACAATTATAACTGACATTTCTTTGATCGCGACAGGAATAACGATCCATTGTAAATATCATTTATCAATATATTGTTATATAACTTTTTAACAAAATTTCAAACTCTGACGTGGTTTCATTATTTCAATGATAACAAATAACAATATAAATGTTCGTGTGATATAAGCGTGAAATGGTTTTGTAATAACAAAAACAACCTTGGATAGCAAAATTTAAGTTATACATTTGTATGAATGAACATTTTGTTGCGGTGTCAAATTCTTGTGAAGGTTTTGTTAAATTGCAATGTGAAATCACGATGTGAAAATTAATAAAGTATTAAATATTTTTATTTTTTTTGTTTTAAGGTTTCAAATATTTATAAATGTATAAATGTACATTTTCTGTAAAAAGTTTCAGTCACTGAATAAAAAAGACATTTGGTGATAAAATACTTATATGCTCTAAATTTGTGAGAGATTTGAGAGAGAAAGAATAAAAAAATATTGAATATTTCATGATTTAAATATACATATGTATTAATAAAAATGCGTCATGGATCTTATAATATTTAAAGATACTACTTTTAATATACTGTTTGTAACTTTGAAAATATATATAAACACCAGATACAGATATCACCGTCACCTATACCACCGTCCCGATAAAAGACGATCACATATAGCATGCTTAATTCACCGAGATAAACAGCGCTACGGTAGCTCAATTGGTAGAATGACGGGACGGTTTCCCAGAGGTCGTGGGTACGAATCTTTGCCCGTATCGGTTTATTTTTCATACTATATTTATATAAATTTGTTAGTAAGTTTATTTCACATAAATTTTCGAATGCCGCTTGAAGCTGGAATTTTAAAAAATAACAAATGTGTTTTGAATCGGTAACCTACAGTTAAAATTACTTATTAAGCCTTAGCAGTGAATGTCGTCATACCTTACTCAGTCAGGTCAGGACGACCTTTTTATTTTTTTAAATATGTCATGAGACTTGAATGAATTATATGAATGAATGAATGAATGAATAAATCAAAATAAAATGGGTACATCCAATTTTTATATAGTTTTGTCTACGAAATGTAAAAAAAAATATTTTCACGAAATAGCACCTGCTAATACCTTAGCAGGTGTAATTGGTACCTTCTTTAAAACTACTATGTTTTACAGTTGTTCCAAATTCTTTAAAAAATATGTTTATTTTCAAAGTACTGAAGAATTAAAAACAATATTCTAATTATTTAAACAAAAAAATTAAATGATAAGGGTTTTAAATATTTGAAACTTTTGTATTTTTATATATAGAAAGAAATATGGAGTAAGCTAAATTAAAAATAAATTAGATCCATTTGTATCCATTCAATAAGTTTGTTAAAAAATATTTCATAAAACTGTTAACATTTTTTTTTTAATAAAATATGTTATAAATTATATTTACCTTTGTATTTATTACATTATGTCATTGTATAAACAAAATTCAAACATATTGTAATAAGTTAATTTTGAGTTGATAGTAAATTGTCAAAAAAAACATATAAATTAATATTCAGATATCGCCTGCGTTTAGGCCGCAAACGCGGTTTCTAATAATATAACTTAATTACAAACGAATCAGTTACGTATTTCATATCGATAATACATCAAATTAATCAATTGGTGTACTTCATTCTTGTTACAGACGTTATTCTACGAATAAATGTATTAATGACATTTTGTAACGTTGTACTTTTAAATTAATAAATAATATTGTAACAGAGAAAAAAAGATTTTTTTAATTTCAAATAACATTTGTTACTTTTACAGTGTGTTACTTTAATACACAAATATAAAACAATTAAAAATATGAAAACCTTATTCGAAGTGGTGTTCATTGGCTGTAATACAGTCCTTTAAACGTTGAGGCCAGTTATTAATGGGGAAATTCTTCACTGGCAATCGTATGGATTGTTTTAGGGACTCCAAATTATCATGGCGTTTTGACCAAGCTGTACTTTCTAAAACTGAACATAAATCATAATCCAGCAAATTAAGATCGGGACTAGACGACGGCCAGTCTTCAGCTCTGATGAATTCCGAGACGTTTGCTTCCAACCAAAACATCTTTATGACCCGGCGCCGCGTGCTGGAAGGACCATCTTTAGTTATTGAACATGGTATTATTAAGGGGCTTAACTATCTTCTCAAGAATGGTATCTTGATACACTTGTGCCGATGTTTTGATACCTTTTTCATAAAAGTATGGCTCGCTCACTTTCATAGCTAACACCCCACAAAACCATCACTGAAGTCGGATAATGCCCACGTTGCATTCTGTTGACTAGTTGGGAAGCTTTCTTAGAGTGTTTTCTAAGGCTTTCACGAGTACTACACATTGAAATAAAACTATTTTTAAGGATTTAACTCGCCTATATTGAATAAAATTTAAAATTTGTGTCTGTGACACCTCCATCTCGTCTTACCGTGAACACGATTGCTGCAAAGCATTCGAAACGTCGGGTTAGATTTAAAATGTAAATTTAAAATTTAATTCAATATACGCGAGTTAAATCCGTAAAAATAGTTTTATTTCAAGCATTCTTAGAGCTTTGAGGATAAACATGGTCATTATGTTTTTTAAAATGTTGCTCGGTTGTAAAAAAATTCTCATCCATAAACAGTTTTTTTCTGTGACCTCCCTTTGCGTACCGCTTCAGTAGTTGTTTCGATTTTACCACTCTATTCATCTTTAATTTATTAGTTAAGAAATGGCCATTGCGTCTCTTATAGGCTGCAAGTCCTAAGTCATCTCTTAAAATACGTGACATGGTTCTAGGTTCTATCTTCATTTCCCGAGATAAAATATTTTGATTTCAGACAGGATTTCTTCGAAGTTTTTCCCTTACTGTTTTGACCACCTTTTTCGTACGAACACTACATAGACGGCCCGATTTTTCGCTGTCACAAACAAAGGATGTCTCATTGTACCTATTAATAGCCCGTTACACAAACATTTAACTAATACCAAGTGTATGAAGAGTTTTAAAAATTGCATTTGGCTCCATACCTACTTTTTGTAATGCAATCACAGCGATTCTGCTCTGTTTATCACCCCACTCCATTTTAATATCGTAAAACATTGTACAATGTATTGGCAGAAAAATGAAAAAACAGTCTCAAAATCTCTCACAAAAACAAACAATCGTATAAAAATGACAGATTCCAAACTCAAATGTAATATTATTTTATTTTTCCTTGTAACAGTATTTATGGCCAGACTAAGTATATTAGTCATTTACATTTTCTACGCGATTGGAGCTACTAACCGGTTGCTTAAGCCTGGGTAGATATACCTCCATTTTTCATGCAGAGGTGTACGCCATAATTACTCGTGCTACGCTGAACCTGCAGTGCAACTACACGAATAGGACCATTTATTTCAACTCTATGTTTGGGCGGCACTAAAGGCCTTAAACTCGAATACTATCACGTCGAGACTGGTGCTTGACTTCCTGACGAAATTGAACACTCTGGGCTGCAAAAAAAAGAGTGGTTCTAAGATGGGTCCCGGGCCACGAAGGCCATATCGGAAACAAGATTGCTCACGAGCTGGCCCGTGCTGGTGCTGAGAGCAAAACATACGGTCCAGAATCAATATGTGATGTTCCATGCCTATCTCGTATGACCCTGAATAATCTCTCTAGGTGTGAGGCTATAAGGCGTTGGGAGAAAATCTCTGGCCTCAAGCATTCCCAAGTCCTCATAAAATCACTTTAATGCGAAAGCAGCTAAGGAGCGCATTAGGCTGAGCAAGAATAATCTACGGATCATAACTAGAACACTTACAGGGCACTGTTGTCTGAATAAACACCTAGCGACCCTCAAATTAGAGGATGGAAAAGTGTGCAGGTATTGCCACGAGGCGGATACATGAGACCCTGGGGAAACACATCCTGGACCCTGTGGATGTCCGACACCTCACTGCAAAGGAAATTCTGCAATACCTCAGAGTGGCAGACCTATGCAGTGAACTGTAGGCAGTGGCGATCATAATAGATCTTTTAGGTCGCAGTGATACTGGGCTCTCTTAGCCTTGCACAGCCGCGCTTTCTAAATAATAATAATAATAATAATACTAACCGGTTCCTTTGTCAGTTCAAGAATGCTGGACGCACATCAACCGCTACTCCACTTATTAGACGACGGCATAGCTCTGTAGAATCAATACGACACTGTGAATGCTCAGACATTATTATCATTTTTATTTTGTCGAGTGTCTTCACATGTCTCCCTGTCCTATTTAAGCAATGAATTAAAAAACTAAGTGTTTTAAATATAATATAATATGTTATAGTTTATAGTTTATATATATAATGTGTACCCCCAAGTGGGTAAGTATTGAACACGAGTTATTATTTTTTTTTAATTAAGTTATATATTCAAATCAATGATTGCTTTTTAAAAGCTTCAGTTTTGATTTTAGTTATATTATTTAAAATTATATCGAGGTTTAGTGATGATCTAATATATATTATCTTTTTATTGTTAGTAGTGTTCATAGTCCATCTTTGTCTTTTGCTACTGCACTAAGCCTGTTTAATTTAATTTATTTTTTATTTTTATATTGTCTGTAACTCCGTTCGGAATGTGAATACTTCACTTCTTATTACGGTTTTACACCTGATTCCCTGAGACTGAGTCCAGCCAGAAGGGGATCACGGCCCCCTTCAGAGGCAGCAATCTTTCAAACCTGCGAAAAAGGGATGGGTGCTCCTCGTTGCGGGGTGCCCTCTCGGGGGAGTCTCACATAACCACCTCCATCATCCCCTGGATGGAGGTGTGTATCCATGACGATTCCTGACGTTAAAAAAAATTAAAAAAAATGGTACCACGTTTTATTAAGAAAAGACATCAACACTGTCTGCACCTGCGTACCCTCATAAATTTTAAAGGCGACAACGAGTCCCATCGTGCCTGCCATCTCCTCACCCCAACATCATCCGTGGACTACGGTAGTGAAGTCAGACGGGCCTGAATAATCCACGACTTATTAATTTAGATATATAATTTATTAAATAAATAAGTTGAATACAGGCATGGTGATTATGTTTTTATTCAAAATTTTATGACATTACCGTATACCTTATCAATATAATGTACAGTAGTAGTATAATATTAAGTAAAAAAATCGAAGTTGGAACTTTAGCACCGAATTGTTCGAAGTTTTTTGGAGCTTTTCCAATATAAAGTTGCTTTACAGCAAAGTTAGGAATTGGAACAAACCGAAGTTCATTATCAAAGTACAAAATGATTGATGAACGTTATTTTTTAAATATATAAAAAATCATTATCAGACATTATATTAGTAAAGCGGTCAAATATAACAAGCACAAAAATATCTCTGAAAAATCTCTTTTTTTGCGTTCAGTTAATTTTTTTCTCTATACAATATCAATTTTGTTTTATATATTGATATCCAAAAATATTCAGACATTTTATTCAACAAGTCGCTATAACAAAATCAATTGAACTGAACTGATATTGACAGAACTATTTTAATTTCAGAAATCATGGTCGCTTGTATAAAATTTTTGAATGCTTGGATTATTTTATATGTTTTTTTCAATCTCAATTGTCAAACCTAGTTTTTAGACTATATATTATATGTATATTTGATTTCATATTGAATTGTCAAATAGAAATAGAAAAATGAACAAATGAGTTTTATGATGAATTTATATTATAATTTATACTTATGTATAGAATAAGTCCTCCTGACAGTACCATGTAACATACATTAGCGGTCACTAGCTCACTAGTATTGACTCAAGGTGGAAAAAAAGTAAAGAAATATTAATACTAATAAAGTAAGTAAGTAATAAGTAAAGAAATATTAATACTAATAAATACTCTCATTTATAAATTTGTACATAAAACTTTACACAAAAATATAATAACATTAATTACATATAATATTAATATACTAGATATTTATAAAAATTCGTTCCACCCATTCAATCATCTGAAAAGTGTACGTATAATGTGTGATATCACTTATATTGTGAACAACACTACAATAACACAAGAATATGATTTATATTTTTATGCATACAATAGATAAGTCATTAGCATAGCTATCATTACCTCTTGAATTATATACAGGGTTATTTGTAATTAATTGGCCACCTCTTAAAGGCAGCCTCTCTACATCAATCCCAATAACATTTGTTCTGCGACTACTAAAAATAAATTGTTTTTCAAAATTTAAGTTTTCCCATACAAAATTTATTTGTTACCTCTGAACTAGAATTAACTTTGAGCGTAAGTATGGTGCCCAGACATTGACCTTATAAGTATTTGTTACGAAATACAGGGTAAAAGTAAACGAGGGAGCAAAATTTTTTTTTTCGTTTTTTTTGTCTCGTTTATCTTGATATGTAAAAAGTAGTAAAACAAATATTATTGGGATTGATGTAAAGATACTGCCTGCAAGAGGTGGCCAATTAATTCCAAAAAACACTGTATATTCATCCGTGTAAGAAAATTTTAGTGATGCCGAATCTGTGCTGTATATTTAATAATTATTTTAAGTAATTTAATTACAACATGTTATGTACATACCTAAAAATGCTTGAAAGTAGTTTATTACAACAAGGACAATAATCGAAAGATTTTTTTGCAAAATTATGTTTTAAGCATTAAATAAACGCCTAAATTATAATATGCAAGGATAAAACAGTATGCACGAATTCTAAGTAAACTAGAATTAGTTCATATACATAGCACGTCTTGTATGAAAGCTCGCAATTAGTTCAAGAGATTAGAACATACATTCTTTGAATAGTGTTTTACTAATGTTAATTGTTGTAAATGTAAAGTATTTCAAAAACAATATATCTTTTAAAGCTTTATTTAAATTAAATAATAGCTCTTATTAGAATATCTATAAAAAGAAATACATCAATTAATAAAATATCTATAAAAATGTATAGTCATGGTTAGCTTGTATCATCATAAAACTCATTTGTTCATTTTTCTATTTCTATTTGACAATTCAATATGAAATCAAATATACATATAATATATAGTCTAAAAACTAGGTTTGACAATTGAGATTGAAAAAAACATATAAAATAATCCAAGCATTCAAAAATTTTATACAAGCGACCATGATTTCTGAAATTAAAATAGTTCTGTCAATATCAGTTCAGTTCAATTGATTTTGTTATAGCGACTTGTTGAATAAAATGTCTGAATATTTTTGGATATCAATATATAAAACAAAATTGATATTGTATAGAGAAAAAAATTAACTGAACGCAAAAAAAGAGATTTTTCAGAGATATTTTTGTGCTTGTTATATTTGACCGCTTTACTAATATAATGTCTGATAATGATTTTTTATATATTTAAAAAATAACGTTCATCAATCATTTTGTACTTTGATAATGAACTTCGGTTTGTTCCAATTCCTAACTTTGCTGTAAAGCAACTTTATATTGGAAAAGCTCCAAAAAACTTCGAACAATTCGGTGCTAAAGTTCCAACTTCGATTTTTTTACTTAATATTATACTACTACTGTACATTATATTGATAAGGTATACGGTAATGTCATAAAATTTTGAATAAAAACATAATCACCATGCCTGTATTCAACTTATTTATTTAATAAATTATATATCTAAATTAATAAGTCGTGGATTATTCAGGCCCGTCTGACTTCACTACCGTAGTCCACGGATGATGTTGGGGTGAGGAGATGGCAGGCACGATGGGACTCGTTGTCGCCTTTAAAATTTATGAGGGTACGCAGGTGCAGACAGTGTTGATGTCTTTTCTTAATAAAACGTGGTACCATTTTTTTTAATTTTTTTTTAACGTCAGGAATCGTCATGGATACACACCTCCATCCAGGGGATGATGGAGGTGGTTATGTGAGACTCCCCCGAGAGGGCACCCCGCAACGAGGAGCACCCATCCCTTTTTCGCAGGTTTGAAAGATTGCTGCCTCTGAAGGGGGCCGTGATCCCCTTCTGGCTGGACTCAGTCTCAGGGAATCAGGTGTAAAACCGTAATAAGAAGTGAAGTATTCACATTCCGAACGGAGTTACAGACAATATAAAAATAAAAAATAAATTAAATTAAACAGGCTTAGTGCAGTAGCAAAAGACAAAGATGGACTATGAACACTACTAACAATAAAAAGATAATATATATTAGATCATCACTAAACCTCGATATAATTTTAAATAATATAACTAAAATCAAAACTGAAGCTTTTAAAAAGCAATCATTGATTTGAATATATAACTTAATTAAAAAAAAATAATAACTCGTGTTCAATACTTACCCACTTGGGGGTACACATTATATATATAAACTATAAACTATAACATATTATATTATATTTAAAACACTTAGTTTTTTAATTCATTGCTTAAATAGGACAGGGAGACATGTGAAGACACTCGACAAAATAAAAATGATAATAATGTCTGAGCATTCACAGTGTCGTATTGATTCTACAGAGCTATGCCGTCGTCTAATAAGTGGAGTAGCGGTTGATGTGCGTCCAGCATTCTTGAACTGACAAAGGAACCGGTTAGTATTATTATTATTATTATTATTTAGAAAGCGCGGCTGTGCAAGGCTAAGAGAGCCCAGTATCACTGCGACCTAAAAGATCTATTATGATCGCCACTGCCTACAGTTCACTGCATAGGTCTGCCACTCTGAGGTATTGCAGAATTTCCTTTGCAGTGAGGTGTCGGACATCCACAGGGTCCAGGATGTGTTTCCCCAGGGTCTCATGTATCCGCCTCGTGGCAATACCTGCACACTTTTCCATCCTCTAATTTGAGGGTCGCTAGGTGTTTATTCAGACAACAGTGCCCTGTAAGTGTTCTAGTTATGATCCGTAGATTATTCTTGCTCAGCCTAATGCGCTCCTTAGCTGCTTTCGCATTAAAGTGATTTTATGAGGACTTGGGAATGCTTGAGGCCAGAGATTTTCTCCCAACGCCTTATAGCCTCACACCTAGAGAGATTATTCAGGGTCATACGAGATAGGCATGGAACATCACATATTGATTCTGGACCGTATGTTTTGCTCTCAGCACCAGCACGGGCCAGCTCGTGAGCAATCTTGTTTCCGATATGGCCTTCGTGGCCCGGGACCCATCTTAGAACCACTCTTTTTTTTGCAGCCCAGAGTGTTCAATTTCGTCAGGAAGTCAAGCACCAGTCTCGACGTGATAGTATTCGAGTTTAAGGCCTTTAGTGCCGCCCAAACATAGAGTTGAAATAAATGGTCCTATTCGTGTAGTTGCACTGCAGGTTCAGCGTAGCACGAGTAATTATGGCGTACACCTCTGCATGAAAAATGGAGGTATATCTACCCAGGCTTAAGCAACCGGTTAGTAGCTCCAATCGCGTAGAAAATGTAAATGACTAATATACTTAGTCTGGCCATAAATACTGTTACAAGGAAAAATAAAATAATATTACATTTGAGTTTGGAATCTGTCATTTTTATACGATTGTTTGTTTTTGTGAGAGATTTTGAGACTGTTTTTTCATTTTTCTGCCAATACATTGTACAATGTTTTACGATATTAAAATGGAGTGGGGTGATAAACAGAGCAGAATCGCTGTGATTGCATTACAAAAAGTAGGTATGGAGCCAAATGCAATTTTTAAAACTCTTCATACACTTGGTATTAGTTAAATGTTTGTGTAACGGGCTATTAATAGGTACAATGAGACATCCTTTGTTTGTGACAGAGAAAAATCGGGCCGTCTATGTAGTGTTCGTACGAAAAAGGTGGTCAAAACAGTAAGGGAAAAACTTCGAAGAAATCCTGTCTGAAATCAAAATATTTTATCTCGGGAAATGAAGATAGAACCTAGAACCATGTCACGTATTTTAAGAGATGACTTAGGACTTGCAGCCTATAAGAGACGCAATGGCCATTTCTTAACTAATAAATTAAAGATGAATAGAGTGGTAAAATCGAAACAACTACTGAAGCGGTACGCAAAGGGAGGTCACAGAAAAAAACTGTTTATGGATGAGAATTTTTTTACAACCGAGCAACATTTTAAAAAACATAATGACCATGTTTATCCTCAAAGCTCTAAGAATGCTTGAAATAAAACTATTTTTACGGATTTAACTCGCGTATATTGAATTAAATTTTAAATTTACATTTTAAATCTAACCCGACGTTTCGAATGCTTTGCAGCAATCGTGTTCACGGTAAGACGAGATGGAGGTGTCACAGACACAAATTTTAGCTTAGCTAAGGAGCGCATTAGGCTGAGCAAGAATAATCTACGGATCATAACTAGAACACTTACAGGGCACTGTTGTCTGAATAAACACCTAGCGACCCTCAAATTAGAGGATGGAAAAGTGTGCAGGTATTGCCACGAGGCGGATACATGAGACCCTGGGGAAACACATCCTGGACCCTGTGGATGTCCGACACCTCACTGCAAAGGAAATTCTGCAATACCTCAGAGTGGCAGACCTATGCAGTGAACTGTAGGCAGTGGCGATCATAATAGATCTTTTAGGTCGCAGTGATACTGGGCTCTCTTAGCCTTGCACAGCCGCGCTTTCTAAATAATAATAATAATAATAATACTAACCGGTTCCTTTGTCAGTTCAAGAATGCTGGACGCACATCAACCGCTACTCCACTTATTAGACGACGGCATAGCTCTGTAGAATCAATACGACACTGTGAATGCTCAGACATTATTATCATTTTTATTTTGTCGAGTGTCTTCACATGTCTCCCTGTCCTATTTAAGCAATGAATTAAAAAACTAAGTATTTTAAATATAATATAATATGTTATAGTTTATAGTTTATATATATAATGTGTACCCCCAAGTGGGTAAGTATTGAACACGAGTTATTATTTTTTTTTAATTAAGTTATATATTCAAATCAATGATTGCTTTTTAAAAGCTTCAGTTTTGATTTTAGTTATATTATTTAAAATTATATCGAGGTTTAGTGATGATCTAATATATATTATCTTTTTATTGTTAGTAGTGTTCATAGTCCATCTTTGTCTTTTGCTACTGCACTAAGCCTGTTTAATTTAATTTATTTTTTATTTTTATATTGTCTGTAACTCCGTTCGGAATGTGAATACTTCACTTCTTATTACGGTTTTACACCTGATTCCCTGAGACTGAGTCCAGCCAGAAGGGGATCACGGCCCCCTTCAGAGGCAGCAATCTTTCAAACCTGCGAAAAAGGGATGGGTGCTCCTCGTTGCGGGGTGCCCTCTCGGGGGAGTCTCACATAACCACCTCCATCATCCCCTGGATGGAGGTGTGTATCCATGACGATTCCTGACGTTAAAAAAAATTTAAAAAAATGGTACCACGTTTTATTAAGAAAAGACATCAACACTGTCTGCACCTGCGTACCCTCATAAATTTTAAAGGCGACAACGAGTCCCATCGTGCCTGCCATCTCCTCACCCCAACATCATCCGTGGACTACGGTAGTGAAGTCAGACGGGCCTGAATAATCCACGACTTATTAATTTAGATATATAATTTATTAAATAAATAAGTTGAATACAGGCATGGTGATTATGTTTTTATTCAAAATTTTATGACATTACCGTTTTATGAGTTTATTTGATGATTTAGATATTTGTAGTGTATTGGAATAAGATTGAAAATGCTTATCTCCTGTTATTGCACGCATAGTTATGATTTTAACCATTATACAATGGTCAATATCTTATTACTTACATTATTCATACGAATTATTCTACTACTACATCACAACATTATTTATTCGAATAAGGGTAGTTTTGTTTTAGTTTACTAGTAAGAACTAGTTATATAGAACAAAAACATATTTTCTGATAGAATAGTTACACACCATTGTCGTATCGAGCTTGGAAACCGAATCCTGAAATAGTGCTGATTGTTAAATGCGTACGCATTTCTGTTCAACATCATACATACAACTCTCTATTTGTATGCTGTTAACCATATTCCGATTTTCGGTTGCCTTGAGCTTATTTCATACGGCTATTTACACGTTTGACTTAGTTAGAAGTTGCCTCGAGGTATAGTTTATTTGATGATTTAGATATCTCCAGTGTATTGGAATAAGAAGTGAAGTATTGGCCATTGTTTGTTTTAAAGTCTTTTATTGTAGTTTATTGTATTAAATGTAAATATCTTGTCAAAAATAACATTTAGTTATATAGAATAAAACTATATTTGCACACTATTATCGGATCGGGCTCGGAACGTGACTCTTAACTTATCGATGATTATTAAGAGACGTACGCCTTCTGATAATAAGATCGTATTAACAATATATTGAATTAAATATCAGTTGCTTATAAGACTTGCCCTAACGATGTAGATAGCTGGAGGTTAATGAACCTGCTAAGCTGCTGGAGATTAATGCACCTGCTAAGCTGCTGAAGGTTAATGAGTCTGATTTTGTGTCGTATTGTTGTGTTTTAATTTTGTGTTACGGTGGAAATATTGCTTAGAATCTCAAAAAAATACTATTTTTATATTGCTAGATTCATTGAAATTTAAACCAAAATTATACAATACTTCTTCTTATATCATAAAACATGAAGATGAATCAGTTTTTTGAGGTTTCTTCCTACTTTAATACTAAAATAAATGTGCACAACTTCTCAAATCCTTAAAGAAGCATTTGTTATACTTTATAATATATCTATGTCTTCCGTTTTTTCGAGTGAAATGGACTTTATGAGTTAATAAAATATTAGAATATATTTGTTATATATTTTCCTTTTTGTCGATAATAATGGATCAGACAAGATATTGAATTGTATGAAATTTAAATAGAGTTTATGTTTTGACACACACAAACAATAAATTTAATACATAATTATTTTATTGAAGCATAAAAAAAGTAGAATTCTACAAACAAACGAGTCTCTTCTGTACCTAATTATAACAATTATTTCATTTTATATATAACATACGTAATATTTTGGTTAGTATATTTTTTTAATTCAGTTCTTAGATATATCCATATTGATAGAATAGATAGAATTCACATTCCTACGTGACAATTCCTGCATTTTATGGCAATTACAAATATTTTAATAAACATTATACATTTAGTTTCTGTTTTTCATTTCTTAATTCTTAATAAAACATTCAAAGTATTTGTTCCACTTTTCTAATGAGGCAGTCTTTCGTTAGAGTCGTTGTGTGTAAGTAAGTCACAGGGTAACGTGTCGAGAACATTTTGATAGTGTTATTGAAGTAACTTTTAAAACCTATGTTTTAAAGAGTATATATGTATAATTACTATTTAACTTTGATCAAAATTTTAACAAATTTATCATGTTGTATGTTTTCTTTTAATATAGAACCCACTTAATTTCTGATTAAATGGATTAACCTTAGTGGGATTAACCGCATGAATCATGTGTAAAAGTAAAATCATTCACCATAAAGTTATGTGTTATGAATGCCGAGTCACGATGTTTTTAAATGAAAGTAAGCTATTAGCGAGGAAACTGCGACTGCACGTTCCGTGAGATAAGTGAGATCATCCCGTATCTTTGCATAAAATAAGTATTGAACCAAGACAGAACAATTATGAAGAAACTATATCAATGGAAATTTTAGTGCTAATCAGCTAAGGGCTTGAACAGTATGAAAAGTTACAGAATAATATAACTCAAATCGAAGCTGCAAATAAATAAGGAGAAAGAAATTGCTTCGCTACAAAAATACATACGCTATATAATATCCTTTCTTAAACCACTTACTTAATAATTCAAAGCAAAAATGCGGGCTGTGTCCATTAAACGTATTTCATTGAGAAAAACAAACGTCTTGAGATCTTTCAAACGACCCTCATAATTCCGCAACGAGGCCATCTAGAAGTGTATTTTTTAGTAATTTCATGTCACTTACCAGAGGTATCCTATAGTATTTACAATCTGTCGCTGTGAAAGGCAGCGAGTTAAAACTGTACCGTATTATGATATCCTATTATCCAAGCTACAGTCTGGTCATTAAACCTATAGATTGTCCGACATATTTTTGAACTACTAGCTAATGTTTTAACTAGTTCCCACAAATACTTTAGAGGCACGTTACATATCTCAAAATATTTTTTAATTAGTCTAAATTGAATTATTAAAATGCGACATTTTTTTCTTATAAAACATTTTTTTTATGAAATTTATTGAAAATTTACAAAATTGAAATTAAAAATATTTTCAATTTGGATGTCTCCATGTGACATTTGTTTTGATAATATTTGACAATCAAGTTGATAATAAATATTTACAATACATACCCTCATTAATAGAATTTAATAATTATAACAATATATTCTAACACTTGTAAACAATATGAATGTTAAGTATTTTACGGTTGATATAGTATATCCTTAGCGAGGCTGATACTTTATTCAAATAGGTTATAATTAATTAGAAACAAACTCCACTCAGACCCTTTTATTTATATATTATAACACAATTCTTCTTATAATGAAAACTATATCATATAATAAGTCCAGCGCGTGAATAATAATTATATTTTCACTGTATAATAAAAGTAAACGATGATAATTGTTTATTTGTTTTGTTATTTAAAAATATGCTTTATTTTACCAAATTTATATAATTATAAAAAAATATTAGATTTTCCTTGAGATTTAAAATCTCAATGTTCGTCGTTGTTTTGTATTTTTATTAACCCTCGACTAAAAAGAGGGGTGTTATAAGTTTGACCTGTCGATCTGTGTATCTGTGTAACTGTGTATCTGTCTGTGGCAAATATCGCGGCCAAAAGCGTGGACGGATTTGAATGTGGTTTTTTTAATCGAAAGCTATGCTCGTCGAGATGGTTCTTATTCACGTTTTACTCGAGCGGGGGAGAGGTTCTTATGCAATAATTAGCTGTTTGCGGCCAAACGTGTGGACGAAATTGAATGCAGTTTTTTTTAATCGTAAGCTATGCTCATCGATATGGTTCTTATCTATATTTGATTGGAATAGAAATACATAGTCGTCTCCAAGATATTCACGTTTTATTCGTGCGGGGAGAGGTTTTTATGCAACAATTAGCTGTTCCCAGCGGCTTCGCCCGCGCTATATAAGACAAAAAGCCTGGTTATGAAATGCCAAATGGTTTTTACACTTACTTACTCAGGTAAAGTACTTTATAATGGATAGCTGTTGCCCGTGACTACGTCCACGTAGACTGTAATAATATATTTATATGGCTTATGATCGTAGTCTAAATCAGTAGTAATAATGTAAATCCCTTCATCATAGTGTTATAAGTGATTGTAAATCATTTTAACTCTAAATGTTTATATTTATTAATATTCGTATATATGAAACGTACCTATCTACCTACCCATATGAAAAAGTCTTGAATCATGTTACTTAATACATTTATAAATTATTACATTGTCGAAAGTTTCACGTGGATCCTTATTTTATTAAATATAATATATATATATATATATATATATATATATATATATATATATATATATATATATATATATTATATTTAATAATATTATATATAATGTAGGATTCTAATGGTAAAAGATTTTTTTTTAAATAGGTTCCGTAGTTTCGGAGCCTATTCAATTCAAACAAACAAACAAAATTTCCTCTTTGTAATATTAGGATAGATTAATAGAAATACTTAAACAATTGAAAATGTAAAATCAAATGAAATATATACACTATCAACGTACGTACAACAGTCCCCCGACGCAACAACTTCAATAAGTACATAATAGTATTTATTTTATTCTTTTAAGAGGTCTTTTTGTATCGGGGTTTTTTTTTAATTTTAAACTTTTTTTTTTATTTTTAAATAAAAATTTGAAAAGCTATAGCTGATCTTTCTAAAATCAAAAATCCCTCGTTGGAAAGCTATTAAGTAGATATAAAAAACCTTACTTAAACCAGTCATAAATATTCAACCAAACTAATACCAAACGAGCAGTTTAGAGCCAACCATTCATGTTTCCACCAGATGCAACGCCTCACGGAGCACATGTTATCAGGGGCCACTATGAAGGCCAAGAAGTATAGGACAGGAGCGCTCTTCCTCGATGTAGCTAAGGCGATCGACAGGGTCTGGCACAATGGACTGGTATAAAAGCTATACCAGTTCAAGGTGTCGGACAGACTTGTACTCATCATACGGGACTACCTGTCGAATCGCTCCTTTCGCTACATAGTGGAAGGCGTTTTGTCAACCCCCCGCCCCATTAGGGCGGGTGTCCCCCAGGGTTACTGAACCCATCCTGAACTGTCTCTCACCCATCCTCTACTCCATCTACGCTAACGATATTCCTAGGCTGCGATCTAAGGTTCACCTTGCCATGTACGCGGACGATACCGCGCTTTACACGTCCTCTAAGGATCACTGGAAGGTATACCAACGTCTCCAATCCGCAGTCGACTCCCTCGAGAGTTGGCTGCGGAAATGGCGGATCGAGGTAAACCCTGAGAAGAGTGTTTCGGTGCTCTTCGAACAGGGCCCCCAAGGATCCTCTCGCGAATCAAACTCTGATTAATTTTACTATAAAATACCTTGGAAAGACAAGGCAAAATACCTAGGAGTATCGTTAGGTAGAAAGCTAGTTTTCGCTGCGCATATTAGGACCGTTCGTAGCAGTGCGGCCTACGTATTAGATTGTTTATATCAGCTGTTAGGCAAGCGGAGTAAAATGTCCCTTCGCAATAAGGTGACACTTAGCAAAGCTAGCATACGTTCAGTCATGTCCTCTGCGAGTCTCGCTTTTACGCACGCTAATCTGAAACCCTTTCAGGTGATTCAAAACAGGTTTGGACGGATTGCAACCTGGCGCCGTGGTTCGTTTGCAACATCGACCTCCATAGAGACTTAGGCCTTCCGACCATAGCTCAGTATTTCAAGGGGCTTTCACAAAAGTACTTTGAACATGTTGAATAACACCCGAACCCACTGGTGGCTGATGCCGCAGAGTATAGACCTCGTAAGACTACTTGTGTCAGAAAAAGAAGACCCAAGTCGGTACTCATTGACCCCGACGACGCGTTTACAGTAGGTAATATGGTGCGCGTAGGCATAAGGGACACCACACAACATACAGACACACACCGTCTATACCGGTATAGACGAGGTCCCAACTGAGTAAGTGCTCCGTTTCTCTGGCGTTCTGCCGTCGGAGGACACTAGCGTCCTCCGACGCTCTTAGCTTCCTTCCTGACAAACGACGCCCCGAGCCGAGGTCCGTGTGTCACCTGAGACGCCCTCGGGACGTCGTTCCCCATAGGGTCTCATCTGCCCCCCTGCCCCCCCCCCCTTCCCTTTTAAAGACCTACCGGCTCCCAGGGTAACGCTGTAATAGCCGACAGGGCTAACAGCACAGACACGAACAAAAAAAAAAGGGAAGCGAAACAAGCTTCAATCTGATATTCAGCATATAAACTAGAAAAAATATAAAAAACTATTAAAAATAAAAAATATTTTTGTATAAATTTAGAAGTGACTGTAATTAAAGTTACAATTGTAGACAAAAATAGTTTCCAAGAATACTTTGGTAGCTTCAAGCTTAAATTGTAAGTGAAAATGGTCGAAACGTTGGCATCCAGGCATCCATACTTTTTATTTGAAATCCATTCCAAAAATTATTAATGCCAAAAAGAATATTTTTTACAATTTACTTTGTCTAATTAACCATTTCAACCATAGTACAATAAAATATATTATTCCAATCATTACAAAGTCACATCAGTAAACCTTCTCCCTTTTTAAACACTTCAGTCTTAACCCAAACAATCAAAAGGTTAATCCACCGGTAACTTAAGTTGAATTTAATTATTAAGAATGTACAAATATTTAGACACAAATGAAGTCCTATCTTGATTATTATCAAACAAATTATTCTTTAATTTTACTATAAAATATTATAATAAATCGCAATTAAATAATTGATCTTATTTGATGTTTTTGAAACATTTTCATTAGATACCAGTACCACAACATTTTTCACAATTTGTATTCTATTCACAGATATTTTAAGAATTAATTCACTACTTTAATTCAAACACTTTCTTGAAATTATTAACTTATTTGTTTAAAGTTTACTAAAGAAAAAATAAATATGTTCAAGTTTTCTTAATTGCTATAATTCCTTCATATGACACATATCAGAACTCAAAGAAAATAAATAAAATATACATTACTGATAATAAGGGAATTAACGAACCAAATACAAATAAAATAAAGCGAACCTTTGATTCCGTATTTGAGTTCGTTACAGCTTACTAGGACTGGACATTGGAGTTACTTTTCTAACTGTATGTAAGAATGTTATTAAATTAGACACTGACCTGTTTATATAAGGTAAATAAAAGAAACGGAAGTTTTTATAATTATACAAATAATTAAATAATAGAAAAACCAATTACTTAAAGTATTAACAGACATCTATTCTCATTAATGTTATGAAAAGTGATATTATTAAACTGTATAATTTTATTGTTTTTAAATATAATATATTTTTACAATTTATACGTCAATCATTATAAAACCATTTAGATATGAAAAACATTTGCGCCCAAAACGATTTTTAGTTCGCTTCACTAATCTCATCGAGGGTTCCATTGTGATTCACAAATATCATTTAAAAAACAAATATTGTTATTGACAGCGACAAGAGTCTTGTTTGAAGTCAATAATACGAGGAATATTCTCTGATATTAATATATTAGAATTCTTTGTTTTATAAAATCTTCATACGATTGTTATTTTCTGAATTATTCCATTAACTTTAACAGTACAGAAATCTAGAAATAAATTTATCAAAATTCTCCATTCTTCACCTTTTATTAATATATTTTTTTTTTTAATTAAATAAGACACTTTTTTTTTCAGACAATTCTTTATAAATAAGTTTTGAAAACATAAACAAATAATTGTTAGTCATATGATTTTTTTATGTAAGCAATATTTTTATTTGTTGTTATACCTATATTGTTTTAAATTTCAACCCGTCGGAAACGATGACAGTTTTTATAAGAAATATTTTAAATTCAATATTAGTATAATATGGATATACTACTACTACTACTACTACTCCTGTATTTACTATATATTAAAATTATAGTTTACGACATGTTTGCAAAATAGTAGTGTTAGTCGTCACTGAGATAGTAAAGTATGGACAGACAAATAGTCACAGCAAATAATTTAATTTGATTGTAGGCGGTTTAACACTTTTTTACATGGAAAAGAACAAACAGTATTATCTCGAAATTTCACAGTTATGATACAACGAATAGCAATATTAATAAAATTATTGAATCCGAACAAAGTTTAAACTGAAGATATAATATCTATTAAAGATTACTAACCTAAACTACATTTAAAGTTAACACAAAGCATAGGTACATCTACTTGTTTCTGTATGGAAATCGAAACAACAAATTGTTCAACAATAGTCCGATTTCCAATTCTCGAGCATTCTTCGTACGGTCATTTATGCTTTGGAGTTAGTAAAACGTTGTCTCAAGATAAAGTTTATTTGATGATCTAGATATTTGTAGTGTCAATTCCAATGAATAGCATTGAAAATGCTTATCTCCTCTTATTGGATGTATAGTTATGTTTTTGACCATTTTATGTATAATGGTAATTTTGTCATAGTTTAGTAATAACATTTAGTTCAATAGAACAGAAATATATTTTCTGGTAAATAATTACACACCATTTTTGGATCTAGTTTTGGAAATCGAATCCTGAAACAGTGGTGATTGATAGAAGGTGTACGCATTTCCGTTAAAACATCAGTTTAACAAGATATATAATTAAAAATCAATTGTTTTTAAATAACTTTCGCTAACAATGTTGATCTAGCTAGAGGTTAGTGAATGTGATTGCTGTGACGAAAGTCACGATTCTTAATTTTAGATTTTTTGTGAGATCCATCCCCTCCATTCCAGTCTTGTTTGTTCCCTTTTTTTCATTTGTGAAGCAAGTTATTAGATTTTTACCCAAGGCTTAAGTTATTTGAATATCTATATCTAAATTAATATTTAATCTTAATATTATTATATATTCAATACAAACCATACATGTCTCTGTTTCTGTACTGTTGAACATATACCGATTTCAGATCGCCTAAAGCTTATTTCACACGGCTATTTACACGTTTGACTTAGTTAGAAGTTGCCTCGAGGTATAGTTTATTTTATGATTTAGATATCTGTAGTGTAATGGAATAAAGAATTGGTGTTACTTACTTCTTGTTATATATGCTATATCTTTATTATTGACATTGTAAGTTTAAGAGTAGTTTTATTGTAGTTTATTTTAGTAGTAAGTCTGATTTTGTGTCGTGTTGTTGTGTTTTAATTTGTTTTTTTTTTATTTTGTGTTACTGAAAGGTTATTACGTAGAATCTTTAAATGATGATTATTTTCTATATTGCTAGATGTATTTAAATTTAAACCTAAAATACACAATATTTCGTCTCATGTCATAAAACATGAAGACGAATCAGGTTTTTACAGTCTTATTTAATATTAAAATAAATGTCTGTTCGTGCGTGTGAAATGAACCTTATGACATTATGAGTTAAAAAAATATTAGGTATATTCTATATTTTGTTACATATTTTTCTTTTTGTCGATAATAATTGTAGGTACTTTCTGCACTACAAAGAAATTAAATTGTATGAAACTAAATTAGACCAACATTATATATTATTTATGTTATAACAATTATTTTTTATAAAGCCTCCTGTAACAAAGTCTTGAATTATTATTATATACGCATATAATACATTTATTATTTTTTTATTATTATTTATATACTTACAAAGGCTACCTTTCTAGCTTATTTGTGGAAAAGAACCGACGAGATTCTGGATAACTTTTTAACTTTTTTATAAATTACAATTATATGTAATATTGAATCTTTGATTAAAATTATAATTGCTATGTAAGAAAAAAATATAATTAAAGCCGTAGTACCCAAAAGAAGACCTAGAGTAACCAACCACGGGTCTATTAGTTCCAACCAGCACAAACATAAAATATAACTGACTATTTAACTATATTATCACTTTTCTTTTATTATATTATGTATAAGAAGGTATAAAATATTTTGAAAAAAAATTCTGTATAATCAAAAATATTTCGAAAAATTTGATTAAAAACTTTCGTCCGTAGAAACTCTATCAAAGTAGATTGAACTTAAAAGTAACTTAACAGAAGAAGTTTGGAAATTGATAAGCAGTTTCAATAACCACAAGTAATAATTGAATTAGGTTGAGTTTAATTTCTGACGGGATAATGGTGATTGAATTAGGAGAAACCACTTTACCTTTCCATTGTTCAAACTAAATTCATTAGCTAATGTTTGAACATCGTGTACCTAACAATAAAATTTATTGAAATAGTATATATCTGCTTTGTTGTTATTCTGTTTCTTTAATAACAATCTTTTCTAGTAAAAAAAAATCCATGAAAACTTGATACAAGCGTCGAATAATAAAAGATTAAAAGTTGTGTAAATAGGTTCTATATAATTTACTGATATACAAAACTTACAGATAAGTATTTAATTACTGATTTGAAACTCTCAAAAACAATATTGATTTTCCAATAAACATCGTAAAAGATTTTGCAGGAATAGTTCTAAAGACATTTTTTATTACTATTAATTTAAATCATAAGGTGAAATTAGGTTTAACCTTATCTATTTATTTTTAAGCGGTGTCAATATTTCAGGCTTACTTATATGAGAGGCTCCCCCGGTGACGCTGTAATAGCCAACAGGGCTAACAGTATAGACAAAAAAAAAAAAAAAACTTATATGAGAGAGTGACTAATCTTTACAGCATTGCACGGATTCACCGAGTGGTACCAGCTTCATCGTATTATATATAACTTGTGTATATAACTATGTATCGTAAATTATATATAAGCTGTATTTGGGACTGTCCAAACAGATGTAGTTTTAAGAACCCCATTTAAACGCCTATTTTTATTATCTACGATCCTCTTTTAACTTTACATTTTATATTCACCTACTAACACGAGTAAAATACACCAATTAAAATACTTACTAAAATTTAAAATAAACCTATTTTTAGTAGTGCAAGATATTTAAATAAATCATAGAGACATTACGTTGTTATACCATACTTTTTTCGATCGTTTCCTGCGTTGTTTTCCGGCGGTGTTTGTCTTACCGGGAACAGTGAGCTCTACAGTATTATGCTTTTACGAAAGTACAGGAATGTCTGGTTTGAGTAAAAAAATAACTTGTCCTCAAAGCTTTTGTATTGGTTATCATACGTATCCATCGTGAAGTCCTATTAGGGGTAGCTTCTAAAATAGAAATAGGCTGTTATTTCGATTTTTGAGGCAAACATTATTCTACGAATTCTACAGATCTTTATAAAGTAAAAGATACGTGTCAAATATTATACATCAGTTACTTATCAGTTTTTATCTGTTAACAGTTACTAGACTTTGACGGAATTAATATCCAATTTTTAGACTAACATTGAGCAGTCAGTTTTTGGGTTTACAGCTTCGGTACTTTTAAGATTCCCATGGTATAACTACAGACCAAAGTGGTTTATAAATATATAAATAATGTTAAGATATTATTTATAACACATTTTGGTCTGTAATTTTACTTAATTTCTAAAATCTATTTTTATTCCTTATTATAATTTCCAACTATTTAGGCATTTTCAAGAACAATTCAATCTTTAAGAATTTAGATTCTTATTATTTGAATTGTACTTGAAAATGGCTAAAAAATTGGAACCGATGCAAAGAACTTTCTTGCAATTATTAATCTTAATTAATTTTCTAAATTTAAACTGTACATTTATGTCGCATTAAATTCGAATTAAAAACAATATAAATAAAAAGACTTCCTCTGACTGATAGATCTATAAACGTAAAACACCGTTGTAGTTAGGCTAGTAGTTATAACAGTAAGTTCGTCTTAACACGTAAAACACAGGAGTTATTTTTTTTTTTAGCTATAAGTATATCTTAGAAATAAAATAAAAAAAGAATCAGTAAATGTGCAATAAGTAACCTCTTAGCAATCTTTTGCAAACAAATGTTTTACTTGTGTTTTGAGTAATATCAGATATTCATCTCCATTCCTGCCTTTTCAAGTGAACGAAACTACTTGCAATTTATATCTCCGTTGAAACGCAACCTGAATTTGAAACACTTCAAATACTTCAAGCTCAGTGATGTCAATACTTCGATTAAAACACGGCTCTGGCCAATACCTTTGTCATAAGGAAATACAATTTGATATGTGAATCAAATCTTCTTAACATTAAGTAATATATCAGTTAGTACAGATTGTTCTGGTTGTATTATATTAATTTTATTTATATAAAAACTATCTATAAATCTATGTTATTATTTAAATCTTTAGGCTTTTTTGTATTTTTATTTAATTTGCGACAATTTTTCGTATCGTACCCAATCGTTTTTCTAATGGTTTCAAAAATCATTTCACGCTAAGATTATTCGAACACTTAAATTTTTATTTTTTTTTCTGTCGAAAACACGTTTAAGTTTGATGTTTTGCAAGACACAGAAAACTACGTACTAAACTACGTACTGGATATAATTTTTACTCAACTGTTAGCAAGCAGTCTTTGTATTAAACATCGTAGAATTTTCAATTAATACTAAAATATACAAAGTACGCAATTAATCCCAAACTTCTCAAGAGCTAAACTTGTAATACTTGGCACATCTGTCAGAGATGTATAAACAAATTATTATAGCTTGGATTTATTTTACTTCAGAAACTTACACAAAGCTTTTTCCGCCAAAGTATTATAAGTTCTACAAATCACATGGGTTAGGATTTTGAAAGAAGCCATATAAATTATAACACCTCCATCCTCATAAAGACGATTTTGAGTTTATATGTGGAATGCAATATTCATTGAAGTTATTTTCCAGAGGTCACAGATGAACGAGTCCTTTAAAGATTATTAACATTTTTCATTCTGTGTGAATAAAGTAACCTAACTTGACAAAACATATCTGTACACAATTTCAAATATATGTATATTTAATAAACTCGGTGCTTTTTTTTAAGTTTTTTAGTTTGGGTTAGTACTTCTACATACAATACAATAATTTCTACGCCATTCTATTTAATTATTCTACATACAATAATTTCTACGCCATGTTTATTAATATAATATGTTTACTGCCCTATTTCTAATGGACTTTCCAAATTCATAAATAACAATGTTTAGTAAAAATTCTAATTTAAATATAATATTAAATATATTAATTTTATTTGTATAAAATTTACTAAAGAAAAAAATATATGTGTTCTACTTTTTTGACTGCTATAACTTATCGATTTATATCAGAAATCAAAGAAAATAAATAAAATAACTGTTACTTATAATAAGGTACTTTTCGAACAAACTACAAATGGAATAAGTCGGACCTTGATTGCGTGTTTGAGTTTGCTGCAGCTTACCAGGATTTTCCTTTGATATAGGAGTTTCTTTCTAACCACTTGTAAGAATGTAATTAAAAGAAATCACTGAGCTACTTATATAAAGTTGACTTAAGTAAGTTAAAAAATGAAAGTAAATATTTAAATAGAACAACTTTAATCTTGTCAGAGTGAACTACTTAAAACTAATCTCAAACTCAAAGTAAAAAGCGTTAAATACTGACAATAATACACTGCAATTTATTGTCGTAAAGCGTAAACAAGATTATAAAAATTCATATAATTAGCTTGTAAAATTGTATAAGCAAATTTTTTTATTCTTAAAGTAAGTTTCAATCAGGGAGAAAACTGTTTGATGTTTGTCTTAACAATATCACAATATGAAAGTTATTCCGTAGGTGAAATTAGCTAAAGGTTGAAAAATCGGTTAGAAATAGGATTTGCATAATAATTGACTGAAACCATTTTGTAATCAATAATAATATCAGAACAATTTACACAAATTGATTTAACCCCTAAGTAAGCAAATTATTTATTTGGATGCAAATTATTTATTAAATGCTTGTGTTAAGGATGTTAGACGATACAAATACATAGAAATACACATTATTAACACTGCGAATATCTTGAATCGATCAATCTCAGAAATACAAACATCTATGCTGATCACATAAATGCTTGTCCCTGTCGGGAATCAAACCCGAACCCCATTGCACCGCTATAGGTTAGGCATCTACGCTAACCTCTCGACCAACAGGCGGTTGATCAATTATATTTATAACGAAAGAAGGAGGATACTTTTTATCAAATAACTTATCAACATTAAGAAACAAAATATATAAATGAAAAATACATTAGTAATCACCATAAAATCATTTAGGTATCAAAAACATTTCTGGCATTATAGATATAGATATTAGATATAGATATTAGATATTTTCTATTATTTACTCTAATAATAATTAAATCTAGTAATAAATAAATGAAATTCTTATCAATTTTTTCAGCATTACTTATTTAATTTACATATTATTTTGTAAGAATTTTCTTCCAGACAGTTCTATGTAAATAAGTTCTGAAAACGTTTTTTTTTGTCAAACTGTCATCCCAGTAAAATACTTCTCGTATCTATGGTGATTGTTGCAATATACAATTCAGGAGACGCGAGTTGATTTAATAGACATGATGGGGCTTCACAGGGTTATGACGGATTCCATTAGAGAAAGATTTGTTTTTCAAGATCAATGAGTGAATTATACTAAATAGTAGTACTGTCTAGACATGTTTGTAAAGCTAGTATTTTAGTAGTAACTAAGATGGGATTGAATATATACAGAAATAGTTACAGCAAATATTTACCATAGATTGTTTGTGGTTTATTCTTTTCTTCCTGGAATAATACAAAAATAACAGTAAGGTCGAAAATAACAGTAACGACGAAATAAGGAAATAAAATTTTTATCCGAACTAAATTTACACTTGAGAAATATTATCTATTTAAAAATTACTAAGCTAAATTACGTTTAAAGCCAACACAAAACATAGGTACGTCTACCAGTTTCTATATGGAAATCAAAACAACAAAATGTTCAATAATAGTACGATATCCGATCACCTCGAGAATTCTTCGTACGGCCATTTATGCTTTTGAGTTAGTTAAACGTTGCCTCAAGATATAGTTTATTTGATGATTCAGATATTTGTAGTATATTGGAATAGGATTTAAAATACTTATCTCCTGTTATTGGAGATATAGTTATGTTTTTGACCATTGTATGTATAAGGGTAGTTTTGTCCATCCATCCATATCGATATTTAGATATCATATTTTTACGTTACAATCGCTTCCATTTATGCAATTACTAGAAATTATAATAGAAATATTGTTTTTGTTTTTCATTTCTTAGTCCTTAATAAATCATTTAATGTATTTGTTTACATTTTTTTAATGAGGCAGTCTTGTTAGCGTCGGTGTGTAAGTATGTCACAGGGTCACATGTTGAGAACAGTTTTATAGGGTTAATTTTAAAGAAAGTTTTTAAACCTCTTTTTTATAAATTAACTATATAATTAGTATTTAACTTAGAATAAAATTTTAAGAAATTTATCATGTTGTTACATGTTTTTCATATATATAATACTTTTTTATTAGTTTTAAAGTCGGTTTTTTAACATATCTGACGTTTTGAAAATAAGTCTTATACATAAATAATCTTTTAAAATGAGTTTAATTGAGATGACAAACATATTCAAATGTGAAAGTAAACCATTGCTCAAAAACTTTTACAAGCCATGAACGCGGGGGTACGATGTCTTTAAATGAAGTCAAGATATCGGTGAGGGAGCTACGGCTGTACGTTTCTTTAGATAAATCTCTGAGTATCCAGTATGTTTGCATAATATAAGCATTGAAGCAAGACAGAATGCTCATGAAGAAACTACATCAGTGGAAGTTTTAGGTCTTATCAGTTAGAAACTTGACCAGTATGATAACTTACAGAATAATTTAGTTAGAATCGATGCTGTAAATATATAGCGAGTAGCAATTTGTTCCGCTACAAAAATACACACGCTATATAATACCATTTCTTAAACCACTTACTTAATAATTCAGAGCAAAAATGAGCGCTATGTCAATTAAACGTATTTCATTGAGAAAAAACAAACGTCTAGAACAGATCTTTCAAAAGACCCTCATAATTCCGAAACGAGGGCATCTGAAAGTGTTTTTTCATTACTTTCATCTCACTTACCAGAAGTATGCTATCGTAATTGGAATCTGTCGCTGTGAAAGGCAGCGAGGTAAAACTGTACCGCCCGTACATCCTTAATCCATATCTTTAATCCATTGGTCAATCAGGTCATTAACCCTATAAATTGTCGAACATATGTTTGAACTACTAGCTTAATGTTTAAACTTGTAAAAGCTCAGACGGAAGCATGTTATATTTCTTAAAATATTAATATGTACAGCTAGTCTAAATCTAATTATTAAAATGCCATATTTTTTTTCTATAAGATATTTTTTATGAAATTTATGACTTTTTTAACACGGTTTTGTTAGTATCAAGTTTATGTTTGTTTGTTTGTTTGCTTATAACCGACTTTTTCGAAAGCGTTTTTATTTCAATTTCCACAGACCGATTTTGTTTAAACTTTGTACATATATCAAGGACCGAAATAAATTAATAATTTGATGAGATTATGTTATTATCCTGATTAGGATTTTCAGGATTAATCATAATTATCTTTTGTCTAATTTCCCACGGATTGATTTTGTCCAATCTTTTTACACGTATCAAGGACTGATGGTAAATTAATAATTCGATGAGATTATCTCATTATCCTGATTAGGATCACCAGGATTAATAATTATTTTACAGAACTTTTTTGCATGAAAGTTTATTAAACTCTTCTTATTATATTTCTAATTATTTTTTCAAGCATTTAAATAAATACTAATTGAATTTCATCACTTAAAATAGTAAACATGAACATTCGCTGACTAACATATTAATATACTCGCTTTTGTGATCATATTACTATAATATATATAAAATATAACTTTTTTTTAGAAAAAATCGTTGCTGAAATTGAAATATTTATAATTAAAAAAATGCTTTTTTTAATCATCTATTAGATTGATATGTATTACATTTTCAAGTAGAATTTATTAAGATCTGTTATATATTTTAAAATGTATGAGATATATATCGAATTACCTTGAAAGGTTAATAACTTGGCAAATTATTTAAGTTACCGATAGTAAACACAAACATATATCGGCTAAAAGATTAACGTTTGAACTTTCATGACAAATTGAACTAAAATTGAAAAAATAAATATAGTTCAAAAAAACTAAAAAACTGCTTTAAAAATGTATGGAACTAAAAGGTAAAGTTAAAAATGTATGGAAAATAACGTGGGGCGCCTTGTACCATATCTCTAGTTTCATTTTTGAACTGTACTTTGATTTAATTTACCTATTGGAACAGTCAAAAATTGTAAAAGGCAATTTGCAGTACAATAAATAGGTAAGATTAATTAAAGCAGACGAAGTCGCGATTAAAAGATAGTAAAAAATAAATGTACCGTTTCGAAACTGTTATTCATTAAAATTTATTTTTGTTATGTGAGTTGTAATTGAAAAACTTCACTAGAAATCGACATGGTTACAAAATGTTCATTCATATTAATTTATACCTTAAAATTTGGATTCGAAAGTCGTTTTTCTAATGTTTTCATGAAACCATTTCACTAACCATATAATCTATATCACACGAACATTTATTTTGTTTTATTTTTGTTCAAATAATGAAAACACAATAAAGTGTGACTTCCTAAAAAGTTGCAGGTAACCCGTAAATACGGTCTGTAATTTGTATTCAACTAAAGCAGATCTGGTATCGAACATGCTTTGTTTTCTCAATTAAGTTTCAAATATAATGAGTATGCTATGAATTCTCAACTCCTTAAGAGCCAGACTTGTAACACATGGCACATCTGTCAGAGATGAATATATTATTATAGTTTGGATATGTGCTACATAAGTGAAACACATTCACAATTATATTTATCTGACATATTCTCTATCTACGTCTTATTCTATTATATTAAGTAATGTCAGCCATTTATAATTGAAGCGACTCGTACTGTGAATAATAAATAGCTCTTTAAAATCCCTTTTTATTAATATTTTACTATCTTACACAGCGCGGACTCAATTCACGTAGACATGGAACGATAGGAACCCTTTCCTATCGTTAGACCATATTATTTTTATGTCCCTACGTTGCCTATGAGTAGTTTATTAGCATTCTTTATAAATGTATATTTTATTTAGTAATTACGTTGTAGTAACACTCTTCTACTGTTCTAAGACTTGACGGTTTTAATAATTATTGAGTAAATATTGTTGTTGTTACTGTATAGGTATATTTAAGGTTACTTGAAACAAAATTACATGCATATATATTTAGATTACCTGTAAAAGTAACGAAAGACGTATTAATTAGTCTATTTCTCTACATTATTCACATTTATTCAAAAAATGAGTAAAATGTCCGAAATATCAATTAAAATATATTTTATTTATCACAACAATCATTCATCGATATAAAAGTTAATTTTATGGTTTATTAAGTTTGTTCACATGATATTTTTACTCAAGACAACAAAGAAATATTAACCGCTACTTAATACTTTTCATACTTGTTGAAAACTTAATAATTAATTATCATAACTCTTTTATTGAAATAAATATATATTTATAACAAATATAGATTTTCCTCACTTACTACAAATTTCAATGTATAAAGAGAACAGCAAGAGCTGTCAAACTTCTTGTTATATTAATATTATTTTTATCCTTTTTAGTGAGAGGGTTCTTTGTGCCAGTTTTTTTTTTGCTTTTTTAAAGTTATTTTATTAGAATTAATTAAAGAATATTAATATATAAAATATTATACTAAATGAACCTACGAATACATATTAATTTCCAATAGTTTAAGTATTAACTATCAATATTGCTTAAAAACCTATTACCAACACCAATAAAAACTCAATATTTTTAAGACGACTGCTTTTATTTTGACTAAACATAGTTAAGAACCGTCTTAAAGGATCAGACTTTCGATTAAAAAAAACTGCAATAAAATCCGTCTACTCGATTGGCTGCAACAAGGCCACAGACAGACACTCAGATACACAGATACACACGTTAAACTTATAACATTCGTCTTTTTGGGTCAGGAGTTAATAGATAGTGTATTATCTAACTCAGTTTCGAGCGTCAAATATATTCACCACATATTAAATCATCTATGGTGAGATTAAGTTAGACCCAAATATAGAGACAGTCAAAAGCATAGTATGTTTTTATAAATCTATATAAAATCCAATAACAATATCCAGCTTTGGCTAGGGATTTCCTGTTCACAGCCGAACGGAGAATTACAGTCGATACCGAGATCCGACTCAATTATTTGTACAAGTTATTGTTTTCCAGACTTTCATATTGTTGCATTGATATAAAAAATACCCTTACATTGTTGTTAGAAGTTATTTTTAACACGCTTTTATTAGTTTCACGTGTATGTTTGTTTGTAACCGATTTTTCGAATGTGATTTTGTCTCATTTCCCATGGACCGATTTTATACAAACTTTGTACACATAGTAAATTAATAATTCGATGAAATTATCTCATTATGGTGATTAGGATTTCCAGGATTAATAATTATTTATATTATAACTTTATAAGAAAAAACGTGATAATTAAGTAACTTTGCTATTCACTAAACTATGACTTTTTTTGATAATAAGTTTCTCTCACATAAATAAATTATAATATTTATAATATTTTAAATATATATTGTATTAGAATTTATATTAATTACGAAAATCTTTCCAAACTAAGAACTCATCAAAACATCAAATTTTACCAAAGTTTCAGAAACTTGCTTCTGTTTTACATTTTTATTGACTTCGTATTTTATTAATATTTTAATGGACATTCCCTTAAAAAATAACTTTAATTATCTTCTAAGTTTTACTATTATTTCTTACTTTACTTTTTTAACTTTCATCAGATTTTGAGATAAAAGTTGATGAGTCAGTGATTCCAATTATTTGATATAAAGATTATTGCAGCAAAAAGATTTAACATATTTGAAGAATTGATCGCATTCGCCATAGTAACATCGACTTACATCTTATTTTATACAAAAAGTCAAGCTATAAACTTACTTAGTAACTTCAATTACTAATAATTTATTATTATTTCTATATCATGTATGAACTTTTACTCTATTCTGTTATTTAAATGCTTCATTGTTAATTACCATAAAAATAATAGTACATTATTGCAAAGGCAGCGAAATAGGCAACTGCAGGTCGAAAAAAGCCTTTTACGTAATAAATTGAAATAATATTAAAAGTTATATAGCTCAATTTTCCTTTTGATCTTGCTGGAAGCAGGTTTTCCATAGCTAATTTAGATTTCCGATCATAAATCTGGTGGAGTGCAGTGTTCATTTCATTTTCACTTTTAGAATCATTGCAACTCATTTTTAATTATTTATTACCAAAATAATAACGTACTCCGGTTTACCGCCATTTTTTTTTAGTTTTTGTCGAAAGGTTAACGCTTCTGTGGCTTTACAGCAAAGAGAACGCAATGTGTACGATAGATGAAAGAGTTATAAATTCAAACAGCACACCGTTTCATACAACATTACCGGCGCGCTCTTCGTTCCAAATTCAAAGAACGCGCCGGGAAGTGATTTTGGTTTTTCAGTCTACGTAAATGTGATACTTCGCGTGTTCTATATAAGTTAAGGACATTATTTCCGCGCATGTAGAAAAAGATTAAGAAAAATACCTTTACGTTATTCTTGCCTTAACATGATACATACATATTTTTTGTTATTTTAAGAGTATTACCATTTAAAACTTGCTCTCCAACAAAATAAAAAATTTCGTACAGTTTATTTTTAAGGTCTAAAATGGATATTATTCATAGGATACTAGCCTGCTCGTAAAATACAAAACATATAAAGCCGCGCTTACATTGTGGTCTAGTAAATTCAACTTTATCCCCGTATGCGAAGTGAATTGAAAAGCTATAGAGTTTTCGACGAAGACGAATAAGTATGGAACTATATTGTACAATATTTTTATCCAACTGAATAAAAATGTTTTGGTATCATAGATTCTTCTTCATAACTATTAAAAGAATCTAGCTAGACTAGTACAAATAGCTTTTTTAAACAGTTATAAAATTATAATATTGTAATAATAATCATTAGCATTCATACTTAAAACTGAAACATATATATTTTGAAGAAATTAATGCTATATAAAGATCCGTTATCCTTATTTTTCTTATTGTATAATATATTTTTTTATAAATATTACATTAAAAGGCTTTGAAATAAAATACTACTATATATATAATACATATAGTGTTTTGGAATAAACTTTATATCTGACATTAATAAATCAACTTTCTAAAGTATGTTTGTTCTTAACTCTTGAACTAATTGCGAGCTTTCTTATAAGACGTGATGAGAAAACGAACTAGTTCCAGTTTACTAAAGCATCGTGCACAATGTTTATAAGTAAAGAAGTTCATATGGTAGCGTAAAATTTGTTTATATAATGATTTAAATATATTTTTACAGTTTTTTGTTTACTATATTTATCTTTTAATTACAAATAAAGTTTTGAGGTATGTCTAAGTCTGTACATAACACATTGCAATTAAGTTTATTGAGAAAACAATAATATGAGGTAGAGATTCACCATCTTTCATATTGTAATAGTTACAAAATGAACATATTAAGTCTCCTGTGTCTTTTCCTCCAACTAATTAGTTGCCTGGAATTGCTCGTTAGCGATAACGCTGCCAAATTTGTACCTTTTTTTTATTTGTTTTCTGTAATTTTTGTAATTGTTGATCTGGGAGTACCATAAAGAATATTATTATTATATTAGTAAACCAAAATATGGCAAATAATCTCAAATACCTAATTTGCCGTCCGTCCGTAGCTAGTGAAATTTTGTTTCAATTGTATTATATATGTATATATTTTGAATAAGTATTCCTAACGTAAATATAATATGAAAACTAAACCTTTAGGTATTAGTGTTTTTCGAAACATAAGGGATATGAAAATAAAATTGTCAAGACCATATAATGTATCAGGTAAATTCAAATTCGAAAGTATTACTAAATACATAATATTGTTACTTTTGCAGATGTAGGGGAAGTTTTAATGCAAAGAGATAGAGAAGAGATATTTCCATTGTCATACCAGGGCTTATCGCTGTTATAACTTTACAGAACTAGATTTAGAGTTGATTAGCCGTTTCAATAACCAAAAGTGATTATTTAATTAATATTAATTTTCATTTCTGTTGAGATAACTAGATAATTCTGTTTTAAGATAATCACGTATGAAAATATGTATGTTAAGATATTTATTTTTATAAATATAGATTAAAAATAAACCAATAGTTTGAGAAATTCGAATCCACGACCTTTTGAACTCATGTTGTTTTACTAAAATAAATTGTATTTCATCAGTAAAAATTTGAATACTTAATATATTTTCCATACATTACTATTTGAATGTGCTGTTATTATTTTCTGCAGTTACATAAAAATTACCTCCTATTTTTCAATTTGATTTTGGACATTGATTATAATTTTCCTACAAAAACACTATTGTAGCGTTCTACAATTTTTTTTTATTTTTATTTATGTTGACCAGAGCTTCTACGACAGCAGAGTCTGTCTGAGTCCTGTCTTTTATGGCCAACTTATCTTATACTCTACAATGTTGTAAAGTGTCGCCTTTATTGCTCGCCTGAACAATGTACCCGTCACCTCATCCTCGCTGTCGGTAAAATACGCTCAGCTCTTGGTATGACGCGACACTGCTACGACAGCACGGGGAACAGTATTCTGCAATTGCATCTTACTCTTGGGGTTAATGATAAAAATCGAATCAAAACTGAGTTGAGTTGAATTTATAAGAGAATTAACATTAATATGGATCAGTTCAAATTATAATTCTTAGTAAATTAGTGATTATTAGGTTATTTAATTTAGTATGCACGTTGGTTGAATACAATATTTATAGGCCATTATTTAAAATTAACAACAAAACCATAAATTTATGACTGATGAAGATGACTTGTGTTTGAATTCCACTAATTCTTCATGAAAATTTAATCTATATTTGAAGGAAGGTATTGTTTTCACATTATTTTACATAGATAAGAACTTTTTTTTTTAATTTGTATTGAAAATAAAAAGCAAAATTAAAAGTCATTAAATTAATTTTCAGACCATTCAATTTAAAACGAATGCTATATCTGAGAGAAAATACTGTAAATGTTTTTGTCCTACAAGTAACAAATATAATAGATATGAATATAGAAAATTGACTGCATTACATTAGTTGGTTTGTTCTACACAGCTGATAACATAGTTCTGTGCGGTTTTGGAGTCTAGTGCAACGTTATTTATAATGAAAACGACTCCTTGAATGGTGCTGTGGGCTGTTGTTGTTGCTGGGTGCTGTGTACCTTTAATGGATGCTCGCTATGGAACGTATTTGAAAAGTGAGTATATTAAATTTGGTATGTATGATATCTGGGGAATAATAATAAAACTAACTCGTAATTAGTATGGCCTTTATATTAGACAGTCACAGAATATATTTACTAGAGATAGTCGGTGATTATATATTTTGCCTTAAATAGCACTAAAATACCAATATTAGCTCGACATATCACAGTTATGATCCAATAGACTGGAGTATTTATAGGATTAACACTACTGCGAACAAAATGCCAAAATATAAACAATGGAGTTATACTAGAAATAATATTAATATATTATTTTTTAAGAAATAATATTCATTAAATATTACTAAACCAAATTACATACAAGTTTTACGTCTGACGCATTTATAGTGTTGAACATATTCCGTTTTCCAATCGCCTCGAGCATACTAAGAACTGCCATTTATGCTTGCAAGTTAGTTAGAAGTTGCGTCGGGATATAGTTTGTTTGATGATTTAGATATCTCTAGTGTATTAGAATTAGGATTGAAGGAACTTATCTCTTGTTATTGAGAGTATTGTTTGTTATTGACCATAGTATGTTTAAGTGTAGTTTTGTTGTAGTTACAATTAGTTGTAGGTACAATTAATAAATAACTTTAAGTAAAGAATACTAATTATAAAATCTACCATAACGTAGGGGACTGCCTAAGTTTGTTATGACGTTCTAAATGCAAGATTGTTTGGATTGTTCTAGAATAGAGCGATAAGTTTTGTTAAATAAAATATACTTAATAATTATGTAATTTTGTAGTTCATATAAAGAAAAGAATATTTTGAACAAAAATGTCTTTTTTGTACCCAATTATTGCTATATTTCATTTTATTTCTAACATACTGATGTAATATTTATGCTAGAAAATTGTCTTTGTTTTCTAATTCCAGTTCTTGAATTCATATTATTCATATTATCCATATTATTGGAAAGGCATTTTTTCCATGACAATAGCTTTTTTATTGGAATGACATTTTTTTTTTATTATTTCCTTTTCATTTGTTTATCTAAAAAACATTATTACAATACAACATTCAAAGCGCTTGATCCATTCTTTTTATTGAGCGCTGATAATGTAAATGTACATAGGGCTCAATTATTTGGAAAATATTTTCAATTCACATTCGTATAAATTAAATATATAATTATTAATTAGCTTAGATAATTAAATATATATATATATATATATATATATATATATATATATATATATATATATATATATATATATATATATATATATATATATATATATATATATATATATATATATATATATACCCGGTTTTGTTCACGTAAATTAAACGGAATTAAGCCCGACTAGTTTCGATCCTATTCGGGGTTCCTATTCAAGAGTTTGAAAGTAATGAATATTTGTAGCCTTATGTGGATTTAAATTATGTTGGGTGTATTTAATACTGTATAAGAAGGTAATTATAATTTTAGCTTTCAATATAGTTTTAGCTTTTATAAGATCATTCCAATACCGAATCGAATATCGAATATTTGACCTCGAGCAATATACAAGTCACAAAAATTATAAAAGTTAACATAAAAGATAGTAAAGAAATGTATTAAAGGCATGATCTTATATTCTGTGCTGTCTTATATTTGCGCTGTTAACCGCCATCTTATTGCTTCTTCCCTTGAATGCACAAAGAATACTAATAGTCCAGTCATTTGGTAGTTTTACCTGGAAAGTTTTCCGGGAGTTTTGAAAATTGGTTATTTTATAGATTTCGGTATGCTCTTTTCGAATTTCAATTTTGCCACCTCGTATCTCCGCCGCTCGCGCCGCCATTTTGAAAAAATGGCGGCCAAAACCAGTTTTTTCGAAATATCTCCTTTCCAATGCATTTTTTGAAAAAAATACTTATGTACAAAATTAAAGTAGAATAAATTTCCTACAATTTATGTATTTATATATTTTTTCATAATATCAATAGTTTTTGGCGTACGAGCGTCACAAAGTATCTTCATCTACACCACCACATGTTTTTGGTATGTTTTTTCTAAAATATTCTACTATTGCCACTGGTATTGAAGAAGCAGTGTGGGTCTTTGTGTTGGGTCCTTTTCTTTCGACTATGGAGACTATAGACATTGTATAGCCTCCATACTCTCGACTTTCAACGAAACATCTGTCGGTAGAAGTTACGAGAAGTATTTAGTTTAGGCGGAGTCATCAGTATACAATTTATATGTATGTACGTCGTACAGTGTTGTTTGTGTTCTTAGAGCCAAGGCTTCTAATACAGAAAATTGTTTTACTTCATTATGAGAAAATGAAACAGTTGAAGTAAAAGAAAAAGGATTGGAGACTTTTTAATTGAGTGTCAAAAAAAAGGATAATAAAGTAAAACTTTTGGCGGGCGTAAGATCGATAATGGTTCATGATCTGTGTGGAAAACGATATAATACTGAGAAGTTAATTGCTACATCATTGCGTAGAGGAAGTGATGCCACGAAACCTCAGCCACTACTGCGATCCTCGCACCCAGCATTCTCTTTTAAATATCATTGTTTTTATGTGCTGATGCTATCTAGCACAAAAACAGACCCGGCTGTGCAAGCGTAATATAGTATAGTATATAGTATAATGTGTGGAAATTGTCAATGAATGACAGTATTTCAAATCTTGCTAGAACTCGTAATGACGATTGGGGTCGAGCAATTATTGAGCGTCTTAAATATGTGAATGGTTTGGCCACAGCTGATGCACAGTATGACAATTCCTGCATGAACAAATTTATATCAATGAGATAGATAGTGCAATGCATTTATTCTAACCTTAAACAGAATTTCGATGAGTGTCAGTTTTCCTTGGACGAATTAATGGACAAAAATAAAGGTGATTACCGTCCCCACATAAAAAAAAACGCAACTGCTCAAAAAATACGTTGATGATATTTTAATTACCGTCACTGCCAATAAGGCTAAGTTGTCTTAAATAAAACAATTTTCTGTATTAGAATGGCTCTAAGAACACAAACAACATGGCTCTAAGAACACAAACAACATGGCTCTAAGAACACAAACAACACTGTACGACGTACATACATATAAATTGTATACTGATGACTCCGCCTAAACTAAATACTTCTCGTAACTTCTACCGACAGATGTTTCGTTGAAAGTCGAGAGTATGGAGGCTATACAATGTCTATAGTCTCCATAGTCGAAAGAAAAGGACCCAACACAAAGACCCACACTGCTTCTTCAATACCAGTGGCAATAGTAGAATATTTTAGAAAAAACATACCAAAAACACGTGGTGGTGTAGATGAAGATACTTTGTGACGCTCGTACGCCAAAAACTATTGATATTATGAAAAAATATATAAATACATAAATTGTAGGAAATTTATTCTACTTTAATTTTGTACATAAGTATTTTTTTCAAAAAATGCATTGGAAAGGAGATATTTCGAAAAAACTGGTTTTGGCCGCCATTTTTTCAAAATGGCGGCGCGAGCGGCGGAGATACGAGGTGGCAAAATTGAAATTCGAAAAGAGCATACCGAAATCTATAAAATAACCAATTTCCAAAACTCCCGGAATACTTTCCAGGTAACCCCCTTTTTTTCGCCCAAATGACTGGACTATAACGTATGCGCTAATTTAGAGTTATACATTAAATATTATCTCCTGGATATAAGATACAAATTGTAGATACAGTAGTAGTTAGATCAAAGATTTTAAATTAAACGCGTTGTTTATTTTACAATAAATTAGAATTGTGCAAATAAATGAATTCGATTTCTCTATCGAACACCGAGACACAGCGATACGGTAGTTCAATTGGTAGAGCGACGCGACGGGACGGTTTTCCAGAGGTCGCAGGTTGGAATCCCTGCCCGTATCGATTTATTCTTCATTCTATATTTATATAAATTTAAAAAAATTCTGTCAAAGTATGAAAAGATATATAAAATGTTTTATATGTAAAAAAAAATATGTAACGATATTTTTAAATAGATTACTGACACATACGAATTAAAAAAAATCATATTCATCGTATATCGTAGTTCCAATTCATAAAAGTAGTGACAAACATAATATTCGTAATTATCGTGGTATTTCTAAACTATCACTAATTCCTAAACTTTTCTAAAAGATTATATACGACAAACTATTCCCTGCGGTAAAAATAAACGAATTAATAAGATTATACATGTGCCAATAAATGGCACCAAATATGCAAAAAATAGTTTGTTTTTAATTCGAGCTTGTAATTTATATAATCATATTTATGATGCCACATGGATCACTAGAGATATAATTTAAACCATTTTTTATCTCTAATAAAAGCAAATAAACAATGTATACAGTATTAGCAGGTTCATTGTATAAATTATGGAAATATGTATTTTTACTCTTAAATATTAAGTGAACACAACACTCATAGTAAAGATTAACATTAAATTAAGATACTATATGTGATCCTACTATTACCCGCTTATTATGCATGCATTAAACATATTGTGAAAACTTAATTGGCTTGTCTATGTATTGTTCATAATATTTTTATTTATTATTGTAAATGCTGTTTGTTTTTCTCAATAAATCAAAAAATATATATATCTGACTTTTTATAAAATTATAAATGTTGTAAAATATAATGAAACGGAAATAAAACAATGTTCTTTATAGATTTAGAGCTATAATAATATACAAGACTAATGTATGTGCTTGCAATATCTCTGAAATATCTTGCAAACAGGACGGTTACTTGTGTTATGACAAATATCAGCTATTCATCTAACAAAACTACTACCAATTTATATGTCTGCTGAAAAGCAACTTGAGACGGACCATTTTCAACTTTAGAAACGTTCCAAAACATTTTTAGCCAACCGATGCCAATACATCGAATAAACTCAGGAGTTGCAAACATCTTTGTTACAACGGAACACGTTGGTCTTTGTAAATCAAATCTCTTTATCTTTAAAGTATGTTATAAATTAGAGATTGATCTAAATTATTATCTTAAAATTGATTTTTATAATGTATAATTACATATTTTCATTAATCTACTGCTATATAATTGTGATTAGTTGCCTAAAATAACATCAACCAATCAGATAGTAACCTATTGTAACATTGTGAACCTATAATAACATTGTGAAAATCTAAATAAGTATTTTTTATAATAAAAAAAGTCTAGAAATTGTATGTAAGTAAAGTATTTATATAAAACTAATTAAAACACCGTTTTGATTACTTGTAACTTTTTTTGTGGTTTTATTGTAACATTGAAATATCTTAGTTCTTTACTTTAATGAAGACCTAAGACATCTCTATGTCATTCGCGGCATTTAGGGAATAATAAACAGTAACTAAATCATTTATTCTAATTGCTTATTAACTTAAGTAGTATTAGGTAGATATCTTTGTTATATTCTCTTCACTAAAACATTCCTTTGTTTCCAGCTGAACTAAATCGTTTACATAATTGCTTGATGACTCGTGAATATATCTCATAAATGTTTTCATTGAAACGATAAACTATAACCACTTTATAAATGATTTAATGAATCAAAACCTCTTAAAACACAATCAAAAATCTGTAAAACCTAAATCTTAAAATATTATAACCGATATCCATTTGATGTTTATTATTTCAGCAAAATACCGTATATTTATTTATGAAGTAATATTGATATTGTAAAATTTAGATTTATATAATATTTTTTTATTTTATTAACTAACTTACATTTTAATCACTATCCAATACAATGCATACATCAGCGGTTTCAATTATGTGGATTATATTCCAATATCCGCCCCAGCAAACTTAGAACTGCCATTTATGGTTTAAGGTTAGTTAGAAGTTGCCTCAAATTGTAGTTTATTTGGTGATTTAGACATCTCTTGTTTATTGGAATTAAGATTAAAGCTACTTATCTCTTGTTATTGAGGGTATTGTTGGATTATTGACCATTATATACGTAAGTGTAGTTTTGTTGTAGTTAAATATGTATCAAGTCAACTTACAATAGGTAAATATAAACTCCGCGGCCTGGGGGAATCACGCCACGGACGCTAGGGACGCTATCTAGATCTGGTGACTCCTCTCCGGTCTGTCCTTCCTTAACAGAGGGACCGGACCGACCTGCGTGCGGTAGCAAGGGAGTTCAGTGGTGGCAAGGTCCAGGACTTAACAGGTAGATCAGCCAAAACATTATTTGAAAATTAACTTCATATTTGGACAAAAATAAATGTAATATATAATAATATTTTTAATTACACATTCATAATATGTAGAATGTAACAAACAAACGTGTCCCTTTCATTTTATATCTCATATAGTAATATTACACTTTTGCTGGAATTTTGTTTTTATTATGGGTTCAGTTCTGAGAACCCATATTATATCTGTTGAAAGACGGCAATTTTTTACATGGGCTTTCATTTCTGGAAGCGACAATTTTTTTAATGAAACTTATTGTTTGTTTTTCATTTCCTTGTGAACACAATATTATTATAATAAAACATTCAAAGTATTTCTTATTTTTTTTAATGAGGCAGCCTTTCGTTAACGTGGATGTGTTGAAGTATGTCACAGAGACATGTCGAGAACATTTTTATGATATAAAATTTTACATTAAGTAATTATTTAGTTTAAACTTTAATAAGTTAAATATTTACTTTTTTTTGTACCTTATTTGTGAGGTGTTGAAAGTAAGGCTTTTCCGCCCAGTTTAATTAAGACTAAACGTTTTCAAAAGCAAAGGTAAAATCATTAATCAAAAAGTTTAATAAGTTATGAATACAAGAGCACGATATTTTAAATGAAGCCAAGATATTGGTGAGGAAGTTGCAGCTGCACGTTCCATGAGATAAGTGAGATTATTCAGTATCTTTGCATAATATAAGCGTTGAACTAAGGCAGAATAATCTTCAGGAAACTACGTCACTAGAAGTTTTAGTTCGTATTATTTATTATTAAAATAATATAATTTAATTTATAAGAAAAATAATTAATGGGTAACAATTTGTTCAACTACGAAAACACACGCTGTAATACCATACCTTTAAGAAACCATCTACATAATAATGAGTAAAAACTTCAAATGCATTGAGAAAAACAAACGTCCGGGGCAGATCTTTTAAAAGACCCTCATAATTCTGAAACGGGGGAATTAAAACGTATATTTTCATACCTTTCATGTCACTTACCAGAGGTATCCTATCGTAATTACAATCTGTCGTTTTGAAAGATAGCGAGATAAACTGTACCATCCATGTCCATACTGTGACATCCTTAAATTCAAGTCCTGTCTGTTCTTATTAAGTCGAGTCATTTAATCTATAGAACTCAAGCTCAATCCAGATGTTGTTATAATTTGTGGTTATATTATTTTAAATCAAACATTTAATTTTATCTTAGATTATTTACCAGTAAATAATCGCCCCGTCGCGTTGGTAGAGTTATTACCGCAAATGAATAGCTTAACTTTTTTTCTCGTTTTGAACATCCTTAATACAAGCAAATAATTTGATAATATGATATTCAATTTTTGTAATTTGTCCTTCGATATCATTATTTTGTGATATATTCTCTACCTATATGGACCAAAGATAAGAATATTATTTACTTTTAATAATAAGTTTTGGATAATATTAGAAAGTATTTAATTCCGTACACCTGGTAGAAGTAACAAAAAGTTGAAATGTTAAAACCTGGCGAATAATACAAAAGATATATATCTCTATCTCAGGTCGTAGAGATTTAGTCTGTTTATTTTTAACATATATATTAATGTGTCTAAAATAATGATTCTGTAGTTTGATAAAACACGAGCATTTAAGTTTGAGCTGGTTTTTTTTTCGCAATATAAAGACAGATTAAGAATGTCTTCTCTAAATATTATTTAATTTGTAAACAGTTGTCTTACAATGTATGAGTTAATTTAAATTTGATAATATTACGGTATTTATATAATATTGTATTCTGTGCAGTTGCAGATGAAAACTTTGATGCAAAGCGCAATCTCTTCGTGTCATTTCCCAGGCTTGTCGCATTGCGTTGTGTGCAGTTGGTGTTTGCTTATTACTATAAATTAAATGGTACATATTTTACACAAATAGATTCTATGTACTGATGTTATTTTACTTTTTTAACATTTTGCTTGTTATTGATTTTGGTAATAAATTAAACGGAATGAGACAGTAGTAACAACAAAGTTTTTAAGTAAAGGAAGCTGCAGCAGTAACGCTAATGCTACCTGCATTATCGTTTAATTTTACAGAAAATAAAAAAAAGAAGGTCGAATAATTTGGACCACAATATTTAAATATTAAAAGATACTCGAACTATTTCTATCCATGGAATTAAGGTGTAAGCTGTCTCGACGAGGAGAGGTAAAGTAGTAAAGGCCGCTTTGTTTCCAAATAATACTACGTATTTGAATCTCTAATTTTATGCCTAATAAAATAAACAATACATTTTAAACATTACTATGGTTGTATAGTAATGTATTTAAGCGCCGTATTGGTCGAGTGGATAGCGCAGACGCCTAACGTGTCACGGCGCAATGGGGCTCGGGTTCGATTCCTGGCAGAGACAGGCATGTATGTGATGAGCATAGATGTCTGTGTTTCTGGGTTTGGTCGTTTATTAAATATATTCTCAGTATTTATATGTGTATTTCTATGTATTTGTATCGTTGTCTAACACCCTTAACACAAGCAAATAATTTGCTTACTTAGGCGTTAGATCAATGTGTGTAATTTGTCCCGATATTATTATAATTATTATATATTATCTCTGCTTGATTTGTCATACCATTATAGTTTATACAGTTATATACAATATATTTTGCTAAACAAATGTATGTTTAATACTTCAATAAATTCTCAATATATTTTTTTGAGACACCATAATCTTTTGATACAGTCCTTACTCGTACTTACTAACCTAATAGTATTTTATAGATGCTAGGGGAGTTTCCTATAATCTGTTGGAAAATAATTAATTCGAAAATGACAGAGTGTAAGGATAGAGTTCATTTTAAGCTCAGAAACTTATGTTTATTCTGGAGTACCACAAGTAAGTAGCTTAGAACCTACTTTCTTTAGCATATAAATATTTATTATTTGTGTTTACTAAAACTTCCTGAGTGTTTATTATAATTTATACTTAAGACATGTCTTCTGTATCCCCTCTAGTCGTGATTGAGAAGAAACCAAAAGTACATATGAAATTAGCTTTACCACAGTTCGTCAATGGCTGTATAAAAGTTTATATACATTTAGATTTTACCAACTATAAAGATTCAATATTTCAAGATCACGTTGCATCCTCATTTCTGTTTGTCATTTGAACCATAGTCTGAATTAATAATAATTCAATAAATAAATAATGAAATTAATAACAATTCATAAATTTATACAACGAAATATATGAAGAAGAAGAGTCTTTTGAACAAAATATAAAAAATACGTAAAATGAGTATCTCATATATCTATCTTGGAATCGAATTTTATTAGTATTTGAAGTGTATTAGATCTTATAACACAAGTGGCTAAAACGTAAGATGTAGGGTAATTCTTCTTATAGTGACGTCACAATTCCAATTAACCTTTTTACTAGAAATATAAACCCATTCGACAAGTTCATTAAAATTTATTTCGTACTTTAAATATTCAATTCGAATGTCTGTTTTCTAAAGTTTTTATGAAAACATTTTACACTCACATCACACAAACGTTTAAATTGTTATTTATTTTCATTGAAATAACGAATACACGATAAAGTTTGATGTGTTGCTATAAGTTGTAGAACGCTGCACTAATACTGTTTGATAAATAGTTTGTATTCGACAACAGCAGCCAGCAGTTTTGCCAGCAATGATTCAGAAATATATAGAGTTTGAAATGAATCATGAACTCTTCTTAAGGCTTACACTTTTATGTTTGTATGTGTTTCATAAATGTTATATTACCTTTTTTTTTAACGTCAGGAATCATCATGGATACACACCTCCATCCAGGGGATGATGAAGGTGGTTTTGTGAGACTCCTACTCACTAAACCTGACGGTTGCCGCCGCCGTCATAATGGGACACCACGGGATCGCTTTTGCACTCACCGCGATGCCCCGGCGTGATCCACGAAGAGGGCACCCCGCAACAAGGAGCACCCGTCCTTTTTTCGCAGGCTTGAAAGATTTTGGAGGGATCCCCTTCCCCCCACCCAAGCCTGCTGCCTCTGAAGGGAGCCGAGACCCCCTTCTTGCTGGACTCAGTCTTAGTTTCAGTTATCTCCCCGAGGGGAGACCACCGCTCAGGTCCCCTGGAAGAGCACACTCCCATAAGACCCAGTGATGCGCAGACAGCCTCACTGCAACACACTGGAGTCGAAAATGAGTCCGCTCACGTAGGGGTCCCAACGTCGAAGCCGAAAGGCCCTTACCGCCGGTTACGGTGATCAGCCGAGACCAGCAAGAAAAAGGCATAAATCGGGAACCCACCACGCTCAGACTAACCATCACCAAGCGCAACCGTGGCGTCACACTCGGCAACGATTAATCCAGGCAACGTCTCGAACCGTCTCCCCACCAAGCTCCCTCTCTAGAGTGCTTAGTGGAAAGAGGTCCAGACCCTAACCGCCGCAGACGGCCTCTCCCTGAGCAAGAAAACGACCGCCGCGGACCCCCCCATACAGCCACGGAACCACTCCACAGTCCACTCTGCTATCAGAGAAGTACCAGGAGCGATTCCGCAGCCGACTTTCCAACGCGATCCACGATGGAAAGAGGCCCAAGCCCCCCACAGGGCAGGCCACCCCGAAAGGCTACCCGCCCAGGTCAGCCATGGACCGGTCACGAACCCCCATGACCGACCTTCACCGCGCCGGGTATTAGCCAACGGGAGAACCCGAAGGTTCTCAGTAACTGTTATTGCCCAGGGAGCACCACGAGGAGGTTCCCAGCGTTGGGGGTGTCTAAACTTGTCCCCTGGTACCATTTATATCGTGAACAAATTTTTAATTATAGAGAATGATTCAAATAACAAATGTCACTTGTCAAGTTGCCTCCATTTGACATTTGGGAATCGAAAACGACAGTGTTTTTTCTAGTTAAATTAAAATTTAATACTAATATAATAATAAAATTAATTTATATTATATGTGAAATATTATTTTAAAATTTTGTTTTTGTGCTAATATTATAGGAAAGCCAACCCTTTTTGTTTACATTAAATTTAAATTCTTAAATTCAAGTTAAAACGTAACCCGCTACCTACTATACTTCTTTGTTAAAAACTACATAAACAATCATTATCATATCATTAGGAGACGATATTTTTTATATAATATATATTAATATTAATATTTATTATATATTTATAAGTTATATTAATATAACTTATTCAGATTTTCCTATCTCATTTTTACTTTCAAATTGTCAACAAGACAGAAACAGCGGTCATCTAATAAAATAATTTAAAGCTTATATTTTATACCTAAATGGAATTTTAAAATGAAAGGAAGCTTTTTCAGGCACTCAACAAATAACCTCTTTAGTAAAGTACTCACATTGAAGAGGCGAACCTATAAAAGTAGTTTCTAAGAAATTTAATTTAATTTACGAGAAACGTTAAATTTTACAAAAATTATGAAAAAGGATAATATAAATTCAGAGACACTTGGTGGTTTAAGCATAATTATTATAAGGACAAATCTATAGGAGGTACTCATACCATCCTACAATATTATTAATTCTATTACATGTATTTATTGAATTGCAAACTGTATTGAGAGTTGCATTTTTTGGTCATATTATTTGATAAAACAAATACAAATTGCTTTCGGGTTCATATTATTCACACTTTGATGCCTAGAAATCGTCAAGTGAGTTGAATCTGGATTAAACGAGGCAACTATAAATCAGCCAATCAAGTAGCGTTCACTCTACAACGTCTGTCAAAAATATTCTTTTTTAGCTAACTATATTAATAGTTTTAGTTGTAGTCTAAAACTTTGTGTCTGTAAAAGTCCCTGTAAAAGTCTGTGTTTTCCTGTGAAACTGATAAAACTTTCAGGAGTAAAATGTAAGTAAAGTAATTAAGTCGGGACATCATAAAATTAAAATTGTAGAATAGTACGAGCGTATAAAATAACTAAGATTTGTTGACAGTATGTCTAGACAGAATATTTTTATATCAATATGTAAATATAAAGATAATAATTATTCGAACTCTCTTACCACAAAGAATCGCCAACGACAGTCGTTCTATTCTTTAAAGCACTTTATGACACTGTTCACAAATACACTAAACCGTTTACCATTTAAACACTTAATTATCACTGTTACACAACTTAGTTTCTCGATCTCACACTCAGCGGTTTATTATAACTGTTGCACTTTTATCACAATAATACCACCCCACAACTTGTACTCCCATTTCACACAATGCCTTCTCTTAACCGAGCTGCGATTTATATACTTCTTATTCTTAGTCAAATCAGTATCCAATATTACATTTATTTTATCAATTAAACTTCTATACAGACATTCAATTGTTTTAGTCAAATCAACAAATTATATCTTTATTTTTAATCAAAACCAAACTACTACATGTATAAAAGCTAACATAATAGTAAGAAACAAAATTGTTGGAATGAAGAATTTCATATTACAAGTTTCTTGCAATTAATTACAGGAAATCAAACAAGGCCTAAATGTATTTAAAAGTTTCATTTGTTTTTGTTTCAGATCTTTCATAATTTCAATATTTCTATGTACAAAATTTTAAATATAACTTAACTAAAATATTCATTGGTTTTGTCTTTTACAGATACATTTATCATTGATCGATATAAGCTTTAATAGAAATATTAGGTACATGAAACAGCCACGAAAGCTTTAGCTTTAAAATTAGCAAAGAACATTTCATTAACAAGAGGTATTAGTATTTGATCGAAAATCGTCCTACTCTTTTTAGTTATTGCTTGCTGATCTAAAATTTGTTACTGCGTCTGCTGTGCAATTTACAATATATTAGACAACACGAATTTATACAAATTTCGATTGTGGCATCTTAGGAAGGATATCTATGCTGAAAATATAGAAAGATTGGTTAGGATTTACGAAACAAGTCCTTTAGACGTAAGTTACATCAGTCCCGAAAAAGAAACGATCCAAGAAACGATCCGAAAAAGAAACGAACGAACGATCCATTAAAATTTAATGGTTTTCTTTTAATAATATCTATTATTTCGATTGTGGTATATTTTTTATTCAATTAAAATTTTAATTAAAATTATAGAATGTTTAAGGTAACTTGCACATAACATATTAGGTACTTTTATTATCTTACTTCTGGTGCTATAATTATTTTTTTTTGCCTTGAGTGATTTGCTAAGACAATACACTAATTTCAACGGGAATACATAATAAATGTAAAATTTATTGTAAAAGCAAAAAAACTTAATAAAATAAAACTAAGAGGTGTCAAGGGACACCCGGATGGAACGAGGTACCTTTCGATTAATTATTGAAGGAGTAGGGAATATGCATAAAATTTAAAATGGTCTCCAAAACTTTTTTTTCGGATACTTATTATCATCTTATTATAATAAAAACATTTTTTTTTATTTACTAATCATTTAAGGCCATAAAATAATTTGTGAAAAGTGTAAATTAAGGGAGCGAAAATCAAACTTCCAAAACGCGCCACCATGGTCGAAAGGAAATGTGACGTCATTTGACACGGTGTTCTTGCCACAAAAATATATGAGGAACAACTCCTTTCTTCAAACTTAGATTACATTTTTCTCCTTGTTGTTTCGTTATACATATTATATTCAATATTATTAGCTGTAACTTCCTTAACCTGAAATAAATCGACAACGATAAAAATTTCGTAAAACCAAAAAAAGAATACGACTTTTATAGTTATACTGAACTTTTGTAAACTAGGTTAGGTTAATTTTAAACTCAAATTTTCTAATGTTCAATAGCTAATGCAACTTACTATAAACTTAAACTATTAAATTAAACTAATTATAAATAAAGTATACTTACGTTAAATTGATCTTCACAATAATATAAACACAATTTAAGACATATATTATCCCTTTTAATTACCCTATACCATTGTTTTGTATTTTCGCATCTCTTGGAATATAAAAAACACTTTGTCGAGTGTTTTTATAATACTATTTTTGCACTCCGGTGCCATACAATACTTGTAAGATGGTTTTTATCTTCTTCCATGACTTGTAAACCTTAAAACTTAAAATATGTATGAAGTAAATAAAAATTTCATAGTAAACATTGACTGGACGTCTCATTTGAGTTTTGACGTCACGCAGGGCGCGCGCAAAATGGCGGCGTTTGAACGGCTTAAATTTACTCAATGTTTTAATATTCACTTGGAAAAAAACTAGAATCTTTTCAAGCCTATTTATATTTTTTTCTACGATATAGAGAGGTAAATGATTAATGTACGTAAAAAAAACATGAATATTGTAATAAAAAAATATAAAATTATTAATATAAGCTAATATGCTAATGATTAATATTTGTAAACTATTTTTGTATGATATTTCGCCGATAATTTATAATAAATGTAAATAAAATGAATAACTAAATTAAAAAGTGTTAAACCCATGAGTTACTGTCCCGCCACCTAACAGTTTCACTTTGTACAGATATGTTCACATAACAGATGTAGTTATGTTTCTCTAAGGTATAAATAGATGGCGTTGTTACAAAACATTACGAGTATATTTGATCATAAATTTTAATATTATTTTCATTTAAACTGTCTTATTTGCAAATTGATTCTAAAAGAACAAACTCCAATATCAAATAAATAATAAAGAACTACTAAGCAATTTAATATAATACAAAAAATAATAATGATAGAAATTAAAATATCTGGCTTGCTTTCTATAAGATAGAGAGCAAAACATGTCGTGCCAACTTTTGGTAAGAATTTTTACCATCTATCCCCCTTTCACAAAGCGCGATAAGGAACTACGTTCTAAAAACTTGGTACAGTCAAATTGGTCATAATGTTTTGAGAAAAAAAGAACAACAATCAGAAGCGGTGAATACTTCCTTCTTAACTTTAAAAAAAGTATAATGTAAATAACCTTATTAATTACACCACCTTAGTGGTTGATTTTTATTACATTTAGGTGCTGCTCTTTTCTTGTGAAAAACAAAATACTAATGTGAATTCTATTTTGGTATAACTACCATCCATCATCATATTAACTCACTTCGTAAATGAAAATGCTGAAGCACGTGTTCTTTTATTCTTAACGCTAGTCTAATATAAAATGTCATTCCATTTACTTAAAAATAATTAATGTTTTTAAAAACTCTTACTTCTTATAAATAGCTTAAATACTAGAAAAAGATTCCTTGTATTTCTGTTGATGAAATACAAGGAATCTTTCATCAAAATATCAGTTCTTTAGGTTTAGGACTTGACGTTGTTGAGCCATGGAACACTTTCATTTTTATATTAAAATCTTTACAAACTACTAACTTACCTAGTCGATACAAATTTTATTAATTTAAGTTACTTATTATGTATTTTGTATATGTTCGAGTATCGCACATGAATTATGAAAGTACTTTGCTATTCAAATGCTTCCTTAAATTGATTATCTTCAGAACTTACTCGTATTTTTAGTCAAATATTCATTTTAATAAGATGTCGTAGTTTTCTTATCTTATTCAAAACACACAACCATGTTAATTTAAACGTCGTATTGCTATGTTTAGAATGCTTCCCATTCAATTTTGCTCCCAAAAAGATAAACAAATTTCATAAGATATATGTTAGAAGAGTGAGGAAAGAATAGCAGTTAATTGTCACTTTAATAAAATATTAATCTGCTCATTTTAAAATAAAAGCATGGAGACCCTTGGCACTTTTCATTTCCGTAAATAAAAGGTGTCATTTCACCTTCTTTTACGGAAGTCACATAATGTACATATTGTTAAGTCAATAGTCTGGCAAATAATCCAAGAGATTTCCAGACGTCAAAATATTATACAAGTATTATAATATATTTTGAACAGTTGCAGATGAAAGCTTACATGTAAAGTGAAGTCTGTTCATGTCATTTCCCGGCTGTAGCATTACGTTGTGTCAGTCGGTGTTTGCGTATTAATATAAATTATATGGTATTTTACTTTTATTCTTTTGATAATGTAATAGTATTTTTTTATATTTTGGCTTTATAGTGAGTGAGCAGGGTTAGAGAATATTAAATTATAAACATCTACTCGTAAAAATAAAACTAAAACTCTCACATAAGTTCATCTTTTCTCTAAATTATTTAAGATGTTAAAAACTTATGCAGTTAACAGTTAAAGAAATTACTGAGAGATTAAGTTCAAAATGTTGTATTTATTATTCAAGGGTCTGTTTTTGTTTGTATTCTTGTGGACAGTTCATTATGTTTTTAATTTTCTTTAATATATATTTATTACATACGGGAAAAATTATGAAAAAATTTAGAATAATTTAAATTTAAGGAATATTTACGATATTTAACAAATCAATAATGTAATTGCTGGCTTTTTGTAGTTTTATTCAGAATAAACATAATAAGTGAAATTTTATGATAAAATAAATATAGGATCAAGTCTTACTTAAATAAGAAAAAGTATTGGAATTATTTTGAAGTTGTGCAGATTACCTTGCAGATCTTTATTTTTTATATATATTTTATCTATACATGGACATGAAAAACAAAACACATGCTGAAATTGTCAATGATGCAAAATGGTCATTTAAATTTATGTATGTATGTTTTTAAGGTTCTATTCTAGGGTCCGTTTTTTAATGATCTTTATAAAACTACGCTCACATTAACCGAATGTTTATTTTAAAATTTGTTTTCATTTAAATAATGTAATAATGGTAAAGTTGGATGTGTTGCTAAAAAGTTGTACGACGTTTTATATGTACTTATAGATACTGAATAATATATATTCAACTAATACTGTCTTCGTATTTAACATAGCAGAGTTTTCGCAACTAAGATGTAAATGTACAGAGTATGTAACGTATCCTAAACTTCTTAAGAGCTATGCTTGCTTGATATATCTGTCAGAGATAAATTAACATTATTTAGTGAAATTATGAAAGACTGGTTTTGAACTCATTCGGAATTTTTATTCCTTTTAACTTACATGAACATAGCCTATTAAATATATATTTAATAAGTATAATTATTTGACAAAATAACATCCCATTAGAAGACGATAGCACTTTATTCATTTCATGTTTTTTATTCCTAACTCAGATTTTCCTCACTTATTATAATATTAAAGTTGTTAAGAAAACAGCGTCTACAACATGTTATATAATTTAAAATATCAATAATTATTATTCTGTAGTCATATGTAAATATCATAATTACCTTAAAAAGGCAATTGTTGGTTTCTTGTGTCTGAATGAATTTGTAAAATTATCAATATAATACAAGTTAATCCATAAAGTTCTTTACACGGAGTTGAGGCCGTTGAGGAGCGGAGGTGCTTTTTTTTTAAAGAATTAATAAAAAACGTGGTTGTATTATACTTTTTAAAGCTACATAAATTAATAAGTGTTGTATTTATTTTATTTTCTATCTATTTAAGAACTGAGGTTTTCATAAAGCAATAATTTTATATCTTAATGAAATTTTAAAATGAAAGGAAGCGTTTCCAGTCAATTAACAAATAGTCTCTCATCAGAAAAGTACTCGACTCACATTGAAGAGATGGACCTATAGAACTAGTTTATAAGAACTTTAATATATTTTATTAAATAAATTAAATTTCACCTGTCTCAAAAATTGTATTTAACGTTGTTTTTGTTAAGGGAAAAAGAAAATACAGAGACACGAGTTGATGTTAACATAAGTTATTAAAAACCTAAAATTTTTGAAGGAATACCCTGCACGTCAGATTTGTTAATCGAATACGGTTACTAACATTCTATACATATGTTTAATGCATTTTATATTAACATATATTAAACTCTCAATTCCCTTTGTCATATTTCACGTGAATTACAGTAAGCAATATGAAATATATTATTATCTAAATTGTCTTTGTCATATTTTATTTCTATAACATAAAACAATCGACAAAGGCTTTCTCGGAACACAAGGGTTACTAATAATTCGGCGATAATTAACTGGAATACTAATATAGATATTATATATTATTAAAATAAAATTATTTTAACTCTTTAACTCGTGTTTATTAAAATAGCACAAATGTAATTTACAAAATGTAGTTTACAAATTTCAACAGTATCATTTTGTTATTTTTGTCGAATTTATTTTAGACTGAATTTACTTCGGATTTGTATTGTTTGACACGTCAGCTTCCTAAAAATGGGTTCATATTTTTTACATTTCATTACTTAGCATTCGTCATCGTTAAAATTCTTCGTTGAAGCTGGATTAAGCGAGACGCCAATAAATCAGCCGATGAAATAGAGTTCCTTTTATTAAGGCCAGCCTAAAAATATATAACTATATTTTTAGTTTAATTGTTAAATTTTAAATTGTTATTTGGTATAAACGAATACTACACAAAATTCTTCCAGTATATTTTGCGTTATAGTCGAAAAAACCAACGGGTTGATATGAGGGCATGTATGTGTCATGTACTAAACAGATTGCAATGACTTAAGAATTGGTTCTTATCTATTGAAATAAATTAAATTAAGTTTCAATAAATTTTACTTGTATAAAACGAATTATTCTTAATTAACGTTTATATTGCAGACTTATTTTTAATGGAAACATAGTAATTATTAAGTATACCCAAGAGAAAAATACAACTCTCTAACTATGCGAATAAAATTATATACATTTCGTAATATTCCTTAAAAGACAGATAAATCTTCCTTTCAACATACAAATAATGAGGTAAAATAATAAGGAACAAAGTTGATACCAAGATGAATTCCATATAACAAGTTATTTGCAACTATTGACAGGCAATCAGGATTTATATTTTTAACTAACGAATATTTGAATACGATGTTATATGATAATAGAATATGCTGTATATTTAACTATATATAAGAATGAAAATTAAAAATTTAAAAACTACCGATACAAAAGACGTCTTAAAAGAATAAAAATAAGATTATTATGTACTTATTGAAATCGTTGCGTCTGGAAACCGTTGTACGTAGGTTGACAATGGTGTCTATTTTACGAAGTTAAGAGGGCTTAGACTATACGATTCGATATAGTAATTTCTTTATTTTTAATTTCTGAATTTTAAAGTTATGTTACTGGTTTTAATATTGTACTAAATGAACCTACGGGCACACAATTTTTCACTTGTTTAAGACATTCTAACAATATTGCATAAGAACCTTTTACCCGCAACAATAAAACCTCAATACCTTAGAGACGACTGTTTCTATTTCGAGCAAACATACTGACAAATAACAAAAGGTTATTGTCATATATGGTTCCTTTAATCTATTTATAATAATTCTATGGATTTATAACGTGGTCTATCATGCCATATAATCCCCCAGAACACTTTCATCAACCGAGTGGCTGCTTGCATTAACACTAATATCAGATATTCATCTCCATTTCGTACTTTGTCAGTGAACGAAATCATTTGCAATTTGTACCTCTGCTGAAAAGCAATTCTAAATTGGAAACATCTCTAACACTTTGAGTTCTCCGATGCTAATGTTTCGATTGAAACTAGTGTTTCAAATACCTTTGTCACAAGGATATGCATTTTATTATATTAATATGAGTCACTAATATAAGATAATATCATAGACTTTACAGATTGTATAGAAACTAGTATGTTATATAAATCTGTAGACTTATTATTTATTTGATAATGTTTTAATATCCATTTCATTTAAAAAATTTACTTTTTTTAAATCTTTATAAATTAACTAACATATAACTTCAGAAGCAATCTTTTAGTCAAAAACTATAATGTTATGGTCATGTCAATTCCAGTTTAATCATTTTATTAGATACTTTTATTCCGGCTGTCAAAATAATTGAATTATTGTAGCAAAGCCATTGCTGTTCCCTTTGAATGTTGTAGTTTTAGTTAAGGAATAAAATTATTTCACTTCCTTGGCCGAAAATTACTTTGTTAAAGTAAATCTTTTAGTTCATGATGAGCACAATCTGTTCTGATCTTTATACCTTTTAATTAACTTCATTGAGCTTTTGGCACGATTTTGTCGATTTTACTATTTTTACAATGTCTTTAAGTTGGAAAAAACATAAATTACTAGATGTTAAAGACTTGGATAAAGCCTCCGCATAAAACTATGAATCATTTTAGCATTTATTGTAATATGATATTTTATGAGTAGATATTGAGAATTTAACGTTTAGAAATTGTGACCATTAAGGTTGGTATACACCAATCTTTTCTCTATCGTATAACGGGTGTTACTCCCACATGTCCCGTACGATTGATGATAAACAAGTTTATGTTAAACAATATAATAAAAATAATAATTGGGTGAAGCTCATGTAGTTGGCTTCAATCTCCCTGTTGCTTCTCCTCCTAAACTACTGAACCGATTATAATGTTTTTTTTTATTTGATATCAGCGTTGTCATCGATGTAACAAAAAGGAACAGTGATGGGTCATGTACTTTAGAAATAATCACCGAAAAACAATATTTCGTAAAATGTACGACTAAAATCATTGTCACTCTCATCGAACAGTCAGAATAGATTTTAACCCTATAATTATATGTTAGAAACGAATAAAATATCTTCACAATAAAGTATTTGATCTAATTAAACTCTTATCTGATTCGTTGTAGTTGAACCGAATACTACAAATAGAAATAGCATTAGTGTATTCTGTAATCGATATTCGTGTTAGTGTTCGTTGATTATTTGTTTCATAATACAATAGTACTTGAAACGATGACGCCTGGATCACTGCGAATGTGCCTGCGGTTCATTTCATGTGTATTGATTTTAAATACGGAGTAATGAGTTTATAAATCTATGTTAATAATTAGGTATGAAATTTAATATATTCATTTTTGTTTGGAAGTATCTATAAGCATGTTTTGTTGTGTTAAACTTATTTTAAATTTAATAAATGTTGAATGGAAAATAAAATGATATGGGAAGGGAATGGAAGCCGAGGCCTTTGGTAAACCTTCTGTAGCTCTATTAATTGAATTATTATTATTTATTTATTCAAATATTTAGTTTTATTTATTATTACTTCTGTTTTATTTTAGTAGGTATGACATTTTTTTATAGAATTGGTTAACAAACGAGACCGCAAAACTACTATAGCTTTTTTACATTCTAAGTTTTCTGTTTCTCAATGTTCAGTTTTGTGTACATTCTGAACTAAGAATTAAGTTAACAATTAACAATTAAGAAATTGACTTTCTGATAGACATCTGGATCTCGTCCTTAAATCAACATGATTACTGCAGGACCATCAACTACGTAAGAAGTTAAATAAGTTAAATATAGATTTATTTGAATACATTCTACAGTACATATCTACTATTAGTGGAAATCAAAGAAAACGTGATGTTCAAACATTACCTGAGAAGTTTAGTTCAAAACAACGAAAGAGTTTCGGAAGTCAAAATTCCTTACTTAAGTAATTTTGATAATCATTCCTTGACTGTTAAATAAAACATTAATAACTATTCTTTTATCCTGGAGATTACTTTGTTATTTGCCGAAGTGCATTTAATGTAGCAGATAATTAACAAAAAACTTACAAACAGTCAAATTTAAAGTAAAAAATTTAAAGTTAAAACTTATTTGAACGATTTTAAAATTTGGTAGAAAAACTGTTCGTTATTACGGTTATTTAAATAATTTCATAATGTTTCATCCTGCTCAAAACAATACGAAAAAAAAATTAAGAAATAAAATATTAAACGGTGATACATTCTCCATAACTATACACTATTGGAGTAAAATACTACTAAATTGATATCAATACGCATATAGTAAATAACTACATATTATAACTCCATGAAACGCATGAAATACAAAATTTTAATTTCCATAATATATTGGAATTAACTTCATACATTGTAAGAAATTATTAAAGAAAATAAATAAGGAGAATTCTAGAAGATCAAGAGGAGGTATTTTCAACACGGAAAAGACCAAACTTAAGTTATCATATTTTATCATCGTATAGAGTTTTTATTTAAGACATCAATATACATATGTGTATATATGTGATTATATTATTACACATATGTGTGTATAAATAAGACATATTATTATACATATATGAGTATAAATTAGACATTCATATACATATATGTGTATAAATAAGACATATTATTACACATATGTAAGTATAAAACTCCACAAGCTGTGACGGAGAGATAAATCTCCTGGATTATTCGGCGGGTTTATGCTTTAACATTATCTACTTTTTGTGGCGCATGAAGGTATTAGATATTAAATACGGTAATAATATTAATTTAATGTAGTTTAAATATACAACATAATAATTGTAACCCTTTTTGATCCATAGCTACAGTAAAATGATAAAATATCGATTTGTAATTTGAAATATCATTTTAAACAAGCTACTTTAAATGATATACTTAAACTTACCACTACATATTCATATAATACATGTGTTAAATATTAACTGCTACATTTTATTTGTACATTTCCGATAGAATAGTTGTTAAACTTGTGTTTTCATACCGTCCTGAGGTTTATATCTAACACAACATGTTGAAGTAGTACAACCAAATTAATCATTAGATTTGTTGTTTGAAATCAAATTTACCGAAATTTTATGCAATTAAACTACAATTTCATTAACAATCGTAATTATATTATAACTATCGTATGAAATATATATGTAGTTAGGTAGTTTTTAAACGAACAAACCGCCCCGTTGGTCGAGTGGTTATAGTCCAGTCATTTGGTAGTTTTACCGGGAAAGTTTTCCGGGAGTTTTGAAAATTGGTTATGTTATAGATTTCGGTATGCTCTTTTCGAATTCCAATTTTGCCACCTCGTATCTCCGCCGCTCGCGCCGCCATTTTGGAACGCAACTTCTCAAAAAATACGTTGATGATATTTTCATTACCGTCGCTGCTAATAAGGCTAAATTGTCCTAAATAAAACAATTTTCTGTATGAGAAGCCATCTCTCTAAGAACACAAACAATACTGTACGACGTACATACATATAAACATATACTGATGACTCCGCCTAAACTAAATACTTCTCGTAACTTCTACCGACAGATGTTTCGTTGAAAGTCGAGAATATGGAGGTTATACAATGTCTATAGTCTCTATAGTCGAAAGAAAGTGACCCAACACAGAGACCCACACTGCTTCTTCAATACCGGTGGCCATAGTAGAATATTTTAGAAAAAATATACCAAAAACACGTGGTGGTGTAGATGAAGATACTTTGTGACGCTCGTACGCCAAAAACTATTGATATTATGAAAACAAATATAAATACATAAATTGTAGGAAATTTATTTTACTTTAATTTTGTACATAAATATTTTAAAAAATTATTATAAATTATTTTTTCAAAGAATGCATTGGAAAGGAGATATTTCGAAAAAACTGGAAAAAACTGGCGCGAGCGGCGGAGATACGAGGTGGCAAAATTGAAATTCGAAAAGAGCATACCGAAATCTATAAAATAACCAATTTTCAAAACTCCCGGAAAACTTTCCAGGTAACCCCCTTTTTTTCGACCAAATGACTGGACTATTAGCGCAGACGCCTACTTGTCACGGCGCAATGGGGGATCGGGTTCGATTCCCGGCAGAGACAGGGATTTATGTGATGAGCAGATGTCTGTGTTTCTGGGTTTGGTCGTTTATTCAATATGTCGGAGATCGGAGGTATATTCGATGGCTTGTTCGGTATTGATGGAGGCTTCTGGTACAGGATCCGAAGCGTAGGTCTCAGGCAATTAAACCACACAGACACAATATGACAATTACTTGTATTAAATGTAGGTAATCACAAATTACTTTGTTGGTATACACAATTATCAAAGTTGCGTGAACCACCGGTCCCGTTTGGGGGGTCCGGACTGTAAGGCTCACACTAATCAATAATCATCTCGTCTCGATGCTCTCGGATATTTAAAATGTCTCCGGTGCCCCTCCAAACGATTCCGGTCACGTGACTCAATACGTCACGGCGTTCACACCCCACTGTTACAATGATATCAATTGAGTTACTAATTATCGTTAAATTATCGTGATCTGCGACACGGCCATACTGACATGTCACACGTCCTCGTGTGCATATTTATCTGAAATCCAAACAATATACAACTGTAGATGTCACTCCGCTCGGCCTTTCTGACTACATAAAAAATCATGAATCTTTCTAAAATCGATAGTTATGATAACTAAAGCCGTTATATAGAACATAACTCAATCAAAGTCATTCCATGGGATTCAAATAATTGGAGTCAAGATAGACATCCCGTATTGGAGTCAAGATAGACATCCCGTATTGGAGTCAAGATAGACATCCCGTATTGGAGTCAAGATAGACATCCCGTATCGGAGTCAAGATAGACATCCCGTATCGGAGTCAAGATAGACATCCCGTATTGGAGTCAAGATAGACATCCCGTATTGGAGTCAAGATAGACATCCCGTATTGGAGTCAAGATCAACATTCAAAACTTCCGAGTCAATATAGACATCTTAGGGTGTCAAGTCAAGATAGACAACCCGCATTGGCGTCAAGATAGACAACCATCATTGGCGTCAAGATAGACAACCATCATTGGCGTCAAGATAGACAACCATCATTGGCGTCAAGATAGACAACCATCATTGGCGTCAAGATAGACAACCATCATTGGCGTCAAGATAGACAACCATCATTGGCGTCAAGATAGACAACCATCATTGGCGTCAAGATAGACAACCATCATTGGCGTCAAGATAGACAACCATCATTGGCGTCAAGATAGACAACCATCATTGGCGTCAAGATAGACAACCATCATTGGCGTCAAGATAGACAACCTGCACTGGTGTCAAGTCAAGATAGACAACCTGCATTGGCGTCAAGTCAAGATAGACAACCATCATTACCGTCAAGTCTCTCCTAGATCCCGTGGTTCCTACTTAATTTACCTGTGGTACGGTTAGAATTTAATGATCTTAAAGTATAACGATATTCCTTGAAAAGTCCCTTTATATTTTGGATCTAACTTAGTCTGTTTATATTTCTCATATACGGTTACGTTTGTAATAATAGTGAAAATATAATTAAAAAGCGCCTATCCATATTCTTAACAGCCTGACTTGAATCTAAACAACCACTATAATAAAGTTGATCATCACAATCAGAATTCTGTATCAAAATAAATGACCACTAAAATAAATAAAGCGCCACTTTTCATTACATTTTAAACCAAAAATGTATTCTAAAAACATAATAAAACATAATGGCCACATATGGCTTTTCAATAAGCCCTACCAACAAACCTCCCGTTTGTTTCATGGCATTGATTTTAATTCCGAGTCCCACGGACTCCCAATTGAATAAAGATTCACTACTATCACTATTACTCAATCGCTTTTACTACAAGCTCTGACTTCAAGTGGTACTTAACTCTCTGGCATCGCTATATATCAAAAACAAAGGTTTTTTAACTTTATTTATCATAAACTCTAAAATTTAAACTTTTGCAACCCTGGTCATTGTACAATTTGTCGCCGGTTGAACTTTATCTATGGCATCTTGCCCCGATAGAATATAGGTAGATCGGCAATAATACGCATTTACAATATACGATTAATTAATAATTGTAAGTTCGCCCGTGATTACTACACATGTAGGTAGACAGGAAATAAAATATTCCGAAAATTGAATTACAATTATTTTTTTAAAGTTTCGACTGGTTTTAACCGGTTAAATCTTTAGAGCTATTGCGTTACCATTGTTTACCGAATTTAAAACAAAGTTATTTAAAACAAAAGTTTAAAACATTGTTTTCCGAGTTTAAAACAAACACTCACGTTTACGAAAATCCAGGAAATATAATTTAAAAATTTAATAAAATAATTTCGCGCCTTATCATAATACGTAACAAAATACGTCAAGTTAAAGTGAAATAATTATCAGTAAAAATTTAAAAACAAGATCGTGAGAGTTGATCGCTAATCTCAATACTAGTTATCTCAATAACAATAATAAAGTGCCGATCACTATATTTATCGCTTAATTTTCTTTAACTAGCGAGTATTTAGCGCAAAAATTGGATGTAAATCGAAACGAATCACCTTTATGCTGTGACGTGATCGATGATGGATAAATTGCGCATCACATCAACGCGACATCAACGCGTTGCTCGCCAGCACCGCTACCATAGCTGCCATCGTCACGAACACCGTCACCATCATCAGCACCATCAGCGACATCAGCGCCATCCGCGCCGCGCCATTACTGCCAATCGCGCCACGCCATCACCGCCATACGCGCCGCGCCATTACCGCCATTCGCGCCGCGTTGTCACCGCCATAATTTCTCTTTTCCTTCTTTCTTCATTAGCAACGATTCCTTCTTTCGTAGAATTCTTCCAATGCTTTGTCATATAATTTGACGTGATTTGTAGCTTCAATAAACTTATCTCGCGGGTAGTTGGTGGTTTTGATGCCCGAGTGAATCCCACTTCTGATGTCGGAGATAAGGAGGTATATTCGTGGCTTGTTCGGTCTTGATAACGTCTTCTTGTACAGGATCCGAGGCGTAGGGTCTCAGGCAATTAAACCACACAGTCACAATATGACAATTACTTGTATTAAATGTAGGTAATCACAAATTACTTAGTAGGTATACAATTATCAGAGTTTCGTGAACCACCGGTCCCGTTTGGGGGGTCCGGACTCTAAGGCTCACACTAACTAATAATCCCCTCGTCTCGATGCTCTCGGATATTTAAAATGTCTCCGGTGCCCCTCCAAACGATTCCGATCACGTGACTCAATACGTCACGGCGTTCACACCCCACTGTTACAATGATATCAATTGAGTTACTAATTATCGTTAAATTATCGTGATCTGCGACAAATATATTCTCAGTATTTATATGTGTATTTCTATGTATTTATATCGTTGTCTAACACCCTTAACACAAGCAAATAATTTGCTTACTTAGGGATTAGATCAATGTGTGTAATTTGTCCTGATATTATAAAAAAAAAATAGCATTTGTCTCGTACTTGTACTCGTTGTCTGTTAGCTTTATTTTACAAATGGACTTCTAAGTTCTATTGTTGGCTATATGATAGCAGTTCACCAACTTGTTAACGACAATAATATATATATAGACAATATTTTTCACCGATAAGACCTATTATTTACCCAAAGATCTATTCTTTACCTAAAGAATAGGTCTTTTCATATATAAGTGACGTCTCTAAAAGTTTTTATTTTCAATTAACAGTATTTAAGATTGTATTTTCAAAAAGTAAAGTAACCTATTTAAATTTCTGCAAACTTAACTACATTTGTGGAAATTGTAATGGATGTTCGGTTATTTTTATATATAAACTTAAACCTGAACAAATATCTTAAAATAAAGTATATTTAATTACGTAGCTATAAATTTTATAAGTGAAATATAAAGATGGACAAATACTTTTTTAAATATAAGTACTTTTTTTTTTATTTAACTTTTATCCACGGACATGTCGGACGTGCACTTTTGACACTTAGTGTGTATTTGACAGACTATACATTATGATTATAAATTTGAGATAACATGCTCAAAAAGGAGTCAGTTAGCAATATATATATTAAAAAAAATGTGAGTCTTTTGCACAGTTATTGTTTTAAATGTAAGTACTTCTGACTCTTCTGAAAGATTCAAGGACTGCTTCACTACAGATAAACTTTTTATTCAATTTCTTGCAACGGTTTTTAAAACTTTTTCAATTATTACGTTTACATAGTAATAAATAATATTTAAAGTAAATACAACTAAAATAAATATAATATAAATGTAACTTTTTTTAACATTAAATAATCTTAAATTTTCATTGTCTTTTTCGCTATAAATAATAAAAAACTTGTGTGGTTTTATGAAACCACCGTAAAAGTGAAACTTTTTTTCACATTATAGACATTTAACTAAAAATTTTCGGAATAATATTCCATTAAGGGTATAAAAATTGCTTCATGCTTGCTGCTGCATCAATCTTAATTTTATACTTAGAAAATGGGAATGATAATGGGAAATGATAAGAGTAGACTAGGTCTCCAACTAATATTTTTATAGAACTCTGTGTCTTAGAGTACGACATACATAATACTTAACAATTATTTAGATGATATACACATATTAAAACACTGAAAACAATATTTTATAATCGTTGAGTCATTTTGATCCGTTTTTCAATTATTTTCAATCATTCTATTATCAATTCCATCTTCATCATGAATTTCACAGTTTATAAATGTAACCAATATTTTATGGTAACTAAAATACGTGAACAGTGACTTACATTAGATTTTTTCAATGTATCTAGTAAAAACCGCATCGATACGCGCGCCTTTCACTTTATCCCTACTCCGCGGCCGACCGTCACGCGACATGCAACACACAGACGAAAAAGTTTGAGACGATGTAATAAAAGTTTTACTTTAATAAATAGACTGTTTTATCCAAACTAAGACAAATGAATAAATTCCAAGTAACACAAATTACTTGTATTTAAAGAAAACTTTCTTCAAGCACTTTATTTTATTTAATAAAGATATTATTTTAAATAACAATGCTAAAAAGATTTATATTTTACTGCCTTGTCTGTTATGTTAGTATAAAATAAATAAAATAATAAAAAGTAACGCTTATAATTTTAGGCTTCATTATACAAATCCACGGGTGCTCTTAGAGTAATGATTTTTTTTTTCTATTTTATACAAGTTAAGGTAAAAATTTACTAAATATATATTTCTAAATATATATTTCTAATTTACTATATTTAAATTTGTATCTTTTGATGTTCTAAGATTCATTGATTTATTTTTAATATATATTTATTTTAAAAACATGAAATACTTAAAAAAAATAAGTAAGTTTCATAAAAAAAACGGTTTCTACTTTAATAAAACCAGAATAGTGTTTTACCTAAGAAAAAAAAAATTACTGAGTCCGAAACTTTTTTAGCTAATGAAAAATTAATAATATTTGAACTCCAAAATAAAAAACAAATATATAGTTAAACAGAGTACTTATCGATTGTATTTTAATTATTTTTATTATGACGTTGCCATTCAAAAAAGTCTTTACTAGAAATCAACATCGGTACAAAATAATCATTCAAATTAATTTCTACCTTAAATGCTTCAGTCGAAGGTCTTTTATCAAATGATTTCTAAATTCTAAATCCATTTCACGCTCTCAACTCACAAACATTTAAATTGTTATTTGTTTTCATTGAAATAATGAAAACACGGTTAAGTTAGATGTGTTGCTAAAAGTTGTAGAAGGCTACGTAGATAATGTTTATAATCGACAGAAGCAGCCTTTCTATGGAACATAGCAAGTTTTGCTAATTAATTTATAAATTATTATATATATTTTATTTACTTTAAGTTTGTTTACATGATATTATAAACGCTACTTAATACAATTCTTCATTAATTCAATTCTTATTTGTTGAATAGTGTTCATTATCAAAAGATTTTTTATTAATATAATATGTAGGTATATTTATAAATAATTCATATTTTTCTTCCATTATTTAAAAATTATATGTACCTATGGAATGCAAGTTTAGTGCATTGCATATACAGGGTAATTTGTAATTAATTGGCCACCTCTTGCAGGCAGCCTCTCTACATCAATCCCAGCAATATTTGTTCTACGACTTTTTACAAATTTTGATAACCAATACAAAAAAAAACCGAAACAATTTTTTTGCTACCACTTTTACTTATTACTCTGTAATTTGTAAGAAGTACTTATAAGGTCACCGCCCGGGTGCCATACCTATGCTCAGAGTTACTGCCAATTCAGAGGCAACAAATAAATAAATTTTGTATAGCAAAACTTAAATTTTAAAAACAATTAATTTTAAAAAGTTGTAGAAAAGTTGTTGTTGGGATTGATGTGCAGACGCTGCCCTCAAGAGGTGGCCAATTAATTATAAATATCCCTGTATATTATTTTTCTAAAGACTTCTATTTTGCATCCAAAATGTAATTTATGTTAGTTACTAAATAATTTCTACTACTAATAATTTAAAATATATTGATCGCATTAGTGAGCAGAAACAGAACAATAACCAGGATACTATATTAATCTTAAGGAATAAAATCAGTAACCGAATTAAAACATCTATGAATGTCTTTATCTATATGACATTATAAACAAGACCAAAAACACCTGAAATTAATAATTATATTAACCATTATTATTAACATCTCTTACAGTTCAAGTTTTGGTCACATTATAAGAACTGTATGTATGTACTTGAACGTCTTTACATGGAGAGGAGGTGGTTGGGAAACGAAAGAGCTTTTTTACATTTAAAATTATACCTATAAGAACACTTCCTAATATGACTTAGAAGCAGCATAATTCAACGAATGTTTTGCTATTTTATTTTCCATCTTCTTAAGTACTAAGTTTTCGTAAAGCAATCATTTTATACCTTAATGAGGTTTTAAAATGAAAGGAAGCATTTCCAGTCACTTACCAAATAGTCTTCAGTGAAGTACTCGACTCACATTGAAGAGATGGACCTATAGAACTAGTTTATAAGAACTTTAATGTTTTATTAAAGAAAAGAAATCCACGGTTCATAAATATCTTTTAATATTGTTTATGGTAAAGGAAATGAAAATACTAAATCTTGAAGAGGAAGACATCACACTCCAAGTTCAGTTTTTGTTAACCAAACATTATTTCTAACGTAAATGGATATTTGTATATTTAACATGTATAGAGAGATAGCTTATGGAATAGTCAAAAGCGGAGTATGTCTTTTATATTAGACCAACTCTACTTTTAACTTTATTTATATATCTATTTGAGATCCAATTACTCTATCCAGTCAGAGAATTCAATGACCACAATTGAAAGGAGAATTACAATGGATTCCAAGATTTGAACCAGCTATTTGAAAAGATTATTATTGTTCAAGTCTCAAGACATTACATTACATTAAAATAGCAAATGGGCTTCTTTAAGGAATTGTGTTTTTTTATATCGTAACTTGTTTTTTAATTTATAAATAACGTGATAATTGTTTAATTTTGCTAAACAACAACCTGTGACTTTTTGAGATCGATTCATTCCTTAAATTTATACTTTATTTATTTATTTAATACTTTATTGCACACAAAACATACAATTTTTTATAAATATTATTGCTTTCAACTTTCAATTTTAGAGAAATCCTCCACAGGCATCTTCAAAATAAATAATAACATTTGAAGTATATTAAATATTTAATTTAAAGTAATAGATATTAAATACCGAAGTCGTACGAAAATAATCAAAACAACAAATTGTATCAAAGTTTTAGTACTGCTTCTGTTTTGAATCTTTATTAACTTCGTATTTCAAATTAGATTATAATAGACGTTCCCCTTAAAATTTAATGGTTTTCTACCAATAACATTATTTATTCAGAGACTAATTAAATTTTGAAATAAAATATTTAATAATACTGATACATTTGCCTTGTTTTGTATTTTTATTTTTTTCTTATAAATATTCCAATTATCTCTTACTGCCTACTTTTTCATTTTATTTTTGTATTTATTGTAGATAAAAATAAATTTGCTCTTAATCTTAAAAGAGTTGGCTTTTACTTATTATTTTTATCTTAAGCTTTTCAAACATATTAGAAAATATATCCTAATAGTTGTCACATATTCCCCAATCACAACATATTATATTAAAGTTTCTAACTTAAACGAACCATCGTTAACAATTGTCATTGGCTGTCTTTGACGACATCCACCAATCAGAAATGTTAAGGGATATGACAGTAAATTAGTATATTTATATTAAAGTAGTGTATAGGTAAAAAAGTAATTATATAGAACTAATTAGAGCATCGTTTTGACTTGTCATTGTGGTGTTACTTAAGTGAAGACCTAAGACATCTCAATGTCACTCGCGGCTTTCAGTGAATAATAAACAGCTGTTAAAGAGTTAATTCTGAACGCTTGTAAACTTGACGAGTATTATCTGTGCTAGATTCTCTTCCTCAATGCATTCTTTGTTTTCAACCCAAGTAAAGCGTTTACATAATTACTTGAGGACTTGTGAATATATCTTATAAAGACATGCTTTGATAGAAGTAAATAACTTATACCTACTACTTTATAAATATGATATCAAAAAATCCTTGCAAAAAATATATCCAAATAATTTATTTCAATATGTAGGCTTTAATATTTTTCACGGAAAGGTTTTATAAAACAAAATTGAATACTCCAAGATGGACAGAATCAATATAAATCTTCCATAAATATTTTATATGATACATTAATATTTTCTTAGTAAACAAAATAATAAAGAATTTTCATACAAAGCGTTGAACGCGACTGTACAAACTAATGTTGATAACACAAGTCTGAATAGGTATATCTCTTCAGTAAATAAATATACCGTAGCTCAATATTAATGGTTATTGCTTACCTTATCTTATTAAAGATATGATTATTACATAAATAAAAATACAATAAAATATGATTTTTAAAATATCTCTTTTTAAAATGACTAACACTTTTTATCACAACCTTTTATACTTTGTTCTCATTCAATTTATTACTAATTTATAATGAATGTCACTGTCAAGATAAAAAAGTAACATCGATGTTTCATAAAAAATCTTAGTTTTGTGTTTGTGTTCTGGAACTATTACCTACACCTGTGATTATATTTAAGTGAGGAAGTAAGTCAAGTGCGCAACTGACCTAGAAATGACCCGACCTGACTAGATGGTTTAGAAAAAGTAAAGTATTTTTTGTTTGTTTTATTAACCAATATCTGTAAGTAAATGTATTGTATGAACCTCAAAAGTTAATACCTTTTTGATGATTTCATACACTTATATATAATCTTAAAATATTTTCTTCAATACATTATAATAATTATAAACTTCAGTCTGGCCATAAATACTGTTACAATTAAAAATAAAAAAATATTACATTTGAATTTAGTTTTAATTTTTAATTCAGTGTGGATACATTCAAGAGTAGAGTGAATAGGTTGCTAGGGTAATGCGCCTTACCACCTAAGACTACATTCCGCTTACCATCAGGTGGAATGTAGTCAAGCATTGCCCTAGATAATATAAAAAAAAAAACAAAAAAATTTTTCATAGTGTCTTCTCATTTTGGCGCCAAAACATTGGCGCCAGTACAATACAATACATGACGAAAGCAAAAGATTTTATCTCGCAAAATGAATATAGCACCTAGAACCATGTCGCGTGTTTTTAGAGATGTTAGGACTTGCAACCTGAAAAAGACGCACTGGTTATTTCTTAACTGATAAATTAAAAGTGAAAGGGTGTCAAAATCGAATCAACTACTGAAGCGGTACGCAAAGGGAGGTCACAGAAATATTTTGTTTACGGATGAGAAAAAATTTACAATTGAGCAACATTTTAACAAACAAAATGACCTTATTTATGCTCAAAGTTCTAAGGAAGCTTCTTAATTAGTCTACAGTGTGCAACGTGGGCATTATCCGACTTCAGTGATGGTTTGGTGGGGTGTTAGCTATGAAGCTATGTAGGAGTGAAAAGGTATCAAAACATCGGCACAAGTGTATCAAGGTACCATTATTGAAAAGGTAGTTAAGCATTAACACACCATGTTCAATAACCAAGTATGGTCCTTCCAGCAAGACTCTGCGCCGGGTCATAAAGTTCGGTTCAGGCAGTCTTCATCAGAGCTGAAGACTAGCCGTCGTCTAGTTCCGATCTTAATCCGCTGGATTATGATTTATGGTCAGTTTTAGAGAGTACAGCATGCTGTAAACGTCATGATAATTTGGAGTCCCTAAAACAATCCATACGATTGGCAGTAATATTGATAACGTTTAAAGGACTGTATTGCAGCCAATGGACACCACTTCGAATAAGCATTTTATATTTTTTATTGTTTTATGTTTGTGTATTAAACTAACACACTGTAAAAGTAATAAATGTTATATGCAATTAAAAAAATATTTTTTTCTTTGTTACAATATTTATGGCTAGACTAGGTACTTATATACATTTGATTTCTCGAAAAGTTATTTAGTTAATATTTTTTTTTGCTGTAATGTCAATGTAAAAATTATGATTGATGAAGGGTCAGTCAATAGTATTATTTTATTAGGATATTAATATATAGATAACCAATATATCTTAGACCGAATATAGCTTTCTCTATCTACGAGCAATCACAACTTTCTTTTCTTTCAGACACCAACACAGTCACGTCGCACCAAATACAGTTTGTAAACGTCTAAGGCTCATTTCCTTCAAGCTAATATTTTGTATGCAATTCAAAGATAGTTTTCTTAACTCAGCGCTACTTTGTATGTATTTGAAAATTGACTATTATGTTATAAAGACCTTTCCATAGGGTAAAGATTACTTTTATAAATATCTTTACATGTAATTGTTTTATTTACTAGACAATTCAGTGTCAATTGGCATTCCAGCCTATGGTGGTAAATTTTTTTAATGTTATTTGAAGGTCTAGCATCACCTACCCTATATACCGAAATTTAAGTTAAAGTAATTTCTTGCATTTATCTCTTAGTTTGAGGATAAATCAAAATATTTTTACCCTAAATATGTTCGTTTTGTATAAAAACTTAACACACTAATATCCAATCTCGTCTTAAAGAACAAGAGAGGCAGCATCACCAGAATGAGAGGGCGTTCAGACGTCTGCAGAATAAAAAAGAGGTTTCTCTAAAAAATGTGCTTGACTACTTGCAAACTTGATTGTTTTTCTGAATAAATTACTTTGACTAGAAAAACATTAACTAATCATATCGTGATTATTACAACTTGTTAACAGGAATTCAAGAAAAAAGTGCTTTCATAAACATGATAATGAAGATGCATATTGATGAAAAAGTCAATGAAGAAAAAGAAAATAGCTTTAAAATCAGTTTCGTAAATGAATACAGATCTTTATTAATAAACTATATTACTTCGTACTCATCATATTATTTCTTCAGTAAGTAAACTATATTAAAATTAAATAGTAGAACAGTCTCGTCACGTGTGTAAAGTTTGATATGGTAAAGAAATTAATAAAATTGTGTGAAACAGATTTTGTGCATCCCAGAAAACATTAATTAAATTATGTGTACAGTTTTAATTTTCTTATCTTGAAAAGCACAAAAAATACACTATTACCTCAAATTTCGAAGGCATCATACAACAGAAAGGTATAATTATTTGATTTTTATTATTTTTGTAACAAATGCTGTAATGGTGTATACAATGATGTAGTTTCTGAAATATGATTAAATATTGTACAATTTACATTTTTAATTTAAATTATATTTAAATTTTTTATTAAACAAATTTACATTTAAATTACTATCCAATCTAAAAGATACGCCTGTCTCAACTATTGTGATATAATAATATAGGTATACATATCTATTAATAGATATCCCCACAATAGTTATCTATTATACACATATCTATTTTCTATCTCCTCGAGCGCACTTAGAACTGTCATAAATGCTATTGGGTTAGTTATAAATGGCCTCGAGATACAGTTTATTTGGTAATTTTAGTATCTCAAGTACCTATATTTGGAATTAGGATTGAAGTTACTTATCTCTTGTTATTGGAGGTGTTGCTATGTTATTGACCATTGTATGTTTAAGTGTAGTTTTGTTATAGTTGAACGAGTATCAGATCAACTATTCTTAGTTATTATATAAATATATACTCAGTAATGACTGCAGAATGGTCGATAAAGTAATTGGAAAGTGACAAGAACCTAACTCACAGATTGTTGTTACAAATCCATTAACGTGGTTATGAAATTCATTTTAAATGATATAGTAAGCAGCTGTTCTATCCCGACTCATACAAGATTAAGGTACTTTAAAGTATCAATATTAATTATTTTTATTATATAATAAATTTATTCCTAAAATGATAACAGAAATGATCTCTAGTTTTTGTTTCTTGTAATGTTTAACTTGTACATACAACAATAAAAATAATATACAAACCATTTTCTTGGAATGGAAGGAACGGTTTCCCTTAGGTCACAGGTTGTAGTCCTGTCTGTGTTATTGTGTTTATTTAGAATACAACTAAGATGGCTAAACATGTTTGTAGACAATTTCAAATATTAAACAAATACCCAGAAACGATCCGTCTATACCCGCCCTTCCCGTTAGCAAGACATATATGGAACCGCCCGTACCATACACGGTAGGAGCGGATATATGTCTTGCTGACCGGGTACACCCGGTTATGACGTAACAGTGCCCAGCGACACCATCGTCCTGCTGGCGCTACATAGGGACGAACAGATGGGGTCTTAATATTTCTAACTTTTGAGTCAAGGCTACAAGTTTTTAAAATTAACATTATAATATTTCATATTTTCAGTTTAGTTTCCTGTCCTTCAATTTATCCATAAACATTCTTCTCTCCAGTGTAGTAAAACTTTTTTTTTTTTTTTTCAAGATAAGAAATACCATATTAAGCTCAAACTAAAAGCATATGTGTGTAAGGTACAAGCATTAGACATAACATAAACGGTATCCAATTACAACTTGCACAATGTTATTAATGGTCTCAATAATTATAGAAGCTATTATATTGTAATACAGTTCATTTTTGTTGGTATCCTAAAATCATTGTTTTAATCAAATTCGAGACTTTGTAAAGCAAATACGAATCTTTAGATTGCCAGCAGTATTATTTCGTTATCACTCTACAAATAAGTTTTGAATGTATATTGTTAATCAACTAATAGTTTTAGTAAATTATATTGTTATCCTCTATGTACAAGGGAAAGTCTCCTTGTACATAATATATGTATGTATGTATTTTTAAGTAACAATAACAAACACAAACTACATCCAGACTTCAAACTTAAATCTATGGATCAGACAATAAGTTATATGAAAGAGTTAGGAATTTAGATTGACTTGATGTTGGAACGAAAAAAAAAAATAATTGTTTTATTGTTTTAATTAATTATTGAAAATAAGAAGAATTTGATATTCAAACCTGTCACTTTTGTACCCCATTATATAAATATTCTTCCATTAATGGCAATAACGTAAAATATTTTTTATAAATATATTGTATGTTTATTATTTTTATATCAACACTATATTATTACAATAAAACATTCAAAGTATTTGTTCCATATTTTTAATGAGGCACGCTTTCGTTAGCGTCGATGCGTGTAAGTATGTCACAGGGTCACATGTCGAGAACAGTTTTTGAGGGTTAATTGGAGATTTTTTTAAACCTCGTTTTGTACATTATGCAAATAATAAGTACCTCTCAATACCTTATATATATACTTACATTAACTCGGTTTAACGAAAACTTATTAACTTAATAATTTTTAATTTGCTGTCATGTCAATCTAAATTTTTTGATTGGTGGATGGAATGATATTCCGGGTCCCTCAATAGTACTTTTTTTTAACGAGGTTAAAATATAGACAATCAAAATCTTGTAGATCCAATATATCTTTCTTTATTTGCGGGCAATTCAACCTCTTAACAGAGTTGATAACTTTTTTCTTTCACTATCCTTTCAGAAACCAACACAGTCACGTCGCACCAAATACTGTTTGTAAACTTTAGTATAAGTTGTAAGGATCCTTTCCGACAAGATAAAATTCTGTATGTGATTCAAAGATAGTTTTTTAACTCAAGGTATACTTTTTGTGTATATGCAACATGTCAATTATCGGTTTATTTTTCATTCTATATTTATATAAATTTAATTAACCTTAACATGGCTATACATGTTTATAGATATTTTCAAACATGTCAATTATGTTGTACACATATTTCCATAACTTATTGATTACTTTTCTAAATATATGTATATTTTATATATAGAGGTTTCAATGTAGTAAACGTTCCAGCCGATGGTAAGTGATACTCTTACTTTCCCTTATTCATGATCGATACATGAATAAAGGGAAGTAAGGGTATTTGTGGTTTGGCCTCTTTCACTAAACATATTTGTAATATCTACTTCATGCCAATCTTCTGTACGAAGACGGTACTAACCCGGTCGAGTCAGCCATACTAGCTACAATCAAATGACTAAGGCTAGGCTTCACCTATATATATTATACATTTAAAAAGCCTTATATGACTCCTTTGCCATTTAACGGTAGACTTGCGAAAGTTAAGTTGCGTGTAACTTCATGTATCAGATAAAGGAATGTTGTGGGTTTTTACAATTATCCTCTGAGCAACTTCCGTGATTTTTGACAAATTATCCGAAAATACATGAACGTGCATTGAGATAACATTCAGCATCCGCAAAGCTTGCGACATGAGACAATGCATGTACTTGACTACTTGCAAACTTGAGTATTTTTCTGGAAAGGTACCTTAAATAAAAAATAATAATAATCCTATCGTGTCTGTTTTTAACATATTTACTCGAAGTTAGGAGAAACGTGTTTTCTTAGACATGACGATGTTCTTGCAGATTAAGGACCGAGTCAATGAAGACGAAGCTAATTATTTTAAGATCAGTTCGTATGACTACAGCTCACTAATAATTAAACTTTATTACCTCGTACTCATCATACTATGTACTTCACTAACAACTTTGTTATATTAAAATTAAATAGTAGTACTGTTTAGCCATGTGTGTAAAGTCTGATATGGATAATAATTACATGCTACAATTGTGCGGTACCGACTGTATGGATACTAGAAAATATGAATTATTGATATTTAGTTATTTATTTTTTTTCCATTTTGAACCTACACCAGAGGTCACTTGTGTACTTCAAATTGAAATGATGATGAAAGGAGAACCTATTTTAATACTATACGCAATAAGTCCTTCCGTAAAGACTCTGCCCAACTTAAAACTACCCAGCTACTTACCTTACAACCTTGAAATGTGGGAGGTCTAATTCAACAGATATATACCTTATATAGGACATTTTTATTATTATTCGAACAAATGCCAAAATGGCCTATATAAGGGTATTATTTCTGAAATATGCTAATATTTTACAAATTACATTTTATTTATATAATATTTCTTCTTTTTATTTAACTAACATATATTTAAATCGCTATCCTATACAAAACATACATCCGTCTATGTCTATTGTGTGGAACATATTTATTTCTAATCGCCGCAAGCATTCTTAGAACTGTCATTAATCATATTGAGATAGTTAGAAATTGCCTCAAGCTAAAATTTATTTGGTGATTAAAACATCTCTAGTGTATCGCAAATAAGATTGAAGTTACTTATATTTTGTTATTGACCGTTGTATTTTTGTGTAGTTTTATTATAATTCAATGTATCAGGTCTAATTATAATACATAAATATATACTCAGAAATCGTCGTAAATCCATCAATTGTCAGAGAAACGAGTAAGTTTCTCACAGGTTGTGGGTCTGTCTGTCTGTGTTGATGAACTGTTCATTCTATATTTATTTAAAAATGCAGTAGAACTATATTGTACTTTATACTATATTCTACTTTATACTATAGCACATGAAGAAGAATGATTTTTTTAAATATTTTATCCTATTTTCTGCTTCTCTAAATACTTAAGAAAACATTTTTTGTAGAATGTAATATTGCAATGTCTTTTTTCTCTGGACGTTAGACATTTTTATTAAAAATATTTTATTATATTTGTTGTATTTTTTTTTCTAACTAAGTTATTGTTGTTAATAATAAGAAAATATATGTAAGATAAATAAAATAAAGTCAATTATCAGTTACTGCTTGGCTGATAAATAAATAATAATAGTAATTATTCGACATAACATAAGCCGTATCCAATTACAACCTACACAATGTAATAAATAATGATGTCTCAGTTAATAATAGCAGCTAAGTTATTGTTATAAAGTTCAGTTTTCGTTAGCATCAGCAAATCATTTCTTAAAAAGTACAGTTTGCAATGTAATTTGAGGCTTTATAAAAGCAAAGAACTTTAGTAAACTAAAAACGGTGGCAAATTAGTTTTTTATTTCTCTACAAATAAGATTTCAATTTATATTGAATATAAACTAAAAATTCTAGGAGATTATATTCTTATTCGTTTTTATATCTGGAATAGTCTGGAATTCAAATTAACTTGAGGTTGGGAGGAACAATAAATGTTATTGTATATCATTATTGTATATGTGTTATTGTTTTTAATTGAACATCAAAAAATTATAAAAAAATATTTTATTTATTTCTAACATACTAATTAACATAAAATTATATTTTGTTGCTTTTAATGTGGTTCTTAGATTCCTTATCATATCTATTAAAAGAGTGCTGCATTTCACATATTATTCGCTTCCATTAATGGCAATATTTTAGAATAATTATAAACAATTTTTATAAATATACGTACCGTGAGATAAGCAACATTATTCAGTATCTTTGCATAATATAAGCATTTAAACAAGGTTAAACAATCTTGAAGAAACTAAGTCATGGGAAGTTTTAGGTTTTATAACTTAGAAGCTTCATATTCATGAAAGAAAAATATATTATATTTTATAATTCTATAAATAAATAAACATTAATAAATATTTCCTCTATAAAAAATATTTTCTGTATAATAAAGTTTCTTAAGCAAACCGCCTTAACAATAATTCGGAGCAAAAAAAATTAACACAGTCTGAAATACACTTCATTCAGATAAAACAACCGTCGGGAGCAAATCTTTCAAAAGACCCTTATAATTCTAAAACCAGACCATCTAAAAGTGTATTTTAATTTCTTTCATGTCAATTACCAGAGGTATCCTATCGTAATTACCATCACTCGCTGTGAAAGACAGTGAGGTAAAACGGTACCACTCGTACTGTCCGTTAATTGAAGTCCTTTCAGTCCTTATCAAGTCGGGTCTTTTAATATATAGATTCAAGTTTTGGAGATTATCCGACAGATATTTGAACTAATAGCATATCATTTAAAGTTGTGTCTGTCAAGTATTCAAAAGTATTATTTAAATAACAAAAATGTAAAAAAATCTTCAAAAGAGGGTAGACTAAAAAAACTCTCACACATCTATTTTTAAAAATGTTTTCTTGTCATTAAAAGAATGTAAGACTAATAAGTAACGCTATAAGGTGTTGTAACTTTTAATAAATCAAATATCATATTATATTAAATTATTTAATTGTAAATAATGAAATTATTGTCACTATTCAAATTTACAAAACGTCAGCTTTTGTATTGAATATAAATACAGTTGAAGTTCATATTTCAATGTGTCGACTCAATCTCAAGGAGAGGTTTCATTAGTTGATTGTTTATATTACGTGTAACAGGAGTGCTTTATTTCTATAACGATGGAAAACAAAGGTAAGAATATTATTTAATATTTAAATAATAATACATATATACTACTTAACTCGGAGTATATATAATAAGTTGTGGATAATATTTTAATACTATAATAACCTGTATTCTTTCTGGATGACACAGTACTGACTTTTACTATTAAAACATTTTACAATCCAAAATATAAATGACAAGTTAATAATAAGGATATAACTAATAATTAAGTTTAATAATTGTAAAATATATTATAATAAGTGTCATAAGAAATATTGAATAGAAGTATTTATATATAGTACATTTATAAAAAAATGTAGGTATTATGAAATAACTAGGTTATTTTCACTTTTGGAATCCTTGCGGATACACACCTCCATCCAGGGGAAGATGGAGGGGGTTATGTGAGACTCCTACTCACTAAATCAGACGGTCAACACCTCGCCATCTTAGTGGAGCGCCACGGGAACGCTTGCGCACACAATCGCGTTGCTCCGACGGTAGAACGCGTGAGCGACCACCACCACCTCAATGGAGTGACGCGCCCGATTGACATGGACGCGCCCCACTCTGGTGGCCGGCTTGATAGATCGTGAAGGGCTGCTCCTCCACCGGAGACGATCGAGCAAAATCCAGACGTCAGCAAGCTGCACTCAGAATCAAGGAGCCCCGATCTGACTTAACCACTCGGAGCCGGACCTGTAAACTGGTCCGAACCCGATGCCGCCACCAGCGACTTTTGTACACCGCAGGTGACCCACTGAAGAAGACCACCCCGATGCACAGAGCCGGAAAAAGTACGTTAAACACCCGCCTGGAGACGACGCTGGAGATTCGACCTTGACTGACCTGCCACCCCGCTAAAGGAGCCCTCCAAGGGAAAAGCTCCGCAGCCACCTATGACAATGACTATTCCAGGCCCACCACCCGGTGGCTTCCCCCTTAACAAGGAAGAGACCGTCGCGTACACAACCCAGGGGCCACTCCACAGTCCACTCTGCAAAAAGAGAAGTACCAGGAGCGACCTCGCAGCTGACCTCGGTAAAGGTCTGCGCCCTCCCACCCTCTCTGCCAGGGCCAACTATCCGCCGACGGAAAAGAGGCCCATCAACCATCTCATCTCGACGAACCAAGCTTTCTATAAAAAAAATCGCAAACAAATCCGTCAACGCGTTTGGCTGGTACGATGCCATATACAGACAGACATATACACAGATACACAGGTCAAACTTATAACACCCCTCTTTTTGGATTGGGGGTTAAAAAAGGTGGTCATAAAAATGTTAAATAATTTTTTATTATTATTAAATATTTATCATTTAATAAAAATAATGTTGGTTCAAATGTATGTTTTAATAAGTACCTGATATGTATTCTGTGTATATAAATATTAAATAAATAAATGTTTTATATATATAATGTTTTATATAAAATATGTTAAGATTAGTTAATTATATCTATAACTAAATTAATACATTATTTAAATAAATCACAAGTAGGTCTTTTGTTCTCAATTTTTTAGAACTAAACTCTTTTTGTTATTTAATATTAAAACATGATCTGGAATAGAGTGAAAACTATATCCAGTTATGATTCTTACAGCTTGCAACATACTCTGTCAAGAAGATGAAGAAGATTATTTAGACTATCCTATAACATTATTGGACTTGGAAGAACATAGCGTATTACGCGGTTCTGAAAATTATTTTAGACGTAAGATATTTATGATATAATATTTGTTTTAAATCACAAAATACCATATTTCTAACAATATCATTATTTTTAGATATTACAATTGAAGATCCAGGTTATGTTGTAAACATTTCATCAGAAGATTATGAAATACAGCTCCAAAAATCATTATCACAAGTTAAGGAATTAAAACGAGAAAGTTCTGGATATACTAATAACATCGGTAATCTATTAAGTAAATGTCGCACTTGTAGCATTAAACTTATTGACTGTCATAAATTTCCATGGTATTACCGAAGTAAACTTCAATCCATAAATAAAACTGAGTACCCCAATACAGATCACAAGGTTATAGAAATAGGGGACGAAAAAGATAGAGAAGAAATAACGATAATAGATTTAACAAAAGAAGAACACGTAGAATATAACAACGTAAGTAATGAAGAAATACTAAAAGTTAAAGGTGATTGGAATGAATTCACTAGAATTGACAATGCGGTCGGTGGAAAAGTAAGAAAACAGACATACAAAACAACATCTAAGCCAGTATTGAATATTCAAACTCATACGGAATTACCAAGTAAAGAAACTGTTCAGGATCCCGATCTTATATTCAAGATATATACGAGAACAATAGATACAACCATCCAAAAGATAAAAAATAATATAGAGTCTAGTCAAAATAATACAAATATAAGTCATAATTTCGGTAATGAATTATTATTAGAGAGTAAAAGCTTTATTAAAAATGCAAATAATTCACGAGATATAAAAGAAAATGATAAGGTAGCTAAAGTACAAAAAGATAATATCAATAAGGATTTTGAAAATGTCCATCATAAGAAGAAGAATAGTAAAAACTCTAATGAAGTAACAAGTATTTATACATCTGAACAAATCAGCAAAACAAAACTAAAAATAAAGAAAACCTCATTAAAATCGAAAGAATGTAAAAATTACTATAAAGAGATGGAAGATACAAGACAAAACCTAAACACCACAAACAAAAAACAATGTGATTCTTTAAAGATGATTGAAAAAAAACGTAAATCAACAAATGAAGTGCCACAGATTAATTACTCATATCCTTTAATATCTCCAAATTTTGAATCAAATCGTTTTTCTTCATTGCCTCGAAACACTGATTTCGACAGAACTCATGAATGTTACAAACAATTATTTACCGCAGATAGAATAATACCACATTTTCACAAGAATATTTGTTTAAATCATCCAAATATTTTATCCAAATCTAGCACGAGATGTCCAAAACGAACAAAAGAAACTATTTACAAAACAACTACAACAAAAGAAACTATTAACAATTATGAGACTAAAACAAATAAGAGTCATTTAACTTCTATGATAGATTTGAACAAGATGTCGCAAATATCGAATCCAAGTTTACATGACACATATCATTGTACTGAAAATAACAATGCAATGGTTTATGATAATAAACCTCAAAAACAAATATATAATACTATGGTTTCAAACATTTCTGCAATTGATTCTCAAATTCCATCTCCGTTTACTTATAAACTACCTGTGAATAACGCATTGATATTGAACCTGTCACATGCGTCACCAGAGGTCATTATAGAAAATGTAAATAATATTGTTTCTAGGAGCCAATGTAATAAGCATGCAGCACAATTAGAAAAAGAAAGACTGCTATACCTTCTTCCTTCTAATTGTAACTTACCAGATTCTCGTATACAAAATATATTTTCATATAATAGTGATAGTAATTCTCAACCTCTTATTTAAAATGTATCAAGTATTAAGAAAACTACTAAACAACAGTGATTGAAATTTACAATTTCAATTTAACTGAAATATTTGAATTTATAGTTAAAATTTAAAAAAAGACACAGTTATTTTGGAATGTTGGTTTAATTATTTTACCATCAAATAAAGCAACTTACTCGTATTATGAATATATTAAAAGTTTTATGTAAACCAAACTATGATTTTGTGTTTAACATTTAGAAGAAAACATTTTGTGTTTATTAATTGTTTTTTTTTTTAATCTTTTTTTATTATTTTGTTGGGATTTAGACATATCAGCCCCATCATAACCCAGACTTACAATTAATTCTGCATTGAATCAATATATACTTCTTCACAAATGCTAAGTCAGTATTGCCTTAGCATTTGTGAAAAAATATTTCAATAACAGACTTAAAACTTTCTGTTGTCGGTTGATTAAGAAGATATGCAAAACTACATCATAGCTATTAATACAATATTTCTGCACATGTGCTACCCTTTGTGAACTATATTTATTGTATTCTACAGCACAAGTACCGCAAGTATCACAATTGGCAGATTTAGTTTTTTCAATTAGAAATGCAAATTTGTTCGAAGTATAATGTCCAGAACGTAATCTATGAGCTATGACTTTAAATTTTCTGCTTTACTTAATATTATAAAACAAGGGGAAATAAAGAGACTAACCTTGTATTGTTTTATTCCAGATTTATTTCTCTCTACTTCTTAGATCAAAATATTAAATAAATTTGTTTAAACATTTAATTTTGAAGTTATGTACAATTTTTGTTAAAAAAGAAAGAACCGGAGATTCTGCGTCTATACTTTTGTTAATTGCTAATTTAGATATACATGTATTAAGTTGTTATTAATAAAGTTTCTTAAAAATATAACAATTTTTTTTTTTGTTATTTTATAATCTTGTTTTCTTAAGAATGTTTATTATTATAATATAAGGAATATTTTTGTACAAACAATATCATGTATAAATAAAAAACTTAGTTGAACTTCTTCCTATTTGAAATGATCTGTAATATATTTTATCATACGGTGTATCAACGAAAATGCCTTTGGTTAAAACTTATTGAAATTAGCGGGCTTTGTTTTTGTATAAGTTAGAACTGTGGTAGAAAGAGAACGCCAACAATTTTAAGCATCTCATTTCAAATGCGCGTTTTCCCCAAATACACACACAAACGATAACTGGTGCATGCAATTAGGTTGTATTACCGGAAATATAGAATATATAATCTGTACACCGACTGTTTTGGTTTGGGCTTTGCTGTTTGAGTAGAATGTTAATACTTAATAAACACTTTATACGTAGCTTTACTATACTTAAACGTCTGCGCTATCCACTCGACCATATATAATTTTAAGTTATGTATATTATTTAATAATTAAAAAAATAAGCTCAGTTTTTTTTAAGCTTTATAACTATTAATTTGTAAATATTTTATAACTTAGGAAAAGTTATGCATAAATATGGTTTAAGCCTGGGTTCAAATATGAGAGTCGCATGATTATTGCGAGATTTAAATGACGCAAGAATATCGAGGTAATGGGCCGATCCTGGCAGTCCGCAATATTGCTAAAGTATTAACTTAAGGCATTAATGTAAATAACATTAAACGATTGAAGAAAGTTTGAGAAACAGGAATTGATGGTGATATAAAGATAGTCTGATATACCGTACAAGCTTTTATCACTACATTATTTTTTATAATACGCTGTATCTCTAAACATACTTTTACATAAAATAGGTTGAAATTAGCTGACTTTGCCAGGGTAGTATTTCTGAAATACTATTCTTACTTTTTTAGTTTTACAAACTGAAAGATGGATGTTAACAGAAAAACGTTAGACTTTAACCCCCAAATTCCAGATATATGTAAATTTACCAATATTCTTTCTCAGTACTTGTTTGTTTCTTTGTCCCTTTGTCATGTCCTCGAAAATTACCTTACCCTAAGTTGTTTAAGCTATAGTCAGTGATGTATTTTCTATTTGTTAAATTTTATTGTTTCCCTTGGGATCGAAAGATTTTTCGGCATTAAAAAGGAAAGTCAACATAAAGATAAGGTATATGATGCCACAGATGGATCATTTTGGATCAAAAAGGGTTATAATAAATATGTTGTATATTAATATCATATTAAATAAATCTTATTAATGTATGTAATACCTTACACCTTTATTTGTATAAGCCACAAAAAGAAGATTATGTTGAAGCTAAAATCCGGCCAATAATCCAGGAGATTTATCTCTCCGTCCTTGAGTTTGTGAAAATATATGTCGTCTAATTTGTACACGCATGTATATTAATTTGTCTTGAATAAAAAACTCTGTTAGTAATAAATACGAGAATTTATAACTATTATATGTATAAGAATTATTTCCTTTAAAACTTAATTATTTCCTAAAGAATGTCTTGTACTGAATGAAGTTAATTCTAAAATATTATGCAAAATATATTATAATGTAACAAATATTAAATTGCTAACATGAACTGTTAACCATCAACATTTTACCTACTAAGGATACATTTTAAATTCGTCAAATTAGTTCTAAGTATATGCGGGAAAAGATTTGACATTTTATAAGTTTTTCTGTAAATTATCTGCCACATTAAATTTACTTCATACATAATTAGATTTGAATTTGAAACTATAATTTTTTACTTTTTTTCAAAATTATCGTCTATCGGTAAGTCCATTAATTAGTCATCGACCTCCAACAGTCTCTTAGTTACAGGTAATAGACTTCAGAATGTTGTTATAGCTGAGCATTAAGGGACACAAATTGAAAATGATAGATACTATCTGTGTACTCTTTAGTAACCAGATCCGATAGAAAATATAGAAATGTAATTTAAATAATCAATAATTAGTAAATAGTTATGTGTTAGTTTAATAAACAGATATTAAATAGTTCAAAATATAAAAAGCATATTCGAAGTGGTGTCCATTGGCTGCAATATAGTTTGAGGCCAGGTATCAATGAAAGCACGCGCTCTTTCCATGGGAAAATTCTTCACTGCCAATTGTATGGATTGTTCTTGTACTGAATTAACTTCATTCAGTACAAGACATTCTTTAGGAAATAATTAAGTTTTAAAGGAAATAATTCTTATACATATAATAGTTATAAATTCTCGTATTTATTACTAACAGAGTTTTTTATTCAAGACAAATTAATATACATGCGTGTACAAATTAGACGACATATATTTTCACAAACTCAAGGACGGAGAGATAAATCTCCTGGATTATTGGCCGGATTTTAGCTTCAACATAATCTTCTTTTTGTGGCTTATACAAATAAAGGTGTAAGGTATTACATACATTAATAAGATTTATTTAATATGATATTAATATACAACATATTTATTATAACCCTTTTTGATCCAAAATGATCCATCTGTGGCATCATATACCTTATCTTTATGTTGACTTTCCTTTTTAATGCCGAAAAATCTTTCGATCCCAAGGGAAACAATAAAATTTAACAAATAGAAAATACATCACTGACTATAGCTTAAACAACTTAGGGTAAGGTAATTTTCGAGGACATGACAAAGGGACAAAGAAACAAACAAGTACTGAGAAAGAATATTGGTAAATTTACATATATCTGGAATTTGGGGGTTAAAGTCTAACGTTTTTCTGTTAACATCCATCTTTCAGTTTGTAAAACTAAAAAAGTAAGAATAGTATTTCAGAAATACTACCCTGGCAAAGTCAGCTAATTTCAACCTATTTTATGTAAAAGTATGTTTAGAGATACAGCGTATTATAAAAAATAATGTAGTGATAAAAGCTTGTACGGTATATCAGACTATCTTTATATCACCATCAATTCCTGTTTCTCAAACTTTCTTCAATCGTTTAATGTTATTTACATTAATGCCTTAAGTTAATACTTTAGCAATATTGCGGACTGCCAGGATCGGCCCATTACCTCGATATTCTTGCGTCATTTAAATCTCGCAATAATCATGCGACTCTCATATTTGAACCCAGGCTTAAACCATAGTCTTATGAGATTATTTTTAAAACAAATTGTAAGAATCCTTTGTCATAAGGTAACGTTACACGGAAGTTTGATAAAATGTCAAATGTGATCTATTAAAATAAAAAAGTTCCAGTTACTGAATATCTTAGCTTAATTACGTTTATATTAGTTTGTGGTCAACCAAGTTTATTTAAAAAATGCATTGATTATTTCATGTTTTTAAATTAAATATGTATGAAAGTGTTAATGGAAATTGTATACAGATACAAATTATTTAAATATCCTGTTAGTAAGTTAACTGCAAATAAATTGTCCAAAATCGCCTGCATGATTCCTGGCTGCCAGTATTCACAGTTGTTCCTAGTAACACAACTTAATTATAAATGCAACAGTTACATATTTCATTACTTTCACTCGAATTTGTATCATCATGCTTAAAGTTGTTAATGTGTTTTTTTTTAATGAGTGTTTTGTCATATATACGACAATTTAAATAAAAAATATTTTTTTCAGGTTTCCTACTATTGAAAATAAGGTTTTATTTTTCTTAATTTTTTCTAAATTGGTATGTTTTATTAAAGTTACATACACAAGGATATCTGTTAAGATAAAATATTTAGGATATTAAGCTTTCCTGATTTCGAAGTTTTTAAATTAAATAATGTGGTTAGTTAAAAACAGTCCTCTAATCTTAGCAGTGTCAGTGTCAGTCACAATGTCGTCTTAGTTTACTCAGTCAGAAATAGTCTCTTTATATTTTAGAATAGTTAATACAACTTGAACTAAAAGCAAAAATTGTATATAAAAGTGACATTTTAAAATTATATTTGGTTATTCAATTCTCATATAGTTTTGTCAACGAAATGTAAAGTAAAATGTATATTTGCAAAATAGCAACTTGCATCGTTGCCAACGTTTCGGCCATTTTCAATTACAATTCAAGTTTTAACCTAGTAAAGTATTCTTGTAAACTTCTTTGTTCTATAGTTGTACTAAATATATATATGTATGCCGCTGATCACAATAATTTAACGATAATTAATAACTCAATTGATATCATTGTAACAGTGGGTGTGAACGCCGTGATGTAATAGGTCACGTGATCGGAATCGTTTGGAGGGGGCACTTGAGACAGTTTAAATATTCGAGAGCAAGGAATACTAACTTGTTAGAATTACTAGAAATCACTTTAGTGTACTCTGTGATCGATATTGTTGTTTGTGTGAGTTGATTGTTTGTTTGATGTCATTGTAAATTGACCTGTTACGGTAATGACTGGAACACTAGAGACGTGATTGCGTTCCATTTCATGTTCATCGAATATAAATACAGTAGGCCAGGTTTTTGAACGTTTGCTCGGAATGTTATAATATAATATATATTTTTATTATTTCTAGAAATTATTATATAAATTATATTGTAAATATAAATTTTTATGCACTTAACCGAAACAACCAGAACACTAAATACGATAACAGTTTTTGTGTATCTTCTATTAGATTTCTACTCATTACTGACATCTTTATCAAAAATTTCATTTAAAGTTATCATGATATATTATATAAAATGACTAGCTGACCCGGCAAACTTTGTTCCGCCTTAATGGCAATAAATAAGCAGATTTATTTTTTAATTGGAAAAAATACAAAAAAATGAAATACCTACATTAATCATTCATAATTATTTCTTTATTTTAGTACATAGGTTGCTCTTCATTTAAGTACCTTGTGATACACGACATTTTTTGTTTTATTATCAGGCGCAAAAACAAACAACGCAGATGGTCTTCCGACCCGTGAACATGCCACATAATTGACCATGAGAAAAACATGAATGTTCTAGATTTAAACCACAAATTGTGCGGTGGTAAGCCAGGCACGTCCAAAGAGTTTAAAAGTTCAATTGGATAGTTGGTGGCTTCATCTTCATTTGTGACGCAGTCAATAGACTTGAATGAATGCATTATTCCAATGATCTTATTTTGAATTATGTAGTTTAGGTCATCTACATCTTTATTCTTAGCCGCTAAAATTGCTCGCTCACTCAACCATTCATTATTTTTGTAGTTAGAAATAATTTCTGGAAATACATTGTTGATAAGTTCGTCTTTTGATGAGACAAAATTACAGAAATTATTTGGAAATTATATTAATCCGCTCGATTCATCGACAGGTACTTGACCATTACCGATAGTCAGCAATTGCTCCGAGAAATCTTCTGCAGTTATATCATTAACCAATGTAAATCTCACGTTTTTTGTCAGTTGTAGTTTCTTCACATAGCGCCATAGATTTGACGATTTGAGGCAAGCGTTTATTTCGTCGGCAGCCGTAGATCTTGAAATTACTGGCAGTATTTGGCGGAAATCGCCAGAGAGTAAAATCATTGCTCCTCCAAAACATCTCGAGTCATTGCATAAATCTTTTAATGTTCGGTTAAGTGCTTTTAATTCACGTTTATGCGCCATTGTGCTTTCGTCCCAGATGATGATTTTCGATACCGCTAAAACTTTGGCCATTGCTGAGTGTTTTGCAATATTACACGTTGGTTCTTCAATAGTTTGAAGATTTAACGGTAATTTGAATGCTGAATGAGCCGTACGGCATCCTTCTAACAATGTGGCTGCTATTCCAGAAGAAGCAACTGCAACCGCTATGTTAGATCTCGCCCGAACAGTTGCTAAAACTAATGACATGAGGAATGTCTTGCCAGTTCCACCAGGGGCATCTAGGAAATATAAACCACCATTTTCATCATCGATTGCCTTCATTAAAGTATCATAAACTTCCTTTTGTTGGTAATTCAATAGGGGTACATTCGTTTGAACAACTAAATCTAATTCCTGGTGATCATATTCACGTTCCCGTTCCAATTCTCGATTAAATGCGTCATTCATTTCACGATACGGTGCTGGCATTCCTAACCTGATTAATAAATTACCGCACATGAGGTAACACATATCTTCGATCAAGAGTAAAGCACGATTATGTATCTCCTCATTCATCTCAATATCTTGATTTCTGGAACTGACACGAATTTGATGTAAAATATCTTCTGACATATTATCCTTGTATTTATGCCACAGGTTACATGGGTTTGATGGAAAACATGTCGAAATTATGATAGCGAATAATGTGCGTATTTGACTTGGTGATGCAGAGATAATGGCTTCAGCGATTGTCGTATCCCAATGACTATCGTTTTCTAATAACTTCAATTCTTCACATGCAGCACGATATGTTGGGAATATTACACCATTAACAGTTCGTAGAGACTCAAATGACGTTGGCCCACGCACATTTACCAGCAACAATCGCAAATAGAAACATTCATTATTCTTTGGATGAACTGTATACATACCACCAAGAGCATCAGTAGAACGCACATCTGGATACCCAGGAACCGCATCGCCTTGCTTCCTTCTTTGAAAATTCTTCGATGAAGCATTCCAAGTATAATAACGTGGCATCTCCGAGTAAAGCAAACTTCGTGCAAAGTGATCGCTTTGGCAGATTGCAAAAAAACTGGTCAATGTAGTTGCTGGAAGTGTTTTAGCACGTTGCGTAGCATTCGAAGCCGTGAAATATACTCGTTGACCATTCTCCAGGTGCACCGCCAAATGCATAACAGTAGGATGACGTTCGTGATTGGGAAATGCGAATATACGCCAAATCGCTTCATTACAGTTCACATAACGACCAACTTGATAGCGTGAAATTTCATCGTTTGTATTCGAGGATTGCAATCCAAAAACCGCCATATCACTGCCTTTCGTGACATATTTGCAAATATATTTTATGGACTTAACTGAATTGCAGTATTCAACGTTGCAATGTGTCTTGAACGATTTAGAAATAAGTGGCGAATATGGAACAATCCAACTGTTGTCGACAACGAAATCCATTCTTTTCACTTTCGTTGTGACAGTTCGACCGTTGTCATCTGGTGATCGACGCCGATACAGCGGATAACCATCATTGCCAGTGACAGTCTCCTCCGTTAATTTTCGTGGATATCGTTTAGAGCACTTTCCATCGACCATGCAAGGTGATTGGGGATTGATGGCACCACACGGTCCATGAATCATATTAGTAGTAAGAACATCATGTAGGTCTGGATCGACTTCATAATCAGGAATCTCGGCACATATGATATTATCTATTTGGTCAGGCTGAATTCTTTCCTCTAACCAAATAAGAATGTATGCGTGCGGCAGGCCTCGCTTTTGCCATTCGATTGAATACATCCAGCATCGAGTATCTCGAAAGACGCGTTGTTTAACAATAAAGTTCATCAGGGACCGAATTTTTTGCCTGAATATACGTGCTGTGATGTCGTGTCTATCACTTGATGTTTGTCCGGGAAGCAGCAATTGAGTAATTTCTATCCATTTTGGATTGCAGGTAAAAGTAATAAAGAGATCGGGCCGACCGTAATGACGAACATATGTCATTGCATCTTGTGCATATTCATGCATATGACGTGGACTACCAATGTATGTCGCCGGCAGAATAGTTAAGCGACCAATATTAGCTGCATTTCCTTCAGTACTAACTGCATCACGTAAATGGATGTACTCCTCAGAACGCAGTTTGGCTTGGTTCAACCTAATGAATGTTAAACGTTCCGTTTCTATTTTTACATACATGTCAACGCAATACTGTTGAAACAATCGACGAATCCGCAGCAAATAGTTGTCAGCATTTTGACAAATCATCAAGCGATATGCGTAATAATTCATTGAGCTAACTTTCTTTGTAGTTTCTTCACCTGAAATGAAAAATTTGATAGTTAACCATTTGAAAGGCAAATTTTAAAGGCAAACAATACAGACATTAACCATTTTTTTAATAAGCATTATTTTAAATCAGCGTCTTTCACAAATAAATGAAATAAATTATGATACTGATATTCACCATTCAATGGATTATTCATTTTAATATTAAAATAATATCCATCTTCTCCTTGCCAAAACATCAGCGGGTATTGCAATGTATCATATGATCGATGAGTTTCAGATATTCGTTGCAGTTGCCCAGTATCGCGACGTGTAAGCACAATATCGCGTTTTTCTAATTGTTCATCAACAATCAGGATGGCAACTTCGTCTACTGTTGGAGCATTAAATGTCCTTTCGTGTGTTCCAGATGGTCGTTTTACAACTTTAAAGTCATCACTTGGCAGGCGCTCTAAAGCACCCTTAAACAACCTGACCAACGCATGATGTTCATGAAGCAGACACTGCAAGTCTTGAAGAATTGCTCGCTTCATTCCTGCATTGATCTCTAGGCGTCGATCAAGTTGTTCTTCCATGTTGCCCATGAAATATATTTGTAAATTTATTCTGTGTATCTTCGAAAGATAGTAATGTTCCAATTTTATGATGAATCTGTTTTTGTATCTACAAAATAAAAACCAGACAGTATTAACTGGGTTATAAACACTTTTTTTGGGTGAGAGAGTAGAGTTCAGGATTAGCAATATACTACATAGGTACCAATAGATAAAGTAAGATATTCTTTAACTACATTGTATATAAGTACAAAAATAAATACCTTAAATGTCGGATTAAATCCTCGTTCTTCGATAATATGTGCCCCAAATGACGTCATCTGGAAACAACCATTGTAGTTTTGAGTATTTACAAGAAAGTGGCGTGATTCTTGTGTTTCGCCACAAAGCAATGAATACAATGGCTCAGGTGGCGGAGTCAACAATGGCAATTTCAATTTACCATTAAGGCAGCATAATCCAGGCGTTTCTCCGGAAAACTTTAATGCACCACAATACTCGCAAACTACGTCCATTTGCCCAATGCAAACGCTCGGACGCAAGCTGTAATCAATGCTGCAATCGTATGGAAACGCTGCTCGATTCAAATCAGCACTTGATAAATGTCTTGTTCTGCGTCGCAAATTATCTATTTGTTGACCCCTGTTGTTCGCTCGACGATTCTGCGTTGCTAACCGAGCTGTTTCACGGGCTGCTTCACTTTGCTCTCGTGTTTGAGAAGCACGAAGTCGAGCCAAACTATCGCGGCGCTGTTCACGTGCAATTTCTTGTTCTTCTTCAGTCCTTTCATTTGCAGTATTTCGTATTCTTCTTGCATTACGGCTTTGTCGGGAAAGATTCGATCGTCTTGGTCGCGGCATTATTAATTAAACTTCACTTCACCTAAAAACTCAAATTTTCAACCATACAGAATTTTATAGTTCACTTCTGTTGTGGGAGTATTTTGGTTATGTAAATAACAATCACGTTATAATCCACATAATATTTTATTAAAATAATCAAACAGTCCTTTTATATCCCTTTTTACATTCTTAGTTTGAATTTTATGTTTTTTACTTTTTTACAAATTACCACAAAGGTAGAGTGATGTGCTAGTGGCCTATGTATTAGTGGCCTGTATAAAACATGTACACAATTTCAACAACTTCACTTCACTTCACTGTTTATATACTATACTGGCACTCTCATTACATTATAATTGTTAATAATTCATTTAATAGAAATAGTTTTATTATTGATTTCTTACAAATATCTAATTGTCATCCATACTTCATTACATAGCTGTCATTATACGTCAATTACATAGCTGTGATTTGATTTTTGTTATTCCAAGTCTGATTCTTTTTTGTTTTATAGTGACTGACGTTTCATGTCAAGTCAGACGGGAATGCTGTCGAACGGGATAAAAAGTATCCTATGTCCTTCTCCTGGCTCTAAACTACCTCCCTGCCAATTTTCAGCTAAATCGGTTCAGCCGTTCTTGAGTTATAAGTGGTCTAACTAACACGACTTTCTTTTATATATATAGATTTAAGCCACTCAATTAAAAATCTATCTGCGGTAAAATACTCTTGGTTCATATTGAAGAAGTGGATTTATGGAGATTGCTAAATTAAGAATAAATTAGCTTTTTTTTAAATTTATAGTCCTAGTCCAATAAGTTTATATTATTTTTTCATAATATAAACTGTACAATGATACGTAATTTTTTAATTTATTATACTTAACATAATAATAATATATACCCATTTTATGTATTTATTATAATATTACGTTATTGAATTCACTAAATTTAAACATGTTGTACTAAGTTAGTAAATTGTCGAACAATCAACTCGCACAAATCAAAATATCCAACATACAGTAAACAGGCTCGGATACTAGTAATATAACTTAATTACAAACAAACAGTTAAGTATTTCATTAAAGTTACAGTCAAAATGGATTTATTTAATCATATTTTAATTTTTTTAGTATTTTATACTGTTTTATAATTAATACCAAGTAGGTAAAGAATATTTTAATCATTGCTACTTTTTAAATAATAAAGTAAGGGCTCCAGTTAACACTGAAATTTTATAAAATAAAACTGTTGGAATACTTAAGAAAGCTTCGAAAATTATTTCTGGAAACTGAGCGTCTATCTGCAGTGAAGTAGTTCTTGACTTTTGCATAAAGGACAGGTCTACTTACATTTTTAGAACCATTATTCCGTCTTTTACAGAAAAGACGAATTTACAGAATTTTGAAATTACAGAATTTCACTACACTTCTACAAATTAAATGTAATGCTACGGAGTTGAAATTATTGAAAATAATATATTCATTTTTAATTTGGAAAACAAAATTAATATATAATTAATCGTCTGTCACTACATAATGAACTCTCATTGTCTGGGGTACATATTACTGTATATGATATTTATAAATAAAATACCTTATATTCAGAATTAAATACTGTTCACAAAGAATATAAAAAAAACATCTTTGCCATAACCACGTAACGAGACACGTCATTGCAGTTGCTGAAAAGAGGTAGTTATTTTATATAATATGTTATTCCATATAGTATATTATTGTATAAAATATATTATTCTATATAGTATATTATTTTATATTACATTATGTTAATTACTTGTTTATTAGTATCAAGTGCTAAATAGCACACTGGTTCTACATCTACATCGTTCTGTGTCTACAGAATTACTTTATGTCATAAAAAAGTCTGTAGTGCAAAATCCTCTATTGTCGTAGCACGAAGTTAGCCGAATCATATCTCACGAGCTTCGGGTTTCGTTTAGCGTCCGTATCATTAATATGGTATGTATGTATCAATACATGTTAAGTAAGTAATTACCTTCGTCAAAATTAATGTTAAAATAGTTTTCAGGAAACCTAAAATTAAACTTATTTTGTAAGATTTATTATTAAAGTTTATCAAAACTTCTTCTTTAGGTCTGCCTCTTCAGTGTGAGTTGAGTATCTTACTGGGAACGGACTATTTGTCGAGTTCCTGAGTGAACCATTCCTTTCGTTTTAAAAGTTCAATAAGGTTTAAAATATTTGTTTCAAACCTCAAAACTTAAAGATCTAGTAAATGAAATGAATATATTTATTTTATTATTATTAATTTGATTTTATTTTCACTTATGAGAGCAATATTACGAATCATTTTTTCGTTGTTTAAATGTATGAATATCTTTAATAATTAACTTGTATACAATTTTATTCTGAACTCTTCTAATGTGACAATACTTATATTTCGAGATACCAGCACACTTAGTTGCGTATTTTAATTTACTTACTCCTAAATATTAGTTGTGTTGGAATGTTATAATTGTATATTTTTGTAGCTCATCGCAGATAATTAAAATTTTATTCCAGAAATCTTGCAAAATGTAAAAAGGTTCATTTGACTATACCCTAAATTAAAATAACTGTTAATTAAAATCATTCATGGTAACAGTGAAATATTACTAGTATTCATAATTGGATAAAGTTTTCATTATACTCACAACTGATCATGTTTTTGTACGTAATGTAAATAAAATGGTTTAAGTGTAGAATGGAGTCTGTTTGGAATGAAAAAAAAACATATTTAATAATTATATTCAGACTAACTACACATTTTTATCTAACTAGAAATATTTTTCGATCTCTAACAAGTTTCTGAATTTTTTTGGCGGCACAAGTTAAAAGTTTATTTATAACTTTAATGTATCGGTTTTATGTGGTTTACAATAAAGATTATTGAATATAAAAAAATTGTTAGTAGTCAAAAATATGTCTGACAATCTTAGAGACTGTCGGATAACCTATAGGTTAAATGACCCAACTGTACCTTGGATTAAAGGATGTCACAGTACGGACGGCACAGTTTTAACTCGCTGCCTTTCACAGTGACAGATTGTAATTACGATAGGATACCTCTAGTAAGTGACATGAAAGCACTGGAAAATATACTTTTTATGCCCCCGTTTCAGAATTATAAGGGTCTTTTGAAGATCTGCTCCCGACGCTTTTTTTTATGTCCAATGAGGTAGCTAAGTTTAACGGCCACGACCCGTATTTTTGCTTTGAATAATTATGTAATTGGTTTAAGAAAAGGTACAATAGAGCGTGTGTATTTTTGTAGCAACTGAAATTGTTATTCCTTATTTATTTGCAGCATCGACTCGAATTACATAAAATAAGAACTAAAGCTTCTAGCGACTTAGTTTTTTAAGATTGTCCTGTCATGGTTCAATGCTTATATTATGCAAAGATACGGGATAATCTCTGATATTGTATAAAACATTCAGCCGCTGCTTCTTCACCAATACCATGGCTCAATTTAAAAACGTCGTGCCTCCGCATTCATAACTTATAAAACTTTATAAGGAATTATTTTACTTTGACACTTGAATATGTTTTGTTAACATAAGACTGGTTTTTTTGAGAGTTTATTTATGTATAGAAATTATTTTAAAAACACCAGAAATCGAGTAGTTATTATGTAAAAAACCATGTTACAATATAATAATTTTGTTGAAATGTAATCAAAGTTAAATACTAATTAAAGACTTACTCTATAAAAATGTAACTTTAAAAGTTTCTTCTATTAACCTGTAAAACTGTTTTCGACATACTTACACTCATCGATCATATATGTTATTCCTAAGCATATGCATATTTATACTAAGTTGACCTGAAACACAATGAACTACAACAAAACTACACTTAAACATACAATGGTCAATAACATAACACTAACAAGAGATTAATAGCTTCAATCCTAATTCCAATACACTGGAGATATCTAAATTACCAAATAAACTATATCTAGAGGCAACGTCTAACTAACTCAAAAGCATAAATAGCCGTACCAAGTATACTCGAAGCGATCGGAAATCGGAGTATTGTTGAACAAATTCCAATTTTAGATAAGTCAATACAGAAACAGACAGATATATGTTTTGTGTTGGCTTTAAATGTAATTCAGCTTAGTAATATTTAATATTATTTCTTAAGTGTGAACGGTGTTTTGGATAAAGATGACATTATTATACCCGTCTGTTGTATCATAACTACGATATTTCGAGGTAATACTGTTATTTCCGTATTTTCCATATAATAAATACTAAACCATAAACTATTTATAGTAAATATTTGCTATGATTATTTGTCTATCTGTTCTATTCTATCTCGGTGACAACTAACACTACTAATCTTACAAACATGTCTTAGTAATAAAATTTAATTTTAATACAGTTTATTGTCAACCATATGTATATGTATCTCTCTAATGTTGACAAAATTTTCTTGTCCTTGAGGAATCCGTTATCATTCTGCCTGCCTCAAATCAACTCTTGTCTCCTGAATAGGCGTAACGACAGTATCAAATATCCAAACATATAACTGTTTTAGGAGCAAATACACATTAAAAAGATTCAAAAGACTGTTTTATTTTCATTTAAAAATTAAAGATTAATTAGATTTTTAATAAAAAAACAGGTAAAATACTACAATCGGCCGTTTTGGTTCCAACACGAATGACATTGCATTTTAAATTTTTAAAATTCCATAATGTGTCAAATAGACTATATAACAGCGGATTCAGCGTTTGTTAAAGCAAACAGCTAAAATTTGTCCTGGATTGGTTTTTCTACTATATACTCTCTGTTGTGTTTGATGTTCGGGTTGTTTTGGGAATACATTCTGGTTTCACAGGTTTTTTTTTATTTAAGAAAAAACTAACAAAAATATAAGAAAATTATTTTTATAAGTAATTTTGATGATAGTGTGAAGAGAATGAAAGTGTTCGGAAAAGTAAATGAGTTTTTAAAGCTACTTAAGGTATAAGTATCTGAGTAGATTCCTCGTATTATTGACTTCAAACAGGACCCTTATCTTAGTCAATAACAATATTTGTTGTTTATAAGTACTATTTGTGAATCACAATGGAATCTCGGTTAAGATATTAGTGAAACGAGAACAAAATCATTTTGATGCTAGAAATATATTTTATCTTTTATTGTTAGTAGGTTATTTGATAAAACATTTTGTTGACGTAAGTTTGATTTATCACAGAATCATTTGAAACATTAATTAAAGTAATAAATATGAAAATCCTATTTATAGCCGATACATCAATCTTCAGCCAAAGTTATCTGAAAATTGATTTGATTGGTTGATAGATTACTTAATCTACGGATTATTTTTTATAATTTGGTATTCTTTAGACAAACACCTAACAGCTTATTCCCTGATTGAAACTTATTCTAGGAATTAAAAATTTTATTTTTTATAATTTTACAATTTAATAACATGACCTTTCATAATATATTTACGTTTACGTATTTTTTTAAGTAATCCGATGCTGACCAGATTTTTGTTGGTCTGTTGTTTAATTATTTGTATTTCGTTTCTCTGGTTTAGTCAGTTCAACCCTAAATAAATAACTTGGAGGTCTATAAATAACATTTTTACTTGCGGTTAGAAAAGAAAATCCAATGTCCAGTCCCAGTAAGCGGTAGCGAACTCAAATACGCAATCAAAGTCCCACTTATTCCATTTGTAGTTTGTTCGAAATGTCCTTTATTCTAAGTAATATTTAGTTTATGTATTTTCTATAAGTTCTGATATAATATCGGGGAATTATAATATTAAAAAAAAAATTAAAAATATTTTTGTCTTTAGTAAACTTTATATAGAAAAAAGGTAATATTTTAGATTGTAACATAGTAAGATTATTTTTAGATTGTATTAAATTTAAAATTTTTATTAGTAATTGTTATTTAAAAATCCATGTAAAGACGTGTGTTGTAAAAGTGATAATAATCTTGGTAGCTAAAGCTTTATGTAATCTCTTTCGATTTCGTTTCGATCATTTTTAATCAAATCAAATCAAATCAAATCAAATCAAATCAAATCAAATCAAATCAAATCAAATCAAATCAAATCAAATCAAATCAAATCAAATCAAATCAAATCAAATCAAATCAAATCAAATCAAATCAAATCAAATCAAATCAAATCAAATCAAATCAAATCAAATCAAATCAAATCAAATCAAATCAAATCAAATCAAATCAAATCAAATCAAATCAAATCAAATCAAATCAAATCAAATCAAATCAAATCAAATCAAATCAAATCAAATCAAATCAAATCAAATCAAATCAAATCAAATCAAATCAAATCAAATCAAATCAAATCAAATCAAATCAAATCAAATCAAATCAAATCAAATCAAATCAAATCAAATCAAATCAAATCAAATCAAATCAAATCAAATCAAATCAAATCAAATCAAATCAAATCAAATCAAGCTTACATAATCGTATTCGTATCTAATTTACAGACATTGAGCAGAATTATTAGAAATAGCATTTATTTACTCTGTGTTTATATATATATATTAATGACTATGGTGTGTGTTGTTCTGTTTCGATTAAAAAAATATATTAAAATTAAATATCGACAACTCTTTTTAATGGAGTTAGTTAAAGAAGTAAGGCGCAAAATCCACAAACAATTCTTGAGCAGCCTCAGTTTCTACCATGTTCTTAATAACCGTTGAACTAATTAACTCACTTTCAGGAAGTTACTTTTAACTTTCCGCATAAATCAAAATTCAATCAATCAAAACGTCGTGTTAAAAAAAAGAGTTAAAATTTTAGTCTAATTATTTATTGGCGAGTCAAGTTCTCCTTAGTCTTAATAACAATTTTATTTTCAGGGCGGAGACAAATCCAATGAATCAACGGTAATTAGAATTAAAGGATAAAGTGTCTTTACAAGAAATTGAACGATACGTTTTTTTTAATATTTTGCTATTTTGACTTAACTTTGTATATTGTTGAGTGTATGTACTCGTATTTTGTGGGTATTATATAAATAATAAAATAAATATGTAAAAGAGTACAAATTAGAGAGAGTATAAATTAAACCTATTTAAAGATCTTATAGAACAACAGTGTTCGACCTATATATTATAGAAGAAATTCTAAGATAATTAATTTAACATTATCTATACATTATCTTTGGTAGAGGATTTCCTTTTCACAGTCCGACAGCTTTGAATTCCGACTAACAATATTGTTATACTGCTATCTCGTTTCTTACTTAATTGTACGTAACTAAGTTTTGGTATGAATGCTATGGATGAGTAATTATAAATTAAATAGTAGTTACAAAAGATACGACCATGTAATATACTATGTAATTATTCTCAAAACTCGAAAAAATTATGTGTATGTATTAACGAAATTCAAACATTTTATAGTAAGTTATTTATTCATAAACTCGCTGTTGCCCGCGACTCTGTTCAAGTGTTTATTGACAAACAATGTATTTATCTATTTTTTTTTATTTTCGCTAAAAAAAATATTTCATAAAAAGTATCCTATGTTACTTCTCACTTCTCATACCCCCAAAAGAATATGTATAAAATTTCATAATGATCAGTTGAGTAGTTTTTGTGAAAACCTAACAAACAAACTAAAATATTAGTAGGATTGTAAACTTAAAATTCAAATAAATTCAAACACAGAACACACAGATGCAAATCATAGTAATATAATGTAATAACAAACGAACAAGTTCCCTGTTTAATTATAGTTGCAGCCAATGTGGATTTATTTAAACATACTTCAAGGTTCTATGTACTCTTTTCGTATCATATTTCACCAGCTTAGTGAAGTAATTATTTACACATAGGTAAATATATTCTTTATTGTTACTACTTTTTAAATAATATCTTAAGATTAATTAATTCGAACTAGATTTTTGTTATGAAAGTCATTCTAGAAATACATTGTTCGAAGTTTTTGGAGCTTTTCCAATGTAAAGTTGCTTTGCTCAAGTTGCTACAGCGAAGTTAGGAATAGGACGCACCGAAGTCCATTATCAAAGTATAGAACAAAAGATGAGAGTTATTTTTTCGATATATTGTATACAGACGAAATCATTGTAAAATATATTAGTAAGGAGTTCAAATTATAAAAACAAAAAAATATATATAATCGCTTAATTTTTTTATGATAATATTAATGTTTATGATAATAACATGAAATGTAAGGTTTTATTGAAAATTTTATTATATGTTTAATTGCATGGTTTCAGTAATAATATAAAAATAATGATTGAGTATTTAATGTCCAATAAATATTTATTTTTTATCTTTTTCAATTGTCTTTTGTCTAATCTTAATTTATTACCTAGTACGTCATTTAATTTAAGAATTTAATAAAATATAAATGTTTGAATGGTTTAGAAAACTTTAGAAAGCGTTTCTAAAAACAGAACGTCTATCTGCAATGAAGAAGTTCTTGAATCTTACCTAAGAGGCTGGCCTATTTAAATATATAGAAGCATTCTTTCATATTTTCTGTGATTTCACTTCACTTATACGTCACTAAATTATGAACTTACATCGTCTGGGGTACATAAAATGACATATCTAAAATATCAAATTTTCCGAATTAAATACTCTTTCCAAAAAATATGAAAATAACTTTTTTAAAATAACCGACGTAACAGACAAGGCATGGGGGAAGTAACTAGTTTTATCAGCACTGATACTGAACTGCACTTATTTTTCACAAAATTTGACACAAATAACACGTAAAATAAAATTTTATAGATTTATTTATTAGTATAACATTTAATTAAAAATAAATAATGTTTACATAATAGTAGAAAAAAACATTGATTTTAAATATTAAGTTTAACCTAGAATTAATTTACAAAACAAATTACAAAATTAACTTACAAAACATTATAAAGACATTAGAACAAATAAAAACATAACAAGGATGTTACGAAGATGTTTACAAACTCGTAAATGTAAGAGTTTTAATCGAAATATTGATATTGATGAACTCGAAGTGATAGAAGTGTTTCCAATTTAAAGTTGCTTTTCAGTACGGATACCAATTGCAAATGATTTCATTCACTGATGAAGTACAGGATAGAGATGGCTATCTATTATTTGTCATAACACAAGTAATGATTCTATTGGCAAGAGATTTTTAAAGGAATATACTTCTTGATGTAGATTTTTTGGCACCAACAGTGCTTTATATATAGCAACTTACATAGGTCTCATCACAAAATCCTAGGTTTGATATTAAAAGTATTATTTTCATCTCTTTTCTATATTTTTTATAAAAATGTAGGCTCATTTTTTATTTCCTAATAAGTGAAGAACTATAATAGACAAGATAAATATATTTGTTTCAATTTGTTGTAATAATTTTAATATCTTATACACAGACCTAAGTTGTTGTACATTTGTTTGATAGTTTATTTAAAATAAAATATCTAAATACGAAAATAATGTTTAGTCCGCAATAAAATCCAACATGTTTATAACAAACGGGTGGGAGTATTTTCGGTCGAAAACAGAATGCTAACAAGATTTTGTAATGGAATGTTCTTTCCTTCTTACAACTTGACAGCGGGAGATGGCTTTACCCATATTATTTATTACTGCAGATATACGAGGCTAAATGGCACATATACAAGATTTAAAGGATACATATGGATAGAATAAGTAGGCACTATTTTCGTTTTATAAACGTAGAGTCATACTTATCGGGTATTATATATCATATAATTTATTAGGCTTTTAAAATAATTCCAAATTAATTGGTAGATTATATAATCGCCATTTACTTAAGTAAACATTTCTTTTATTCATATATTCTAAGTTCATAACTAAAAAAACAAAAAAGACATAAAATCAGATTTATTTCATTACCGTAAATTTTTAAACGTATTAAATATTTTACGTACTTCTGCATTAATGATATAGGCAAAACCTTAACTTAAATAAATTATAATGTCAATAAAGCTAAATAAAACTAGAGCAGCTTTTATAAGAACTCACACAAATAAGAAATTCATTTTTAATTATTAAGCTTATGTAGTTATTCGTAAAGTATGGTGTTAGGTAACGTTTGTTACCACTTTAGTTGATTTGTTTTTTACAACTCTTTTCATAGTTATATTCTTATATAGAATGAAATAACCCCAGCTTTTTTAATATCATATAAAAAACAAGCAAACATTCATTACATTAGAATATATTGCTCTGTCAATAGTTTCTGACAGCTTATTATAATAAAGGTAGCTTATGCATATTTTTCTTATTTTATCATTCATTTACATGTTAAGAGGAGATTGGTCTGTATTATAAGGTATAACAAAAATGTATGTCTTTTTATTTGCGCCTTGATATGAGTGTCTACTGAATTATTTTATTACATATAAAAGAACTTTAATGCAAATGTTCTGGAATTAAGAGGTATTATTTTTATACAAGTATTATGTAGTCCCTTGAACTAGATATTGTCGTAGCACGAAGTTAGCCGAATAATCCTCAAGGGATTCGTGTCGCGTTCCGTTTAACGTTTTAAATATTAAGCAATTTCTTTCATCAGATTCTATCTTAGGAAACGTGAAATTAAACTTATTTAAAAAATATATTAAAGTTCTTCAAAACTACTTCTACAATTATGCCTTTTCAATGTGAGCCAAGTACCCTACCGAGAAGAGATTATACTCGTAGGTCGAATGCCTGAGGGGAAACGTTTCCTTTTATTTTTTAAATCCATTAAATTTTAAATTTCAAATATTTTCTTTCATAAAAACCTCAGATTTGAAGTATCTAGTAAATGAAATGAACATACCATTCATTTAATTTCATTGCTACTAATAAGAGCAAACGATATTAATATTACGAATTAATCTTTATGATTCTTTAAATATACAAAAGCCATTAAAAACTAAAACTTTCTAAAATAAAACTTCACTCGTATATGTTGTTACAAAAAAATAAAAGTGGGTTTAGGTTTAAATTAATTTTATTGGTTCATAATACACAAAATACATTAACATTAATTTTGATAAAGTTACACAAAATAATGTCATAATAATGTTTAAAATAATGTTTAAAATAATGTTAAGAAAAATGCCAGCTAGACTCAGCGGTGGGTTACTTGAGATAACACTTTTAATATTAATTTATATGTATATCAAAATCCTAAAATAGGAATCCTAGGCGCCACTGACAAATAATAAGCGAAGACATATACATGATCCTCCTGCTTGTCAGTACTGGAGAACCACAGTCAAACACTTGTTCTTTATAAAACTTTCAAAAATGGAAGTGTTGATTATTGGTATAAATAAATTTTGTACATCACCATAATATCGGGATTACAATAGAGACGAGCTTCTTAAACTTAGCTAGTCAGGAAGCAGGATACAGGACCAACAGGACGACGCTCCGAAGATTCACGTCTACCCCCGCGAACCAATTATTAATTTACCCGTATCTTCTAGGGTACTTATGGAGGAAAAAGGCCTTTGAAACTGCCCGGGAAGTGCCGGCAATAGGAATTATAATTATTCCATATTAAATTATTAGCCCGAAGGCTAATAAGATATTCAATTCGGAAGTGCTTCCGAAAGAAAAGACTCTAAAGGTCACGACATTGAATTTTATAGTCAAAATATGCATAATAAGCAAACAATGTGGCTATGCAAAGGCCCCGTTACACGAAATGTGGGTAAAATTGATATTAATTGGAAGAAGACCAATATTTAAACAATTTAAGAACAATGCACCAATTATCTAAAGAATGAAACGAGTGTTATTACACTCGTTTCATTCTTTAACAAATTTAATTAATTTATAACAAATTGTTATACTAATAAATATAACAATAAAACAATGTTGGCTGCTATTAAACTTCTGAAACAATATGACAGCTACTTTTAAATAAATATCTAGCGATATGCTAAGCTAGTAATGATTAATAAATGAAATTTAGAATAGTAATTATTAATAAAATGTTTATATTTTCAATAACATTTTGGGGACTATAAAGTTAGCTTAAGCTGGTAACATACAATATTTTAAACAAAAAGAAATGTCACAGACTAATTAAGAAATTGTAATCAGCTGTCAACAGATAAATAATTAACCTTGTCTACGAATTTGACAGATAATAAGAAATTGATAATATTAAAATTATAAATATTTAATTATCTACAGAAATGAAATTTCTATGTAACAATGTATACTAAAAAAATCAAGCATATTGAAGCTAGATTAAGCGAAGGACCCAATAAATCAATCAATCTAATAGCTCCTATTTTATCAAAATGCTATATATATAATATGGTACTCAAACATCCCACCGTCACTATTCACAGCTACAGAGCTTCCGAAATGATTATGACACTATAATTCATAAACTTGAAATTTGTGTTTCATTTATAGCAATAGATCCCCACCAGCTGCTTAGAGATACCCTTAACTCCTAACACAAAATTAAATACATCCTAAATTATTGTATTTCAGAATTGTACCATACATTTTAAATAATATGGATAAACTAAGCTTGTGCTAGCAAATCGTTTAAGTATTGTGACCGTAATATATGATATCTTTATTATACTTCTATAGAATAATCATAATACAACTTAAGGTATACATTTACTAACGATAAAGATATTGCTCTAGATTTTCTTAATGCCTATTAAGATTATTTCTGAGGTTAATTGGATTAAGTAATGAGAAAAATATAAAATTGTATAGAATTACTAATGTATTTCTCTAATATGTGAAGTTTATATAGCGTATTTATCCACTTTTACGAATATAATATAATATATGAAGTCAGGAACGTTAGTTTCCAAGTACGCTTGAATGGTTTAAGCTTTATGAACCGGAACTGACTTTTGCTGAAAAAACTGGTTTTGGTTCAGTAATATGATTTTGTAGTTGAAATTCTTAACCATCTTCTCAATAATACTATCTTGAGTTATGAGTGGTACACTCATCTACATTTGTATTTCAGCAGTGGGTTGGGCAGTTTTTACTATTTTATTAGTGTTTTAGTGTGTGTTGTTAGTACTGTTATAGAAAATATAACCATTATTATCTTAAAAGACCTTATGTCACAGACAGGTATGTACTATAGTGAACTATTAAAGAAAAAACAGATATATAAATCATAAATTATTATCTACATATTTATATTTAAAATTGGTCCTAGTAAATACAAAAGCTATCCTTATTATAATATAATGACTTAAAATCTGTACCTTTGACCCAAGTATAATGCCTGTACATAACGTTACAGGTATATAAGTGTATTACCCTTCGAACGTGTTGCATGTGAATGCTCACGGACACAGACTTAAAACATATTTTGTGACTTTAGACCCTTTTTTGACCTTTTTATTAACCAATTAAAAACTCCGAATAAGTAAAGACATTTTAGCATGCATACGTAGGGAATGTGTTGTATATATTATAAAAATATATAGAACACATTCCCTACCATACCATATTGATAAAAATTGTTATGGTAGGGAACACATATTTCTTGTAATTTAGCTCAAGTTCAACGAAACAGAAACATGTTCGATTACATCAATTAGTTGATTGTGGCGGGATTTATATCGAATTATGAAATAATATTCAGTACCTTTTTTCTGTATTTTAGCTTTAGCTATCATTGGATGCCATGAAATAAAAAAGAAAATAAAGATTCTAAAGTAGTACTAGTTAATTTATTGAATATGTTGTTTATTCTTGATGGAACTGCATTTTTAATTACGATTAAGAACATAATTTTTTCTTGTACAAAGTTCCACTATATTTAAATATGTGTTCTTAATCGTAATTAGTACTAGTTAGTTTTTCAATAGATTATACTGTTGAACAACAGTCATTGAATGCCAGAATCATGTTGTAAGAAGTTTCGTATGTTGGTCATGTTAATATTTATTTAATATTTATTTACTTGATAGTCAAATATTTTAAAAACAAAATTCAAATTGAGACATCCGAATTGAAAGTATTGTTATTATAAACTTTGTTGTCCAATTGCTACTCTAATATCTCTGAATCTAAACAAATTGCATCGCTTAGTCAATAGTTGCATTCGCTTCATTTTTAGTTTACGTAAATTTGATCTCATTTTAGAATATCGTCTTAAGCTAGCCTTAAGCTAAGCCTATCCGTAAAAGAAGAATATTAAAAACTCTGTGTCAGTTATTTTCCATTTTGAATAATCCATGTTCTCTTCATTATCTAAAGTCCAAGTTTCAACTTCTGCGGTCGACTTACGACTTGCATCTCCGTTATTCAACTAACCTAAGTTTATTTATCCCTTCGCACCATTCTAGTTTTATGTCTAATTCTTTCACAGTACATTATTTTACTATTTTACTTAATTGATACAAAATAATCGGATATTTTGGGTCGGGGAATCTTTAGGACTGTCCGCCGATGTATAAAATTAATAAAACGACCTTAGATTAGAAGATGTGACAGTACAAGCGGTACAGTTTTATCTCGCTGACTTTCACAACAGTAGATTGTAATTATGATAGGATACCTGTGATAAATGACATGAAAAGCCTGTAAAACATACTTTTTATACGGGGCCACCATTTCGGAATTATGAGGGTCTTTTAAAAAATCTTTGCCGGACATTTGTATTTTATCAATGAGGTACGTTTAACAAACGTAGGCTGTGATTTTGCTCAAATTATTATGTATTTTTTAGTCTAAAAAACAGAAAAATACACACACTCTGTATAATAATACAGCGTGTGTATTTTTGTAACCGAACAAATGAACACTGCAAATTTATCTACAGCATCGATTCGAATTATAGTATTCTGTTTATATTATTTTCTAACTATTAAAACTGGTAAAGAATCTAACTGATAAGAACTTCCATTGAAGTAGTTTCTTCAAGATTGCTTGTTGTTTCTTCAAGAATGCTTATATTAAGCAAAGATATTGGATAGACTCACTTATCTCACGGAATGTTCAGCCGCAGCTCCTTCATCAATATCTTGGCTTGATTTAAAAACATCGTGCCTCCGCATTCATAACTTATAAAACTTTATGGTGAAACATTTAGCCGTCGAATTTAAATTTGTTTAGTCATCTTAATAAAGGCTGAGTTCTACGGATTTTCAAGAGATAATAAATATAAGACTAGTTTTCAAAAGGTCGGGGATAAAAAACTATTTAAAGTAAAAATTTAAACCTATTAAAGTTTAAAACTAATTATTTACCTAACGCACATAAAATGAGGTTTTAAAAGTTTTCTTAAAAACTGTTCTCGACATGTGACCCTGTGACATACTTACACACATCAACCTTAACGAAAGACTGTCTCATTAAAAAAGTAGAACAAATACTTTAAATGTTTTATTGTAATAATGTTGTGTTATATAAAAACAAAAACAAACAATAAAAAATATATTACAATATTTTTTATTATCATTAAAGGAAGCGCACGTCATATAAAAATAATCTACCTTTCAACAGATACTATATGGATTAAAAGAACTGGATCCATAACAAAACAAAATTCCAGCAAAAATATGATGTTAGTAAATTGGAAATAAAATTAAAGAGACTAGTTTATTTGTTGCATTCTACTTATTTTGAATATTTAATTAAAAACTATACCTACTATGTATTACTTTTATTTTTGTCCAAATATCAAGTTTTCTTAAATTCTGAACACTTTCAAACATTTTTTGTCTGTTTGTAATAAATACAAATAATAAGAATTTAGTCACCTATAATTATGAGTTTATTTTCAATATAATTAAAAGAATAACAATTTGTAACGTAATAAAAGATTAAAAATAGTGGCATAGGTAGAGTACCTTCTTTGCTTTTATAAGGTCGCGAGTTTCATGAAAACGTGAAACCTTATTGTGTATTAACTTCTAGGCTTTCCTCCTTTTGATGTATGGTATGGTGTGATTGTGTGTGTATGTGTATGTGTGTGTAGGTGTGTGTGCGTGCGTTCGTGCGTGCGTGTGTTTGTGCGTGTGTGTATGCACTCTACACAAAAGTTTTTTTAATCTGTAGATTACAAATATTATTTGAATACCCGAGTTGTAGCATTAATGAATTAGTTTGATTCTAAGCAGTCGGTTCAACGAAGTGTGTTATGAATAATAATATATTATTATATTATTTTATGATTTAGGTCTTTAGACGATTTAATGATTTAAATTTACTATACAGAATTATGGATGTTATCACATTTATAAAGTGGTTACAGTTTATCATTTCAATGAAAACATTTCCTTTATGAGATATATTCACGAATCACGAGTCATCAAGAAATTATGTAAACGATTTAGTTCAGCTGGAAACAAAGGAATGTATTAGTGAAGAGAATATAGCACAGATAATACTAGTGAAGTTAACGAGCAATTAGAATTAATAATTTAGTTACTGTTTATTATTCTCTAAATGCGAATAACATAGAGATGTCTTAGGTCTTCATTAAAGTAAAGAACTAAGATATTTCAATGTTACAATAAAACCACAATAACGAGTACAAGTAATCGAAACGGTGTTTTAATTAATTTTATATAAATACTTTACTAAATAATAAAACATACTAATTGGTTATATTCCGTGTTACTCATCTGATTGGTTGAATTTATTTTAGACAACCAATTACAATTATGAATTAGTTGATTAATAGAGTTACATGTAGTTAGACATTATAAAAAAAAAAATTCACAATTCAGATCGATCTCTAATCTATAATATAATTTAAAGATAACGAGATTTGATTCACAAAGCCCAACGTATTCCGTTGTAAGAAAGATGTTTGCAACTCTTGAGTTTTAATCGATGTATTAGCATCGGTTAGCTCAAAATGTAAGGGGCATTTCTAAAGTTAGAAACGGTCCTACTTAAGTTGCTTCTTAGCAGAGATAAAAATTGCCTGTAGTTTTGTTCAACAGCAAATTTCAGAATGGGAATATTATTAGCTATTATTTGTCATCAGACAAGTAGCCTTTCTGATTGCAAGATATTTCAGAGATATAGCAACCACACATACCTATATACATTGATCTTGTATTATTATAGCTTTAAGTCTATAAAGAGCATTGTTTTATTTCTATGTCATTACATTTTAGAACAATTTAGGGCTTCTTATCATTTCATAATAAACATTAATCTGTCAGATATACGATGAATATTTTTTTTAATTCTTAACGGTCAGTAATTTATTTAAAAATATTAACATCAAATATCTATTACACTTTTTATATATTTTTGATACTTTGTCAGAAAAATTGTAATAAAAAAAACATAATTCACTAAATTGCAATTGATTAATTGATTGATACAACAATTGATTTTCATCACTAAAATAAGTATGTCTTTTAACAAATAGAATCATCGTTGTGCTTGAAATTGTGTTGCGAGCCCGATCCGGTGCTCGTAAAAAAATATTTTACCAGAAAAAACAAATTCTATTTCATAAAACTTAATATTATATCTGAGCATAGATTAACGAATACTGAACTGACCTTACACACTTTGAACTTTTTTGTAGTTCACACTACACTTTGAACTACAACATAACAGCAATACTCCCAATAACAAGAGATAAGTTCCTTCAATCCTAATTCTAATACACTAGAGATATCTAAATCATCAAACTAACTATATCCCGAGGCAACTTCTAACTAACTTGCAAGCATAAATGGCAGTTCTTAGTATGCTCCAGGCGATTGGAAAACGGAATATGTTCAACAGTGTAAATGCAGTCAGACGTAAAACTTGTATTGGATTTAAATGTAATTTGGTTTAGTTACATTTAATAAATATTATTTCTTAAAAAAATATGTTAATACTCTTTCAAGTATAACTCTACGGCATTTTGTTCGCAATAGTATTAATCCTATAAATACCCCTGTCTATTGGATCATGACTGTAATATTTCGAAGTAAACCTATTATTTTAGTGCTATTCAAGGTAAAATATGCACTGTGTCTATCTAATATAGAGAAATTATTAATTACTATTTAATATTAATATAGTTCCCCATTTTAATTTATTCAAAGAAATTAAAATGTGGCTAGTAAATTATATAAGAAAATTAAATAAATAAGTAGTGTTATTAATAATCGTTGAGGTTAACTTGAATTACTTATTAATAGATATGATGTTCCGGAAAATATTAAGAATATTAAAGATTAAAAAAACAGAAATAATAAGAAATCCTTACTATATCTGTATCTGAGAAAGTTCCTCGTACTTCAAACACAACCCCTGTCGCTGTCAATAGCAATATTTGTTTTGTAAATGCTATTTGTGAATCACAATGGAGTCAGCGATGAGATTAGTTATACGAGCTTAAAATCGTTTTGGGCAGAAATGTTTTTGATATCTAAATGATTTTATTATGATTGACAAATTAGAAATATATTTTACCTTTCAACGTAAATTATTTTTTTATAAAACTTTTTGCCATTGTAAGTATAATTGATTACAGAATGGTTGAAAAATGGACCCAAAATAGTACTACCAAAAAGACGTTTCATAAATATAATCAAAGATACTACATGTTTTTATACTATAAACGCGACTTAATCGCGTACTATTTTAATCGAAGTATTTAACTCGACTCTCGACATTTCGGCCGTAATGCAACGGCCGTGGTCACGAGTAGACTGATGCTCCATGTTGTCACCATCTTGTAGCCGCCCGAGTTTTTCAAACTACCCACGGTTGATATCCATTATTTTTATTCAAAACACTAAGGTTAACAAAACACACAACGCTCACAACATCCGACGATTTATCCAAAGATACATAACGACGTCCACATTTCCCGATAACCAGATTCCACGAAGCCGGCAACGTATATCCGTCCTCCCAAATTTCTAAACAAACATAGCGAGCATCTATTAAGGGCACACAACACCTAACAGGAACAACTATATCATTCATATATATTTAATATTTACTTGTAGAACCAAAACATGTACTATAATTTCTATAGCATTCGTCATAAATAGAGTGGTCTGAAAATAAATTTAATGATTTTTTAAATTTTGATTTTTCCGTTAGATTCACATATTTTAAAGAGTATTTATTTATCTAAAATAATTTAAATTCTATATCAAATTGAATTACCTAATATTCACTGATTTATTAACTATGGTTTGAATCCATCAACATTTAAGTTTATTAACTTATAAATTTAAAATTTGAGCTAAAAGAAGCTCACACCAACACTATACGATTTAAATACTAACTTGAATGTACTTCCGAATTGAAGGACTACTTTACTTCTTATAAAGATATTTTTTTTAAATGATCAATGTTTTACTAAGTTAAGATTATTCCAAATGTAAAAAACATAGAATCTTTAAAGACTTTAGCAAAAGGTCTCGAACCCCCAACTGTCCACGAACTCACTTTCAACCCCATTTTTATCATTAACCTCAGGAGTAAGATGCAATTGCACGACACTGTTCCCCGTGCTGTCGTAGCAGTGTCGCGTCATACCAAGAGCTGAGCGTATTTTACCGACAGCGAGGATGAGGTGACGGGTACATTGTTCAGGCGAGCAATAAAGGCGCCACTTTACAACATTGTAGAGTATAAGATAAGTTGGCCATAAAGGACAGGACTCAGACAGACTCTGCTGTCGTAGAAGCTCTGGTCAACATAAATAAAAATATTAAAAAATAGTAGAACGCTACAATAGTGTTTTTGTAGGAAAATAGTTATAAATGTCGAAAAAATAAATAAAAATAGGGAGTAATTTTCATGTAAATAAGAACAGTACCTACATTGAAATAATAATCTATGGAAAATATATTTTGTAATAAAAATATTACTGAACAAATACAATTTATATTACTATAACAACATGATTTTAAAACGTCGGTGATTTGAAACCCTTAAAATACAGGTTTACTTTCATTCTATATTTATTAAAAAAAAGCATCTTAACATGCATATTTTCAAACGTGATTATCTTAAAACATTAGCTAACGCTATTAGTTTGAAATATACCCTAAAGGCTTATTAGTTAAAGTAGCTAAATTCTGTTTGGGTTATTCCCACAGAAATAATAATAAATATTAATTAAATTATCATTTGTGGTTATTGAAACACCTAATAAACTCTAAATCTACTTCTGTAAAGTTGTTTAGGCCACCCTACTTTGATAGTGTTGGGACACAATATGATTGGCTTAAAAGATAAACTACAAAAATTAAAAACCTTTTTTTACATTAGATGGATGGATTATCCGAATTATGACTGTGAGATTGAATGAGTTACGGCAGCGAAGACGTCATCGCTGCCATCGATCACAAGACGCCACTCACATTGGAAGATCCAAAATGGTTGTGCCGACCATAGAGGGATAATAGCCAAAATAAACAAAAAATAAAACACCCTCAATAAATATAAGCTATTTGAGTAAAATGTACCATTTTATTTATAGCAATACGCAAATACGGACTGCACATAACGCAATGCGACAGGCCCGGGAATGACAAGTGACATATATAATATCTCTTTGCATTAAAACTTCCCCTACATCTGCAAAAGTAACAATATTATGTATTTAGTAATACTTTCGAATTTTAATTTGCCTGATACATTATATGGTCTTGACAATTTTTTTTTCATATCCCTTACGTTTCGAAAAACACTAACACCTAAAGCTTAAGTTTTCATATTTTATCTACGTTCAGAATATTTATTTAAGATTTACGCTTATATAAATTAATAAACGAAATAAACCTTCACTAGTTGTGACGGAGAGATCAGTCTTTGAGATTATTTGACATATATTTAGATTAAGAATATGTTAATTTTGGAACTATTACAAGACGAAGCTTCTTAGCATGCCAAGGATTCACCGTGCGGGTGCCGGGCTCATCGCGTTGCAAGGAGAGGAGTGCAAGCAGTGCCTGGGACTTGCGACCCAGGAGTGGTTTAAGGGGCCTCTTTATTATGCGCAAAAACGCTCACCTTCACCCTCCACACTCCTCTCCCTACCTAACCAAATTTGGAAAGAACCTACTAATGCCGGCTTTGAAATACGTTCTAGAAATGAACCGATGCTTGTTCTAGAAAGGCCAAGGTCTTTAAGTAGGCTATAGAGAGATTTTGCTGTTATACCTCTCGCTCCCACTTCTACCGCGTACAAACTAACTATAAATTTATTCCTGATCATTTCGTTGGTCAGTTCGTAATACTTATTGAGCTTGAATGTGTGATCCCTTGGGATGTTTGTTTCTCAAGGAACAATAAGCTCCACAAGTGATACTTGTGGAGTGTGCGCCTCAGATGTTTAGAATACAGGAATAAGTCCGGTCTGGATGACGAAACACCAACATTCCCAGCGATTTTGTAATGCTTTTCATACGTGTCCATCATGAGAATCCAATCAGGAGCCGCGCCTAATATTGAATAAGGCTTCGGTTTTGATTTTTTGGAGGAGCCTTCTTTTACGAATTCTACAGATCGTTTGGTGGTTGTTATACCCTTCCACGCTCTTGCTATTGAAAGACGAACCGCTTCCCGTATAATTTCTAATACCTTATCGTGGCGACGCTAGTATTGTTCTTTATCTAGAAGTAGGTGTACCTACCGTACCGTACCCTACACCCTACTAATAGGTGTTTCGCGGTTCCTATTGCCTCCCCACAAATGTTGCAAGACTTTTCGGTGGCTTTTCCCCATCTTACTAAATTACTTTGATCTGGAAGAGTCATTTGGAATGCATTAAGATAGAACTTTAATAATGCTGGGGACCAATCCTAAATTAAGGTGCGCCACTTCAGAGCTAGTGGAATACAAAAATCTCCTATGGTCACCCATTCGTTTTAAATTTCTAGGCTCATCGCGTGGAGTCGGTAATTATCGTTTTCGTTTTGTCGCATAAAAGATTTTGTTATGTCTATGTCTTGAACTTTCCTACTTCTACTACTCCTACTTCAAGTCTTAGGATTCATTACGTAAAAAAATTGATTGATTTTATTTAATTTAAAAAGAGTAACTGTTGAGTTTCTATCCAGCTCTTTGCAGCAGACCAGCATTTTGGTGGTAGCTTAATCACAAACTGACTATATATATATATATATATATATATATATATATATATATATATATATATATATATATATATATATATATATATATATATATATATATATATATATTTTAATGTAATAAAAATGATTCAAAAGTGCGAGTAAATATCTATATAATGACAGATTTTTCTTTTATTAAATTTAATGTGATATTTATATACTAGATATTTATTATAATCCTTTTTAATCCATATAGTTTAATTATCATTTAAAAGTCACATATAAGTCATATTACTTTAAATTAAAATGAAATATGTGGATTTCTTTAAATAAAATAGAAAAATCACTGGCCAGGATATCATTGCCTCTATCTATATTAATACATATAATGAATGAATGAAATATGACATTCAGACTTAAGATACTTCAATGTTTAATTTTAATTAAAGTATAAAAATAGTAATTACAACATTTTTATTATATAAATATAATATTTAAATTATTAAGTAAACCCCTCGTACACTACTATATAAACTTTTTTATTTTTAAAACATTGTGCACGATGCCTTAGTAAAATAAAATTAATTCGTCTTCTTAGCAAGTCTTGTAAAAAAGCTAGCAATTAGTTCAAGAGTTAAGAACAATAAAATAACTTTAAAAACAAAGTTATTTTATTGTTCTTTCATGTCAGATATAGAAGTTTTCCAAGACACTATTATACATATAGTACTATTTTATTCTAAAGCTGTTTAATGTAATATTTATAAAAACATGTTATAAAATAAGAAAAGTAAGAATTTTGAAAATGGATCTTTATATAGTATTACTTTTTCGGAAATATAAAATACTAGACATTCACACATTACGACTCGATGTTCATTCAGAGTGGACGTGTTGGTGATTTTCGCTCCTTTGCTTTTACTAAAATTAGTCATATTCCGTGTGCGTTGTGATTTGTAAGTGTAAAGTGTCTGTTTCTTAGTGTATATTAAGGGACAGAAATATACAAAATAATAAAATATTTAAACAAGGACCAGAGTTGCTTAAGGTTTTAATATGCTTCGTTCGCCGAACAAGCAACATAGTTCTAACCCCGACATCAGTACTTTATCCGAACTAAGCACTGTTACAGTTCGGAAGCGTAAGCATACTGATGATTATACGGAGGATTTAAAGCACCTAACATCGAATATAATGAACAAATTAGATACTTGGAAAGCTGAAATCCAGAATAATATTTCTGAGGTAAAAAAGGACTTAGAATCGATTTTTAAGACAGATTTTGATAAGCTTGACACATCTTTCTCAGAAATAAAATCTGAAATAAGTTATATTCGTCAAGAGTATCAACAGATTAAAAAGTATATTCAATCAATTAAGTCGAAACACGAAGAAACGATTGTAAAGGTTGAAGGTCTGGAAAGATCGGTGCAGTTTCATAGTGACAAATACGAGGAACTAAATAAAAAAGTGAAGTTACTTGAAAACAATAATAAAAACATACAAACCCTTGAATCTAGAATTGATTTGTTGAAGAGTGAGCACAAACTAATACAAATGGAGCTGAACTCCAATTATCAAAGAGATCGTCTTCTGAATCTGGAGGTATTCGGTGTCGTTGAGTCAAGGAGTAAAAATTTATTAGATCTAATACTTGCTATTGCAAAGCATGCCTGCGTAACAATCAACTCCGAAGACATTTTAGAAGTGAACCGCATTACTCTCAAAAACAAAGATCAAGGACGCCCTAGAAATATTATAGTCAAGGTGAAATCCCGTCTACTGAAGGAAAATATAATTTCCGGTATCTGTAAAAACCATATAAGGAATCAAGATCTTGGTATAAGTGGTAATAACAGCAGGGTGTACGTTAATGAGCATCTTACTCAATTTAATAAAATATTACTTAAAAAATGCGTAGTTTTGTAAAGATTTTTTGGCACAATCAGTTTGATAAATATTCTTTGGTACCTTACAAATATACTCGTAGTTCTTTAATTGCAATGACTTGCATTCTGTATACATTGGAAATGCACGAAATACAGGTGCGCCTTTTTGTTCGCAGCATTAGAGATTGCAACCTTAACTATTATTTTTTTTTAATAATAATAATAATTTATTTCCAAAAAGATTCAATAGGTACACACTAACTGAGCTACCGTATCGCTTGAGTTGGTAGAGCGACGGGACGGTTTCCCAGTAGTCGCGGGTTCGAATCCCTGCCCGTATCGGTTTATTTTTCATTCTTTATTTATATAAATTTAAATAAGCTTAACATGGCTATACATGTTTAAAGATATTTTCAAACAATATATTTTTATACACTTAATTATATTTATATGTCGTAGATCACGATAATTTAACGATAATTAGTAACTCAATTGATATCATAGTAACAGTGGGGTGTGAACATCGTGACGTAACGGGTCACGTGACCGGAATCGTTTGGAGGGGCACCGGAGACATTTTAAAGATTGGGGAGAGTCGAGGAGGAATTGATTAGTGAGAGCCTTACAGTTCGGACCCCCAGGCGGGATCGGTAGTTCACGCAACTCTGATAATTGTATACCTACTAAGTAATTTGTGAGAATTGATTACCTAAATTTAATACAAGAATTGTCATATTGTGTGTGTGGTTTAATTGCCTGAAACCTACGTCTCGGATCCTGTACCAGAATATTCCATCAAGAACGAGCAAGTCGCTAATGTGCATCTATCTCCGACATATATATATCAATACAAGACACATGCACTATAATAATTACGCAATAATGCTGATTCTAATGGATTTTAATAACGCACTATTTTTTGTTAAACACTATAAGAAATAGATACAAGTTATAAAAATGTAAAGGGTACAATTACCATTGTTGAAGAGTCCGATATAAGTTTTTCACACTACCCTTTACATTTTTATAACTTGTATCTATTTCTTATTTGCGGTCGTCGACGATGTAGTTCTTTGTTATATATTCATTATGCAATGAAATACCTGTATGATAACTATGATATCCGTATTCTAAAAATGTTCTATCGTTGTAACCCGTTACATTTATTATTATGTTTTAAAATAAAAATATTCAAAAACGCTTTCTCAACTAAATTAGGCAATTATTTTGAGGCAACTAAATTAGGCAAATATATTATGTGTATAAGCGACTGTGATATTATTTTTTTGTTTGATACAATTGTAATGTGTTTTTCTTTTAGAAATGGCTACTAAAAACTTGAATATCTATTACCAAAATGTTCGTGGTCTTAGAACTAAGTGTAATGACTTACGACTAAGTGTTTTGAATAGTGATTATGACGTAATAATATTTACGGAATCGTGGCTACATAATGGTATTTTTGACGCAGAATTGTGTGATGATAGATATGACGTTTTTAGGGCGGATCGTAATCTTAATATTAGTGGCAAGTGTACCGGTGGAGGAGTAGTAATTTTAATTCGACGTTCGCTCGGTGCTTACGACGTTGACGTGTCACTCGCAAGTACAAAATTATTGTGGGTTACTGTACCGTCCCGCGCTTGCAAATCGGGATTTAACTTGCATTTCTGCGCCGTTTACATCCCTCCCGACCCGCGTGAAATACCCACACATTTGAAAACATTCACAAATATACAGGGTTATTTTTAATTAGTTGAGCACCTTTTGCAGGCAGCCTCTCTACATCAATCCCAACAACATTTGTTCTACGACTTTTAAAAAATCTTGATAAATAACTCAGAATAAACGAAACAAAAAAATTTTTGCTCCCTCGATTATTTATTACTCTGTTTTTTGTAAGCAGTCTAAAGTATAGGTCGCGGCAGTGTAGCGAAAGTCAGAAACTGTTAAATGCGCGCGCCGGCTTTTTTCGTATAGCTTCATCTCTTTTACACCATGTTGCTATGGAAATACTAAATAATCAAAATGACAAGTATGTGGATTACAAAACACAATTTACATTAACCAAAAATAAAATTATCGAATTAGAGTTTTATAATTAAATAATGAATTGTAATTACATACTGGACAATACGATTTTACGGACTTGCTATTGAAACTAATAAATAAATTCAAGATTATAACATGAAGAAGAAATTATGAAATGTAATTTATAATATTTTTAAAATACATTGATTGTCTGAAATAGAAGAAGTAAGAATGAAAAGAAATACGAGTTTTGGCTGAGAAATGGAGCATTGGGGTCCTGATTTTTACAAGGTCTGTTTTGCTATACCAAGAACGAACAACAACTCGAAACAGCAGAAACCATGATGAAGAATAATTTTATTTGTGATATAGTGACGATCCAACATGTTAAGAAGACTAAAGTTATTATTTTTAAAGTGGATTGTGTACATTTGTCTGTTTTTATGGTACTTATGTGTTTCTTCTATGAGAATATTATACGTCAAAAACAGTCGATTCACTTCTTACGTTTTAATTAATTAATATTAATGAAAATTATGACGTTTTTCTGTTACGTGCCATCTTTATTTCTAAGTCACATTTAAAAGAAAATGTGAATTATATTTACATATCATAAAGAAGTTTCACTTCTTACATGTGTACACTAATACACACACACATATTTAATAAAGACTAAAGTTTTCGTTTTTTCAGTTTTATTAATATCATAAACGAGGAAAGGCCAATTTAGACGTAATTTAAATAAACTTCCTATTATTCCTCCTGGTGTTTCTTAATATTTTTTTTTGTCGGATATCTGAATGAAGTTTATAGTTGGGATCACAAGATGGAGGATCACATTTTAAATACTGTTACTATTTTACGGTGATGTTTTTAATTAATGGTAACACCAACAGTTGGTGTCAATACCAACCAAATGTCAAGTAATTTGTAATTTGATATTATTATCTTTGTTATTTGATAATTGATATTTTATTTGTCTCTTGAGATTTATGGTGATGAAAGTGTGTAGTATTACTGATATTTTATATTAACTACCTTTATTGTTTCTGTATACCGACGCTTCTATTTGTGACTGACTGCAATTTCTAGGAACTTCGTAAAGAAATTCGTAAGTAACTTATTGTTTTATTGTCATGATATAAATATTAACAAACGAGATAATATGATATGTATAAAGTAAGTTAAAGAGAAATTATTGTTTTGTAAAAATAATATTTATTTGGTTTCGTTACAGTGCCCTTATTTCATAAACCAAATAAAAATATTGAGACATTCAACTTGTGGACAACTTCTATTGGAGATTTTGTTTATTCATTAGATTCTTAAACAGTTAGACAATATGTGTTTTGATTATTGTAGAATATATTTTAATAAATAAAAGTGGAAAACGATGCTATTTTTTATTACACCTTAGAAAATGATCAAGTTCTAACGTGCATAGCCGCCGCTGCGTCACCCCGCCACCCCGCTCCCCGATGCACGTGGCCTTGGCACATATTTTGACAAGTTGCGTGGCCTCTCTTTGCTCAAGTTTAATGCACGTTCAGAGGCAATTAATAAATTTTGTATGGGAAAAACTAAATTTTTAAAACTATTAATTTTAAAAAGTCGTAGAACAAATGTTGTTAGGATTGATGTAGAGGAGCTGCCTGCAAAAGGTGCTCAACTAATTACAAATAACCCTGTATATTGAGAACGTCAATTGAGCATTATCCTCAGGATAATTACATACTGGTAGGTGATTTCAATTTGCCTTGCCTATCGTGGAATACAAATAGTTATACATTGATAAAAAAGGGTTCAATTGAAGTTCAGGTTTAGTGCTAGTAGAAAATTTAAGCTTTTATGCATTGAAACAATGTAACTTTCTAAAAAATTATGCTGGGAATACTTTAGATCTCGTTTTTTCAAATTTACCTGTAATTGTAAAACCAGAATCAATACCACTTCTTAAAGAAGATTGCGCACATCCTCCGTTTACCTTTACTGTTTTGACTTAAATATTATTCCTTTACAAGATGCCCCTACTACATTAAAACGGAACTTTAAAAAGGCGTGTTATGAGGATATTAACAAATACTTTCTTCAACATGACTGGTACTCTCTCTTGAGAAAAGGTACCATTTATGAAGCGACTAGTATTATGTACCAAATTATTGAAAGGTCTATAGATTTGTATGTACCGTGTAGTCGTAGATCAGGCAACGGTTCCTATCCCAAATGGTATTCCCCTGCATTAATACGGATAATTAAAGAAAAGACAAAAGCTCACTCACGATGGAAAAAATATGGAAATAGATTGGACTATGATGAATTTTCATTATTAAGAAAAAGAGAAGGACGCATACAAAAAGTTTGCCTTAAAAACTTTACATCAAAATGCGAGAGTAACATTAAAAATAATCCCAAAATGTTTTGGACCTTTGTAAAAGCTACGAGGGGTGGTTCAGCTTATCCTAGGAAGTTTTATTTAGAAGGAGTCGAATATACTGACGGTAAGGACATATGTAACGCATTTGGTAGGTTTCTTCAGAATGTTTTTGGTAAGCCTTCTAAAAATTATCTGCCCGCAACTGAACATCCCTTAAACATTAACAACCTCGCCTCCACAGCCCAAATATCTTTCATTTCTACTAAAAAAATGTTAAAATCCTTAGACGTCAATAAGGGAGCCGGAAGTGATGGCTTGCATCCAATTTTTTGGTCACGTTGCGCTGAATCACTTGCTTTGCCGTTATATATCGTTTTTAATCGTTCTCTTCGCGAGGGGGTTTTTCCGAACATATGGAAATCTGCTCATATAGTTCCAGTACATAAGAAAGGTTCGCGTATGGATATTAAAAACTATAGAGGCATTTCTATTTTAAATATTGCAGCAAAACTACTTGAAAAAATTGTTTATAATTCTATCTATACTACGTTGTCTCAATCGATTCCTGTACAGCAACATGGTTTTATGATAGGACGTTCTACTACTACTAATTTAGCTTGTTTTTTAAATTTTGTTTTCGAAAAAATGGACAAGGGCGGTCAGGTTGACGTGATCTATACTGATTTTGAGAAAGCTTTTGATCGTGTGGATCACGTGATTTTGTTAAATAAATTACAAACTCTAGGTATCTTATGTACGCTGATGATAAAAAGATTTTTTACGTAATTAATACCACACAAGACTGTTTGTCATTGCAATGTGACCTTAATAGCTTATTTAACTTTTATACTGTAAACAACATAGCAGTCAACACAGGAAAGTGTGAATGCATTTCATTCGCACGGAAACCTAGGCCTATATTACATAACTATCATTTTAATGGTGAACATATTACCAGGAAACAAAACTTAATTGACTTGGGGGTCCACTTTGATCAGAAAATGATAATGTCAAATCATATAGAAACTACACTAATTAAGGCATATAAAAATTTAGGTTTTGTCCTTCGCGTTTGTAAACCGTTTACTGATATATCAGTCATTAAGACCGTTTATTTTGCTTATGTACGGAGCATTTTAGAGTATGCTAGTCCCATATGGTCACCACAATATCGCATTTATCAGAATCGCTTAGAGCGTATACAGAAGATTATTATTAAACATTTAAACTTTCGCTGTCGTAAATTTTGTAAGACTTATGAAGATGGTTGCGCAGAACATAATATGTTTTCGTTAGAGCAGAGATGTACTCTTATGGATATGAGTCTGCTTTTTGACATAGTAAATAGCAAAATTGATTGTCCCCAATTAGTATCCAAAATATTTTTTCGAACTCCTAAATATCGAACCCGTAATACATAAATGTTAGATATCCCACAACATAATTCAAATTATTTAAAAAACTCACTATTAATGAGACTACCTCATACGTATAATGCATTGTTTAAAAACGTTGACATTTTCAATAACTGTAAAAGGAAATTTAAGACCAATGTTATGAAAGTGCTATCAGAATCACCATAATATAGAATATAATATAATTATGTATTTATTATGTGTTATTTTTTATACCTGTTAAAAAAAAATTTAATTACATTTATGTATGTTTATTCTTAAGTATTAATACTTCTTGTGACTATTGCTTTCTCGATTTTATTTTTTCAACGATATTTCCATAATAACATTATGTTAAGTTTTAGCGAAACCTGTTATTGGCTATATTATTTGTTGTGTAATATATGATAAAACTGTATGTAAAAGCTGTTGGTTTTGTAAATAAATAAATAAATAAATCCCTTTATCATAGTGTTATTAGTGATTGTAAATCATTTTAACTCAGAATGTTTATATTTATTAATATTCGTATATATATGACAAAGTCTTAAATCAGGACTTAATACATTTATAATTTATTAAATTGTCGAAATTTTCAAACGGATCCTTATTTTTTCACGCCTATATTGCCTATATTGTTCATCAGGGATATGTGGGATTCTAATGGTAAAACATTTTTTTAATCGGCCCAGTAGTTTCGAAGCTTATTCAATTCAAACAAACAAACATTCAAGTATTGCTTTTTTTAATATTAGTGATGATGATGATGATGATTAAACATAGCCTATGTTCATCAGGAATAATATAAGATTCTAAAATAAAAAGATTTTTAAAGTCGGTAGTAGTTTCGGAGCCAATTCAGTTCAAACAAAAAAATAATCAAATATTTCCTCTTTATAATATTAGTGATGATGATGATTAAATATAGCTTATGTTCATCAGAGGGATAATGTAAAATATTTTTTAAATCGGTTCAGTAGTTTCGAAGACTGTACACATCCAAACAAACAAAAAATCTTTCCTCTTTATATGTTTCAATTTTAGGTTTGGGTTTCAATTATTATAATTGAAAATAGACTAATTTATAACCCTTATGAGATAACTATTTTGACTAGTGTAATTAAGTTATGTTAATAGTTGTTAAGAATAATCTTTGTTACCAAAACATTTCTATTCAGTTTGATAAAAATATGGTACAATATAGGTACTTACTCGTCTTCGTAGAAAATTCTATTGCTTTTCAATTCGCACCTCATACATGGATAAAGTTGATTTTACTCGACCACAATATAAGCACGACTTACGAATATGTTGCTTATCTTTGTAGGAGATGTATTTTACGAGCACACTGGTATCCTATTGAATATCGAATAATAGCGATTCTGTCCTTATTCTAGACTTTAAAAATAGACTGTACAAAAGTCGTTTATTTTCAGGAGAGCAAATTTTATTTAGTATATGCAATATTTTGATATCAAAACATTCTTAAAATAACATGAATATGTCATGTGGATTCAAAATTAAAGATATATTACTAAAAAAATATATTCTCTTTTTAAAATGTTCTCCGGTAATTTATAACGAAGCATATAAATAGCAGAATACAACTAGGATTCATCTACGATACAAATTATAATCTACATCTCCACAAAATACTATAATATTTAACGTTATGTTTTGGAATATGAATTAGATACATACATTATATGACTAATTTATACATTTATACATTTACTAATAATTGTAACTGTTTTACATTTATGCAAGCAGATCTTTTTTTTGTTTTTTTTTTTTTTTATACGATCTAGGGCAATGCTTGACTACATTCCACCTGATGGTAAGTGGAATGTAGTCTTAGATGGTAAGGCGCATTGCCCTAGCAACCTATTCACTCTTCTCTTGAAGACACCCACATTATATTTGGCCGGAAATACCGACGCAGGCAAATTGTTCCAGTCCTTCGCTGTACGCACTAAAAATGAGGAAGCAAAGCGCTTCGTTCGGACAGGTGGAATGTCCACAACAAAAGGATGGATACCTGCCGTGCGTCGGGACGTCCGGTGATGGAAGGGGGACGGGGGAACTAAGTCGTGTAGTTCCTGCGCACACTCACCAAAATGTATCCTATAGAATACTGAGAGGCTAGCAATTTTACGCCTGTGTTCAAGGCTTTGGAGGTCGGCTTCGACCAATTCGGGATCGCCGATAAGCCTCTTTGCTTGCCTCTCAATTGAGTCCAGAACCGCAAGATGAGACTTTGTGGCATCAGCAAATATGTGACCACAGTACTCTACACACGACCGGATCTGTGCTTTGTATAGAACAAGAAGCTGTCCCGGTGTAAAGTACTGCCGAACCTTCGCAAGAACGGCAAGCTTTGCTACTGCTGCTCTTGCTCTGGACTCAATGAACCAACCAAAGTTGAGGTTCGAGGAAATCTCTAAACCTAACAACTGAAGCCGGTCACTGTATTCCAAGGATACATTTTGGAAAGTAGGAGCCAAGGTGAAAGGGCTCTTTTTGGCGGTGAACAGACACGTCTGCGTTTTGGTGGCGTTGAACTTGACAAGATTGGCATTGCTCCATGCGGAGACTGCCTGAAGTTTGTCATTCAAACGTTGCACCATGGCTTCTCTTTCAGACTGTACTTGATCTCGACTAGCCCGAGTACTCGGCAGATATCTTTCTACAACTGTGCTGTGGTCTGCATACCCATAGATACCGGGCTTCAACAGATCATTAATGTGCAGCAGAAACAGAGTTGCAGAAAGAACGGACCCCTGAGGCACTCCGGCATTTATTGTCAAGGGTTCCGAGGAACACCCGTCGACAACTACTCGGAGAGATCTGTGGCTCAGAAAGTCCGTTACCCAGCCGATTAGACCAGGAGATATACCGTACGCTGAAAGCTTGCATATAAGGCTCGCATGCCAGACCCTGTCAAATGCCCTCGAGACGTCCAGAGAGACGGCGACCGCTTCTCCGTTCTTCTCGATGGCCTCACCTAAAATGTGTGAAGCATACACTAGGAGGTCCCCAGTAGACCTATTACGGCGAAACCCGTATTGTCGGTCACTGAGAAGATTGTTACCTTCTAGGTATGCTAGTAGGCGCGAGTTCAATACACGCTCCATAATCTTGCAGAGTATGGAGGTGATTGAAATCGGTCTGTAATTGACAGGGTCGGCACGGCTGCCTTTTTTGGGCACGGGTTGCACATTAGCAAGCTTCCAGGATTTCGGCACTATTCCAGTCATGAAAGAGAGGCGATACAGACGTGTCAGTACAGGAGACAACTCAGCTGCGCATGTCTTGAGCAGAATGGCTGGTATACCATCAGGACCACCGGCTTTATTCACATCTAAACGACACAATGTTCTCCATACCTCTTTGTTAGTGATGCGGATTTCAGGCATCGAAATACCGCAGTGAGGAAGATGTGCTGGAGAAGCATTGCCAGTGTCTAGATGCGAATTATCAGCAAACAGAGAAGCAAGTACATTCGCTTTCTCTGTTGCTGTGTGGGCCAGGGATCCATCCGGCTTCAGCAGAGCAGGCAGTGAGGGTTGGCAGAAGTTCGACTCGATCGCTTTGGCAAGAGACCAGAAAGCTCGACTGCCAGTTGGTCTGACAGAGAGCGCTTTTCGCCATTCTTAGCGATTCGATCGAGACGAGCCTTCCGCAATGCCTTCTTGTAGGACTTGGCAGCTTGGTTAAAGGCTCTCTTCTTCAAACTTACATCCGGAGTTTTGCGGGTTCGAGCATCAGCCCAAATGAGATATGCCGAATGTTTTCGGCCTTGAGCATGACCACATTCGGCATTAAACCATGGGCGAGCTTTGCCACCGATGGGTACGTCAGCAAAAGGAATAAAATACTCCATTGCCTAATGCACCACATCGGTTATATCATCCGCGCAACTCGACGGATCCAAAGAAGAGAAGCAGACCTGCCGCCAAGGATAAGACGCAAAAAAGTGTCGCATTTCATCCCAATCTGCTGACTTGTATTTCCATACTCGCCTAACACCATGAGGTTCGAAAGCTGGTTGGGAATATGTAAACACAGATTTCACCAGACAGTGATCGGAGGTTCCCAAGGGGGAGGTGACTTCTACACGATACCTGTCCGGATCAGTTATCAGCAGAAGGTCCAGGCAATTGGCTGTATGGCCTACCACATCTGGTACCCTTGTCGCTTGCTTCACCAGCTGAAAGAGGTCCAAGGACAACGCAAAATTCCGCGCTTCTCTTCCAGCATGGTCGGTCTTCTGGTACGGGAACAGCCAGTCCTGATGACAGGCATTAAAGTCCCCCAGAAAGACGAGCTGCGCCGAAGGGTACTGATACAGAGCCATATCTGCAGCCTCACTGAGGTACTCAAATAAACGAGTTGTCTCCTGGTCACCGCTGTGCGAACGGTAGACACAGGAATACAGGATTTTTTCGTTTCCTGTGTCCACTAAAACCCATAGGGAAGAAAAAGTGGGGTCTTCAAGGTGACGGAGACGCTGAATACAGAGGTCGTTCCGCGCGTACATACTGACTCCGGCCCGTGAGCGAAAGTTGTGCTCCAACGAGTAACCGGGATAATCCAAGTATGTAGCGCTCAAAGGATATTGTATCTGCGTCTCCGTCAAAAAGAGCAAGTGCGGCTGCTCTGTCTCCAGGTGGTGGTGGACAGCTAAAAGATTTGAGTGCAAACCCCTTATATTAGTGAGGTGCACTTTATATGAGGAGGAGTGCAACCGCTGCTTTAACTTGTTCCCTTTTTTAAACTTTTTCATAAAAAAATTAATATAAAAGTGAATAGGGATGGGAAATGGCAGTTGAACGAGGCGGTACATATCGAACCCGACGTTGAAATTGGTAATGTTTTGCCACTGGGAGGCTAGTCTGGAGACTGCGGGGACGCCCGAACCCCCCCAGGGATCGCCATCGGGCCTCCTCGACTGGTCGCCAACCAGCACGATGGAGCCACCCTGGGATTTTTCGCAGCTGGCGGGGCAGCCTTTCGTGGGTGGCTAACCCACTAATTGGGCCCCCAACTATCTGCGGGCGGCCAGCGGAAAGCCGTCGCTTCGGATCCCGCTACCCTCCTCGACTAGACACCCGACAAAACAAACACCAACCCGACGTCAAACCGGTTCGCCAACGCACCGCAACTGTTCAGACCCATTTCCCATAAACGGCTTCATCGAGCAACGCGCCGGAACACGACTTTGCGGCACGACTCTGCCCGATGGGTGGTAACTTTGCCGGCGACCGGATGTTATGGTCTACCACCAAGAACATATCAGATCAGATCATAAATATATCTAAATATAATGTATTACTTTAATTTAAATGGCTAATTTGAAAGATGTGAACACCGCCAGTTACAGCAACAGCCTTGTTAAGATGGACGGAAGGTTTTTATACTTTCCCTCGGGTACAGTTCCTTTTTTAGGGATTAATTATTCTCTATGTTCTTTTCTGCACCCCTGGCAACCTGTGTGCAAATATTCATGAGGATTAGTTTTCTCAACCGATAGTATGTAAAAGTGCGACAAACAATTAAAATCACATTCTCTTTTATAGTATCAGTTAAGATTATATCTGTAGTAAATGAAAATAGAAAAACTATGTACTTTTGAATGTCAGTTTTTGTGATCTTTATAAGTAAATGTATTTGAATATGATAATTTTAATAATTTACGAAATATTCTATCTATATAACACTAAAGAATATTACTACATAGAATATTTAGTAAGCTATTATAAGTCTATAATATTTGTTATTCTGAACATTACCGGATAATAACATTATAAGCAACAAAGATGTTTTATATTAACGTAGAGTAACAAATTGATAAATAAAAAAAAATTCATGAAAATTATTAAATTGTAACTGTATACTCGTAATAGTACTTCACCGACTAAGTACAACATAAATGAGATAAGTACCTTTAAGACTGGCATAATGGCTTCTGAGTCATGTTTTTAATTCACTAGAAATTTGGATTGATTATTATTTTAACTTCATGCTTCTTTATAATCATAGATCTATTTTCCCTAAAAATTCACATCAATGCTTCGTTCAGAGGTCAAATTCAAAGATCAGAGCCTACATTAAAAAATATTTATTAATTTACTAGATGGTACATTATTATGTAATTAAGATAATGATGGTACATTATTATGGAATTATACCATAAACAGATAAACTATAGAAAATATACTTTGAAATTGATATGATAGTAAGTAAGACAAGTAAGTCACAATTTGAAAAGAGAATTTATCGCAGTCTTTGGTCTCTTAATAGTGCAGTATTTTTATACTGAGCTTATAAAAACAATTACTACTCACTATATCTATGTTGTTGTCTGGAGGAGCAAACTGAATTTCTTATAGCATATAATATATAAGTAGTTAACATGATATATATTTATAGAGTAAATTGTAAAAATGATTGCGAGGTCCGCTTTGATGTTTTAATTTTTTTTCGAGTTATTATTATTTTATTATATAATAGTCTCTTTTGAACGTTTTGGATAATTTGTTTTATTTCAGGCGATCTAAAAAGTATTCTAAAGAAATTGGGTTATTATTCTATTTTCGCTAAATAATTGTTTGTTACTTTTACTTCTGGCCACAAATACTATTACAATTAAAAATAAAAAAATATTACTTTTGAATTTGGAATCAGTCATTTTTATATGATTGTTCATTGTGTTTTCTCCTTTTTCCAATACGTTGTACAATAAGAATTAAGATGGAGTGGGATGATAAAGAGAACAGAATCGCTGTGATTGAATTACACAAAGTAGGTATGGAGCCAAATATATTTTTTAAAACTCTCCATACACTTGGTATTAGTCAAATGTTTGTGTATCGGGCTATTAATAGGTACCATTGTACCAAGGAGCTGGATCATAAAGCTTGGTCCAAGCAGTTTTGGTTGGAAGCGAACGTCTCGGACTTCATCAGAGCTGAAGACTAGCCGTCGTCTAGTCCCGATCTTAATCCACTGGATTATGATTTATGGTCAGTTTTAGAGAGTACAGCTTGCTGTAAAAGCCATGATAATTTGGAGTCCCTAAAACAATCCATACGATGGGCAGTGAAAAGTTTCCCCATGGAAAGAGCGCGTGCTTCTATTGATAACGGGCCTCAACGCTTAAAGGACTGTATTGCAGCCAATGGATACCACTTCGAATAAGCTTTTTATATTTTTTATTATTTTCTATTTGCATATTAAACTAACACACTGTAAAAGTAATAAATGTTATTTGCAATTTAAAAAAATATTTTTTTCTTTATTACAATATATGGAAACACTAGATAGATTTTTATTAGTACCAATGTTTCCATAAATATTTTTGTCTTTCAGAAATTAGATTCGTTGATGTACGTCCTGTCGTATTACTGTCGAACCCTATAATCCAAAATCTATAGGTTCAATGACCAACTGTACCTTAAATTAAAGGATGCCACTTGTAAAGCGCGGTACAGTTTTATCTCGCTGCCTTTCACAGTGACAGATTGTAATTACGATAGGATACCTCTTACAAATGACATGAAAGGCATGAAATACACTTTTAGATGCCCTCGTTTTGGAATTATAAGGGTCTTTTGAAAAATCTGCTCCCGACGACGGTTGTTTTTTTTCAGTAAGGTAGGTACGTTTAATTTTTCTTATTTATTTGCAGCATCGCATCGATTCAAGTTATTTTTTTCTCTAACTTTTAATAGTGGTAAAACTTCTAACTGTTAAAAACTAAAACTTCCACTGATGTATTTTCTTGATGATTATTCTGTCTTGGTTCAATGCTTATATTATGCAAACATACTGGATACTCAGAGATTTATCTCATTCTTCACCTAAAAACATCGTGCCCCCGCGTTCATAGCTTTTAAAAGCTTATGAGCAATGGTTAACTTTCACATTTGAATACGTTTTGTCATCTCAATAAGGATATTCCATCTAATCAAAAATGAAGTGGGTTTTATATACAAACACATGTTACAAAATGATTAATTTGTTGAAATTTTAATTAAAGTTAAATAGTAATTATAGATATTCTTAATCTATAAAAAGAACCCTGTGAAACGGTTCTCGAAATGTGACCCTGTGACATACTTACACACAACGACGTTAACAAAAGGCTGCCTCATTAAAAAAATGAAACAAATACTAAGATTACCGAAAATAAACAACTACTTAAAACGCAAAAAGATGGTAATTTTGATATTTAAATTTAATTTAGATGTAGGTATTTAAAATGACCTCAGCCTTGCTTAATAATCTAATAACTTATTTTACAAATAAAAAGGGAACAAAACAAGAGTCAAAAAGCAACGTGGGGAAATTAAGAGTTACGTCTTTAATCACAGCAATCACGTTCAATAACATTTAGCTAAATCAACATCGTTAGCGAAAGTTATTTCTAAACAATTGCTTTTTAATCCAATATCTTGTCAAAACGATATTATAACCGAAATGCATACACCTTTTAACAATCATCATTATTTCAGGATTCGGTTTCCAAGCTCAATCCGACAATACTGTGTAATTCATTATTCTATTCTAAATCTTATTTCTGAGCATATATTTACTACAATACTACCCTACACAATGGCCAATAACATAACTATACCTCCAATACTAGGTAATAAGTATTTTAAATTCTAAGCCCAATATACTAGACATATCTAAATCATCAAATAAACTATATCTCGAGGCAACGTTTTACGAACTTAAAAGAATAAATGGCCGTACGAAGAATGCTCGAGGCGATTGGAAATCGGAGTATTGTTGAACAATTTGTTGTTCCGATTTCCGATGATTCTATACGGAAACAGATAGATGTATGCATTGTGTTGGCTTGAAATGTAATTTAGCTTAGTATTTCTTAATAGGTATTATTTCTTAAGTATAGACTTAGTTCGACTAAAAAATATTTAATAATTTCGTCGTGATATACTAACTAACTGTTATTTATATATTATTCTACGAAGAAATATTAAACCACAAACAGTTTATGGTAAATATTTGCTGTAACTATCTGTCTGTGTATTCCGTCCCACCTTAGTTATAATTAACATTACTAGCTTTACAAACATGTCCAGACTGTATGACTTTTTAATTCTTATATAATTTCTTGTGAACTGTATGTATATGAAAAAAAAATCTTATTCCTTATAAAAACCGTCACAACTCTGCAAAGTCCCATCATGTCCATAAAATCAACTCGTGTAACCTGAATCTATATTAATATTATAAAGCTGAACAGTTTGTTTGTTTGAACGCACTAATCTCTGGAACTACTGGCCGGAGTCGCGGGCGACCCCTAGTTAATGATAAAACACTATAACAATCTTGATAAATACCAGAACTACTTTGATGGAATCATAGTATGACAAAAAATGCGTTTTCAGAACTTATCTACTTAGAGCTGTCTGGATATTTTTTTTAACATAATAATATGAAAGTTTAATAAGTAAAATGGTAAAGGTGTACAATTGGTAAGGTAAACAATTGAGAATTTAATTTCTTTATTCCTTAATTACATTACAAATCGTTTATAAAAATATTAGAAAAGTACATCCTATGTAAATTTAAAAAACTTTTAGTAAACCTAAATAAAAAATCCCTGGTGTAAATATCTGAGAAGATTTCCTGCCATATTGAGTTGAATGTTGAATTGTTGATAACAATATTTGTTGTTCATAAATGCTATTTGTGAATCACAATTAAATCTCCGACAAGATTAGTAGAACGAGTTCAAAATCGTTTCGGGGCGAAATGTTTTTGATATCTAAATGATTTTATTATGATCGATATAAAAATTAGAAATTTTATTTATTTAATATTGTGCTTCTTAATGATGATAGCACGTTTAATAACATATGTTGTCCTGTTTCTGTCGTCACAAAGATAATTGATTACAAAATGGTTTCAGTCAATAGTTATTCAAATGCCCTTTCTAGCCGATTTTCCAACCTCCATCTAAGTTTACATACAGCAAAAGTAATTTTATACTGGGTTATTATTTAGACAAACATCAAACAGTTTAATCCCTGATTGTAACTAATTCTAGGAATAAAATATTTGCTCATATAATTTTACTAGCTCATATTACTAGCTTAGTAATATGAATTTTGATAGTTTTGTTTACTATTGACAACAAATTGCTTTGTATTATTTTACTGCAGAGTTTGAAAATTACTCGAAGTAGTTCACGCTGACAAGATTTAAGTTATTGTATTTATTTAAATATTAACATTTTTTTTTAAGTTTGTTAATTTAACTTTATATAAACAGGATATGAAGTTGAATATCCAATCCAGAAAGATGGTGGGGGTTAGTGAAGAAAGCTGTGTCTGCCTCCAATCAACGTGACCCCTACCAGTCTTCCAAAAGCGAAACAACAAAGAAGAAGAAGGCATAAGTAGGTTAGCGGGCTTATTGAATTACATTCTTACATGCGGTTAGAAAAGAAACCCCAATGTCCAAAGAAAGCAGTAGCGAAATAGTTCAAATACACAATCAATGTCCGAATTATTCTATTTGTAGTTTGTTGGAAAAGTACCTTAATATCAGTAGTTGTTATTTTATACATTTTCTTTAGGTTCTGATATAATATCGATGAATTATAGCATTCAAGAAAGTAGAATATTTATATTTTTTCTTAAGTAAAATTAATACAAATAAAATAAAAAAATAATATACCTCCGATACAAAAAATAGTGTAACAAAGTTAAAAAACATTATTATGTACTTATTGAAATCGTTGCGTCCGGGGACCGTTAAATAAAGGAAGAATTCAAAATGCAAGTAAATTAAAAAGACAGATAATGAAATAACAATAATCGTATAGGCCTAAGTTCTCTGAAAATTTTGTAAAATAGACACGTCGTCAACGGTCCCCCAAGGTTTCAGTGTATGGGGATTTTATTATTATTTTTTTTATTTGTGAACTCTGACTCTGGACCAACCTCCTGGCCATCAATAGCAATATTTGTTTTGTAAATGCTTTTTGTGAATCACAGTGGTTTAATGGAATCCCCGAAGAGATTAGTGGAACGAGATTAAAATTGTTTCGGGCAAAAATCTTTTTGGTACTACAATGATTTTATTATGATTGACATATAAATTAGAATTAATTTTTTTTTTCTTTCTGTGGTCATTAGTATAACTTACAGACTGAAATTATTCAGCCGGCCGATTTTTCAAGCCTTAGTTAATTTTACCTAGAAATTAAACATTTGCTTATAGAATTTTACAATCCAATAGTATGTGACACATGTTTACGCTTCATGAAAATAGATGTAATATTATTATTTTAAGTAATTCCCCATATTATTATCAGTACTCTTTCAATTAATTTTCAATGAGTTTGTATAAAATATCTAAGAAAAAAAAGTTAAACATAATATATATTTCTTCTGTACTATGCAAATACATTTTATAATTATGAATGTATTATAATTATCTTACTGCAGAGAATCACCAATAAAAGTCGTAGTATTCTTTAAAACACTTTATGGTTACTGTTTAAACTCTTAACTATCACTGTTACACTTTATTATACTGGTTGTGTTACATAACTTAGTCTCTCAATCACACACTGCTTTCTCTTGGCTGGGAGACGATTTATATATTCACTTCTCTTAATCAAATCAGTATCCAATATCAATTAAACTTATATTAAAACATTACAGATTCTAGTCAAATCTATAACTGATATATTTATATAAAAACCTACCCTCCAATTATATAAAAGCTAACAAATGTATTTGAACTAGACATATTTAAGAAGTTGAAAAATCTGTTTAAAATATGGCAGTAAACATGTTACATTTTGTATTGGCATATAAACTTATCAATTTTCGCCCTTTATTAACATTAAGCACAACTATATATAGAAAGTAGTAAGCTTTCTTGAGAAATATACGCGAAACGAAATGTGTACATAGTTCTGAAAATAGACCATAACAGTTTAAGTAGTCATATACAATGTTTTGAAAATGTTCTATTTGCGAATCGCGTACCTTTTTTTTACCTGTTTTTTTAACTTTTATTTTCGCGTACCTTATTTGAGTTCGGATGCTATAAAAAGGCTGCTGCTATATTTGGTCATGTAATTTATTTCTAGAGTTTAATTTCATGTCATGTTTTATTTGTAGTATTTCATTTTATTATTTTTAGTGTTTTTTTCTAATGATTTCATAACATCGTGTACATCCTGAACTATATGCCTGAAACTAAAAGTGTTTTAAGTGAACGACACTCTGAAAGACTCTACTATCTACATTTGAACACGGGAACACGATTATTACAAATTAATCAAACCGTCGCGTCGTTAAAAAGATATATTATATTTATATTGTTTATTTATAAGATATTAATATTTTTTTTTCAATTAATTATATTTTTCACAGGTATGGAGTCTAACAAATCAATGTTCTTAAAAATTAAAGGAGAAAAAGCCCCCCAAGACATTGAACTTCTCTTTTTGTATACTAATAATATTATTATTATGCGAAAGTTTGGATGGATGGATATTTGTTACTCAATCACGCCAAAACTACCGAGCGGATTTTGATGAAACTTGACAATGTTGTAGCTTATGTACCAGAATAATACGTAGGCTATAGAAATCATTACTTAAGTTGTAGCGCGATTTCGTAACAGGAGCCACGGGAGCTCCTGTTTTTAATCGTTTGGTTCACTGAATTTTACAAAAATGTATGTATAAAAAAAACATTAAATAATTTAGCAAGAAAATTAAATGATATGTTTTTCTGTAGAAACTATGAAAATGTTTAACATTTTTCCCAAGATCTTTCGACAATATACATATTATATGACGGCATAATGTTTTCTCCTTATTTTTCTTCGCCTCTACGCCGCTCTATAATTTTTCACACACATTTCGATCAGTCCGCAGGTATATAAGCCTACGTTACGGTTTTACAGTCTACGTGGAAGGAGTCGCGTGCAACAGGTACTATTTCTAATATACCATAGTAATCTGAATAGTAGCGGAGCCCTAAATTCCAAAACTGACTGATCAAGGTTAGTTTTAAAATTGAATTTAAGTTCCAGTCGCAGTCTAGTAGCTGATACCTGACGCGTATATTTTACTTTATAATTTAGCTGAGTTACTAGAAATCACATTTGTGTAGATACTCTGTGATTGGTATTAGCTTTTGTTGCTATTTGACTGTTTGTTTGATTTATTAATATAGATGGACATGACACGGTATATGCAAAGCAATATAAAATCTTTGAGGAAATTAATATTTTTTCATTCTCACTGTTCTCTATGATAGAAACATCCCCAAAAGCGTAAGACATAACAGCAAAATCTCTCTATAATTTACTTAAAAATCTTGGCATATTATCGTGACCATTTCTAGAAAGTATTTTAAATTGTGTGTATTATATTAGTAGGTGCATATAAAATTTGGTTAACAAAAATGCACATTTAAACGGGGCCCTTAAAACGGTGTTGTTTTGATTGGGAAGTCTCAAACACCGTTCTGGGCTCCACTTCCACGATGATGATGATTCCACACGATGAACCTGACACCCGCTCACTCAATCTATGCAATGCTATAAAGTTTCGTCTCTGTCTCATTTGAGTACGACCAAAAGATAACACCATATAAGAATAAATTGATTAGGTAAAAAACAAATTCATCTTATGTTTTGATGGTATCGGAATTAAAAATATATTTAGAAATATTTCTACAATATCTTCTACGACTCCTGTTCGTGTTGTAATTTTTAACTCGAAGTTTTGTATTTAAGTAGATTTTATAAACTATCTTTAACCTTTAACCCTTTGTTATTGGATACTTGTATTATACAGTTTTAATGAAAGTACTAAGTTGTTTTACTAAATATATCGTTGTTAAAGTAGTATACTAACAACAACGCAGATCTAAACTAATTCACCAAATATAACAGTTAGGTACACGATGTTCAAACATTAGCTAATGACTTTAGTTTGAACAATGGAAAGTTAAAGTGGTTTCTACTAATAATTCAATCACCATTATCCCGTCTAAAATTAAACTCAATATAATTCAATTATTACTTGTGGTTATTGAAACTGATTATCAATCCCCAAACTTGTTCTGTTAAGTTACTTTTAAGTTCAATCCACTTTGATAGAGGTTCGATAGACAAACGTTTTAAACCAACATTTTCGTAATAGTTGTTTCTTGAATGTTATTTTACAGTTATTCATAATATTCTTTATAAAGAATATTCCTGGAAATAAAATAAAAGTAAGAATGTAGTTAAATAGTTAATTAATATATTTTATGTCGATATTAATATATTTATATACATTGGTATAACAGATCGGTACATATGGATTTAGAATAACTAAATGCTAACGTCAACACATGACATCAAATTTTTATTTTCCATTATCATAAATTATCTTAAAACAGTTGTTAGGAAATGTCAAACATTTATTTAATATAAAAAAATTGAAAATCTTTCAAACCACATAATTTTTCAAATAAAAAACCACCGTTTCGCTACAGGACACATAGACTGTTACTTTACTTCAAGGAGTAACTTTTATTCAATTTAATCGTCAGCTAAACAATATTTTATACAATACCTACCTACCTACATATACATATAGATAAAAATAACTTTTTGGATTTTAATATATATTTTTTAATAAGTTAGTGGTCTTTTTTGTCATTATTTTGTTAAAAATACAAAGAATCGTATTTTTAACTAAAAAACATTGAGAAATTAAAGTAAACATCGAAACTTTAAAGCTAAACTAAAACTTTTAGCAAGAAGAAACATTGTCTGCCCTCCGTCACAAGATTATATTTTTTAATTTCGACAAAGTATCAAAGGTTGTATCAAAATTAACCTAATTTAGCACTGATAACTATACAAATTATGAGTAAATGGATCATAACTTGAACAAACTACTAAGAGTACAAGATTCTATTTAGCCTTTTAGATAAAAATACAGATAATATTCAATATAAGGGATATATTATAGTTATCGTCTCCTATCTCTCTGAACTGTTTCTAGTTTTATTAAGTGTAGTAAAACGTTGTTCATTATTCACGTCATGAAACAATTATAACTGACATTTCTTTGATCGCGACAGGAATAACGATCCATTGTAAATATCATTTATCAATATATTGTTATATAACTTTTTAACAACATTTCAAACTCTGACGTGGTTTCATTATTTCAATAATAACAAATAACAATTTAAATGTTCGTGTGATATAAGCGTGAAATGGTTTTGTAATAACAAAAACAACCTTGGATAGCAAAATTTAAGGTATACATTTGTATGAATGAACATTTTATTGCGGTGTCAAATTCTTGTGAAGGTTTTGTTAAATTGCAATGTGAAATCACGATGTGAAAATTAATAAAGTATTAAATATTTTTATTTTTTTTGTTTTAGGGTTACAAATATTTATAAATGTATAAATGTACATTTTCTGTAAAAAGTTTCAGTCACTGAAAAAAAAAGACATTTGGTGATAAAATACTTATATGCTCTAAATTTGTGAGAGATTTGAGAGAGAAAGAATAAAAAAATATTGAATATTTCATGATTTAAATATACATATGTATTAATAAAAATGCGTCATGGATCTTATAATATTTAAAGATACTACTTTAAATATACTGTTTGTAACTTTGAAAATATATATAAACACCAGATACAGATATCACCGTCACCTATACCACCGTCCCGATAAAAGACGATCACATATAGAATGCTTAATTCACCGAGATAAACAGCGGTACGGTAGCTCAATTGATAGAATGACGGGACGGTTTCCCAGAGGTCTTGGGTACGAATCTTTGCCCGTATCGGTTTATTTTTCATACTATATTTATATAAATTTGTTAGTAAGTTTATTTCACATAAATTTTCGAATGCCGCTTGAAACTGGAATTTTAAAAAATAACAAATGTGTTTTGAATCGGTAACCTACAGTTAAAATTACTTATCTTACCTTAGCAGTGAATGTCGTCATACCTTACTCAGTCAGGTCAGGACGACCTTTTTATTTTTTTAAATATGTCATGAAACTTGAATGAATTATATGAATGAATGAATGAATGAATAAATCAAAATAAAATGGGTACATCCAATTTTTATATAGTTTTGTCTACGAAATGTAAAAAAAAATATTTTCACGAAATAGCACCTGCTAATACCTTAGCAGGTGTAATTGGTACCTTCTTTAAAACTACTATGTTTTACAGTTGTTCTAAATTCTTTAAAAAATATGTTTATTTTGAAAGTACTGAAGAATTAAAAACAATATTCTAATTATTTAAACAAAAAACTAAATGATAAGGGTTTTAAATATTTGAAACTTTATAGAAAATATATAGAAAGAAATATGGAGTAAGCTAAATTAAAAATAAATTAGATCCATTTGTATCCATTCAATAAGTTTGTTAAAAAATATTTCATAAAACTGTTAATATTTTTTTTTTAATAAAATTTGTTATAAATTATATTTACCTTTGTATTTATTACATTATGTCATTGTATAAACAAAATTGAAACATATTTTAATAAGTTAATTTTGAGTTAATAGTAAATTGTCAAAAAAAAACATTTAAATTAATATTCAGATATCGCCTGCGTTTAGGCCGCAAACGCGGTTTCTAATAATATAACTTAATTACAAACGAATCAGTTACGTATTTCATATCGATAATACATCAAATTAAACAATTCGTGTACTTCATTCTTGTTACAGACGTTATTCTACGAATAAATGTATTAATGACATTTTGTAACGTTGTACTTTTAAATTAATAAAAAAATATTAGTCTTTCCATAAATATTGTAACAAAGAAAAAAAGATTTTTTTAATTTCAAATAACATTTGTTACTTTTACAGTGTGTTACTTTATTTTTTTTATTTATACTTTTACAGTGTGTTACTTTAATATTTGTGTAAATATAAAACAATTAAAAATATGAAAAGTTTATTCGAAGTGGTGTTCATTGGCTGCAATAAAGTCCTTTAAACGTTGAGGCCAGTTATCAACGGGGAAGTTCTTCACTGGCAATCGTATGGATTGTTTTAGGGCCTCCAAATTATCATGGCGTTTAGAGCAAGCTGTACTTTCTAAAACTGAACATAAATCATAATCCAGCAAATTAAGATCGGGAGTAGACGACGGACAGTCTTCAGCTCTGATGAAGTCCGAGACGTTCGCTTCCAACCAAGACAGCGTGGCCTGATCTTTATGACCCGGCGCCGCTTGCTGGAAGGACCATCTTTAGTTATGGAACATGGTATTATTAAGGGGCTTAACTACCTTCTCAAGAATGGTATCTTGATATACTTGTGCCGATGTTTTGATACCTTTTTCACAAAAATATGGCTCGGTCACTTTAATAGCTGAAGTCGGATAATGCCCACGTTGCACTCTGTTGACTAGTTGGAAAGCTTTTTTAGAGTGTTTTCTGAGGCTTTCACGAGTACTACACAATAAAGTAAAACTATTTTTACGGATTTAACTCGCGTATATTGAATTACATTTAAAATTTGTGTCTGTGACACCTCCATCTCGTCTTACCGTGAACACGATTGCTGCAAAGCATTCGAAACGTCGGGTTAGATTTAAAATGTAAATTTAAAATTTAATTCAATATACCCGAGTTAAATCCGTAAAAATAGTTTTATTTCAATTCTTAGAGCTTTGAGCATAAACACGTTCATTTTGTTTTTTGAAATGTTGCTCAGTTGTAAAAAAAATTCTCATCCGTAAACAATTTTTTTCTGTGACCTCCCTTTGCGTACCGCTTCAGTAGTTGTTTCGATTTTACCACTCTATTCATCTTTAATTTATTAGTTAAGAATTAATGGCCATTGCGTCTCTTATAGGCTGCAAGTCCTAAGTCATCTCTTAAAATACGTGACATGGTTCTAGGTGCTATCTTCATTTCCCGAGATAAAATATTTTGATTTCAGACAGGATTTCTACGAAGTTTTTCCCTTACTGTTTTGACCACCTTTTTCGTCCGAACACTACGTGGAGGGCCAGATCTTTCTCTGTCACAAACAGGGGAAGTCTCATTGAACCTATTAATAGCTCGGTACACAAACATTTGACAAATATCAAGTGTGTACAGAGTTTTAAAACTTGCATTTGGCTCCATACCTACTTAGTGTAATGCAATCAAAGCGATTCTGTTCTATTTATCACCCCACTCCATTTTAACATCGCAAAATATTGTACAATGTATTGGCAGAAAAATGTAAAAACAGTCTCAAAATCTCTCACAAAAACAAACAATCGTATAAAAATGACAGATTCCAAACTCAAATGTAATATTTTTTTATATTTGCTTGTAACAGTATTTATGGTCAGACTAAGTATATTAGTTATTTGCATTTTCTACGCAATTGGAGCTACTAACCGGTTGCTTAAGCCTGGATAGATACGCCTCCATTTTTCAGGCAGAGGTGTACGCCATAATTGCTTGTGCTACGCTGAACCTGCAGCGGAACTACACGAATAGGACCATTTATTTCAACTCTATATTTGGGCGGTACTAAAGGCCCTAAACTCGAATAATATCACATCGAGACTGGTTCTTGACTTCCTGACGAAATTGAACACTCTGCAAAAAAGAGTGGTTCTAAGATGGGTCCCGGGCCACGAGGGCCATGTCGGAAACGAGATTGCTGACGAGCTGGCCCGTGCTGGGGCTAAGAGCAAAACATACGGTCCAGAATCAATATGTGATGTTCCAAACAGCCTAGCTCGTATGACCCTGAATAACCTCACTAGGTGTGAGGCTATAAGGCGTTGGGCCTGGCCTCAAGCATTCCCAAGTCCTCATAAAGCCCTTTAATGCGAAAGCAGCTAAGGAGCACATTAGGCTGAGCAAGAATAATCTACGGATCATAACTAGAACGCTTACAAGGCACTGCTGTCTGAATAAGCACCTAGCGACCCTCAAAATAGAGGATGTTAAATTGTAGAGGTATTGCCACGAGGCGAATAAAACCCCGATCCATCTTCTATGCGAGTGCGGTCACTGATGCGTAAACGCAGTTACACCCTGGGGAGACACATCCTGAACCCTGTGGATGTCCGACACCTCACTGCAAAGGAAATTCTGCAATACCTCAGAGTGGCAGACCTATGCAGTGAACTGTAGGCAGTGGCGATCACAATAGATCTTTTAGGTCGCAGTGATACTGGGCTCTCTTAGCCCTGCACAGCCGCGCTTTCTAAATAATAATAATAATAATAATGCTAACCGGTTCCTTTGTCAGTTCGAGAATGCTGGACGTACATCCACCGCTCGTCCACTCATTAGACGACGGCATAGCTCTGTAGAATGAATACGACACTATGAATGCTCAGACATTATTATCATTTTTATTTTGTCGAGTGTCTTCACATGTTTCCCTGTCCTAAGTATTTAAGCAATGAATTTAAAAACTAAGTGTTTTAAATATAATTTAATATTTTATAGTTTATATATATATATATATATATATATATATATATATATATATATATACCCACTTGGGGATAAACATAATATATATATATATATATTATGTTTAAGTGGGTAAGTATTGAACACGAGTTTTTTTTTTTTTAAACTTAAATCATATATTCAAATCACTGATTGCTTTTTAAAAGCTTCGGTTTTGATTTTAGTTATATTATTTAAAATTATATCAAGGTTTAGTGATGGTCTAATATATATTATCTTTTTATGGTTAGTAGTGTTCATAGTCCATCTTTGTCTTTTGCTACTGCACTAAGCCTGTTTAATTTAATTCATTTTTTATTTTTATATTGTCTGTAACTTCGTTCGGAATGTGAATACTTCACTTCTTATTACGGTTTTACACCTGATTCCCTGAGACTAAGTCCAGCCAGAAGGGGGTCACGGCCCCCTTCAGAGGCATCAATCTTTTAAACCTGCGAAAAAGGGATGGGTGCTCCTCGTTGCGGGGTGCCCACTCCGTGGATCACGTCGGGGCATCGCGGTGAGTGCGAAAGCGATCCCGTGATGTCCCATTATGACGACGGTGGTAACCGTCAGGTTTAGTCAGTAGGAGTCTCACATAACCACCTCCATAATCCCCTGGATGGAGGTGTGTATCTATGAGGATACCTATCGTTAAAAAAAAAACAAAACAAAAAAAGGGTACCACGTTTTGAAGTCAGACGGGCCTGAATAATCCACGACTTATTAATTTTGATATATAATTTATTAAATAAATTAGTTGAATACAGGAATGGTGATTATGTTTTTATTCAAAATTTTATGACATTACCGTATACCTTATCAATATAATGTACAGTAGTAGTATAATATAAAGTAAAAAAATCGAAGTTGAAACTTTAGCACCGAATGTGTTTGGAGTTTTTTGGAGCTTTTCCAATATAAAGTTGCTTTACAGCAAAGTTAGGAATTGGAACGAACCGAAGTTCATTATCAAAGTACAAAATGATTGATGAACGTTATTTTTTAAATATATAAAAAATCATTATCAGACATTATATTAGTAAAGCGGTCAAATTGAACAAGCACAAAAATATCTCTGAAAAATCTCTTTTTTTGCGTTCAGTAATTTTTTTCTCTATACAATATCAATTTCAACCAGGTATGTGTATTTTCATTTAAGCGCAAATTTTCTATGAGAACAACAGCTATTAAACTTTTGGTAATTATTTTAAAATTGTGTTAAAATGGTTTTTGCAACAAATATAATAACTTCGTTATTGAAGTAACCTACGTACACTAGTAGAATTCATTTTTAGTAAGGTTATAAATAATTCTATTCAAAAATTAAAACATTTTGTAAGTCCCTTTTTTAAAGGAATATGCGAAAAAAGAAAATTTTCTTTGATTGTTCTCAAATAAGTTTTATGATGACACAAGCTAACCATGACTATACATTTTTATAGATATTATATTAATTGATGTATTTCTATTTATAGATATTCTAATAAGAGCTATTATTTAATTTAAATAAAGCTTTAAAAGATATATTTTTTTTTTGAAATACTTTACATTTACAACAATTAACATTAGTAAAACACTATTCAAAGAATGTATGTTCTAATCTCTTGAACTAATTGCGAGCTTTCATACAAGACGTGCTATGTATATGAACTAATTCTAGTTTACTTAGAATTCGTGCATACTGTTTTATCCTTGCATATTGTAACATTTTAGGCGTTTATTTAATCGTTAAAACATAATTTTGCAAAAAAATCTTTTGATTATTGTCCTTGTTGTAATAAACTACTTTCAAGAATTTTAAGGTATGTACATAACACGTTTTAATTAAATTTCTTAAAATAATTATTAAATATAAAGTACAGATTCGGCATCACTAAAATTTTCTTACACGGATGAATATACAGTGTTTTTTGAAATTAATTGGCCACCTCTTGCAGGCAGTATCTCTACATCAATCCCAATAACATTTGTTTTACTACTTTTTACATATCAAGATAAACGACACAAAAAAAAACGAAAAAAAAAATTTTGCTCCCTCGTTTACTTTTTGCCCTGTATTTCGTAACAAATACCTATAAGGTCAATGTCTGGGCTCCATACTTACGCTCAAAGTTAATCTAGTTTAGAGGCAACAAATATTTTTTGTATGGAAAAACTTAAATTTTGAAAAACAATTTATTTTTAAAAGTCGCAGATCAAATGTTATTGGGATTGATGTAGAGAGGCTGCCTTCAAGAGGTGGCCAACTAATTACAAATAACCCTGTATATAATTCAAGAGGTAATGATAGCTATCCTAATGACTTATCTATTGTGTGCATAAAAATATAAATCATATTCTTGTGTTATTGTAGTGTTGTTCACAAAATAAGTGATATCACACATTATATTCAGATGATTGATTGGGTGGAACGAATTTTTATAAATATCTAGTATATTAATATTATATGTAAATAATGTTATTATATTTTTGTCTAAAGTTTTATGTACAAATTGATAAAGGAGTATTTATTAGTATTAATATTTCTTTACTTATCTTTTTTCCACCTTGAATCAATACTAGTGAGCTAGTGACCACTAATGTATGTTAAATGGTACTTTCAGGAGGACTTATTTGACACATGAATGTCTTTACAGAAGGCCTTTTTTTACTAAAAACATATAAATTAATTAATGACTAAAATAAAGTCTATTATTATTTATAAAATTATTTTTAATTTGTTGGTGTAACTATTAATTGTTCTATTTTCTGGATTTTTTTTAATATGTTGTTGAATCAAATTTGAAACATATCTGACATTATTCGTATTAAAGATAAATTTTGAAAACCTCCGATAACATTTTGTCCGTTTTGTTAGTTATTTTTAGAATATTTTGCCATTATAAACTTCTTCCACAGTTAAATTTATTAAAAAAAGCTAAAAAGTTCGTCCAAAATGTCCATAAGATTAACTTTCAAAATTTCATCAAAATGGATGAACTTTAATAGTTTAAGAATCGATTAGACGTTTCAATAACCACAAGTGATAATTTAATGAAGATTGAGTTTAATATTAGATGAGATAGTCTAAATTGAATTTAGTCGAAACAACTTTAATTTGTACCCAATCTTCAAACTAAATCTTAAGTTAATATTTGAACACAGTATTTTGTTAATGTTAGTATATAAAACTGTTGTTGAGTTAATGCCATATAAAAGAGGGCCATTTGGCATTTGTTCAACTTTTGTTAACAAAATATTTTATTATATTTTTTTTTCAAATAAACCTATCTTCGAATTTGGAATGCAGGACCTCTTGGAAACTGTTACGTCGCTCTATCAATTAAACTATCGTACCGCTTCGGTGACTTGAACATTCTAATTATAATAATCTTTAATCGGAGCGGTGACGACATCTGTTATAAAACAGTATTAGTTAAGTTTTGTTTTTTAATCAGATAAAGGTAAAATATGAAATAAGTTTTTATAGGTAGACTAAAACTCAACCCGCATTTCCAGCCTCCTACAGTTAAATAACAGATTTCATTAAAAAGTCTTTGTGGAAAAGTTGAGAATTAAATATTATTTTTATAGGCTTTAAAACTAGGACTGAAAAAACCGTCTCAGAAGGATATACATAAAAAAATATATTAAATTGTCATAAATCTTTCGATTACATTTATTAGGTAGAGATCTTATGTAATTAAAGAAGAAATTATTACAAATAAATGTGATTGGATGTCTAAAGAGATATATTTATAAGAAATGGTATCAAAGGATGTAACAGCATTTTTTTATACATTAAAAAAGTCTAGAAATTGTTTCTAATTATTTATATAAAATAAAAATGTAACACTGTTTAGATGAATTGTTAAAGGAAGTAAACTCCTAAGACATCTCAATGTCGCTCGAAGCTTTAAATGAGTAATAAACTTAAACTAAATTGTAACTTTCAATTCCTCGTAAACTTGACGAGTACTACGAGATTCTGTGCTTTATTATGTCGACTTATGCATTCCTTTGTTTCCAACTCAGCTAAATCGCTTACAAAAGTGCCAATGTTTTGATGTAAATAAACTACTATAAACACTTTATAAATCTAATAATATTAATGAGATTAGATAATTTAGATTATCATATCACTTATCAGGTTCAAAGTAATAAAAATAGTTAAAAATATAAAAATAAGTGTATCTAAAAAATACACTAAAAAATATATATTTAAAAGCAAATTGAAAATATAAATTAATATCCCTCCTTAAATGTAGAAGTCTCATATAAACTGCTCGCAGTAACTGAAAGCTAATATCTAAAAAAATTCTAAATGTTTTCCGAATATGACTGGTACTTAACTAAATATAAAAATTATTATATGTTTTTTGTGCGGCAATCATTATATATAAATATAGAACAATAATGAATTATTTTTTAATTGTATCTTGGTAAAGTAACTACTACTTGTTACCACGACTTTTTACTTTGTTTTAATTCAATTTAAATGAAATTGAATGAAGCACACTTATTTATAGTTATACAATGAATGTCACTATCATAATAATATAATCTTATGGTTAATGAGAACTTAAGGTATTTGTTTTCTGTGCCGGCGGTGTCGTGGATGAAGGTCTAGCCGTACCCACGATTCCGCCAATAAGGCGAGGAAGGAGCGCCGCGGGGTTTTTAGTGGGTACACCGTTTTCGGGAGTCCCACACACGCCCCTCGCTTCCCCCGCGAGGGGTACGGTGCGTAAAGCATTTTCCCCGCGGAAACAAAAAAAAAAAAAAAGGTATTTGTTTTCTGTAATAAAAGCACCTGTACTTATATTTTAGTGCATCTGTTATTATTTTGATAAAATTATTTTTTTAGCAGTTAAGTATTTTGATATTTTGGTACATTGAGTACATTTAGTACTTAGTTAAAAACATAAGTTAATTAAAATTATAATTTTCTGTATGTAAACTAGTATAACGTAGACTGAATATCGATTTGTCCATCTACGGGTGATCGCAACCATTGACAAAGTTGATTGTTATTTTTTTAATCAAAAGTCACTTTGCTAAACTAAAATGAATGAAAACTGTTAATAATATTTGTTTTTTATTATAAATAGAAAAAAATAAGAAGCCGTTTAACTTTTACCCTGGAAATTGTAATAGACACTTAAATTCTTGTTATCAAAATATCATCTTGTCCTTATTTTCCTTTTATTATTCTAAGATTATTTGGTGAATAAAGTTATTTGACTTGTCGTGACTTGAAAGCAAAATGTTTAATTCACAATTGATGAGTACAATCTGGTTTAAACTGTATACCTTTTTTTTAAATTGATTCGGCTCTTGACACGAAACTTTTTGGCTTATTTAAAGAACACGGCTTTTTACAAGAAAATTAATTTTACTGTAAGTTTACTTTGTACAAAAGTTCAAAAGTTTTTAATTTCGAAAAATAATTAAGTGTCTAGTTTGTAATTTCAAGACTTTTTGGCTTATTTTTGATAAAAGTTAAAAATTATTTATAGAAATAATCATTTTTGCTAGTTTATTACTAGTTGCGCACATGCAAAAAGATAAAGATTCCTAAAGTAAATATTTAAATACACCCATACTTATATTTTCAAACATGCAATAAAGATACATTTCAAGAGGAATAATTTGAATTAAAATCATATTTTAAGTAAGTGATATTGTCTAGCAAGGTCAGGTTAGACCAAGCGTTTGTAAAAGTGTTGAGAAATTATATATATAGTCAGTCAAACCCAAATTCGAGCTTCCAAAATATTTCTTGTTAAGTATCCCTTATACATCGGTGGACATGAAATTAGTGCATTATATTCTAGCTTTATTTGTGCCTTAAAAGTTAGGGATTGTTGGTAGGAACGCACATACAGACCTACATATTTGTAGAGTGATAAATAATATGGATAAAGTAATCTCCCGCTGTCAAATTGTAAAAAGCAAATGACATTCCATTATAGTATCTTATTAGTATTCTGTCTTCGACCGAAAACACGCCCACTCGTTTTGATTCCTTCAAGTTGGATTTGTGCAAACTTAATACTATATTCGTGTTCAATATTTTATTATAAACTAGGATCTGATGCTATGTGCTTTGTGAGTTGAGCTGAGCCTCCTCCCTTTTATTATGATACTAGATTCAGCAAAAAAAAAATTTTTAACACTGATGCAAGCGACGAGTATTTAACATGGGAACTCCCATAGCCCAATTTATTTTTGCTGTAACTTTTTTTCTAGTTGTTATTTTTCAGTTCTGTTTAGTTTTAGGAACCATCTCTAATGAAAGTTTAAACTCCCTGATGAAAACCATGAATATCTGTTTAGAGAACGGTTAAGAATTAGACAAATGTACAATAATTATTACTTAACTCTATATGTATACTAAGTGTAGTGGATATCAGTTAAATGGTGTTAGTCAAACATTTTGACTGTGATGATGTGGTTTTTCCCAAATTTTAATTCTAAAAACTAGTTTTTGACAATTATGAACCAAAAAGTATAGATAATATAATCTAAGCATTCAGAAGTTTCATACCTGCAGCTATTCCTATAATTATAAAGAATTAATATTAATTTTTATACTATAGTTTATACTACTACATTCTATAGCTTAGTTTACTATATACTATACTTTATACTATACTATTCATACTATAGTTATAAAGAATTAATATTAATTCTTTATAACTATAGCAATACTTATACGTTATAAAACATAATATTCGAATCAACGAGAAGCAAAACCAAATCGTAAAAGATTTTTGATTGCCGAGAAAGTCTTTTAATTGAATTAGGGATTTTCTAACTTCCTGCAAGGAAATTCAAATATTTCTGTTAATATTACTTCAGGTTTGTCACAGACTTGTTTTACAGAAAGTGTGATTTAAGTTTTGGATATTATAAACAAAAATTTAAAAAAATATATTTTTAACAAAATGCAAAATAAAAGTAGTATTTTTTAGATGTTTTTGTACTTCTTCAATTCGGCCGTTTTATTAATATTATTTCTCACAATTATTTTGTCTCTATGCATATATACATTGAAAAATAACGTTTATCATTCATTCGCATATACGTTGATAATGGTTAAAACTTCGGTTCGTTCCAATTTCTTAATTTTGCTGTAAAGCAAATAAATTTTGGAATAGCTGCAAAAACTTCACACACATTCTTATTCATAGAATAATTTCTTTAACAAGATTCAAGTATACGAATTGATTAATCGTCATGTATTATTTAAAAAATAACAATGATATAAAAAAAACATATAGTTGACCTTTACTGTGATAATATTAAAATCACAATGCAATACACGATGAAATATATTACGAAAGAATACTAAAAATTTTGAAGTATGATCAAATAAATCTGTATGGGCTGCGACCATAATGAAATACGTAGCTGGTGTGGTTTGTAATTAAATTATATTACTAGAAATTGCGTCTGGGTACATAGTAGTACACAGACGCAATTATAGTTTAGTATGTGCAGCCGATATTTGTATGATCTGATTGTTGGACAATTTACTGACTATTGAGAATCAACTAACAGGTATTTAACTAATAATTCTGTCTATACAATAATCATCATCCTCCTACCCTGTTCCCATTATTTGGGGTCGGCGCAGTATGTATTTTTTTTCCATTCATCTCTATCAGCCGTCAACTCCTCACCCACGCCTTTCAAACACATGTCATTCATCACACAATCCATCCATCTCTTTTTGGGCCGTCCTCTACCTTTGTATCCTTCCACACGCAGATCTAATACTCTTTTCACAACCTGTCTTTCGTCCCTCCGCATTACATGTCCATACCATGCTAATCGTCTTCCTCTCATCTTATCGGTCACTGGTGCTACTTTCATGCTTCCTCTTATATACTCATTTCGTATCTTGTCCATTCTCTTAACTCCACACATCCATCGCAACATCCGCATTTCATTTGCATGCAATCTCCTTTCATCCTTTTTCTTAACAGGCCAGCATTCCGATCCATACATGACGACAGGTCTGATAATTGTTTTATATATTTTCCCCTTCAATTTGATGGGCATTCGGGGATCACAAGTTACACCTGTGACCTGTCGCCATTTCATCCATCCTGAGCTGATCCTGTGTTCCACAGTGCGGTCTATATCTCCATCCCCCTGCAAGAGTGAACCGAGGTACTTAAAATCCGAGCAAGTAGGCAGTGCTACGCCATCTAGCATTATAGCAACAGGACCGGATAATCCGCCAAAGTCACAGAACAAATACTCTGTTTTTGTTCTGCTGATCCTTAGGCCAAAATTCTCCAGTTTCTGTTGCCATAACGCTAGTCTACTCTGTACCTCGAGTCCATCTTCACCAACGAGAACGATGTCGTCGGCGAATAGCATGCACCAGGGTGCCTCTTCCTGGATGTCTGACGTCAAGGCGTCCATAATCAACAGGAAAAGGTAGGGGCTTAGAGCTGACCCTTGGTGCAAGCCTACAGCCACACCGAATTCATCGGTATTGCCAGCGGACGACCGAACGTGTGTACATGATGAAATGTACATAGCACGAATCAGCTCCACATACTTACCTGGCACTCTTTTCTCTTTCAAGGTCCACCACAAAACCTCTCGGGGTACACGGTCGTATGCCTTTTCTAGGTCTATGAACACCATATGCAAGTTTTTGTGAACCCGTCTGTATTTTTCGCATAATTGGCGAAGGGCGAAAATGGCATCCGTAGTTTCTCGGCCCGGCATGAACCCGAATTGGTTTTGGGTAATTTCACTCTCTTCTCTTATTCTTTTGTCAAGTGTTTTTTCCCACACTTTCATCGTATGTGACATAAGCTTTATGCCTCGGTAGTTATTGCAATCCTGAACATCACCCTTGTTTTTAAAGATGGGCACTAGCGTACTACTGCACCATTCATCCGGTATCGTGTTCTCGTGCAGCAACTTACCAAAGAATAAAGTCAGCCACCTCCTTCCATCCGCATCACACAATTTCCACACTTCGACTGGTATTTCATCTGGTCCCACCGCTCTTCCATTCTTCATACTCTTTACGGCTATTTTCACTTCTTCCTCACAAATTTCCCTCACTAGACCTATGTTTAACGGCGGATCTTCTAATACTCTGTCCCAATCATTTTCTTCATTCATCAGCCTTTCGAAGTATCCCTTCCAGCGATCTTTTATCTCCTCCCCATTCATCAATACCCTTCCACTATCGTCTTTTATGCACTTAATATGTGAAATGTCTCTCGCATTCTTCTGCCGTGCTTTAGCTAATTTAAAGAGTCGTTTTTGGCCTTCAGGGCACTCTAGCGACTTGTAAATGTCGTCTTGGTTCGCAGCCTTTGAGGTCGCAACAACTCTTCTAGCTATTTTCTTGCATTCTTTATACTTCTTTTTCTTATCTTCTTTTAATCTTTCGTCTCCTACTTCCACACTCTGCCACTCTTTGAATGCTTTCTTCTTTTCTTTCAATGCTTCTTGGACGTCTTCATTCCACCACCATGTATCCTTATCTATGGTTCCTTTACCCTTAGACTGTCCTAGAACTTCCTTCGCTACACTTCGGATACACTTTGCCATTTCATTCCAACACTCATTCACACTTTTTTCTTTCATATCCTTCATTTCCATATTGTCAACTACTTGCTTCCTAAACTCACATGCATACTGATCCTTTCCTAGCAAATGCCACTTTATTTTGGGTGGGGGGCGGTTCTGGTGTTTACTGGTAAGGACTCGGACTAGTAAGTCCATTAGCAATAACCGGTGTTGTGCAACTAGTGTTTCACCTGGCAATATTTTACAGTCCTTGACGCAGTTGATTCTATTCCTTTTTACTAGAAAATAATCAATCTGCGTCTTGTTCAGGCCGCTTTTGTATGTAACGAGGTGTTCTTCTCGTTTCTGGAACCATGTATTTGTTATTGCCAGGTCAAATGCAGTAGCCGCTTGTAGGAGGGCCTCTCCTTCATTGTTCCGTGTTCCATACCCCCAGCTTCCGTGACCTCTTTCATATCCTCCATTCATTCTTCCTACATGGCCATTAAAGTCACCACCAATATATACCTCTTCGCTGTTTGGTATACTTATTACTAGGGCATCAAAGTCCTCCCAAAACTTCTCTTTCATACTTTCCTCACAGCCTGCTTGAGGGGCATACACACTTACAATATCCATAACCACATTCTCTAGCATCAGTTCGACAACGATCATTCTATCATTTTTCCTTTCAACCTCTGTAACTTTTTCTTTCATCTCTCTATCCAATACAATCCCCACCCCATTTCGCTTCCCATCGCTTCCACAATAATAGAACTTATATCCTTCTCCAATCTCTCTCGCCCTAGTACCTTTCCATTTCGTTTCCTGCAAGCACGCTACATTTATTCTTCGTCTTTTCAAAACATCCGCTAACTCTCTTCCTCTTCCATTCATCGTACCTACGTTCCAACTGGCAAACCTCAACTTAACATTCTTCACACTTCGGGCTCGCTTCTTACGTCGTACCCGCTCCGAGTGGTGCGACAACTCCTGTCCATTTCTCACAGGGGCCGGGTGCTGCTCCTGCGCGTCGCCTAGGGGGGACGCCCTAACCCTGTCGCGCATCATATTAACCTTTAACATACTGCATGTGTTTTGGCTTTTCTTTTACAGTCGGCCGCCTGCCTGACACCAACCCTCCTTGGGAATGTATTCTTTATTTGAATAGAAAGGAAAAGGATGAGGACGTAGGGCAGGGAAGGTAGAGTTTAGATAGGGATAATAGGTTTAAGGGATACTACTTACTTGGAAGATTAGGTATAAGTCAGTAGTAGCTCGGGGGACCGGGGTCGCATACCCGTATATCATAGCATGGTCACCGAAGTAGTAGATCAGTATGATATCCCCTGATGAACTATACAATAATATAATGTAATAAATACTTATTTGGGTATGATGATAGGTATTTAACTTACTAAGTATTTAATAATAATTTACATGTTTCTTCTTATCGTTTTAAACTTATTAAATATGTTTCTTAATAAACTTACTAGGATTACGCTACAATTTGGATACATGTAAAAATAAAGCTAATTTATTTTTAATTTAGTTCCGTATTTTCATATGTCTACCTAAAAAAGGAACCGAAAAGTACTTTACCGCAGATACTTTTTTAATTGAGTGGCTTAAATCAATAAGAGATGTTTTTTTTTAATTAAGATGTCGGTAGTAAGAAAAAAACAAATCCAAAATACACAATAATTATTATCGTATTTAGAGTTCTGGTTGTTTTGGTTAGGTAAAATATATATTTATAATATAATTTAAATAATAATTACTAGAAAAAAATAAAACCAAGAATAAAAATATATATTATATTAAAACATTCCGAGCAAACGTTCAAAAACCTGACCTATTGTATTTATATTCGATGAACATGAAATGGAACGCAATCACGTCTCTAGTGTTCCAGTCATTACCGTAACAGGTCAATTTACAATGACATCAAACAAACAATCAACTCACACAAACAACAATTTCAATCCCAGAGTATACTAAAGTGATTTCTAGTGATTCAGATCAACTATTTATAACGAATCAGAAACGTGTTCGATTACTAATCAGTTACTTGATTGACACATAATTGATATCGAATTCTTATATCAATATTTACTATACCTGTTTTTTTTCTTTAGCTATTATTAGCATTCCTATGGAATAATAATACTAATAAATATTAAAAGGTAAGAGAACTAACGGTTCCTTTAGTTTTTAGTTTAAATTATTAGAATATTGTTTTTATTTCTTCAGTACTTTAATTTATATATTTTTTTCAAGAATTTGGTACAATTGTATACCAAATTAGTTTTCAAAAATACCTTAAGGTTAAAGATGGAATGGTTATTAAAAATGATCGAAGCGTTCGCATCGATGCAAGTTGCTCTTTTGCAAAAAATTTTTACTTTACCTTTCGTGGACAAAACTATATAAGAATTGAATATCAAATAGGAATTAAAAATATAACTTAACCATTTTATATACTATTATTTTGTTCTTCGGTCAGGACTGAGTAAACTATAACTACATTGACACTAACACTGACACTGCTAAGGTTAGAGGACTATTTTTAACTGTAGGTTCCGTTCATGACGTTAGATCACTTTATTTTTTTTTCAAATTCCTGATACAAGGATGCTCAATATCCTAATTATTTTGCTTAACTAAAATTCTGGTGTATCTAACTTTAATGAAGCATTCCATTTTAGAAAAAGTTTAGGAAAATAAAAAAAAATGACTTGTTGCAAAGCATGTATGTTCATTAATTTACCACTTTAGAATTTGGAGCACAAAGGTGTTTTACGAAACGAAATGCCTTTTTATTCAGTGGCTGAAAAAACTGACTGACTGACTTTTCTAAAAAAACTTTATAAGTATACATGAATATATGTATATTTATAACTATACATGTATGTATTTATGTTTATAAGTATACATGTATGTATGTATGTTTATAAGTGTACAAGCATGTATGTTGGAAGTATTAAAAGAAAAGATATATTATTAAAAAAAAAAAATTTATTATCTCGTCGTTATTATGACGGTGCCATTCAACAAAACCTTTACAAAAATCAGAACCGGAACAACGTGTGCCGTACAACTAATTTTAATTTAACTAATTACTTTCAATGTTTAACTGTTTCAAGCTCACTTCACGAACACTTCTTAAGTCTCAATATTTAATTTCACTTTTGAACGTAGTTAAAATTACACATTGATTGTAATAATAACAAAAAAAAACTTTTTACACTTTACTTTGTCTAATTAACAATCTTTACCATAATACAATAAAATATATTATATTCAAAACATCATTACAAAGTCACATCAGTAAACCTTCTCTCTTTTTAAACACTTCAGCCTTAACCCAAACAATCAAAAGGTTAATCCGCCGGTAACTTAAGTTGAATTTAATTATTAAATATGTACAAATATTTAGATAGAAATGAAGTCCTATCTTGATTATAATCAAACAAATTATTCTTTAATTTTACTATAAAATATAATAATAAATCGCAGTTGAATAATTGATCTTATTTGATGTTTTTGAAACATTTTAACTAGATACCAGTACCACAACATTTTTCACAATCTGTATTCAAATCACGCGTATTTTAAGAACGTAACTTCACTATTCTAATTTAAATACATTCTTGAAAATAGTAAGTTATTTGTGTAAAGTTTACTAAAGAAAAAATAAATATGTTCAAGTTTTCTTAATTGTTATAATCCCTCCATATATATGAGAACTCAAAGAAAATAAATAAAATATTTATTACTGATAATAACAGACTTAACGAACCAAATACAAATAAAATAAGGCGAAGCTTTGATTCCGTATTTTAGTTCGTTACAGCTTACTGGGACTGGACATTGGAGTTTCTTTGCTAACCGTATGTAAGAATATTATTAAATTAAACTACTGTGCTATTTTTATAAGGTTCATTTAAATTAATCAAAGAAATTAATGTAACATAAATAATTAAACAACAGAATAACAAAAATCTTGTCCGTATCAGTAACAAATACTTAAAATAATACTAAAACACCTATTCTCATCAAGCGAATCAATGTTATTAAAAGTCATATTATTAATATGTAAAATTATATATATTTTTTGTAAAGAATAAGCTTTTATATTTTTGTAGGCTTTATTAGTAGCCATAGTAGTAGCCATTAGATGATTGTCCCAAGAATATCAAAATATAAAAGGTAATCGTACGTAAATTAGCTAAAGTTTGGAAAATCGACTAGAATTAGGATTAGCCAACTTACATTATTATGACAGAAACTATACTTACGACGGTAGTAAGATTTATAAAACAACCTTTGCAACATTAAAAGGTATCGTATATTTCTGTTTTGTATGTCAATCCACCAAAAAGATATCAAAAAACTAAGAGGTGTCAAGGGACACCCGGATGGAACGAAGTTTCTTTCGATTCAAATACTTTTTTTTTGGATACTTATTATCATCTTATTATAATAAAAACATTTTTTTTTATTTACTAATCATTTAAGGCCATAAAATGGTTTGTGAAAAGTGTAAATTAAGGAGCTAAATCCTAACTTCCAAAACCTGTTTGTTTTTGTATTTTCGCATTTCTTGGAATATAAAAAAAACATTTTGTCGGGTGTTTTTCTAATACTATTTTTGCACTCCGGTATTATTCAATACTTGTAAGAAAGTTTTTAGCTTCTTCCATGACTTGTAAAGCACTTAAAACTTAAAATATGTATGAAGTAAATAAAAAGTTCATATTAAACATTGACCGGACGTCTCATTTAAGTTTTGACGTCACGCAGGGCGCGCGCAAAATGGCGGCGTTTGAACGGCTCAAATTTACTCAATGTTTTAATTTTCACTTTGAAAAAAACTAGAATCTTTCCAAGCCTATTTATATTTTTTTCTACGATATAGAGAGGTAAATGATTAATTTACGTCAAAAAAAAACATGAATATTACCTATTGCAATAAAAAAAAAAATATTATTATAAGCTAATATGCTAATGAATAATATTTGTATATTAATTTTGAATAATATTTCGCCAATAATTTATAATAAATTTAAATAAAATGAATAACTATATTAAAAAGTGTTAATCAAAAAACCCATGAGTTACTGTCCCGCTACCTAACGGTTTCACTTTGTACAGATATGTTCATATAACAGATGTAGTTATGTTTCCCTAAGGTATAAATAGATGGCGTTGTTACAAAACATTACGAGTATATTTGATCATAAATTTTATTATGATTTTCATTTAAACTGTCTTATTTGCAAATTGATTCGAAAAGAACAAACTCCAATATCAAATAAATAATAAAGAACTACTAAGCAATTTAATATAATACAAAAAATAATAATGATAGAAATGAAAATATCTCGCTTGTTTTCTATAAGAGAGAGAGAGAAAGCAAAACATGTCGTGCCAACTTTTGGTAAGAATTTTTACCCCCTTTCACAACGCGCGATAAGGAACTACGTTCCAAAAATATTTTTGCTCAAAAAGACTTAGAGCTCGTTTCACTAATCTCATAGGGGATTTCATTGTGATTTACAAATAATATTTACAAAACAGATATTGTTATTGACGGCGACAATACTTATATTAAGAATTGTTTTAAATATTTGATTTTCTAAAATGTTCATGAAATGTAATAGTCATGTAATCTAACTATAAATAAATCAAACTCTCCGTTATTTGCCCTTTATTAACATTACTCATTTATCTTTTTTCGAGATAGTTCAGTTTAAAAATGAGTTTTGAAAACACAAATCAAAAATGCTTGTTAATTTATTTTGCTATCTAAGAAATATCATTAGGTATCGTCAATTGTTATAAGTTTCATTCAGCCAGTCAACAGAGTGACAATGGATTCCATAAGAATAAGGTAACATTTTTCAAGATTTACTCACTACAAATCGTTTACAAGGAACTATATAAATGTTATGTTTATGTTATTTTTTTATAACTATATTATTAAACCTAAAAACCTTCGTAAAACTAATAATGTTAGTTGTTACTGAGACGGAATAGAAGAGACGGATAAATATTCCCAAAAAATATTTACCTTAGATTGATGGTGGCTTAATATTTTTTACATGAAAATACACAGAAAAACAGTATTATCTAGAAATGTCGCAGTTATTATACGTCAGACAGGAATATTAAGAAAATGTTTGAATCTAAACACATTTTTCACTTCAGATAAAATATCTATTGAATATTACTAACCTAAATTACATTTAAAGCCAACATAATGCATACATCTGTCTGTTTCCGTATAGAATCATCGGAAATCGGAACAACAAATTGTTCAACAATACTCCGGTTTCCAATCGCATCGAGCATTCTTCGTACTGCCATTTATGCTTTTAAGTTCGTAAAACGTTGCCTCGAGATATAGTTTATTTGATGATTTAGATATTTGTAGTGTATTGGAATAAGATTGAAAATGCTTATCTCCTGTTATTGCACGCATAGTTATGAGTTTAACCATTATACAATGGTCAATATCTTATTACTTACATTATTCATACGAATTATTCTACTACTACATCACAACATTATTTATTCGAATAAGGGTAGTTTTGTTTTAGTTTACTAATAAGAACTAGTTATATAGAACAAAAACATATTTTCTGATAGAATAGTTACACACCATTGTCGTATCGAGCTTGGAAACCGAATCCTGAAATAGTGCTGATTGTTAAATGCGTACGCATTTCTGTTCAACATCATACATACAACTCTCTATTTGTATACTGTTAACCATATTCCGATTTTCGATCGGCTTGAGCTTATTTCATACGGTTATTTACACGTTCGAGTTAGTTAGAAGTTGCCTTTTTTTTTTTTTTTGTTTCCGCGGGGAAAATGCTTTACGCACCGTACCCCTCGCGGGGGAAGCGAGGGGCGTGTGTGGGACTCCCGAAAACGGTGTACCCACTAAAAACCCCGCGGCGCTACTTCCTCGCCTTATTGGCGGAGTCATGGGTACGGCTAGCCCTTCATCCACGACCCCGCCGGTCCACGACCCCGCCGGTAGTTAGAAGTTGCCTCGAGGTATATTTTATTTGATGATTTAGATATCTCCAGTGTATTGGAATAAGAAGTGAAGTATTGGCCATTGTTTGTTTTAAAGTCTTTTATTGTAGTTTATTGTATTAAATGTAAATATCTTGTCAAAAATAACATTTAGTTACATAGAATAAAACTCTATTTGCACACTATTATCGGATCGGGCTCGGAACGTGACTCTTGACTTATCAATGATTATTAAGAAACGTACGGCTTCTGATAATAAGATCGTATTTACAATATATTGAATTAAATATCAGTTGCTTATAAGACTTGCGCTAACGATGTAGATCCAGCTGGAGGTTAATAAACCTGCTAAGCTGCTGGAGGTTAATGAGTCTGATTTTGTGTCGTGTTGTTGTTTTAATTTTGTGTTACGGTGGAAATATTGCGTAGAATCTTAAAATAACTACTATTTTTATATTGCTAGATTCATTGAAATTTAAACCAAAATTATACAATACTTCTTCTTATGTCATAAAACATGAAGATGAATCAGTTTTTTGAGGTTTCTTTCTACTTTAATACTAAAATAAATGTTCATAGCTTCTCAAATCCTTAAAGAAGCATTTGTTATACTTTATAATATTTCTATGTCTTCCGTTTTTTCGAGTGAAATGGACTTTATGAGTTAATAAAATATTAGAATCTATTTGTTATATATTTTCCTTTTTGTCGATAATAATGGATCAGACAAGATATTGAATTGTATGAAATTTAAATAGAGTTTATGTTTTGACCAACAATAAATTTAATACATAATTATTTTATTGAAGCATAAAAAAAGTAGAATTCTACAAACAAACGAGTCTCTTCTGTACCTAATTATAACAATTGTTTCATTTTATATATAACATACGTAATATTTTGGTTAGTATTTTTTTTTAATCTAGTTCTTAGATTTATCCATATTGATAGAATAGAATTCACATTCCTACGTGACAATTCCTGCATTTTATGGCAATTACAAATATTTTAATAAACATTATACATTTAGTTTCTGTTTTTCATTTCTTAATTCTTAATAAAACATTCAAAGTATTTGTTCCACTTTTCTAATGAGGCAGTCTTTCGTTAGAGTCATTGTGTGTAAGTAAGTCACAGGGTAACGTGTCGAAAACATTTTTATAGTGTTATTGAAGTAACTTTTAAAACCTATGTTTTAAAGATTATATATGTATAATTACTATTTAACTTTGATCAAAATTTTAACAAATTTATCATGTTGTAACATGTTTTCTTTTAATATAGAACCCACTTAATTTCTGATTGAGTGGATTAACCTTAGTAGGATTAACCACATGAATCATGTGTAAAAGCAAAATCATTCACCATAAAGTTATGTGTTATGAATGCCGAGTCACGATGTTTTTAAATGAAGGTAAGCTATTGGCGAGGTAACTGCGACTGCAGGTTCCGTGAGATAAGTGAGATCATCCCATATCTTTGCATAAAATAAGCATTGAACCAAGACAGAACAATTATGAAGAAACTATATCAATGGAAATTTTAGTGCTAATCAGCTAAGGGCTTGACCAGTATGAAAAGTTACAGATTAATATAACTCAAATTGATGCTGCAAAGGAGAAAGAAATTGATTCGCTACAAAAATACATACGCTATATAATATCCCTTCTTAAACCACTGACTTAATAATTCAAAGCAAAAATGCGGGCTGTGTCCATTAAACGTATTTCATTAAGAAAAAACAAACGTCTTGAGATCTTTCAAACGACCTTCATAATTCCGAAACGAGGGCATCTAGAAGTGTATTTTCCAGTAATTTCATGTCACTTACCAGAGGTATCCTATCGTATTTACAATCTGTGAAAGGCAGCGAGTTAAAACTGTACCGTATTATGATATCCTATTATCCAAGCTACAGTCTGGTCATTAAACCTATAGATTGTCCGACATATTTTTGAACTACTAGCGAATGCTTTAACTAGTTCCCTCAAATACTTTCGAGGCACGTTACATATCTCAAAATATTTGTAGTTAGTCTGAATTTAATTATTCAAATGCGTCATTTTTTTCTTATAAATCATTTTTTTTATAAAATTTATTGAAAATTTACAAAAATGAAATTAAAAATATTTTCAATTTGGATGTCTCCATGTGACATTTGTTTTGAAAATATTTGACAATCAAGTTGATAATAAATATTTACAATACATACCCTCATTAATAGGATTTAATAATTATAACAATATATTCTAACACTTGCAAACAATATGAATGTTAAGTATTTTACGGTTGATATAGTATATCCTTAGCGAGGCTGATACTTTATTCAAATAGGTTATAATTAATTAGAAACAAACTCCACTCAGACCCTTTTATTTATATATTATAACACAATTCTTCGTATAATGAAAACTATATCATATAATAAGTCCAGCGCGTGAATAATAATTATATTTTCACTGTATAATAAAAGTAAACGATGATAATTGTTTATTTGTTTTGTTATTTAAAAATATGCTTTATTTTACCAAATTTATATAATTATAAAAAAATATTAGATTTTCCTCGAGATTTAAAATCTCAATGTTCGTCGTTGTTTTGTATTTTTATTAACCCTCGACTAAAAAGAGGGGTGTTATAAGTTTGACCTGTCGATCTGTGTATCTGTGTAACTGTGTATCTGTCTGTGGCAAATTTCGCGGCCAAACGCGTGGACGGATTTGAATGTGGTTTTTTTAATCGAAAGCTATGCTCGTCTAGATGGTTCTTATTCATGTTTCATTGAAATAGAAATAGTCTCTCCAAGACGTTTCACTCGAGAGGGGGAGAGGTTCTTATTCAATAATTAGCTGTTTGCGGCCAGACGTGTGGACGGATTTGAATGCGGTTTTTTTTTAATCGTAAGCTATGCTCATCGATATGGTTCTTATTTATATTTGATTAGAATAGAAATACATAGTCGTCTCCAAGATATTCACGTTTTATTCGTGCGGGGAGAGGTTTTTATGCAACAATTAGCTGTTCCCAGCGGCTTCGCCTGCTCTATATAGGACAAAAATCCTGGTTATGAAATGCCAAAAGGTTTTTACACTTACTTACTCAGGTAAAGTACTTTATTAGGGATAGCTGTTGCCCGTGACTACGTCCACGTAGACTGTAATAATATATTTATATGGCTTATGATCGTAGTCATAAAGATTCACGGGCAACAGCTAGTAATAATATAAATCCCTTCTTAAATGTTTATATTTATTAATATTCGTATATATGAAACGTACCTATCTACCTACCCATATGAAAAAGTCTTGAATCATGTTACTTAATACATTTATAATTTATTACATTGTCGAAAGTTTCACGTGGATCCTTATTTTATTAAATATAATACATATATTTGTCGTATTTAATATAACCTTTGTACATCATAATGTAGGATTCTAATGGTAAAAGTTTTTTTTTTAAATCGGTTCCGTAGTTTCGGAGCCTATTCAATTCAAACAAACAAACAAATCTTTCCTCTTTATAATATTAGGATAGATTAATAGAAATACTTAAACAATTGAAAATTTTGTCTGCTTAGTACAATTCAGAAACCATTAACATAATTTTAAAAAGAAGAAAAAAATATAATTAAAAATTTAAAAAACCCCCGATACAAAAAGACCTCTAAAAAGAACAAAATTAATATTATTATGTACTTATTGAATTCGTTGCGTCGAGGGACCCTTTTTATAAAGGAAGAAATAAATATGCAAGTAAGTTAACATGGCAAATAAAAAAAATCGATATCGAATCGTATAGTACTCAATGATTAACTTCGTAATATATACACTATCATCGTACGTACAACAGTCCCCCGACGCAACAACTTCAATAAGTACATAATAGTATTTATTTTATTCTTATTAGAGGTCTTTTTGTATCGGGGTTTTTTTTTAATTTTAACTTTTTTTTTTATTTCTGAATAAAAATTTTAAAAGCTATAGCTGATCTTTCTAAAATCAAAAATCCCTGGTTGGAAAGCTATTAAGTAGACATAAAAAACCTTACTTAAACCAGTCATAAATATTCAACCAAACTAATCTCAAAAGAGCAGTTTAGAGCCAACCATTCATGTTCCCACCAGGTGCAACGCCTCACGGAGCACATGTTATCAGGGGCCACTATGAAGGCCAAAAAGTACAGGACAGGAGCGCTCTTTCTCGATGTAGCTAAGGCTTTCGATAGGGTCTGGCACAATGGACTCGTGTACAAGTTATACCAGTTCAAGGTGTCGGAGAGACTCGTACTCATCATACGGGACTACCTGTCGAATCGCTCCTTTCGCTACAGAGTGGAAGGCGTTTTGTCAACCCCCCGCCCCATTAGGGCGGGTGTCCCCCAGGGTTCAGTTCTCTCACCCATCCTCTACTTTATCTACGCTAGCGATATTCCTAGGCTGCGATCTAAAGTTCACCTTACCATGTACGCGGTCGATACCGCGCTTTACACATCCTCTAAGGATCACTGGGAGGTATACCAACGTCTCCAATCCGCAGTCGACTCCCTCGAGAGTTGGCTGCGGAAATGGCGGATCGAGGTAAACCCTGAGAAGAGCGTTTCGGTGCTTTTCGAACAGGGCCCCCAAGGATCCTCTCGCGAATCAAACTCTTTGATAACAAGATACCTTGGAAAGACAAGGCAAAATACCTAGGAGTATCGTTAGATAGAAAGCTAGTTTTCGCTGCGCATATTAGGACCGTTCGTAGCAGAGCGGCCTACGTATTAGATCGTTTATATCAGATGTTAGGCAAGCGGAGTAAAATGTCCCTTCGCAATAAGGTGACACTTAACAAAGCTTGCATACGTTCTGTCATGTCCTCTGCGAGTCTCGCTTTTGCGCACGCTAATCTTAAACCCTTTCAGGTGATTCAGAACAGGTTTGGACGGATTGCAACCTGGCACAGTGGTTCGTTTGCAACATCGACCTCCATAGAGACTTAGACCTTCCAACCATCGCTCAGTATTTCAAGGGGCTTTCCCAAAAGTACTTTGGACATGCTGAGCAACACCCGAACCCACTGGTGGCTGATGCCGCAGAGTATAGACCTCGTAAGACTACTTGTGTCAGAAAAAGAAGACCCAAGTCGGTACTCATTGACCCCGACGACGCGTTTACAGTAGGTAATAACGTGCGCGTAGGCATAAGGGACACCACACAACATACAGACACACACCGTCTATACCGGTATAGAAGAGGTCCCAACTGAGTAAGTGCTCCGTTGCTCCGGCGTTCTGCCGTCGGAGGATGCTAGTGTCCAATTCTCTTCTCCCTCCTGACAAACGACGCCCCGAGCTGAGGTCCGTGTGTCACCTGAGACGCCCTCAGGACGTCGTTCCCCATGGGGTCCCATCTGCCCCCCCCTCCCCTTTAAAAGGGCGGGTCTCCTGACCTACCCGCTCCCCGGTAACGCTGTAATAGCCGACAGGACTAACAGCACAGACAGGAACAAAAAAAAAGTGAAGCGAAACAAGCTTCAATCTTATATTCAGCATATAAACTAAAAAAAAATTTAAAAACTAATAAAAAAATTTAATACTTTTGTATAAATTTAGAAGTGACTGTAATTAAAGTAACAATTGTAGACAAAAATAGTTTCCAAGAATACTTTGGTAGCTTCAAGCTTAAATTGTAATTGAAAATGGTCGAAACGTTGGCATCCAGGCATCCATACTTTTTATTTCAAAGTCATTCCAAAAATTATTAATGCCAAAAAAAATATTTTTTCAATTTACTTTGTCTAATTAACCATTTCAACCATATTACAATAAAATATATTATTCCTATCATTACAAAGTCACATCAGTAAACCTTCTCCCTTTTTAAACACTTCAGCCTTAAACCAAACAATCAAAAGGTTAATTCGCCGGTAACTTAAGTTGAATTTAATTATTAAGAATGTACAAATATTTAGACACAAATGAAGTCCCATCTTGATTATAATCAAACAAATTATTCTCTAATTTTACTATAAAATATTATAATAAATCGCAATTGAATAATTGATATTATTAGATGTTTTAAAACATTTTAATTAGATACCAGTACAACAACATTTTTCACAATTTGTATTCTATTCACAGATATTTTAAGAATTACTTCACTATTTTAATTCAAACACATTCTTCAAATTATTAACTTATTTGTTTAAAGTTTATTAAAGAAAAAATAAATATGTTCAAGATTTCTTAATTGCTATAATTCCTTCATATGACACATATCAGAACTCAAAGAAAATAAATAAAATATATATTAATGATAATAAGAGACTTAACGAACCAAATACAAATAATATAAAGCCAACCTTTGATTGCGTATTTGAGTTCGTTACAGCTTACTAGGATGTTAGTATGTAAGAATGTTATTAAATTAGACACTGACCTGTTTATATAAGATAAATAAAAGAAACGGAATTTTTTATAATTATACAAATAATTAAATAATAGAAAAACCAATTACTTAAAGTATCAACAGACATCTATTGTCATTAATGTTATGAAAAGTGATATTATTAAACTGTATAATTTTATTATTTTTAAATATAATATATTTTTACAATTTATATGTCAATCATTATAAAACCATTTAGATATGAAAAACATTTGCGCCCAAAACGATTTTTAGTTCGTTTCACTAATCTCATCGAGGGTTCCATTGTGATTCACAAATATCATTTAGGTACAAAACAAATATTGTTATTGACAGCGACAAGAGTCTTGTTTGAAGTCAATAATACGAGAAATATTCTCTGATATTAATATATTAGAATTCTTTGTTTTATAAAATCTTCATACGATTGTTATTTTCTTAATTATTCCATTCACTTTAACAGTACAGAAATCTAGAAATAAATTTATCGAAATTCTCCATTCTTCAACTTTTATTAATATATATTTTTTTTTTATTAAATAAGGCACTTTTTTTTCAGACAGTTCTTTATAAATAAGTTTTAAAACATAAACAAAACATTGTTAGTCATATTACATTTTTATGTAAGCAATATTTTTATATGTCGTTATGCCTATATTGTTTTAAATTTCAACCCGTCGGAAATGATGACAGTTTTTATAAGAATACGGAAATATTTTAAATTCAATATCAGTAATACGGACATACTCACTACGTATTTACTATACATTAAAATTAAAGTTTACTACTACGACATGTTAGTCATCACTGAGATAGGAAAGAATGGACAGACAAATAGTCACAGCCAATAATTTAATTTGATTGTAGGCGGTTTAACACTTTTTTACATGGAAAATAATAAACAGTATTATATCGAAATTTTACAGTTATGATACAACGAATAGCAATATTAATAAAATTATTGAATCCGAACAAAGTTTAAACTTAAGATATAATATCTATTAAAGATTACTAACCTACACTACATTTAAAGTTAACACAAAGCATAGGTACATCTACTTGTTTCTGTATGGAAATCAAAAGAACAAATTGTTTAACAATAGTCCGATTTCCAATTCTCGAGCATTCTTCGTACGGTCATTTATGCTTTGGAGTTAGTAAAACGTTGTCACAAGATAAAGTTTATTTGATGATCTAGATATTTGTAATTCCAAAGTAATGAAAAGGATTGAAAATGCTTATCTCCTGTTATTGGATGTATAGTTATGTTTTTGACCATTTTATGTATAATGGTAATTTTGTCATAGTTTAGTAATAACATTTAGTTCAATAGAACAGAAATATATTTTCTGGTAAATAATTACACACCATTTTTGGATCTAGTTTTGGAAATCGAATCCTGAAACAGTGGTGATTGATAGAAGGTGTACGCATTTCCGTTAAAACATCAGTTTAACAAGATATATAATTAAAAATCAATTGTTTTTAAATAACTTTCGCTAACAATGTTGATCTAGCTAGAGGTTAGTGAATGTGATTGCTGTGACGAAAGTCACGATTCTTAATTTTAGATTTTTTGTGAGATCCATCCCCTCCATTCCAGTCTTGTTTGTTCCCTTTTTTTCATTTGTGAAGCAAGTTATTAGATTTTTACCCAAGGCTTAAGTTATTTGAATATCTACATCTAAATTAATATTTAATCTTAATATTATTATATATTCAATACAAACCATACATGTCTCTGTTTCTGTACTGTTGAACATATACCGATTTCAGATCGCCTAAAGCTTATTTCACACGGCTATTTACACGTTTGAGTTAGTTAGAAGTTGCCTCGAGGTATAGTTTATTTGATGATTTAGATATCTCTAGTGTATTGATATAAAAAATAGATGTTACTTACTTCTTGTTATATATGCTATATCTTTATTATTGACATTGTAAGTTTAAGAGTAGTTTTATTGTAGTTTATTTTAGTAGTAAGTCTGATTTTGTGTCGTGTTGTTGTGTTTTAATTTGTTTTTTTATTTATTTTGTGTTACTGAAAGGTTATTACGTAGAATCTTTAAATGATGATTATTTTTTATATTGCTAGATTTATTTAAATTTAAACCTAAAACACACAATATTTCGTCTCATGTCATAAAACATGAAGACGAATCAGGTTTTCACAGTCTTATTTAATATTAAAATAAATGTCTGTTCGTGCGTGTGAAATGAACCTTATGACATTATGAGTTTAAAAAATATTAGGTATATTCTATATTTTGTTACACATTTTTCTTTTTGTCGATAATAATTGTAGGTACTTTCTGCACTACAAAGAAATTAAATTGTATGAAACTAAATTAGACCAACATTATATATTATTTATATTATAACAATTATTTAATTTTATTTATAACTATACACTTACGTCATTAGTATCGTCATTAGTCATTATTTTAGTAATTTTTATATTATTGTGAATCCATTTCTTAGAATCCATATTGATATTTAGAATTCATATTTTTACGTGACAATTGCTTATAGCAATTACTTGAAATTTTAATAGACATAATTATTTTTTGTTTTTCATTTCTTAATCCTTAATAAGTCATTTAATGTATTTGTTTATATTTTTTTAATTAGACAGTCCTGTTAGCGTCGGTGTGTAAGTATGTCACAGGGTCACAGGTCGAGAACAGTTTTACAGGGTTATTTGACGAAAGTTTTTAAACCTCATCTTTATAGGTAACTGTATAATTAGTATTTAACTTTTAATACAATTTTAAGAAATTTATCATGTTGTTACATGTTCTTCATATATATACTACTTCATATCTGACGTTTTGAAAATAAGTTTCATTGAGATGACAAAACGTATTAAAATGTGAAAATAAATCACTATTAAACTTTTAAAAGCTATGAACGCGAAGACACGATGTTTTTAAATCAAGACATGAAGCGAGGAGGGCAAGGGAGTTGCGGCTGAATGTTTCATAAGATAAGTGAGATTATATAGATATATAGATTATATATATGTAGTAACGTAACGTACTGAGAAAAAACAATTGTCGTCGGGAGCAGATCTTTCAAAAGACCCTTATAATTCTGAAACGGGGACATCTAAAAGTATTTTCCAGTCCTTTCCTATCACTTTCTAGAAGTATCCTAACGTAAATACAATCTGTCCTTGTGAAAGGCGGCGAGGTAAAACTGTATCGCGCCGTACTGTGACATCCTTTAATCTAAACTACAAGGTTTAGACTGACATATTTTTAAACAACTAGCATAAAATTTAAACTTGTGCAAACATAGAATTCAGAAATATGTTACATAACCCAAAATATTTGTAGTTAGTCTGAATTAAATTATTAAAATGAGGTAATTTTTTTCTGCATAATCATTTTTTATTGAAAATTATTTTAAATCTGACCATTATAAGACTAAGGAGAAATGTTGCTGTAAGCTGTTGTAATACTTTTTTTTTTTTTTTTAACGTCTGGAATCCTCATGGATACACACCTCCATCCAGGGGAAGATGGAAGCGGTTATGTGAGACTCTTACTCACTAAACCAGACGGTCAACACCTCTCCGTCATGATGGAGCGCCACGGGAACGCTTGCGCACACATCCGCGTTGCTCCGACGGAAGGCCGCGTGAGCGACCACCAAATCCATGGAGTGACGCGCCCGGTTGACTTGAGCGCGTCCCACTCCGGTAGCCAGCTTGTTGAATCGCGAAGGGCTCCCCTGCCCTCCACCCAAGCCGACCGAGCCAAATCAGGACTCCCTCAATGAAGAAGGTGTCCCGATCCGACTCAACCTCCCGGGAAAACGGTCGTGGTCCGAACCCGAAGCCGCCACCAGCGGCTGGTGTGCATCGCAGGCGACCCTCCGAAGAGGACCACCCCGACACACGGGGCCGGAAGAGGTAAACACATCTGCGCCGCAATTTAAGCTGTTGTAACCCTGTATTATCTAAAATATCTTATTATTTTGGATTATTGGAAGTAAAATTGTGAAATAATATTCCTAATGAAATATATTGAATGTATATAAAAATAACATTAATAATAAAACGTGGATTTTATTACATCACAAAATTATATTTAAAATAATTCAATTTAGATGTATGTATGTATTTGACTTTTTTTTTTAATATTTGACCATCAAGTTAATATATATTTACAATACATATCCCAAGTTCAATGACATAAAACAACCTTTTTTTACGATTTACGTTGACTAATTAACCATTTCTACCATAATATAAAGAAATATAATATTTCAAACATTATTGCAAAGTCACAGCAGTAGCTAAACCTTTTCCCCTTTAACCCAAACAATCAGAAGGTTAATCCGCCAGTAACTCAAAATGAATTTAATTATTAAGAATGTACAAATATTTAGCTACCAATTAAATTCTATCTTGATTATAATCCAACAAATTAATCTTTAATTTTTCTATAAAAAACATAAATTAATCGCAATGATAATTTTGATATTGTTTGATGTTTTGCAACATTTTATTGAACATTGCATTACATTAACATTTTTCACAATCTGTATTAGATTCGCAGATATTTCAGGCATGTCACTTCACTATGATGCTTAAACTGACAGATGTCGAATGTGGTCTAATAAATTGATTATATTAAAGTAAGACACTTTGTCTCTCTTAAATCTAAACGTAGTAATTATTAAGAAAAAAGATAATTGTACTTCTTTCGAGGTGTTACCAGATAGATACGACATGGGTACCTTTAAAAAGAGTTCTTACTCGATCCTCAAAGGACGATGGCGCTCTTGTGATTCCTCGGATATTGTATAAGACTGTGGCCGGGGGTTATCATTTAAAAAAAAAGTATTTTATGAGATTTTAATTTGTTTTATTAAATAAGTTCGATTTGACATTTCCCAAGAACCTATTTTAGGATAGTTTATGATAAATGAAAATTCGGTGACACATGTTAGAATAAGTTTTTGTAAAAGCTCATCTAATTAAGTCTGTAAATACACTCATGGACATATTTAGGGGAACGCAAAAAAAGGTCGAATAACGGAAAATATTTTCATATTTTCGTACTGGCCACTATACCAATATTATGTATTAAAAAAAAAAGATGATTTTAAAAATAATTTTATTTTAAATTTCATTTGTTTTTTTTGTTTATCTGCTAATTTCTGAGACACGTAGTGTATGGAATTTTCGTCGGCTTTTGTTGTTTTTAACAAAAACTTTATTTCTGTTGTTTTTTTGACGAAAAAGTGTCATTATTGAGTGAAGTGAACTTAATTCGATAAATTTAGGCGATAATGCCGGATCTCAGCATTGCTCTGGTTTCTAAAGCTGTAACTTTAATTGAAAATGGTTACACTTACAATGAAGTGGCTCAAACATTACATGTTTCCAAGTCTGTGATTTTCCGCAATGTTAAACGATACCGGCAGACTGGAGAGTATACCAGGCGTAAAGGACAAGGTCGCAAAAGAGTAACAGGAGAGAGAGACGATAGATTTATTGTCAGCAGTGTTCTCAGAAACCGTACCGTGACTTCTTCTGAGGTACGAAACCAGCTGCAGGAAGTTCGACAAGTGATAATTAGTACCAAAACCGTCAGAAGAAGACTGAAGGCAGCTGGTATAGGGGCGTACTTGCCTGCCAGAGGTCCACAGCTCACCGCAGGTCATCGAGTGGCTCGAGCCAGCTTTGCTCGTTTCCACCTAAATTGGAATAATGGCGCTTGGGGAAAAGTTCTTTTTAGTGATGAGTCCAGATTTTGTCTCAAACCAGATGATGGAAGGACCAAAATATGGCGACGACCCGGAGAAAGATACGCTCAGTGTAACATTATTGGGAGAGAGCCGTATGGTGGAGGGTCAGTAATGGTATGGGGCGGTATTTGCTTAGGAGCACGCACGGAGCTACACATCGTAGAAAACGGCTCCCTGACTGCGGCAAGATACGTAACCGACATTTTAGAGCAGATTGTGATGCCTTTTGCCCCTTTCATTGGAGACAATTTTCTTCTAATGCATGACAACGCTCGACCTCACATTGCGGCATTAGTTTCGGAATATCTTAATGAGGTCGGAATCCAGGTTTTGGGGTGGCCGGCACGCTCGCCAGACCTAAATCCAATAGAACACGTTTGGGACAAACTGGGAAGACAAATTAAACAAAGAAATCCATCACCTGTCAACGTAAGAGACCTCAAAACCGCATTGGTTGAACTCAATGCCGCAAAGTTTTATTGACAATTTAATAGAAAGCATGCCCAGACGCATGCAGGCAGTTTTAACAGCAAGAGGTGGCAACACTAAATACTGATTGTATCACCCATCGCGAAAAAACCAGTCATTTGGACAATATTAACTTTTCTTTAGTTTTCATTGTGTTAGGTCAAAACTCTTCAGAATTAAGTCACTGACTTTATTGTCTTTAATTTCGTTTCTTTCGCTTTATTTTTGTGATTTTTTATGTTCAAAAATGTTAATTTAATTAATTCAGAATAATAATCAAATGTATTGTACAACAAAAATGTGTTTTCATATGATCTTGCAGTCTGTTTTTTTGCGTTCCGCTAAATATGTCCACCGGTGTATATGATTATATACAAAGACATACATATATACCTGTTATTATTATATCTAAAGGCACACTTACTTACAATGGCTACCTTTCTATCTTATTTGTGGAAAAGAACGACGAGATTCTTCTCTTCGGTTATTTTCCACAAATAAGCTAGAAAAAAAGTTAAAAAGTTAACCAGAAGGATACATTTTTAACTTTTATATAAATTATAATTATATGTAATATTGAATTCTTGATTAAAATTATAATTGTTATGTAAGAAAAAATTACAATTGAAGCCGTAGTACCCAAAAGAACCTAGAGTAACCAACCACGGGTCTATTAGTTCCCAGCACAAACAAAAATATAACTAACTATTTAAGTATATTATCACTTCTCCTTTATTACATTATGTATAAGAAGGTATATTATAACTAACTGTTAAATACTAATCAAAACAAAAATATTTCGAAAAATTTTATTAAAAACTTTCGTCCGTAGAAAGTCTATCAAAGTGGATTGAACTTAAAGTAACTTAACAGAAGAAGTTTGGAAATTGATAAGCAGTTTCAATAACCACCAGTAATAATTGAATTATATTAAGTTTAATTTGAACGGGATAATGGTGATTGAATTAGGAGAAACCACTTTACCTCTCCATTGTTCAAACTAAATTCATTAGCTAATGTTTGAACATCGTGTACCTAACAATAACATTTATTGAAATAGTATATATCTGCTTTGTTGTTATTCTGTTTCTTTAATAACAATCTTTTCTAGTAAAAAAGCTATTTATTTCATGAAAACTAGATACAAGCATCGATGATAAAAGATTAAAAGTTGTATAAATAGGTTCTATATAATTTACTGATATACAAAACTTACAGATATGTATTTAATTACTGATTTGAAACTCTCAAAAACAATATTGATTTTTTAATAAGAATCGTAAATGATTTTGCAGGAATAGTTCTAAAGACATTTTTTATTACTATTAATTTAAATCATAAGGTGAAATTAGGTTTAACCTTATCTATTTATTTTTAAGTGGTGCCAATATTTCAGGCGTACTTATATGAGAGAGTGACGAATCATTACAGCATTGCACGGATTCACCGAGTGGTACCAGATTCATCGTATTATATATAATTTGTGAATATAATTATGTATCGTATATTATATATAAGCTGTATTTGAGACTGTCCAAACAAATGTAATTTTAAGAACCCCATTTAAGCGCCTATTTTTATTATCTACGATCCTCTTTTAACTTTACATTTGATATTCACCTACTAACACGAGTAAAATACACCAATTAAAATACTTACTAAAATTGAAAATAAACCTATTTTTAGTAGTGCAAGATATTTAAATAAATCATAGAGACATTACGTTGTTATACCATACTTTTTTCGATCGTTTCCTGCGTTTTCTGGCGGTGTTTGTCTCACCGGGAACAGTGAGCTCTACAGTATTATGCTTTTACGAAAGTATAGGAATATCTGGTTTGGGTAAAAATATAATATTGTCCTCGAAGCTTTTGCATTGGTTATCATACGTATCCATCATGAAGTCCTATTAGATGTAGCTTCTAAAACAGAATGAGGCTGTTATTTCGATTTTTGAGACGAATATTATTTTACAAATTCTACAGATCTTTATAAAGTAAAAGATACGAGTCAAATATTATACATCAGTTACTTATTAGTTTTTATCTGTTATCAGTTACTTGACTGTGACTGAATTAATATCCAATTTTTAGACTAACATTGAGCAGTCAGTTTTTGGGTTTACAGCTTCGGTACTTTTAAGATTCCCATGGTATAACTACAGACCAAAGTGGTTTATAAATATATAAATAATGTTAAGATATTATTTATAGCCTATTTTGGTCTGTAATTTTACTTAATTTCTAAAAACTATTTTTATTCCTTATTATAATTTCCAACTATTTAGGCATTTTCAAGAACAATTCAATATTTAAGAATTTAGATTCTTATTATTTGAATTGTACTTGAAAATGGCAAAAAAGTTGGAACCGATGCAAAGAGCTGTCTTGCTTACAATTATTAATCTTAATTAATTTTCTAAATTTAAACTGTACATTTTTGTCGTATTAAATTCGAATTAAAAACAATATAAATAAAAAGACTTCCTCCGACTGATTGATCTACAAACACCGTTGAAGGTAGGCTTGTAATTTTAACAGTAAGTTCCTCTTAACACGTAAAACACAAGAGTTATTATTATTTTTTTAGCTATAAGTATACCTTAGAAGTAAAATAAAAAAAGAATCAGTAAATGTGCAATATGTAACCTTTTATCAATCTTTTGCAAACAAATGTTTTACTTGTGTTTTGAGTAATATCAGATATTCATCTCCATTCCTGCCTTTTCGAGTGAACGAAACTACAGTAGACGCCGCTTATTGTGATCACTTTCAGCCCAGCCCGTTTTGATAACAATAGCCGAATGATAACATTATGCGGATGGTACTTTTTCATGCTTGTTGGGGGATTTTAGTGCACATAATAAATGATCATAATGATAAAATATGAATTGTAATAATTTAGAATTGATTTAAGTACTCTATAGTATATTTCGATATCAGATCTGTTTTTTAGAAATTTATACAGGAGTGGTTGAGAAATTCCCAGTTGAATCGCAGCATCACGTTGACTTATTTTCGGTAATTTATCGTACTTTTCGAGAATTTGTTGTTTTTCTTCATTCGTATAATCTCGGCGTTTTAGCATGACTTTAATTTTAGTTAAGCACTTCGAACGATGAAACTCAAAAAATGTTTCAAAAACTGTCTCAGATACGATTACTTCAACTCTATCGGTAGTTTGAGGAGAACTGAGGGAAATACGAATTTTCAAGCCTTTTATAGACAAATGCAGGACCATCGCTTAATTGTTTTCAAAAAGGTAATTAACGAAAGGGACCAGGTGTTCTTTTCCTTTTGAAAAGTGAGAAACTTTTAATCGGAAGGTCGGAATTTGTACAATAGGTAAAGATTGTAAATTCAAACAAAAGGATTTTTGAATGAGGATTATCTTAGTAATAAATATTTCTATAAATAGCATTTGTACCCTTCTAAATCGATAACAATAAGCGACTTTTGATCACAATAAGCACCTTTTTTCAAATGTATTTTTAAGGAGAAATTTGAGACCGACCTTTTTCGATAACAATAGCCGGCTGATAACATTAACCGCGATCACAATAAGCGGCGTCCACTGCAATTTGTATCTCCGTTGAAACGCAACCTGAATTTGAAACACTTCAAATACTTCAAGCTCAGTGATGTCAATACTTCGATTAAAACACGGCTCTGGGGAATACCTTTGTTATAAGGAAATGCAATTTGATATGTGAATCAAATCTTCTTAACATTAAGTAATATATCAGTTAATACAGATTGTTCTGGTTGTATTATATTGCGTTTTATTTATATAAAAACTAGCTATTAATCTATGCTTGTATTTAAATCTTTAGGCTTTTTTGTATTTTTATTTAATTTGTGATAATTTTTCGTATAGTATCTAATGGTTTTAAAAACCATTTCACGCTAAGACAATTCAAACACTTAAATTTTTGTTTCTTTTTTTTGTCGAAAACTCGGTAAAGTTTGATGTTTTACAAGACACAGAAAACTACATACTGAATATCATTTTACTCAACTGTTAGCAAGCAGTCTTTGTATTAAACATCGTAGAATTTTCAATTAATACTAAAATATACAGAGTACGCAATTAATCCCAAACTTCTCAAGAGCTAAACTTGTAATACTTGGCACATCTGTCAGAGATGTATAAACAAATTATTATAGCTTGGATTTATTTTACTTCAGAAACTTACACAAAGCTTTTTCCGCCAAAGTATTATAAATTCCACAAATCACATGGGTTAGGATTTTGAAAGAAGCCATATAAATTATAACACCTCCATCCCTATAAAGACGATTTTGAGTTTATATTTGCAACGCAAAATTCAAGGAATTTTTTTTCCAGAGGTCACAGATGAACGAGTCCTTTAAAGATTATTAACATTTTTCATTCTGTGTGAATAAAGTAACCTAACTTGACAAAACATATCTGTACACAATTTCAAATATATGTATATTTAATAAACTCGGTGCTTTTTTTTTTAATTTTTTAGTTTGGGTTAGAAGTAGTATACAATAATTTCTACGCCATCTTTATTAATATAATATGTTTACTGCCCTATTTCTAATGGACTTTCCAAATTCATAAATAACAATGTTTAGTAAAAATTCTAATTTAAATATAATATCAAATATATTAATTTTATTTGTATAAAGTTTACTAAAGAAAAAATATATATGTGTTCTACTTTTTTGACTGCTATAACTTATCGATGTTATATCCGAAATCAAAGAAAATGAATAAAATAACTGTTACTTATAATAAGGTACTTTTCGAACAAACTACAAATGGAATAAGTCGGACCTTGATTGCGTGTTTGAGTTCGCTGCAGCTTACCAGGATTTTCCTTTGATATAGTTTCTTTCTAACCGCTTGTAAGAATGTAATTAAAAGAAATCACTGAGCTATTTATATAAAGTTGACTTAAGTACCTTAAAAAATGAAAGTAAATATTTAAATAGAACAACTTTAATCTTGTCAGCGTGAACTACTTAAAACTAATCTCAAACTCAAAGTAAAAAGCGTTAAATACTGACAATAATACACTGCAATTTATATTTATATTTAAAACGTAAACAAGATTATAAAAATTCATATAATTAGCTTGTAAAATTGTATAAGCAAATTTTTTTATTCTTAAAATAAGTTTCAATCAGGGAGAAAACTGTTTGATGTTTGTCTTAACAATATCACAATATGAAAGTTATTCTGTAGGTGAAATTAGCTGAAGGTTGAAAAATCGGTTAGAAATAGGATTTGCATAATAATTGACTGAAACCATTCTGTTATCAATAATAATATCAGAACAATTTACACAAATTGATTTAACCCCTAAGTAAGCAAATTATTTATTAAATGCTTGTGTTAGGGGGTTAGACGATACAAATACATAGAAATACACATTATTAACACTGTGAATATCTTGAATCGATCAATCTCAGAAATACAAACATCTATGCTGATCACATAAATGCCTGTCCCTGTCGGGAATCAAACCCGAACCCAATTGCACCGCTATAGGTTAGGCGTCTACGCTAACCTCTCGACCAACAGGCGGTTGATCAATTATATTTATAACGAAAGAAGGAGGATACTTTTTATCAAATAACTTATCAACAGTAAGAAACAAAATATATAAATGAAAAATACATTAGTAATCACCATAAAATCATTTAGGTATCAAAAACATTTCTGGCATTATAGATATAGATATTAGATATTTTCATTTACTCTAATAATAATGAAATCTAGGAATAAATAAATGAAATTATTAACACTTTCATCAGCATTACTTATTTAATTTACGTATTAATTTGTAGGAATTTTCTTCCAGACAGTTCTATGTAAATAAGTTCTGAAAACGTTTTTTTTTTGTCATACTGTCATCCCAGTAAAATACTTCTCGTATTTATGGTGATTGTTGCAATATACAGCAATTCAGGAGACACGAGTTGATTTAATAGACATGATGGGGCTTCACAGGGTTATGACGGATTACATTAGAAAAAGATGTATTTTTCAAGATCAGTGAGTGAATTATACTAAATAGTAGTACTGTCTAGACATGTTTGTAAAGCTAGTATTTTAGTAGTAACTTAGATGGGAATGAATATATAGAGAAATAGTTACAGCAAATATTTACCATAGATTGTTTGTGGTTTATTCTTTTCTTCCTGGAATAATACAAAAATAACAGTAAGGTCGTGTGGTATACACACGACGAAAAAAGGAAATAAAATTTTTATTCGAACTAATTTTACACTTTAGAATTATTATCTATTTAAAAATTACTAAGCTAAATTACGTTCAAAGCCAACACAAAACATAGGTACGTCTACCAGTTTCTATATGGAAATCAAAACAACAAAATGTTCAATAATAGTACGATATCCGATCACCTCGAGAATTCTTCGTACGGCCATTTATGCTTTTGAGTTAGTTAAACGTTGCCTCAAGATATAGTTTATTTGATGGTTCAGACATCTGTAGTGTATTGGAATACGATTTAAAATACTTATCTCCTGTTATTGGAGGTATAGTTATGTTTTTGACCATTGTATATATAAGGGTAGTTTTGTCCATCCATCCATATCGATATTTAGAATTCATATTTTTACGTTACAATCGCTTCCATTTATGCAATTACTAGAAATTATAATAGACATATTGTTTTTGTTTTTCATTTCTTAGTCCTTAATAAATCATTTAATGTATTTGTTTACATTTTTTTAATGAGGCAGTCTTATTAGCGTCGGTGTGTAAGTATGTCACAGGGTCACATGTTGAGAACAGTTTTATAGGGTTAATTTTAAAGAAAGTTTTTAAACCTCTTTTTTATAAATTAACTATATAATTAGTATTTAACTTAGAATAAAATTTTAAGAAATTTATCATGTTGTTACATGTTTTTCATATATATACTACTTCATATCTGACGTTTTGAAAATAAGTCTTATACATAAATAATCTTTTAAAATGAGTTTAATTGAGATGACAAACATATTCAAATGTGAAAGTAAACCATTGCTCATAAACTTTTACAAACTATGAACGCGGGGGTACGATGTCTTTAAATGAAGTCAAGATATCGGTGAGGGAGCTGCGGCTTTACGTTTCTTTAGATAAATCTCTGAGTATCCAGTATGTTTTCATAATATAAGCATTGAAGCAAGATAGAATACTTAAGAAGAAACTACATTAGTGGAAGTTTTAGGTCTTATCAGTTAGAAGCTTGACCAGTATGATAAGTTACAGAATAATTTAGTTAGAATCGATGCTGTAAATATATAACGAGTAGCAATTTGTTCCGCTACAAAAATACACACGCTATGTAATACCATTTCTTAAACCATTTACTTAATAATTCAGAGCAAAAATGAGCGCTATGTCAATTAAACGTATTTCATTGAAAGAAAACAAACGTCTAGAACAGATCTTTCAAAAGACCCTCATAATTCCGAAACGAGGGCATCTAAAAGTGTTTTTTCATTACTTTCATCTCACTTACCAGAGGTATGCTATCGTAATTGGAATCTGTCGCTGTGAAAGGCAGCGAGGTAAAACTGTACCGCCCGTACATCCTTAATCCATATCTTTAATCCATTGGTCAGTCAGGTCATTAAACCTATAAATTGTCGAACATATGTTTGAACTACTAGCTTAATGTTTAAACTTGTAAAAGCTCAGACGGAAGCATGTTATATTTCTTAAAATATTAATATTTACAGTTAGTCTAAATCTAATTATTAAAATGCCATATTTTTTTTCTATAAGATATTTTTTTATGAAAATTATGACTTTTTTAACACGGTTTTGTTAGTTTCAAGTTTATGTTTGTTTGCTTGTAACCGACTTTTTCGAAAGCGTTTTTATTTCCATTTCCACAGACCGATTTTGTTCAAACTTTGTACATATATCAAGGACCGAAATAGATTAATAATTTGATGAGATTATGTTATTATCCTGATTAGGATTTTCAGGATTAATCATAATTATCTTTTGTCTAATTTCCCACGGATTGATTTTGTACAATCTTTTTACACGTATCAAGGACCGATGGTAAATTAATAATTCGATGAGATTATCTCATTATCCTGATTAGGATCACCAGGATTAATAATTATTTTACAGAACTTTTTTGCATGAAAGTTTATTAAACTCTTCTTATTATATTTCTAATTATTTTTTCAAGCATTTAAATAAATACTAATTGAATTTCATCACTTAAAATTAAAATAGTAAACATGAACATTCGCTGACTAACATATTAATATACTCGCTTTTGTGATCATATTACTATAATATATATAAAATATAACTTTTTTTAGAAAAAATCGTTGCTGAAATTGAAATATTTGTAATTAAAAAAATGGTTTTTTAATCATCTATTAGATTGATATGTATTACATTTTCAAGTAGAATTTATTAAGATCTGTTATATATTTTAAAATGTATGAGATATATATCGAATTACCTTGAAACGTTAATAACTTGGCAAATTATTTAAGTTACCGATAGTAAACACAAACATATATCGGCTAAATAATTAACGTTTGAACTTTCATGACAAATTGAACTAAAATTGAAAAAATAAATATAGTTCAAAAAAACTAAAAAACTGCTTTAAAAATGTATGGAACTAAAAGGTATAGTTAAAAATGTATGGAAAATAACGTGGGGCGCTTTATACCATATCTCTAGTTTCATTTTTGAACTATACTTTGATTTAATTTACCTATTGGAACACTCAAAAATTGTAAAAGGCAATTTGCAGTACAATAAATAGGTAAGATTAATTAAAGCAGACGAAGTCGCGATTAAAAGATAGTAAAAAATAAATGTATCATTTCGGAACTAGTATTCATTAAAATTTATCTTTGTTATGTGAGTTGTAATTGAAAAACTTCACTAGAAATCGACATGGTTACAAAATGTTCATTCTTATTAATTTATACCTTAAATTTTGGATTCGAAAGTTGTTTTTCTAACGTTTTCATGAAACCATTTCACTAACCATATAATTTATATCACACGAACATTTATCTTGATTGTTCTGTGTGTGTGTCTAACTTGTGTTTTAGTTATTTTTGTTCAAATAACTAAAACACAATAAAGTGTGACTTCCTAAAAAGTGGCAGGTAACCCGTAAATACGGTCTGTAATTTGTATTCAACTAAAGCAGATCTGGTATCGAACATGTTTGTTTTCTCAATTAAGTTTCAAATATAATGAGTATGCTATGAATTCTCAACTCCTTAAGAGCCAGACTTGTAACACATGGCACATCTGTCAGAGATGAATATATTATTATAGTTTGGATATGTGCTACATAAGAGAAACACATTCACAATTATATTTATCTGGCATATTCTCTATCTACGTATTCTTCTATCATATGAAGTAATGTCAGCCATTTATAATTGAAGCAACTCGTGCTGTGAATAATAATTAGCTCTTTAAAATCCCTTTTTCTTAATATTTTACTATCTCACATACGCGGACTCAATTCACGGAGACATGGGACGATAGGAGAGGGATACCATATTATTTTTATGTCCCTAAGTTGCCTATGAGTAGTTTATTAGCATTCTTTATAAATGTATATTTTATTTAGTAATTACGTTGTAGTAACACTCTTCAACTGTTATAAGTCTTGACGGTTTTAGTAATTATTGAGTAAATATTGTTGTTGTTTCTGTATTATATATTTAGGGTCACTCGCAACAAATTTACTTGCATATATATTTAGATTACCTGTAAAAGTAACGAAAGACGTATTGATTAGTCTATTTCTCTACATTATTCACAATTATTAAAAAAAATTGTGAAATGTGCAAAATATCAATTAAAATGTAATTTATTTATAACAACAATCATTCATCGATATAAAAGTTAATTTTATGGTTTATTAAGTTTGTTCACATGATATTTTTACTCAAAACAGCAAAGAAATATTAACCGCTACTTAATACTTTTCATACTTGTTGAAAACTTTAAAATTAATTATCATAACGTTTTTATTGAAATAAATATATATTTATAACAAATATAGATTTTCCTCACTTACTACAAATTTCAATGTATAAAGAGAACAGCAAGAGCTGTCAAAGTTCTTGTTATATTAATATTATTTTTATCCTTTTTAGTGAGAGGGTTCTTTGTACCAGTTTTTTCTGCTTTTTAAAGTTATGTTATTAGAATTAATAAAGAATATTAATATATAAAATATTATACTAAATGAACCTACGAATACATATTAATTTCCAATAGTTTAAGTATTAACTATCAATATTGCTTAAAAACCTATCACCAACACCAATAAAAACTCAATATTTTTAAGACGACTGCTTTTATTTTGACTAAACATAGTTAAGAACCGTCTTGACGGATCAGGCTTTCGATTAAAAAAAACTGCAATAAAATCGGTCTACTCGATTGGCTGCAACAAGGCCACAGACAGACATTCAGATACACAGATACACACGTCAAACTTATAACACTCGTCTTTTTGGGTCAGGAGTTAATAGATAGTGTATTATCTAACTCACTTTCGAGCTTCAAATATTTTCGAGCTTCAAATATTCGAGATTAAGTTAGACCCAAATATAGAGACAGTCAAAAGCATAGTATGTTTTTATAAATCTATATAAAATCCAATAACAATATCCAGCTTTGGCTAGGGATTTCCTGATCACAGTCGAACGGAGAATTACAGTCGATACCGAGATCCGACTCAATTATTTGTACAAGTTATTGTTTTCCAGACTTTCATTTTGTTGCATTGACATAAAAAATACCCTTACATTGTTGTTAGAAGTTATTTTTAACACGTGTATGTTTGTTTGTAACCGACTTTTCGAATGTGGTTTTGTCTTATTTCCCACGGACCGATTTTATACAAACTTTGTACACATAGTAAATTAATAATTCGATTAAATTACCTCATTATGGTGATTCGGATATCCAGGATTAATAATTATTTATATAATAACTTTATAATAAGAAACGTGATAATTAAGTAACTTTGCTAATCACTAAACTATGACTTTTTTTAATAATAAGTTTCTCTCGCATAAATAAATAATAATATTTATAATATTTTAAATTTATTTTGTATTAGAATTTATATTAATTAAGAAAATCTTTCCAAACTAAGAACTCATCAAAACATCAAATTTTACTAAAGTTTCAGAATCTTACTTCTGTTTTACATCTTTATTGACTTCGTATTTTAATAATATTTTAATGGACATCCCCTTAAAAAATAACTTTAATTATCTTCTAAGTTTTACTATTATTCCTTACTTTACTTTTTTAACTTTCTTCAGATTTTGAGATAAACGTTGATGAATCAGTGATTCCAATTATTTGATATAAAGATTGTTGCAGCAAAAAAAATTAACATATTTGAAGAATTGATCAGCATTCGCCATAGTAACATCGACTTACATCTTATTTTATATAAAAAGTGAAGCTATAAACTCACTTAGTAACTTCAATTACTAATAATTTATTATTATTTTTATATCATGTATGAACTTTTACTCTATTCTGTTATTTAAATGCTTCATTGTAAATTACCGTAAAAATAATAGTACATTATTGCAAAGGCAGCGAAATAGGCAATTGCAGGTCGAGTATGAGTTTGAAGGCCGAGGCGCAGGCGAGGATTTTAATGATACGAGACAGGCAATTGCCATTTCGGCCAAGGGATAAATAGTATTTTTCTTAAAAAAAATACAGTGAAATATAAAGAGCCTTGAACGTAATAAATTGAAATAATATTAAACGTTATATTGCTCAATTTTTCTTTTAATTTTGCTGGAAGCAGGTTTTCCATAGCTAATTTAGATTTCCGATCATAAATCTGGTGGAATGCAGTCAATGTTCATTTCATTTTCACTTTCAGAATCATTGCAACTCATTTTAATTATTTATTTACCGCCATTTTTTTTTAGTTTTTGCCGAAAGGTAAACGCATCTGTGGCTATACAGCAAAGAAAACACAATGTGTACGATAGATGAAAGAGTTTTAAATTCAAACAGCACACCGTTTCATACAACATTGCCGGCGCGTTCTTCGTTCCAAATTCAAAGAACGCGCCGGGAAGTGATTTTGGTTTTTCAGTCTACGTAAATATGATACTTCGCGTGTTCTTTATTCAAAGGTAATGAAATTATTTCCGCGCATGTTTAAGAAAAATACCTTTTCGTTATTCTTGCCTTCACATGATACATACAAGTTTTTTGTTATTTTAAGAGTGTTACCATTTAAAACTTGCTCTCCAACAAAATTACAAATTTCGTACAGTTTATTTTTAAGGTCTAAATGGGTATTATTTATAGGATACTAGCCTGCTCGTAAAATACAAAACATATAAAGCCGCGCTTACATTGTGGTTTGGTAAATTCAACTTTATCCCCGTATGCGAAGTGAATTGAAAAGCTATAGAGTTTTCGACGAAGACGAATAAGTATGGAACTATATTGTACAATATTTTTATCCAACTGAATAAAAATGTTTTGGTATCATAGAATCTTCTTTATAACTATTAAAAGAATCTAGCTAGACTAGTACAAATAGCTTTTTTAAATAGTTATAAAATTATAACATTGTAATAATAATAATTGGCATTCATACTTAAAACTGAAACATATATATTTCGAAGAAATTAATGCTATATAAAGATCCGTTATCCTTATTTTTCTTATTGTATAATATATTTTTTATAAATATTACATTAAAAGGCTTTGAAATAAAATACTACTATATACAATACATATAGTGTTTTGGAATAAACTTTATATCTGACATTAATAAATCAACTTTCTAAAGTATGTTTGTTCTTAACTCTTGAACTAATTGCGAGCTTTCTTATAAGACGTGATGAGAAAACGAACTAGTTCCAGTTTACTAAAGCATCGTGCACAATGTTTATAAGTAAAGAAGTTCATATGGTAGCGTGAAATTTGTTTATATAATGATTTAAATGTATTTTTACAGTTTTTTGTTTACTATATTTATCTTTTAATTAAAATTAAAGTTTTGAAGTATGTCTAAGTCTGTACATAACACATTGCAATTAAGTTTATTGAGAAAACAATAATATGAGGTAGAGATTCACCATCTTTCATATTGTAATAGTTACAAAATGAACATATTAAGTCTCCTGTATGTTTTTTCCTCCAACTAATTAGTTGCCTGGAAGGAATTGCTCGTTGTATAGGTTGTGTCGGTTGTACAATAAAGAATATTTTCATTATATTATTAAACCAAAAATATGGCACATAATCTCAAATACTTAATTTAATAGCTAGTGAAATTTTATTTAATTTGATTTATATCTTGAATAAGTATTCCTAACGTATATAAAATATGAAAACTAAACCTTCAGGTATTAGTGTTTTTCGAAACATAAGGGATATGAAGACCATTTTGTCAAGACCATGTATAAGGTAAATTAAAATTAAAAAATATTACTAAATACATAATATTGTTACTTTTGCAGATGTAGGGGAAGTTTTAATGCAGATAGTCATATATGTCACTTGTCATTCTCGGGCTTGTCGCATCGCGTTATTTGCAATCCGTATTTGCGTATTGCTATAAATAAAATGGTATATTTTACTCAAATAGCTTATATTTATTGAGGGTGTTTTATTTTTTGTTTATTTTAGCAATATATTGAGCAGAAAGAGACAATATCGATTAAATTATAACCGCTTAATATTTGTCATACTAAGGTTATATTTTAGAATTGTCAGAAAAAATGTAACTACGGGGTGAATTTGACGTTTTGCTTTATATTATTGTACCGCTATTATCCCTCTATGGTCGGCACAACCAGTTTTTAATCTTCCACTGTGAGTTGCCTCTTTACCCAAAAATAATTTAGTTACTGTAACTAATAAGCCTTAAGAGTGTCTTTCAAACTAATATCGTTAGTTAAGGTTTTAAGATAATCACGTTTTTTCATTTAATTATTTTTACCTATTGCGACCAGGGCTTCTACGTCGACTGGGTTCCTGTCTCTCAAGGCTTACCTTATGCTCTAAGCCAACTTATCTTATACTCTGCAATGTTGTAAAGTGTCGCCTTTATTGCTCGCCTGAACAATGTACCCGTCACCTCATCCTCGCTGTCGGTAAAATACGCTCAGCTCTTGGTATGACGCGACACTGCTACGACAGCACGGGGAACAGTATCCTGCAATTGCATCTTACTCCTGGGGTTAATGATAAAAATGGGGTTGAAAGTGAGTTCGTGGACAGTTGGGATTCGAGACCTTTTGCTAAAGTCTTTAAAGATTCTATATTTTATGCATTTGGAATAATCTTAACTTAGTAAATATTGATCATTTATAAAAACAATCTTTATAAGAAATAAAGTAGTCCTCCAATTCGGAAGTACATTCAAGTTAGTATTTAAATTGTATAGTGTTGGTGTGAGCTTCTTTTAGTTAAAATTTTAAATTTATAAAATAATAAACTTAAATGTTGATGGATTCAAACCATAGTTAATAAATCAGTGAATATTAGATAATTCATTTTGATATAGAATTTAAATTATTTTAGATAAATAAATACTCTTTAAAAAAATGTGAATCTAAAGGAAAAATCAAAATTTAAAAAATCATTAAATTTATTTTCAGACCACTCTATTTATGACGAATGCTATAGAAAATACAGTACATGTTTTTGTTCTACAAGTAATTAATTAATATATATGAATGATATAGAAGAATTAGTTAAATGGGTTAATCTATGTATGTACAAATTTGAAAAGTGAGTATTTTAAATTGGGTATATGTGATATCTTACATTCAAACATTGAAAAGGAATATTTAACAAATTATAGTATAATATTTATCTACCTGTAGTATCTTTGATTATATTTAAGTATCGTTTTTTTAATAGTACTATTTTTGGTCCATTTCTCAAACATTCTGTAATTCTCAATTATACCTACGATGGCAAAAAGTTCTTTAAAAATAATAATAAATAATAAAATAATTTACATTGTAAGGTAAAATATATTTCTAATTTGTCAATCTTAATAACTACTAATCTACTAAACTAATCTCATCTCTGATTCCATTGTGATTCACAAATAGCATTTACAATACAAGTATTGCTATTGACAGCGACAGGGGTTGTGTTTGAAGTACGAGGAACTTTCTCAGATATAGATATAGTAAGGATTTCTTATTATTTCTGTTTTTTTAATCTTTAATATTCTTTATATTTTCCGGAACACTAAATGTATTAATAAGTAATTCAAATTAACCTTAACCATTTTCATTAACACTACTTATTTATTTAATTTTAGTATATAATTTACTAGCCACTAATTCTAATTTCTTTCAATAAATTGAAATTGAGGAATTATATTAAAATTAAATAGTATTTAGTACATCCTCTATATTAGACAGTCACAGCACTTATTTTACCTTGAATAGCACTAGAATAATAGGTTTACTTCGAAATATTACAGTTATGATCCAATGGAAAGGGGTACTTATAGGATTAATACCATAGCGAACAAAATGACTTATAAATTTTTAAGAAGTAATACGCATTTAATATTACTAAACCAAATTACATTTAAATCCAATACAAGTTTTACGTCTGACTGCATTTATACTGTTGAACATATTCCGTTTTCCAATCGCCTCGAGCATACTAAGAACTGCCATTTATGCTTGCAAGTTAGTTAGAAGTTGCCTCGGGATGTAGTTTGTTTGATGATTTAGATATCTCTAGTGTATTAGAATTAGGATTGAAGTTACATATCTCTTGCTATTGAGAGTATTGTTTGTTATTGACCATATTATGTTTAAGTGTAGTTTTGTTGTAGTTACAATTAGTTGTAGGTACAATTAATAAATAACTTTAAGTAAAGAATACTAATAAGAAAATTTACCATAACGTTAGGGTTTGCCTCAGTTTTTTATGACGATTTAAATGCAAGATCAACAATCCAAACAGATTGTTCCAAAATAGAACATATTTTATTTAATAATTATGTAAATGTTATTTACATAATTATTAAATAAAATATATTTAATAATTATGTATGAATAGTCCAGAGCTTATTTAAATAGTTCATACCGTGTAATATATTTTTAATGTGCAAGGAATTTATATGATAGATTTTTTTTTGCCCATATTAAATATATATTTTTAATAGTCAAATAAAAAGTATTCTTACGTGTTTTATTACTTTACACATTAGTATAAAAGGTTATATTGAGATTAAAATAATAATTCTAGGAAGTTAGATAATAATTTATACAAAAATGTCTTTTATGTACCCAATTATTGCTATATTTCATTTTATTTCTAACATACTAATGTAATATTTATGCTGGAAAATATTGTTTGCATTCTAATTCCAGTTCTTGAATCCATATTATTCATATTATCCATATTATTGGAAAGGCATTTTTTCCATGACATTAGCTTTTTTATTGCAATGACATTTTTTTTATTATTTCCTTTTCATTTCTTTATCTAAAAAACATTATTACAATAAACATTCAAAGCGCTTGATCCATTCTTTTTATTGAGCGCTGATAACGTAAATGTATATAGGTCTGAATTATTTGGAAAATATTTTCAATCCACATTCGTATAAATGAAATATATAATTATTAATTAGCTTTGATAATTAAATATAAATATACCCGGTTATGTTCACGTAAATTAAACGGAATTAGTTTCGATTCCATTCTGGGTTCCTATTCAAGAGTTTGAAAGTGATGAATATTTGAAGCCTTATGTGAATTTAAATTATGTTGGGTGTATTTAATACTGTATAAGAATGTAATTATAATTTAACTAGCATTCAATATAGTTTGACTGTTATAAGATCATTCCAATACCGTGTATCGAATATTTGACCTCGAGCACTAAACAAGTCACAAAAATTATTAAAGTTAACATAAAAGATGGTAAAGAAATGTATTAAAGGCATGATCTTATATTCTGTGCTGTCTTATATTTGCGCTGTTAACCGCCATCTTATTGATTCTTCCCTTGAATGCACAGAGAATACTAACGTATGCGCTAATTTAGAGTTATACATTAAATATTATCTGCTGGATATAAGATACAAATTGTAGATACCGTAGTAGTTAAATCAAAGATTTTAAATTAAACGCGCTGTTTATTTTACAATAAATTAGAATTGTGCAAATAAATGAATTCGATTTTTTTGAACAAAAATTCACCGAGACACAGCGATACGGTAGCTCAATTGGTAGAGCGACGCGACGGGACGGTTTTCCAGAGGTCGCGGGTTGGTTTATTCTTCATTCTATATTTATATAAATTTTAAAAAAATCTGTCAAAATATCAAAAGGTATATAAAATGTTTTATATGTAAAAAAAATATGTTACGATATTTTTAAATAGATTACTGACATATACGAATTTAAAAAATCATATTCATCGTATATCGTAGTTCCAATTCATAAAAGTGGTGACAAACATAATATCCGTAATTATCGTGGTATTTCTAAACTATCTCTATTTCCTAAATTTTTCGAAAAGATTATATACGGCAAACTATTCCCTGCGGTAAAACCACTATTGTCTTTTTCTCAACATGGTTTCATAAAGAGTCGTTCTACAGAAACAAATATTTGTGAATTGCTTGATTTTGTTTTAGCCGCCATGGATAAAGGATTCCAATTTGACCCTGTGTATACCGACTAATCCAAAGCCTTCTTCAAAATTTCACATGAAATATTAATAAAAAAAATTAAAGCAATCGGAATACATGGCGATCTTTTGAGGTGGCTAATATCATATGTACGTATTCGGTCCTAAGCAGTTGCAGTTAATGAGTTTACAAGGTCTTTTACGCCTCTCTCTTCTGGGGTTCCCCAGGGCTCTTACCTTGGCCCACTATTAATTAATATTTTATCAACGATTTCGGAAGATATATACTTAATTCAAAATTTCTTTTATATGCAGATGATACAAAGATATTCAAAATAATAAAATCTGAAACAGACTGCATCAAACTCCAAGATAATTTAGATCGCTTTATTGCAAGAGTAATCGATTAGCACTAAATATAAATAAATGTTCAACTCTCACATTTTCACGAAAAACAAAGGAACTCCACCATAAATACCATCTACTTGACGTGAATTTGCAAAGGATGTTCGAGGTGAGAGACCTGGGAATCCAATTGTACAGTAAACTATTATTTAATTCTCATCTGACTAAACTACGAGGTAAGGCTTAATAGATGTTAGGTTTCATTTTACGTCAAACAAAGGATTTTAAGAATCCTAAAATACTTACTTTGCTTTTTAATTATCTTGTTAGATCCCATTTAGAATATGCTATGATTTTTATACTAATATGTTAGGAAGTATACAGCGAAAGTTTTGTACATTTTTTAAGAAAAGATTTGAAACTGAGTATGCTTACTTTGACTTCGTTAGAATGGTTTGGTTGATTCTCCTTAATTATTAAGCAAAAAATCACTACATTGTCCGATAGTCAATAAACGAAATTATAAGATTATGCATGTGCCTATAGTTGGCACCAATTGTGCAAAAAATTGGTCTTTAATTCGAGCTTGTAATTTATATAATCATAAATATAGCCACATTGATCACTAGAGATATAATTTAAATCATTTCGTATCTCTAATAAAAGCAAATAAACAATGAATACAATACTAGTAGGTTTATTGTATAAATTATGAAAATATGTATTTTTACTCTTAGGTTTCAAATGAACACAACACTCAAAGTAAAGATTAGCATTAATTAAAGATACTTACTGTATATGATCCTACTATTACCCGCTTATTATGCATGCATTAAACATATTGTGAAAACTTAATTGGCTTGTCTGTGTATGTTCATAATATTTTTATTTATTATTGTAAATGCTGTTTGTTTTCCTCAATAAATCAAAAAATATAATATATATCTGACAGACTAATATTTTTTTTTAAATTAAAATTTTGCTCATTTATATGAGCGTAAATTGTTGTAAAATATACTGAAACGGATATAAAATAATATTCCTTATAGATTTAGAGCTATAATAATATACAAGACTAATGTATGTGCTTGCAATATCTCTGAAATATCTTGCAAACAAAACGGTTACTTGTGTTATGACAAATATCAGCTATTCATCTCCATTCTGAACTTTGCTAGTGAACGAAACTACTACCAATTTATATGTCTGCTGAAAAGCATCTTGAGTCGGACCATTTTCAACTTTAGAAACGTTCCAAAACATTTTTAGCCAACCGATGCCAATACATCGAATAAACTCAGGAGTTGCAAACACCTTTGTTACAACGGAACACGTTGGGCTTTGTAAATCAAATCTCTTTATCTTTAAAGTATGTTATAAATTAGAGATTGATCTAAATTATTATCTTAAAATTGATTTTTATAATGTTTTATTACATATTTTCATTAATCTAATGCTATATAATTGTGATTAGTTGCCTAAAATGACATCAACCAATCAGATAGGTTAACATTGTGAAAATCCAAATAAGTATTTTTTATAACAAAAAAAGTCTAGAAATTGTATGTAAGTAAAGTATTTATATAAAACTAATTAAAACACCGTTTTGATTACTTGTAACTTTTATTGTGGTTTTATTGTAACATTGAAATATCTTAGTTCTTTACTTTAATGAAGACCTAAGACATCTCTATGTCATTCGTGGCATTTAGGGAATAATAAACAGTAACTAAATCATTTATTCTAATTGCTTATTAACTTGACTAGTATTAGGTAGATATCTTTGTTATATTCTCTTCACTAAAACATTCCTTTATTTCCAACTGAACTAAATCGTTTACATAATTGCTTGATGACTCGTGAATATATCTCATAAAGCAAATGTTTTCATTGAAACGATAAACTATAACCACTTTATAAATATGATAAAATGCCAAATTCTGTTTAATGAATCAAAACCTCTTAAACCACAATCAAAAATCTGTAAAACCTAAATCTTAAAATATTATAACCGATACCCATTTGATGTTTATTATTTCAGCAAAATACCGTATAATTATTTATGAAGTAATATTGATATTGTAAAATTTAGATTTTTGTATAATATTTTTTAATTTTATTATCTAACTTACATTTTAATCACTATCCAATACAATGCATACATCAGCGGTTTCAATTATGTGGATTATATTCCAATATCCGCCTCCAGCAAACTTAGAACTGCCATTTATGGTTTAAGGTTAGTTAGAAGTTGCCTCAAATTGTAGTTTATTTGGTGATTTAGACATCTCTTGTTTATTGGAATTAAGATTAAAGCTACTTATCTCTTTGAGTAAGTATCTGACTTATCTTATTGAGGGTATTGTTGGATTATTGACCATTGTATACGTAAGTGTAGTTTTGTTGTAGTTCAATATGTATCAAGTCGACTTACAATAGGTAAATATAAACTCCGCGGCCTGGGGGAATCACGCCACGGACGCTAGGGACGCTATCTAGATCTGGTGACTCCTCTCCGATCTGTCCTTCCTTAACAGAGGGACCGAACCAACCTGCGTGCGGCAACAAGGGAGTTCAGTGGTGGGAAGGTCCAGGATTGGGCCTTTTCCGATCCCCCCAGCGAGGAGGCCGACTTCGAGGGGTTGGCTGGCGGCATGTGCGAAAATGATCCCGTGGCGTCCCACTAAGGCCATGAGGTCAACCGTTGGTTATTAGTGGGAAGTCTTAAAAATGGCAGCGTCGTCTATGCTGCCGGGTAGTCCCACATACCCCCTCGGCCATCACCTTCCTGGTCGATGGGACTATAAAATATATACTCAGATAAACTCAGACATACCCCCTTCTTACCAAATAAAACGACTATAAAATATACGCTGCATAGAGACGAACAGGTGGGACTTAAGATTTTTTTTTATTTTTATTAAGAAGTTTAAAATTTAGACCCAAGACATCAAGGTTTTAAAATGACATAGGAAGAAAAAAACTTTTTATTCCAAGTTTTTTAAAGATTGAACTAAATTAGGCTCAAAGGTAAGGCAATATATAATTATATAATTATATTATAATTATATTATGTAATTTACATACATATGTATGTAAATTACATAATATTAGCAGGATACAAGAATTTGTCAGTTTTGCATCTGCTTTGTTGATCAATAAATAATAAAAATACTTTTTAAATTGAAAGCGTTTAAGCTTCGAAATTTATTTAAACTATTACGTTCAGTTAATAATGGAAGGCATTTTCAAGTAACACAGCTCTATGTTGTGTTACTTGAAAAGTGAATACTTACTTTGCTTAGCTTAGCAATTAACTTAGGTTAGCTTGCCATCAGTTTTTTATTAAACCACAACATTTTTTTAAATTTTGATTGCAAATAAATTATAGATCATTATATTCTGTCTTTGTATTTTTTACTAAAAAATAACATACAGATTACCTCCAGATTCCAAATTATTAAATCTGTAGATCAGCCAAAACATTATTTGATAAGGTTTAAATTAACTTCATTATTATTATTATTATAGCCTCTTTATTTCCATAATGAATAAAATATTAAACAGTATATCATATGATTAATTATTACATAATAGGTGCATGCATTAAAAATAAACTATTACTATTAATAATAATTAAATTTAAATTCTAATCCTAATAAATAATTTCAATGTATATAAACTTTTAAATAATAAATAAATTAAAAAGAATCAAAATCTAAATTCATTTTTATAAATCATAAATCATTATGGACCCCTCTACGGGTAAAGGCCTCCTCCATTTTGCTCCACATCTGTCTGTCTTTTGCTTTGGTAATCTAGTTTTCACCAGCTTTTCTTTTTATTTCATCAATGCATTTTTCCTTTGGTCTACCTCTTAATCTTTTATTTATTGGTCCTTGCCAGGTAGTTACCCTTGGTGTCCATTTTTCCTTGTCCATGCGTGCAATATGACCCGCCCAATTCCATTTTTGTTTTTGAGAATATTCTAAAGCGTCTATTATTTTTGTTGTTTTCCTTATTTCTGAATTTCTTTTCCGATGTTGTCTTTGTATGTTTAGTAGGCTCCTTTCCATCGCTCTCTGGCACACTTGTATTTTGTTTTTGGTGTAGTTATTGTAAATCCATGTTTGGCAGCCATATGTTAGACAAGGTAGTAAACATGTGTCCATTATTTTTTTCTTAAGTCGTAAAGGTAATTCTGATTTAAGGGTTTCTTTATTGTTCCAGAAATTATTCCAGGTTATGTTGACTCGTCTTTTAACCTCATCTTCGTGTCTTGTCTTTGAGAAAGATACTTGTTAACCCAGGTAAACATAGTTTTGAACATATTGTAATGTATTGTCGTTAACTTTTATTGGAATAGTTTGGTGGTTCGTCATAATTTTAGTTTTACTAGTATTTAGTTCTAAACCGATCTTAATGCTTACGTCATTTAATTCAATAATCATTTTCTGCAATTGAGATGCTGTTTCAGAAAAGAGTATGATATCATCTGCAAATCTAAGATTACTGAGGAGTTTTCCATTTATATTAATTCCTTTCCTTTACCAGTTGAGAGTTTTCACTATACTTTGGAGCACAGCTATAAAGATAATAGGTGATAGGGGATCACCCTGTCTTACGCCTCTATTAATATTTATTTCAGGACCTTGTCTCTCTAACTTTACACGACTCTTGCTTTTGTAGTAGATGTCTTTTATAAGATCTATAGTTTCTGATGGTATTTCGCATTTATGTAGAGCATTCCACATGCTTTTATGTGATATATAGTCGAAGGCTTTGGCGGAATCAATAAATGCAAGGTAGAGAGGTTTATTGTGTTACAAATATTTTATGATCAAATTTAAGGTGTGGATGTGATCTGTGGTTGAGAAGTTTGTTTTGAAACCCGCTTGTTCCGGCGTCTGAAATTTCTCTATGAACGTTGCAAGGCGAACCCCAAGACATGAGGCAAATAGTTTGTATACATTTGACTGTAAGCTTATTGGTCGGTAGTTTCCAATATCTGCCGGGTCTCCTTTCTTGTAAAGTAGAACTATGTCGGATTGGGCCTATTCTTTCGGTATTGCTCTGTCATTTAAGATCATTGTTAAATAAAATTGTTAAACATGGTGCTAGTAACGTTTTTCCCAATTTAAGAGCTTCATTTGAGATTCCATCTGGCCCGTTGCTTTTACCGGATTTTAAAAATTCAATTTTCTTTATTATTTCCTGTGTAGAGAATCTATCTAAAGTAGCAGAGTTCCGGTTAGTTGTTACCGTCATTTTTTATATAGGGAATCCATCTTTTCGAGGTATTAAGATTTTTAAGACCCCGTTTCAAGCTACCTGTTGATTCAATATGGGTTTTAATTTCATTTATTCTTTGTTCTGTGCGTTCCTGTTTTATTAATTTATAGATGTTTTTATAGAGGTAGGTACGTTCGGCTTTTTCTTCCTTTGTTAGGGGCTTCTTATGAATTAATTCATTTCTTCTTATTATTAGACACTTTATGTAACCAGAAATAGTATCACGTTTTATTGGTTTCTGTTCTATTGAATTTAAACTAGAGATTATAGTTGTTTTAATTTTTTTGTATAAGGTTTCTATATTTTCATTTTCATTTCCCACTAATTCATTGTCATGCATATTTGTACTTAAGGTTTGTATAAATTGTTCCTTTTCCTCTGATGTGGTGAGTTTGCTTTTGTAATTTTTGTAATTTGCTCTACTTTTCTTTATCGGCGTTATCTGTAGTGTGCTTCTCAAGAGACGATGGTCGCTAGGAAACGTTAGGTTGGATATGATTTCAAAGTTTGAGATGTTTTGTTTTGTATTTGTTAGTATATAATCGATTTGACTTTTTCGTTTCTTTGGTGAGAGCCATGTCCACATAGATTTGTTGTTCTTTTTGAATAGACTATTTATAATATATAATTTATTTTCCCAACAAAACTGGAGCAATCTCTCACCTCTATTATCTCTATTTCCGTAACAGTATTAGCCCAGTATTCTATCTTCTCCTGGTAGTCGCTTTCCAATACGGGCATTAAAGTCTCCTAATATTATTTTTTGGTTATTATATTGATATTGTGCGTTTTGTAACAGATTGTAGAAGTTATTGATTTCTTGGTTGCTTGCTTCAACGGTTGGTGCATGTACTTGTATAATAGTGAGTCTTGTATTTTCAAAATTTAGATTTAAAATGCAAATACGATCGAATATTCCAATGAAACTCACAATATTTCGTTTATATTGCTTTTTTATGAGGAATCCGACACCATATTGACTCTTCGTTTTCCCGAAATAGCAAAAAATATGATCGTCTTCTTCTATAATATTATTTCCCGTTCGTCTTATTTCAAAAAGGCCAATAATATCGTATTTTATTTCTGAAATCGCTCTTTTAAAATCAAATAGTCTTTCATTTGATAGTAGTGATCTTGCATTGTAAGTGCATATGTAGAGGTTTTGTAGTGGGGATGGAGGGTTGTTGTCATTATCCCCCGCGGTGACAAGCCGTATTGGGAGATGTAGAGGGGCTTTCTTTACTCGTTTTTTGATGATGAGTATTCTCCATTCGAGCTTAGCTCCGACCCTTTATTGTGTGGTTTGTTGTACATGTAGGAGGTAATATTATTTGTCATATTTTTCTTTGGTATCTGTTTCATTTTGTCTCCACTAATCACGGTGGTAGGGTATTCAGGGGAATTTGACAAATTTCGTTTTTGTTTTCTAGTATCTGTTACGTAGTGTTTGTTTTTTGCGTTACCCGGCAATGTTACTATTTTGTCGTAACGTAATACAACATTTTTCCCGAGTTTTCGTTCTCTTTCTACTTCTTCTTGTAGTTCCTTACGCTTTAACAAAACTTGCGGTGAGAAGTCTTCTTTAATGTTAATGGGTGAGCCCTTTAGAATTCCTTTTTTCTTTAAAATTTCAATTTTACGTCCTAGTGTTGTAAGTGATACTAATAAAGGTCTTGTTTTGTTTTCTTTTTTGCCAAGCCTTTTTACAAATTCTATTTCGGATTGCTCAATGGAGATTTTCATTGTGATTTTAATGCAGCGTATTAATGTACTTTGTAATTCTTCGTATCCCTGCTCGGACTCTTCTACTCCATAGAATATTAGATTTTTCTTTCTAGTCTGTCTTTCTAAATAATCTATTGTATTTGCTGTTGATTTATTTTCGTTTCTAGGCTGATCGTTCTATTTTCAATACTTGTAAATTTTTGGTTAATATTGTCGTTTATAGCTTTGGTAAAATTTTCTTGCATGTTTTTTATTTCCAGTTTTTGATTATTTAAATCACCTTGAATCTCTTTCAAAATTTTCATAATATTTTCCATGTTTTGTTACTTGTGGTGTCCTCTAGCGGTGATTGGTTGTATCACAATATTCGTAATATAGAGATGTTTCTTGGCGCTGTTGTGAGGCTAATGCGCGTGCGCAGCTAATTCACGTCTAGTTCGACTGCTTGCCACTAGATGTCATTATAGTAAATTTGTACTGTGATTTGCAAGTTTTATTTGTAGGTACTATTAGGTATTTGGTAGGTAGGTAGGTTATATTAATTTGTTATATCACTTTTAACTACTTGCTCTGTTTAACACTAATAATACACTGTTGGTTCTTCAGGGATATCGATAGTCTATTTTCCAATTTAATCTTGCCTGCACTAGTTTAATAATTAAAGTCTATTTCTTTTAATGCTTTGTATACCGGTATTCTATCTATTTTATTCACTTGATGTTCATTGTATCCTGAAAACTATATAATATTCACTGTTGTGGAGCGTTATTGCACTGCTTTTAACACTTGTATTAAGTAAATGATCACTTTATATATTTTTAATTAGAAAAATACTACGGAGCTGAAGTGTACACGGGCACAGCAGCGCCACCTCGCCAAATTAACTTCATATTTGGACAAAAATAAATGTGATATATAATAATATTTTTAATTACACATTCATAATATGTAGAATGTAACAAACAAACGTGTCCCTTTCATTTTATATCTCTTATAGTATTATTACACTTTTGCTAGAATTTTGTTGTTATTACGGGTTCAGTTCTGAGAACCCATATTATATCTGTTGAAAGACGGCAATTTTTTACATGAGCTTTCATTTCTGGAAGCGACAATTTTTTTTATGAAACTTATTGTTTGTTTTACATTTCCTTGTGAACACAATATCTATATATATAAAACTCTTCCGTTACTGAGTGACTGACTGACAGACAACGCACAGTCGAAACTACTGGTCGTAGACAGCTGAAATTTGGAATGTAGGTTCCTTGGGATATGTAGGGGAGCACTAAGAAAGGATTTTTGGAAATTCAACCCCCAAGGGGGGGAAAAGGGGTAAAAACGTTTGTATGAAAAATCTTATTCCTTGGGTTTATAAACTTGAAACTTGGCATGAACACGTACATAGGCAAGTAAATATGTTTGACATTATAAGTTTTTTCAAACTACCCTCCAATCGTGATTTAGGGGGTGCGATTGGGTGACTGATTTATTAACGCACAGCCGAAACCGCTCGGTATAGGAGTCTGAGATTTTGAACAGAGGTTCCTTTAGTAACATAAGTGAGCACTAAGAAGGGATTTTTGAAATGTCAACCCCCAAGGGGGGGAAACGGGATAAACTGAGCCGGGGCTGCGGGAAAGTTCTAACGAGATACCGTGGCCCCGGAACGCAAAGGGCAACTGAAGGAACGAGGTGGGTTTTAGTCAGTAAAAGTCACAATTTTCTTTCAACTCCTAACCGTTGAGGAGTTGTACTTTCCATCATCAGCTCATTCACATGGGATGATGACTATCAGACGCAAATACTTAAACAGATCTATGAAATTGTCAAAAACGTAATTGCCTGTAAATTTGAGGTTTGCCCTTGATTTCCCTGGAATACCATCATCAGATCCTGACTAGGTAACAACGGGACCAACTTGAAAGTATACTCTACCGAACAAAAAAAGAATCACGTAAATCGATCCATAAATCTCGGCGTAATCGGTATGCATAAATAAAACACCCGAATTTTATTTTCTATTAACTATCACGAGTTGTCTCGATGCTCGATAGATGGCGTTGGCATCGAGATAGATCGCGCTATGGTTTCGTTACCGTCATTTAGCTAGGTAGCGTAAAATATTTTAATTTATCGTGTAATTTTAGCAGCGCCCCTAGCGGACATACGCGAAACTACATATTACACACTACAAATATTTAACGTTTAATTCATTAACTTTTATTTAACTTGACTTATTTAACTTATTTTACTCTCTATTTCAGTTAATTTTTGATTTGTTGATTAGATTTGATATTTTTGATAGTATATTTAGTTAGTGTTGGATAAGTTTTATAGTGTGAGTTGATTTTTTAATATATTCTTCATTTTTTATTCATTTGTTTGTTACTTTATTAGTCTTAGTTAATTTCCATAGATATAGTTTTAGTTAAAAAATTTCTAATTAAAATGGTTCAAGAAATTTTGTTTGTTAATGGGAATTATATTCCTCATGCTGTGGTAGATATAGAAAAAGATGGAGCCTGTTTATTTAGAGCTTTATCTTTTTTGATGTTCGGAACTCAAGACAGGGCTAGGGATGTACGTGAACGCATAATCGGCTTTGTTATTGAAAACTGGACGGAATTTTCGATTATGTCGTGTACTGCACTTGGAGATAATTATTCAACGCCAAATGAATATTACAACGACATGATGAAAACCCCTACATATGGAAGTTTGTGCGAATTAGAAGCTGCTGGGCGAATATATGAATATGTTTTCGAAGTATTTCGTGATGGCCAGTTTTATGTGAAAACTGGAGTTGAAGGTCTTCCTGTAAAACGTCTTCGCTTTACTGGCGGGCTTTCTGGTGGTCATTTTGACGTTTATGTTCCAGTTTCATCGTTTTCGGCAACAAAGGTCGCAAAAAAAATTACTCAACGAAGGTTAGAAACGCCTTCACCCATTCCCGAAATCATATTTTCGAACAGTGAGTCCGAGACTGAGTCTGAGTCTGAATTAAAACACGATGAACCAATGCCTAAACAAATAAAAAAAGTGAACAAAAAACGTAGGGCTCGATACACGAATAAAACTCGGAAAAATCAGCAAAAAAAGTCAGTTCGAAGTAACCCTGCAGCACATCGGCAAGCGGTTACAGTGTATCAACGAAACTACCCCCAAGTTCATAGGAAAGCACAAGCTGATTACCAATCTTCACACCCCGAAATACACAGGAAAGCACAAGCTGCTTATCGAACTTCACATCCTGACGAACATCGACAGGAAGTTGCAAATTATCAACATACACACTTGGAGGAACGAAGAAATATTCAGTCTCAATATCGTAAAAATATTAAAGCAAAAACATGGCATACAAAATTACTGTCGGGACTGGCGTATAATCCTGAGTTGTCATACGAAGCAGATAAAGATGTATGTATAGGAACTATGGATCATAAATGCCAGTGGTGCAATGCTTTAAAGTGGAAAGAAGAAACTGTTGGAATGTGTTGCAGTGGAGGGAAGGTTTTGCTTGAGGCCTTTGAACTACCTCCAGAGCCACTTTATAGCTTAATAATTATGGATTTTCATCCTGATCACAATCATTTTATGAGTAACATCCGAAAATATAATGGGTGTTTTCAAATGACCTCATTTGGAGCAAAACTGGTCTCAGAAGATGGATTCATGCCGACATTTAAGGTACAAGGCCAGGTTTATCATCTGATTGGAAGTTTACTGCCTATGGATCAACAGAATGCTCGATTTTTGCAAATTTATTTTGTAGAAGAGGACGAAAGGGAAGCAAACTTGAGATGTTCAAATTTTCCAGGTGTAAAGAAAAATTTAGTGAAAGTGCTTCAAAAAATGCTTCATGATGTAAATCCATACATAAAAGACTTAAAAACAGCTATCGAAAAGGTTCCAGCTAATTGTGAAACATTTAAAGTTGTTATTAACGCCGAAAAAAAACCAATAGATGGTCATTTAGGTCGTTATAATGCACCTACGACAAATGAAGTAGCGTTAGTCATTGTTGGGCAAGAATTTGAAAAGCGTGACATTGTCTTAGAAAGCCATAGTAGTGGTTTGCATCGAATCAGCGAAATCCATAGATCTTACGACGCTTTGCAATATCCTTTGCTTTTTTGTCGTGGTGAGGATGGTTACTCTATTCATTTACCCCAGATCGATCCGAAAACTAAAATGGGTCTTAAAAAGACAATTTCTGCCGCAGATTTCTATTCTTACCGAATAATGTCCAGAGACGGTCAAATCAATCATCTCCTTTACTATCGCTCCCTCTTCAGTAAATTTTTGGTTGACGTATATGCTAAGATTGAGACCGAAAGACTCAATTATATACGTCATAATCAGTCTAAACTAAGAGCAGAAAATTATATCCATTTAAAAGATGCCGTAGGTAGGCAAGACGCAGACCCTAATGATCTTGGTCAAATGGTAGTGTTGCCTTCTTCTTTTACAGGTGGACCTCGATACATGCATGAGCGAACCCAAGATGCCATGACCTACGTTCGCCGTTTTGGACGACCGGATCTTTTTATAACATTTACATGTAACCCACAATGGGAAGACATTACAAAACATTTGTTACCAGGTCAAAATTCCCACGACCGTCATGACTTAATCGCTAGAGTGTTCCGTTTAAAAGTTAGAAAAATCATGGACTTACTGACGAAACGTAAAATATTCGGTGAAGTATGCTGTTTTATGTACTCAGTCGAATGGCAAAAGCGTGGCCTTCCACACATTCACATACTACTCTGGCTTAAAAATAGCATAACGACAGATCTCATTGATAAAGTTATTAGTGCCGAAATACCAGATCCAGAAACAGACCCAAAACTGTATGAAATCGTTAAATCTAACATGATGCATGGTCCATGTGGAAGTTTTAATTTCAAGTCACCTTGCATGAAACAAAACAGTTGCAGTAAAAGATTTCCGAAACAACTCATTAAAGAAACTCAAACTGGCGAAGACGGTTACCCACAATACAGGCGTCGTTCTCCAGAAGATGGTGGCTTTACTGTTGACATTAAAGGAGTATGTTTAGATAATCGATGGGTTGTTCCTTACAATGCTGTACTTTCAAGAAGTTTTGGTGCTCATATTAACGTCGAGTACTGTAATTCAGTAAACTCTATTAAATATGTATGCAAATATGTGAATAAAGGGACGGATCAGGCTACTTTCGCCCTTGAAAATAAAAATGACGAGGTGACTACTTACGAAAATGGTAGATATATAAGTAGTTCGGAGGCTGTTTGGCGGATTTTTGGCTTTCCGATTCATGAACATTTTCCTCCAGTTATTCATCTTGCAGTACACTTAGAGAACGGACACAGAATATACTTTAACCAAGAAAATATTATCGAAAGATTAAATAATCCACCAAATACTACGCTTCTAGCCTTCTTTAAACTTTGTCAAGTAGATATTTTTGCGAAAACTTTGATTTATTCAGATGTACCATCGTATTATACTTGGCATAAAAATAGTCACTTTGAAAGAAGAAAAAGAGGAGCTGACGTACAGGACTGGCCAGATATAAAAAAAGAAAACGCGTTGGGCCGAGTGTATACTGTGCATCCCAATAATGCGGAGTGTTTCTATTTACGTATGCTTCTGCATGAAGTAAAAGGGCCAACTTCATTTGAGGCTCTAAGAACGGTTAACGGTGAAGTACATCCCACTTTTCAATCTGCTTGCAAAGCTTTGGGTTTGCTTGAAGACGACCAGCACTGGTATGCTACCTTACAAGATGCTGCACTTTCTGAATCTCCCTCTAGAATTCGGGATTTGTTTGTAATATTATTAGTGTTTTGTCAAGTGTCAGATCCATTAGGACTTTGGGATAAATTTAAAGATATTTTATCGGAAGATTATAAACATCAAGTCCACAGAAACATAGAGGATGTTGATAACATTTGTAGTGAAGTATACAACAAATGCCTGCAAGTTCTTGAGGAAGCCGTTCTTTCATTAGGTGGGCGTTCACTTAAGGAATATGGGTTGCCACAACCAACCAGGCCACTCGATTTAGGGAACATTATGTTATTAAGAGAGACTAATTACAATACAGATTTTCTAGAGAGATTCGTCAAGGACCATAAAAATACTTTAACAATAGAACAAACGGAAGCATACGATAAAATTATGCATAGTGTTAACACAAATTCAAGACAACTTTTCTTTCTAGACGCGCCAGGTGGCACAGGAAAAACCTACTTAATAAACTTAATTTTAGCTAAAATTAGAAGCTCAAAACATATTGCTTTGGCTGTCGCCTCATCAGGGATCGCGGCCACATTGCTGGAAGGTGGTCGAACTGCGCATGCATGTTTTAAGTTACCACTCGACTTGACTCGCGTAGAAACACCCTTATGCAGTATTTCAAAACAAAGTCACCTAGCTGAAGTATTAAAAAATACAAAAAATATTATCTGGGATGAAATCACCATGGCACACAAAAGAGGAATTGAGGCTTTGAACAGATCTTTACAAGATATTCGGGGTAATAAAAATTTAATGGGTGGCGTAACCGTACTGTTTGCTGGAGATTTTAGACAAACCTTACCGGTGGTACCCAAGGGAACTCGTGCTGATGAAGTACAAGCATGCCTTAAAAGATCGATTTTGTGGTCCTCCGTAAAAAGTATAACGTTAACTAAAAACATGAGAGCCTATCTGGGGAGTGATTCGACGGCTGGTATATTTTCAACCAGTCTTCTAAAAATAGGAAATGGTGAACATCCTACCAGGGATGGTATATTTGACATCCCTGAAGATATGTGTACATTAGTATATACCATCGAGGAGCTAATACAACACATTTATCCAGGTATTTCCGACATACAAGACAAGCCTATAGAATGGTTTTGCGAACGAGCTATTTTGACTCCGAAGAACGAACAAGCTGCATTTATTAACGACATACTTTTAAAGTCATTCGACGGAGAAGAAAAGATTTATAAATCCATAGACACACCATGCCATGCAGACGACGCTACAAATTATCCGGTCGAATTCTTAAATTCACTTAAACCAGCTGGTCTTCCATACCATAGGCTTGCACTGCGAAAAGGTACACCGGTAATGTTGCTACGTAATCTGAAACCACCGAAATTGTGTAACGGCACCAGGTTGCAAGTCAAAGCCTTACATAAATATTTAGTTGAGGCCGTTATTTTGACAGGATGTGCCCGAGGAGAAACGGTAGTCGTCCCGCGCATTCCTCTAATGCCCAATGACCTTCCATTTGAATTTAAGCGCCTTCAATTTCCTCTAAAAGTTTGCTTTGCGATGACGATAAATAAGTCTCAAGGGCAAACTTTTAAAGTCGCTGGTGTTGATTTAAGAGAAGATTGTTTCTCTCATGGACAACTGTATGTTGCTTGCTCGCGTGTCAGCTCTCCCTCTAACCTGTTCATCCTGGTAAATAATAAAAAAACTAAAAATATTGTTTACAAGGAAATCCTGTAAGGCCTCTTCGTCCTATAAATCCTGTTTTTTTTTTCTTTTGAGACGATGATTTTGTCTCACTTTACTTTTTCTATATAGATTTGTATGTATACTAATATTATAAAGAGGAACAATCTATTTTTTTATATGTTTGTTTGTTTACACATGTAATCGATAAACTCCGAAACTACTGAATCGATTTCAAACATTCACCATTAGAAAGCTACATCATCCCTGAGTAACACAGGCTATATTTAATTCCAGTTGTAACAATATTTCAGCCTGTGGAAGAAAAAGCCTTGTCGAGATCATTAAAAAACGCTATATATAACCGAATTACACGTGGGCGAAGCCGCGGGCGGAAAGCTAGTTATTATAATAAAACATTCAAAGTATTTCTTATTTTTAACACGCTTTTATTAGCTTGGGTTGTATGTATGTATGTATGTATGAATGTAACGGAATATTCGAGCTTAATTTTCACCAGGTTCCAGCGATCCGATTAAATTGAAACTTTGCACACGTATCAAGGACCGATGACAATGCAATAATTTGATAAAATTTTCCCATTATCCTTATTAGGACCACCAGGATTAATAAATTCTTTCATAGATCCTCTGTGGGAGAGTAAGAGAGATAGAGCTAGTTCGCGATCTGCGCGCGCTCTAAGTAATGAAATGATTTCCCAATTTATGAGTTTCTCACAGACTAAAAAATAAAAAATAAACAATAGTTTAAAAAACTAAAAAAACACGCTTTTATTGCTAACCGAACTAAAAACTAGAAAATAATTTTTAATGACAAAGAGTATAAAATTACAGTAGTAGAAGATCGAACAATTAATCATAGTGAATCGCCTTAATATAAAATTATAATAAAATTTAAGTTATTAACAGAATAATTCAATTCTGAGTAAAAAGCATGCTCGATATTTAAGGTATTACAATCATTCTATTAGCAACTATCTATGAGAGGATAGTTATGAATCACAGTAAAATGCACCCCACGATTTTTACTCAGAATTGAATTATTCTGTTAATAACTTAAATTTTATTATAATTTTATATTAAGGCGATTCACTATGATTAATTGTTCGATCTTCTACTACTGTAATTTTATACTCTCTGTCATTAAAAAAAAAATTCTAGTTTTTAGTTCGGTTAGCAATAAAAGCGTGTTTTTTTAGTTTTTTAAACTATTGTTTATTTTTAATGAGGCAGCCTTTCGTTAACGTGGATGTGTTGAAGTATGTAACAGAGACATGTCGAGAACATTTTTATGATATAAAATTTTACATTAAGTAATTACTTAGTTTAAACTTTAATAAGTTTAAATATTTACTTTTTTTGTACTTTATTTGTGAGGTGTTGAAAGTAAGGCGTTTCCGCCCAGTTTAATTAAGACTAAACGTTATCAAAAGCAAAGGTAAAATCATTAATCAAAAAGTTTAATAAGTTATGAATACAAGAGCACGATATTTTAAATGAAGCCAGGATATTGGTGAGGAAGTTGCAGCTGCACGTTCCATGAGATAAGTGAGATTATTCAGTATCTTTGCATAATATAAGCGTTGAACTAAGGCAGAATAATCTTCAGGAAACTACGTCACTAGAAGTTTTAGTTCGTATTATTTATTATTAAAATAATATAATTTAATTTATAAGAAAAATAATCAATGGGTAACAATTTGTTCAACTACGAAATCACACGCTGTAATACCATACCTTTAAGAAACCGTCTACATAATAATAAGGAGTAAAAACTTCAAACGCATTGAGAAAAACAAACGTCCGGGGCAGATCTTTTAAAAGATCCTCATAATTCTGAAACGGAGGAATTAAAAAGTGTATTTTCATACCTTTCATGTCACTTACCAGAGGTATCCTATCGTAATTACAATCTGTCGTTTTGAAAGATAGCAAGATAAACTGTACCATCCATGTCCATACTGTGACATCCTTAAATTCAAGTCCTGTCTGTTCTTATTAAGTCGAGTCATTTAATCTATAGAACTCAAGCTCAATCTATCAAGCTTTGAAAATTCAAGATGTTGTTATATTTTGTAGTTACATTATATAAAATCAAACATTTAATATTATCTTAGATTATGTACTAGTAAATAATCGCCTCGTCTCATTGGTAGAGTGATTACCGGAAATGCCTAGCGTAACTTTTTTTCTCGTTCTTAACATCCTTAACACAAGCAAATAATTTGATAATATGATATTCAATTTTTGTAATTTGTCCGTCGATATAATTATTTTGTGATATATTCTCTACCTATATGGACCAAAGATAAGAATATTATTTACTTTTAATAATAAGTTTTGGATAATATTAAAAAGTATTTAATTCAGTACACCTTCATTGGTAGATGTAACAAAAAGTTGAAATGTTAAAACCTGGCGAATAATACAAAAGATATATATCTCTATCACAGGTCGTAGAGATTTATTCTGTTTATTTTTAACATATATATTAATGTGTCTAAAATAATGATTCTGTAGTTTGATAAAACACAAGCATTTTTTTTTTAAGTTTAAGCTGGTTTTTTTTTCGCAATATAAAAACAGATTAAGAATGTCTTCTCTAAATATTATTTAATTTGTAAACAGTTGTCTTACAATGTATGAGTTAATTTAAATTTGATAATATTACGGTATTTATATAATATTGTATTCTGTGCAGTTGCAGATGAAAACTTTGATGCAAAGCGCAATCTGTTCGTGTCATTTCCCAGGCTTGTCGCATTGCGTTGTGTGCATTTGGTGTTTGTTTATTACTATAAATTAAATGGTGCATATTTCACACAAATAGATTCTATATACTGATGTTATTTTACTTTTTTAACATTTTGCTTGTTATTGATTTTGGTAATAGATTAAACGGGATGAGACAGTAGTAACAACAAAGTTTTCAAGTAAAGGAAGCAGCAACAGCAAGGCATTGCTACCTGCATTATCATTTAATTTTACAGAAAATACAAAAAAAAATCGAATAATTTGGACCACAATATTTAAATTTCTATCCATAGAATTAAGGTGTGAGCTGTCTCGACGACGAGAGGTGAAGTAGTAAAGGCCGCTTTGTTTCCAAATAATACTACGTAATTAAATTTATAATTTTATGCCTAATAAAATAAACAATACATTTTAAACATTACTATGCGTTATATATATATATATAATATACAATAAATTTTGCTAAATAAATGTATGTTTAACACTTCAATAGATTCTCAATTTATTTTTTTGAGACACCATAATCTTTTGATACAGTCCTTACCCGTACTTTACTTACTAACCTAATAGTATTTTAAGGATGCTAGGGGAGTTTCCTATAACCTGTTGGAAAATAATTAATTCGAAAGATGACAGAGTGTAAGGATAGAGTACACTTTAAGCTCAGAAACTGATGTTTATTCTGGAGTACCACAAGTAACTAGCTTAGAACCTACTTTCTTTAGCATATAAATATTTTTTATTTGTGTTTACTAAAACTTCCTGAGTGTTTATTATTATTTATACTTAAGACATGTCTTCTGTATCCACTCCAGTCGTAATTGAGAAGAAACCAAAAGTACTTATGAAGGTAGGTTTACCAAAGTTCGCCAATAGCTGTATAAAAGTTTATATACATTTAGATTTTAACAACTATAAAGATTCAACATTTCAAGATCACGTTGCATCCTCATTTCTGCTTGTCATTTAAACCATACTCTGAATTAATAATAATTCAATAAATAAATAATGAAATTAATAACAATTCATAAATTTATATAACGAAATATTTGAAAATTGTATTATATTGGGAAGAGTCTTTTGAACAAAATATAAAAAATACGTAAAATGAGTATCTCATATCTATCTATCTTGGAATCGAATTTTATTAGTATTTGAAGTGTATTAGATCTTATAAAATATAACACAAGTGGCTAAAACGTAAGATGTAGGGTAACTCTTCTTATAGTGACGTCACAATTCCAATTAACCTTTTTACTAGAAATATAAACCCATTCGACAAGTTCATTAATATTTATTTCGTACTTTAAATGTTCAATTCGAATGTCTATTTTCTAAAGTTTTTATGAAAACATTTTACACTCACATCACACAAACGTTTAAATTGTTATTTATTTTCATTGAAATAACGAATACACGGTAAAGTTTGATGTGTTGCTATAAGTTGTAGAACGCTACGCTAATACTGTTTAATAAATAGTTTGTATTCGACAACAGCAGCCAGCAGTTTTGACAGCAATGATTCAGAAATATACAGAGTTTGAAATGAATCATGAACTCTTCTTAAGGCTTACACTTTTATGTTTGTATGTGTTTCATAAATGTTATATTACCTTTTTTTTAACGTCAGGAATCCTCATGGATACACACCTCCATCCAAGGGATGATGAAGGTGGTTATATGAGACTCCTACTCACCAAACCTGACGGTTGCCGCCGCCGTCATAATGCTTCGCACTATGACTTCGCACACGGGATCGCTTTTGCACTCACCGCGATGCCCCGACGTGATCCACGAAGAGGACACCCCGCAACGAGGAGCACCCGTCCCTTTTTCGCAGGCTTGAAAGATTTTGGAGGGATCCCCTTCCCCCCACCCAAGCCTGCTGCCTCTGAAGGGAGCCGAGACCCCCTTCTTGCTGGACTCAGTCTCAGTCTCAGTTATCTCCCCGAGGGGAGACCACCGGTCAGGTCCCCTGGAAGAGGACACTCCCATAAGACGCAGACAGCCTCACTGCAACACACTCAAGTCGAACGTGAGTCCGCTCACGTAGTGGTCCCAACATCGAACCCGACAGGCCCTTACCGCCGGCCACGGTGATCAGACGAGACCAGCAAGAAAAAGGCATAAGTCGGGAACCCACCACGCTCAGACTAACCATCACCAAGCGCAACCGTGGCGTCACACTCGGCAACGATTAATCCAGGCAACGTCTCGAACCGACTCCCCACCAAGCTCCCTCTCTAGAGTGCTTAGTGGAAAGAGGTCCAGACCCTAACCGCCGCAGACCGTCTCTCTCAGCAAGAAAACAACCGCCGCGGACCCCCCATACAGCCACGGAACCACTCCACAGTCCACTCTGCTATCAGAGAAGTACCAGGAGCGATTCCGCAGCCGACTTTCTAACGCGATCCACGATGGAAAGAGGCCCAAGCCCCCCACAGGGCAGGCCACCCCGAAAGGCTACCCGCCCTGGTCAGCCATGGACCGGGCACGAACCCCCATGACCGACCCTCACCGCGCCGGGTATTAGCATACGGGAGAACCCGAAGGTTCTCAGTAACTGTTATTGCCCAGGGAGCACCACGAGGAGGTTCCCAGCGTTGGGGGTGTCTAAACTTGTCCCCTGGTACCATTTATATCGTGAACAAATTTTTAGTTATAGAGAATGATTGAAATAACAAATGTCACTTGTCAAGTTGCCTCCATTTGACATTTGGGAATCGAAAACAACAGTGTTTTTCTAGTTAAATTAAAATTTAATACTAATATAATAATAAAATTAATTTATATTATATGTGAAATATTATTTTAAAATTTTGTTTTTGTGCTAATATTATAGGAAAGCCAACCCCTTTTGTTTACATTTAAATTCTTAAATTCAAGTTAACCTAAAACGTAACCCGCTACCTACTATACTTATTTGTTAAAAACTACACAAACAATCATTATCATATCATTAGGTGACGATATTCCTTAGATAATATATATTAATATTAATATTTATTATATATTTATAAGTTATATTAATATTGATATTAATATAACTTATTCAGATTTTCCTATCTCATTTTTACTTTCAAATTGTCAACAAGACAGAAACAGCGGTCATCTAATAAAATAATTTAAAGCTTATATTTTATACCTAAATGGAATTTTAAAATGAAAGGAAGCTTTTTCAGGCACTCAACAAATGACGTCTTTAGTAAAGTACTCACATTGAAGAGGCCAACCTATAAAAGTAGTTTCTAAGAAATTTAATTTAATTTACGAGAAACGTTAAATTTTACCGGTCCTAAAAATCTTTGAACAAAAATTATGAAAAAGGATAATATAAATTCAGAGACACTTGGTGGTTTAAGCATAATTATTATAAGGATAAATCTATAGGAGGTACTCATACCATCCTACTGTATTATTAATTCTATTACATGTATTTATTGAATTGCAAACTGTATTGAGAGTTGCATTTTTTGGTCATATTATTTGATAAAACAAATACATATTGCTTTCGGGTTCATAATATTCACACTTTGATGCCTAGAAATCGTCAAGTGAGTTGAATCTGGATTAAACGAGGCAACTATAAATCAGCCAATCAAGTAGCGTTCACTCTACAACGTCTGTCAAAAATATTCCTCTTTAGCTATTAATAGATATTAATAGTTTTAGTTGTAGTCTAAAACTTTGTGTCTGTAAAAGTCCCTGTAAAAGTCTGTGTTTTCCTGTGAAACTGATAAAACTTTCAGGAGCAAAATGTAAGTAAAGTAATTAAGTAGAATAGAACGAGCGTATAAAATAACTAAGATTTGTTCACAGTATGTCTAGACAGAATATTTTTATATCAATATGTAAATATAAGGATAATAATAGTAAGAAACAAAATTGTTGGAATGAAGAATTTCATATAACAAGTTTCATATAATTCAATTAATTTCATATAACAAGTTTCTTGCAATTAATCACAGGAAATCAAAGAAGGCCTAAATGTATTTAAAAGTTTCATTTGTTTTTGTTTCAGATCTTTTATTATTTCAATATTTCTATGTACAAAATTTTAAATATAACTTAACTAAAATATTCATTGGTTTTATCTTTTACAGATACATTTATCATTGATCGATATAAGCTTTAATAGAAATATTAGGTACATGAAACAGCCACGAAAGCTTTAGCTTTAAAATTAGCAAAAAACATTTCATTAACAAGAGATATTAGTATTTGATCGAAAATCGTCCTTCTCTTTTTAGTTATTGCTTGCTGATCTAAAATTTGTTATCTGCTGTGCAATTTACAATATATTAGACAACGCCAATTTATACAAATTTCGATTGTGGCATCTTAGGAAGGATATCTATGCTGAAAATATAGAAAGATTGGTTAGGATTTTTGAAACAAGTCCTTTAGACGTAAGTTACATCAGTCCCGAAAAAGAAACGATTCCATTAAAATTTAATGGTTTTCTTTTAATAATATCTATTATTTAGATTGTGGTATATTTTTTATTCAATTAAAATTTTATTTAAAATTATAGAATGTTTAAGGTAACTTGCACATAACATATTAGGTACTTTTATTATCTTACTTCTGGTGCTATAATTATTTTTTTTTGCCTTGAGTGATTTGCTAAGACAATACACTAATTTCAACGGGAATACATAATAAATGTATTTTTTTTTGTAAACGCAAAAAAACTTAATAAAATAAAACTAAGAGGTGTCAAGGGACACCCGGATGGAACGAAGTTTCTTTCGTTCCATTATTGAAGGAATAAGGAATATGCATAAAATTTAAAATGGTCTCCAACACTTTTTTTTCGGATACTTATTATCATCTTATTATAATAAAAATTTTTTTTTTTATTTACTAATCATTTAAGGCCATAAAATAATTTGTGAAAAGTCTAAATAAAGGGAGCGAAATTCAAACTTCCAAAACGCGCCACCATTGTGCATTGGTCGAAAGGAAATGTGACGTCATTTGACACGCCATTCAAATTATCGGCGTCGAAGTTCATACTGTGGTATCAGTGTTACTGAGAAAAATAAATAATTTAAACCTATATTTTCGTGCTTAAAGGTTTTATAAAATGATACGATTGTTTAGGTAATAATTTTTCACTTCATTTGACTCAGATAAATAAATTTGTTGATAATCAGCAGATATAGAAGATATAAGATGCTATAGAAGTATTATCAGCTATGTTTTCAGTAAACAATTTTCTTTTTAAAACATAGTTTTACTGGTAAAGTAAAAATATGTAAAATAGTTAATTTTACTGGTAAAGTAAAAGTATTGTGTGTTGAATGAGGAAATGGTAACAATGCTACATTTAATTTTTCAGCAGGTATATTTACATTGAAACCTTTACTTCTGTACTTCGGTTATATATTAACTTGCACGGCTTAGTCACTTGGTAATTTATCTTTAATATGCGAAAAACGAGGCTCTGCCTTGTGATCACATTTAATATTGTCTTGGCTGATCAATATCACAGACATTTGTATGGGCAGTACTAGGACTTACTTAGTATATCACTTCTTTGTAAAGGTCACCAATTTTTTTTAACACTACTTTTGATAGCTAACTCTGAAAAGGCTTCATTAACCTACATCAATCTTTGCCTTTTGACTACGCACATTCTCATTCTCTTAGCTTGTGTTTTTGCCACAAAAATATATGAGGAACAACTCCTTTCTTCAAACTTAGATTACATTTTTCTCCTTGTTGTTTCGTTATACATATTATATTCAATATTATTAGCTGTATCTTCCTTAACCTGAAATAAATCGACAACCATAAAACTTTCGTAAAACCAAAAAAAGAATACGGTTTTTATAGAAAGTTATACTGAACTTTTGTAAACTAGGTTAGGTTAATTTTAAACTCAAATTTTCTAATGTTCAATAGCTAATGCAACTTACTGTAAATTTAAACTATTAAATTACACTTATTATAAATAAAGTATATTTACGTTAAATTGATCTTCACAACAATATAAACACATTTAAGACATATATTATCCCTTTTATTTACCATAAACCATTGTTTTTGTATTTTCGCATCTCTTGGAATAAAAAAAAACACTTTGTCGGGTGTTTTTCTTATACTATTTTTGCACTCCGGTGCTATACAATACTTGTAAGATGGTTTTTATCTTCTTCCATGACTTGTAAAGCACTTAAAACTAAAAATATGTATGAATTAAATAAAAAGTTCATAACATAACATTGACTGGACGTGTCATTTGACGTCACGCAAGGCGCGCGCAAAATGACAGCGTTTGGACGGCTTAATTTTACTACTAATGTTTTAATTTTCACTTTGAAAAAAAAGTAGAATCTTTTCAAGCCTATTTATATTTTCATTTTTTTTCATACAAAAATTTTTTTATCATACAAAACAGAAATTAATTAATGCCATAAAAAATACAAGAGATGAGTTCTCTCGATCTCTTCTTTTGAGGATCAATTCTGTAAATGATTTAAGATCTGTAAGTGCAAGATACCATCGTTCTTGTTATGCAAACATCATAAAACAGGAAAATACAGTAGAAAAGAAAATTGATCCACGAATTATTAACACGCTATATAATCATGCTATGGATAATATAATCACCCACCACTTGAAGAAGATGAAGTTTTCAATACCGAAAGTAATGTTGAAAATTATTTTTTTTTTTAAATAAAAACAAAAATTAAAAAAAATACTTGTTTAATATTATTTTGTTAGTGTTAATAAAAAATAATAAAACAATTTTTTTTTTTTATACAAAAACCTTCCATATTGTTTAAACAATAAAAAATAATTATTTCCCCCCTTTGAAAGGTTTCTGATTTTAAATAATATAAAAAAAACAAAAATTTAAAAAAAAAAGATCGAAATCGGAGCTGTTTCTGAGGACTTTCGACGAAAAGGCTTCATTGACGCGACTAATAATGTTTTGAGAAAAAAAGAACGAAAATCAGAAGCGGTGAATACTTCCTTCTTAACTTCAATAAAAGTATAATGTAAATAACCTTATTAATTACACCACCTTAGTGGTTGATTTTTATTACATTTAGGTGCTGCTTTTTTCTTGTGAAAAGCAAAATACTAATGTGAATTCTATTTTGGTATAACTACCATCCATCATCATATTAACTCACTTCGTAAATGAAAATGCTGAAGCACGTGTCTTTTATTCTTAACGCTAGTCTATATCTATATCTATATATATAAAGAAGGATGTTTGTATATATGAAATCGATGAACTCAGAAACTATTGGACCGATGATTATGAAAATTGGTATGTATATGTATTTTTCCACGGAGAAGGTTTATATGGTATGCCCATTGATGTAACTCGCCACCAGGTGGCGCTGTCAAATATAGACTTCCGCCCCGTTCAACCGATTGTCATAAAAGTTGGTATGACCATGTATGTTTCCTCGAAGAAAACGAATATGCTATGCCCATTGATGTAACTCGCCACCAGGCGGCGCTGTCAAATATCGACTTCCGCCCCATTCAACCGATTGTCATAAAAATTGGTATGACCATGTATTTTTCCTCGAAGAAAACGAATATGCTATGCCCATTGATGTAACTCGCCACCAGGTAAAGTAAGGGTTAGCCCAGCGAAGCGGGCTGGGTTCGCTAGTCTAATATAAAATGTCATTCCATTTACTTAAAAATAATTGATGTTTTTAAAAACTCTTACTTCTTATAAATAGCTTAAATACTAGAAAAAGATTCCTTGTATTTCTGTTGATGAAATACAAGGAATCTTTTATCAGAATATCAGTTCTTTAAGTTTAGGACTTGACGTTGTTGACCTATGGAACACCTTCATTTTTATATTAAAAATCTTTACAAACTACTAACTATATATAATGTACATATTGTTAAGTCAATAATCTGGCAAATAATTCAAGAGATTTCCAGATGTCAAAATATTATACAAGTATTATAATATATTTTGAACAGTTGCAGATGAAAGCTTACATGTAAAGTGAAGTCTGTTCGTGTCATTTCCCGTTGTGTCAGTCGGTGTTTGGTATTAATATAAATTATATGGTATTTTACTTAAATGGCTTATTCTATCGGTAATTATATAGTATTATTTTTATATTTTGGCTTTATAGTGAGTGAGCAGGGTCAGAGAATATTAAATTATAAACATCTACACGTAACAAAAAAGCTCAAACCCTCAGATAAGTTCACTTTTCTTAATAAATTTACTTCTTGTAATCTTTTCTCTTCTTAAAATTATTTGGCATGTTAAAAACTTATGCGGTTAACAGTTAAGGAAATTACTGAGGGATTAAGTTCAAAATGTTGTATTTATTATTCAAGGGTCTGTTTTTGTTTGTTTTCTTGTGGACAGTTCATTAATTTTTTCATTTTCTTTAATATATATTTATTACATACGGGAAAAATTATAAAAAATTTTAGAATTATTTAAATTTAAGGAATATTCACGATATTTAACAAATCAATAATGTAATTGCTGGCTTTTTGTAGTTTTATTCAGAATAAACATAATAAGTTAAATTTTATGATAAAATAAATATAGGATCAAGTCTTACTTAATTAAGAAAAAGTATTGGAATTATTTTTAAGTTGTGCAGATTACCTTGCAGATCTTTATTTTTTTATATATATTTTATCTATACATGGACTTGAAAAACAAAACACATGCTGAAATTGTCAATGATGCAAAATGGTCATTTAAATTAATGTATTTATGTTTTTAAGGTTCTATTCTAGGGTCCGTTTTTTAATGATTTTTATAAAACTACGCTCACATTAACCGAATGTTTATTTTATAATTTTCATTTAAATAATGTAATAATGATAAAGTTGGATGTTTTGCTAAAAAGTTGTACGACGTTTTATATGTACTTATAGATACTGTACAATTTATATTCAACTACTACTGTCTTCGTATTTAACATAGCAGAGTTTTCGCAACTAGGATGTAAATGTACAGAGTATGTAACGTATCCTAAACTTCTTAAGAGCTATGCTTGCTTGATATATATGTCAGAGATAAATTAACATTATTTAGTGAAATTATGCAAGACTGGTTTTGACCTCATTCGAAATTCTTATTCTATTAGAAACTACGGTCTAATTCCTTTTAACTTACATGAAAATAGCCTATTAAATATATATTTAAAAAGTATAATTATTTGCTAAAATAATATCTCATTAGTAGACGATAGCACTTTATTCATTTCATTTTTTTTTATTCCTAACTCAGATTTTCCTCACTTATTATAATATAAAAGTTGTTAAGAAAACAGCGACAACTCAGATACATCTTATATTATCTAAAATGTAAACAATTTTTATTCTGTAGTTATATGTAAAAATCATAATTACCTTAAAAGGCAATTATTGGTTTCTTGTGTCTGAATGAATTTGTAAAATTATCAATATAATACAAGTGAATCCATAAAGTTCTTTATACGGAGTTGAGGCCGTTGAGGAGCGGAGGTGCTTTTTTTTTTTAATTAATAAAAAAACATGGTTGTATTATACGTTTCGAAGCTAAATAATTAATAAGTGTTGTATTTATTTTATTTTCTATGTACTAAGAACTGAGGTTTTCTGAAAGAACTGGAATTTTAAAATGAAAGGAAGCGTTTCCAGTCACTTAACAAATAGTCTCTCAGCAAAAAAGTACTCGACTCACATTGAAGAGATGGATCTGTAGAACTAGTTTATAAGAACTTTAATATATTTTATTAAATAAATTAAATTTCACCTGTCTTAAAAATTTTATTTCACGTTGTTTTTGTTAAGGGAAAAAGAAAATACAGAGACACGGGTTGATGTTAACATAAGTTATTAAAAACCTAAATTTTTTGAAGGAACACTCTGTATGTCAGATTTGTTAATCGAATACGGTTACTAACATTATATACATATTTTTAATGTATTTTATACTAACATATATTAAACTCTCAATTACCTTTGTCATATTTTACGTGAATTACAGTAAGCAATATGAAATATATTATTATCTAAATTGTCTTTGTCATATTTCATTTGTATAACAAAACATTCGACAAAGGCTTTCTCGGAATACAAAGGTAATTAATAAATCGGCAATAATTAACTGGACTACTAATATAGATATTATATATTATTAAAATAAAATTATTTTAACTCTTTAACTCTTGTTTATTAAAAAAGCATAAACGTAATTTACAAAATGTAGTTTACAAATTTCAACAGTATCATTTTGTTATTACTTGTCGAATTTATTTTAGACTGAATTTACTTCGCATTTATATTGTTTGACAGGTCAGCTTCCGAAAATAAAAATGGATTCATATTTTTCACATTTCATTACTTAGCATTCGTCATCGTTAAAATTCTTCGTTGAAGCTGGATTAAGCGAGACGCCAATAAATCAGCCGATGAAATAGTTCCTTTTATTAAGGCCAGCCTAAAAATATATAACTATATTTTTAGTTTAATTGTTAAATTTTAAATTGTTATTCGCCCGTATTATTACGAACACTTTAATAAATTTGGTATGAACGAATACTACACAAAATCCTTCCAGTATCTTTTGCGTTATAGTCGGTAAAAACCAACGGGTTGATATAAGGGCATGTATGTGTCATGTACTAAACAGATTGCAATGACTTAAGAATTGGTTCTTATCTATTGAAATAAATTAAATTAAGTTTCAATAAATTTTACTTGTATAAAACGAATTATTCTTAATTAACGTTTATATTGCAGACTTATTTTTAATGGAAACATAGTAATTATTAAGTATACCCAAGAGAAAAATACAACTCTGTAACTATGCGAATAAAATTATATACATTTCGTAATATTCCTTAAAAGACAGACAAATCTTCCTCTCAGCATACAAATAATGAGGTAAAATAATAAGGAACAAAGATACAAAGATGAATTCCATATAACAAGTTATTTGCAACTATTGACAGGCAATCAGGATTTATATTTTTAACTAACGAATTTAATATTAATAATTTGAATACGATGTTATATGATATTAGAATATGCTGTATATTTAACTATATATAAGAATGAAAATTAAAAATTTAAAAAATACCGATACAAAAGACGTCCAAAAAGAATAAAAATAAGATTATTATGTACTTATTGAAGTCGTTGCGTCTGGGAACCGTTGTACGTAGGTTGACAATGGTGTCTATTTTACGAAGTTAAGAGGGCTTAGACTATACGATTCGATATAGTAATTTCTTTATTTTTAATTTCTGAATTTTAAAGTTATGTTACTGGTTTTAATATTGTACTAAATGAACCTACGGGCACACAATTTTTCACTTGTTTAAGACGTTCTAACAATATTGCATAAGAACCTTTTACCCGCAACAATAAAACCTCAATACCTTAGAGACTACTGTTTCTATTTCGAGCAAACATACTGACAAATGACAAAAGGTTATTGTCATATATGGTTCCTTTAATTTATTTATAATAATTCTTTGGATTTATAACGTGGTCTATCATGCCATATAATCCCCCAGAACACTTTCATCATCCGAGTGGCTGCTTGCGTTAACACTAATATCAGATATTCATCTCCATTTCGTACTTTGTCAGTGAACGAAATCATTTGCAATTTGTATCACTGCGGAAAAGCAATTCTAAATTGGAAACATCTCCAACACTTTGAGTTCTCCGATGCTAATGTTTCGATTGAAACTAGTGTTTCAAATATCTTTGTCACAAGGATATGCATTTTATTATATTAATCTGAGTCACTAATATAAGATAATATCATAGACTTTACAGATTGTATAGAAACTTGTATGTTATATAAATCTGTAGACTTATTATTTATTTGATAAAATTTTACTATCCATTTCATTTAAAAATTTTACTTTTTTTAAATCTTTATAAATTAACTAACATATAACTTCAGAAGCAATCTTTTAGTCAAAAACTATAATGTTATGGTCATGTCAATTCCAGTTTAATCATTTTATTAGATACTTTTATTCCGGCTGTCAAAATAATTGAATTATTGTAGCAAAGCCATTGCTGTTCCCTTTGAATGTTGTAATTTTAGTTAAGGAATAAAATTATTTCACTTCCTTTGCCCGAAAATTACTTTGTTAAAGTAAATCTTTTAGTTCATGATGAGCACAATCTGTTCTGATCTTTATACCTTTTAATTAGCTTCATTGAGCTTTTGACACGATTTTGACGATTTTACTATTTTTACAAGGTCTTTAAGTTGGAAAAAACATAAATTACTAAATGTTAAAGACTTGGATAAAGACTCCGCATAAAACTATGAATCATTTTAGCAATTATTGTAATATGGTATTTTATAAGTAGATATTGAGAATTTATCATTTAAAAATTGTGACCATTAAGGTTGGTATACACCAATCTTAGCTTTTCTCTATCGTATAATGGGTGTTACTCCCACATATCCTGTACGATTGATGATAAACAAGTTTATGTTAAACAATATAATAAAGATAATTGAGTAAAGCTCATGTAGTTGGCTTCAATCTCCCTGTTGCTTCTCCTCCTGAACTTCTGAATCGATTATAATGTTTTTTTATTTGATAGCAGCATTGTCATCGATGACTTAGTAACAAAAAGGAACAGTGATGGGTCATGTACTTTAGAAATAATCACCGAAAAACAATATTTCGTAAAATGTACGACTATAATCATTGTCACTCTCATCGAACAGTCAGAATAGATTTTAATCCTATAATTATATGTTAGAATCGAAAAAAATATCTTCACAATAAAGTATTTGATCTAATTGAACTCTTATCTGATTCGTTGTAGTTGAACCGAATACTACAAATAGAAATAGCATTAGTATATTCTGTAATCGATATTCGTGTTAGTGTTCGTTGATTATTTGTTTCATAATACAATAGTACTTGAAACGATGACGCCTGGATCACTACGAATGTAATTGCGGTTCATTTCATGTTTATCGATTTTAAACACAGTATAATGAGTTTATAAACGTATGTTAATAATTAGGTATGAAATTTAATATATTAATTTTTGTTTAAAATTATCTATAAGCATGTTTAGTTATGTTAAACTTATTTTTTATTTACTAAATGTAGAATGGAAAATAAAATGATATGGGAAGGGAATCGAACCCGAGGCTATAGTATGTAACTACATATAAAGCAATTCGACAAGCTCGAAAAATATTACTTTGCATATTAAGTTTCATCTATATCTGCATGAAATACAAAATTATAATATATTGGAATTAACTTCATACATTAAAGAAAATAAATAAGGAGAATTCTAGAAGATCAAGAGGAGATATTCTCAACACGTAAAAGACCAAACTTAAGTTATCATATTTTATCATCATATAGAGCTTTTATTTAGGACATATCCATATACCTATGTGTACATATGTGATTATATTATTACACATATGTGTGTATAAATAAGACATATTATTATACATATGTGAGTATAAATCTCCACAAGCTGTGACGGAGATATAAATCTCCTAGATTATTCGGCGGGTTTATGCTTTAACATTATCTACTTTTTGTGGCGCATGAAGGTATTAGATATTAAATACGGTAATAATATTAATTTAATGTAGTTTAAATATACAACATAATAATTGTAACCCTTTTTGATCCATAGCTACAGTAAAATGATAAAATGTCTATTTATAATTTGAAATATCATTTTAAGAAGTTTCTTGAAATGATATACTTCAAGTAACCACCACATATTCATATATATATATATATATATATATATAATTTGTTCTGATATTGTTATTATTATTCTATTATTCACCACACTTGAGTTTTAATCAAAAGCAAAGCATTCCGTTATTTAACATTTATCACAGTGTATCAATTCATTTCATTTAAAAACTAACTAACTACATATATATTTCATACGATAGTTATAAAATAATTACAATTGTTAATGCAATAGTATTTGTCTACTCTGAGTAAATAATATTTGTGCACTTTATACTCGTTGTTAGCTTGATTTTACAAATGGACTTCTAAGTTCTATTGTTGGCTAGATGATAGCAGTTCACCAACTTGCCATCCCTGCCCGTATCGGTTTATTTTTCATTCTTTATTTATACAAACTTAATTAAGCTTAACATGGCTATACATGTTTATATAAATAAATTCTCTTCTTTTTAGAACTATATAAATAAATTATTTAAGAACAAAGATCTATTCTTTACCTAAAGAATAGGACTTTTCACATATAAGTGACGTCTCTAAAAGTTTTTATTTTCAATTAACAGTATTTAAGATTGTATTTTCAGAAAGTAAAGTAACCTATTTAAATTTCTGTAAACTTAACTATATCTGTGGAAAATGTAGATAGATAGATAGATAAAAACTTTATTGCACACAAAATACAAAAATAGGTGAAATAAAAACAAAATAAACAACAAAAGGGTGCAAAGGCGGTCTTATTGCTAAAGCAATTTCTTACAGACAACCTTTCGGGGAAAGGAGTAGAAACTGAGAATACGGGATAAAGCATTAAAAAAAAATGAAATAAGCTAAATGATTACAATAATACAATTAGTATTATGTAGATAGAGACAATACATGAATACATAACATTCACATAAATACATATACTATATATACAAATACATATAATATATTTATATATACATATATACATACATATATATACTTACATATATACTCATACATATACATACATAGCACATAAATAAATATGTTATATACATAAGATTAAATATTAGCAATTGATAGGTAATGACTATACAAGCGACTTTTAAAAATTAAAATTGATTTAGAATGTCGGATTTCAGCAGGGAGATCGTTCCACAATACCACCGATTTGCAGGTAAATGAATTACCAAAATAACCTGTGAGCCTAGAAGGATTATGCAAACGGTTGTCCTTGCTAGACCTCAGGTTTTGCCGTTCATTGTGAGAACCGAGAAAGGAAAAACGTTGCTTTAAGTAAGAGGGAGTATGAGGATTATAAAGAATAGAGTAAAGAAGAGTGAGCATATGTATGTACCTCCTAAATCTTATAGGAAGCCACTTTAAACGAGCCCTAAATTCGGAAACATGATCAAATTTTCTAAGTCCAAAGATAAACCTAATACACAAGTTTTGGAGGCGCTCAAGCTTGTTAAGTTGTTCCTCAGAAAGATCAGGATAAGCAGAGTCAGCATAGTCTAAGAGAGGTAGGAGGAGAGAATGTGCTAAGGAAATTTTAGTTTTAATTGGAAGAAAATTTTGCCAGCGTCTAAGGCCACCGATAGTTGCAAAAACTTTCCGGCTAATCTCAGCTATTTGTGGGGCCCAAGATAAAGATTTGTCTACTATAAGACCAAGATTTTTAACAGACTGGCCTATCTCAAGGATCGTTGTGCCAAGTCGTATGGAAGGTAGTTCATTAAGTAAGAGTTTATCCAGCTGGTTACGACCACCCAATAAAGAAACCTGAGATTTTTTTGGATTAACACGCAATCCATAGGATTCACTCCAAGTGTTAATCCTATCTAAGTCTCGATTTAAATTTTCGATAGCAATATTTAAATTGTGAGGGGAAGCGGCTGTGTAAACTTGGAGGTCGTCAGCGTAAAGGTGATGAGAAGATGAAAGAAGGTATGTCACAGTGTTAATGTAGATAGCAAAGAGAAGTGGAGACAGGACACCACCCTGCGGAACGCCAGCGGCGATTGGGCAATACGAGGAAAAGACGTTGTCATTTTTTACACGCTGCTGACGCCCGCGGAGGTAGCCACCAAACCAAATAATAGCATCAGAAGAAATGTTAATCGATTTAAGAACACTCAATAGCAGATCGAAGTCAACGGTGTTGAAAGCGTTGCTGAAATCAAGAAGAGCAATGACACTTACAAGCTTGTTATCCATGTTAAACCTAATGTCATCACAGACTCTAACAAGAGTAGTGACAGTACTGTGACCAGTTCGGAAACCCGATTGGTATTTGCTGAGAATATTGTTTTTTGAAAGAAAGGCTTGAAGTTGACCATGAACAATACGCTCCAGAACCTTTGAAAGAAAGGGGAGAATAGAGATAGGTCGATAGTGAGAGAAAGATGTAGGATTTTTTATTTTAGGAATAGGAATGACCTCCGCGTTTTTCCACGAACAGGGAAATATGTTAGAAGAGAGGGAACAATTAAATATGTGACAGATGATAGGCACCAGCTCATCAAGGAGAAGAAGTAACATTTTACGATTGATGCCATCACAGCCAGCAGCACCAGATCTAACAGCCAAGGTATGTTTTTTGACATCTGCAGTTGTAACTGGCTCAAAATGAAAGGAAGGAAAATTAAAATGGGTTGAAGAACTAAGTTGCTTTATTGTATTGTGCTTGATTAAAGTGTCAACGGGATCCAAGGAAGTAAAATATTGATTGAGGCCATCTACGTCAAGGTTAAGAAAATTGTTTATATGTTGTCTGCCAATTCCGAGAGAGTTTAGAAATTTCCAAGTCCTAGAGTAATCACTGTTTTCTATTGATTCATGGATGTAGTTTCGTTGCGCATCTCTGCACATTTTACTACACGCATTTCTCAAGTGTTTATATTTAGAGAGATTTTCGTCACTAGGCTTTCTTTTATACTTGGACTTGGAGGCATTGCGCTTCGCCATCAATGTTTTAATTTCTTCACTTAACCATGTAGCCGGCAGGTGCTTTAACTTAATAGGACGGAAAGGAGCATGTTTGTCATATAAACCAGTTAATAAGGTCAAAAACTACTTCCCAGTCTATAAGGTTGAAATCTTGGATAAAGGAGTTGTTTTTAAAATGTTTAAAACTGCGCCTCATAACTATCGTTGGCTTGGCTTTGGGAGGACGGATTTTGTAGGAGAGGTATATAAGGTCATGGTAGGAAAATGCATCAGCGGAAAACTGACCACAGCTACTCACGTGATCAGTGGAGGAAACTATCATTAAATCTAATTGAGATGGAGTACAATTTGGAAAAAAGTGAGTGGCTTTAGTTGGAAGAATATGGAGATTGCAGCTGCTAACGATGTTATGAAGACGTTTTGCTCTGGAATCATTTTTTAGCAGACAAGTGTTAAAATCCCCCATGATAATGGTATGATCTACAATAGAAGTATACTCTTCTAGTAGCCCTTCGAAAGTTTGAAAGTAGTCAATATGTAGTGAGGGACTATAAAAGACACCGAGTAATAATTTTAAGTGACCGAATAGCACCTCAATAAATATATGTTCTGGGCGCCCGGAATATGGTGACGGTGACAGGTTTAATATAGAAAACGGAATATGCTTCTTTAGGTATATAGCTACGCCGCCTCCGCCCTTTCCTGTACGATCATTGCGAATAAGATTGAAATTAGGTAAACTGTAGGACGAAGAAGGGAGGCAAGGTTTAAAAAAGGTTTCCGATACCAGCACTGCATGAATGTTGTTGATATCAAAAGAGTCACGAAAATCAGGAAAATGAGCGGGAATGCTCTGAGCATTGATATGAACAACATCAAAGTTTTTAGGGAAGGCTGATAAACCGGCTTCTAATAAAGAATTTAAATTCTCAGGAAGACTGTGGAAACTATCGTCAGATGATGACAGGGACATAAAATCAAAATCACCATTTACGTTTGAACAATCTAAGTCATTAATACTCAAATTACTCATATTACGCAATTAATTAAATACCAATGTTCAACAGCAAAAAAAAATAAATAAATAAATATATAATAATAAAAAAAAAAAATATATATATATATATATATATATATATATATATATATATATATATATATATATATATATATATATATATATATATATAAATAAATGACTATAATAATTATTATTATTAATAATAATAATATTTTGTAATAAATATATTTATATTAATGTAAATATATTAATACTAGAACAAAAAGATAGCTAGATTATTTACACACTACTAACTATCATCCCCCAGCTAGTTGTTAGAAATGTTTGCTGTTACTAAACATGATTACGGTTGAAATTAAGTAAAATACTAGTTACACTAAAATACACATAAATACAACAATCCAGATGGTGAAATGGAACGTACATATTGTCTATAACCAAGAGACCGTCCGACAAACGTCAAATGATTTAATTATTTACCACAAATCTGTCAAGTGTCAACTGACTGTTATGTCAAAGTCGTTCGTCAGTCCTTAGTCGACAAAAAAAACAATATAGTATTAATTGGATTGTAAATATGTAATTTCCAAGTTCACTGCCAAACAAAGTGATTACAATCAAGTTCTTATGTAGTTCTTAGTAACATGAAACTAAAAAAGGAAAAATAAAAACGACAATAAACAAACGATTAACCAAACTACTAAAATACTGCAAAATAACAGAAATGTACATCAATAACCAAGAGAAAATAATGATTTAACTTATATTAGTTGCAACTATGTATTGAAATGCATGACTTTAATTACAAGTTCTAAGAAAAAGTATTACCGCTTGGTTAGTTTTTTAGGTCTTACCGACCTGATCACCTGAGAACCACGATTTGCAGAGGAGCTCAATGTAGAAGATGGTTTTTGCACCGGCGCCAGAACTTCAGATTCAGGAACTAGAACATTTAGTTCACACATGCTGACAATCTGCTGACGTGTTCCGTCGGGCTTGACGATTACAATGCGACCATCCTTTGTCCAACAGTTTGTGACCCCAAGACGCTGTCGAGCTGCCATGAAAACACTATGACGTTCCTTTGTCAGAAATTCAGAGAGTGTTATGCCACTGGCCTTCAGCCTGGTCTTGCTGAACCAAATCTTATTTCTGACAGATATGTCATGAAACTTAATCAGGATTGACCTTGGCTTATCGGATCTCGGGCTGCCGAAGCGGTGACAGCGACTTATACAAGCCTCATTCAAATCAGCCACGGCAAGTTTATCCGAAAGGAGTTTAGAAATGATAGTATCCACTTTCTCGTTCTTATTCTCTGCCACGCCATGCAACAACAGCATCTTTCGTCTGCTCCTCATCTCCATATCTTCTTGTTGCCGCGCTAGAAGCTGGACTTGTGACTGCAGGGACTCCAGTGCTGACAACATAAAGCTTCTAAACGCTGTAAACTGTGCGTTTATGTTGGATGTCGGGCTGGTTGCCGGTATAGATGTTTGGAGGCTTAGTTGAAACTCTGCCATTTTCTTGTTGAATAAATCACTTAACTCGGATACACTTTGTTGAAGAGATTCCATTCCTAGTGCCAATTAAGTGACGTAGTGATGTTTTTGTGATAAATATATTTATCGTAACTTGTTTAACTTTTGAAATTCTTAGAAGGAATAATAACTAACAGGTATGAAAAGTGTTTAATTACATTTATTTAACTACTCGTGCAATTTTGTATTAAAAATTAATTAAAATTATAGAGAGCAATAAAAACATGTGTTGTCTTTACAAGCCTACCTGCAAAAAAAAGTTCGATTATGTAATGGATGTTCGGTTATTTTTATATATAAACTTTAACCTGAACAAATATCTTAAAATAAAGTATATTTAATTACGTAGCTATAAATTTTATAAGTGAAATATAAAGATGGACTAATACTTTTTTAAATATAAGTACTTTTTTTTTATTTAACTTTTATCCACGGACACGTCGGCCGTGCACTTTTGACACTTAGTGTGTATTTGACAGATTATACATTATGATTATAAATTTGAGATAACATGCTCAAAAAGGAGTCAGTTAGCAATATATATATATTTAAAAAAAAATTAGTGAGTCTTTTGCACAGCTATTGTTTTAAATGTAAGTACTTCTGACTCTTCTGAAAGGTTCAAGGACTACTTCACTACAGATAAACTTTTTATTCAATTTCTTGCAACGGTTTTTAAAACATTTTCAATTATTACGTTTACAATTTACATAGTAATAAATGATATTTAAAGTAAATACAACTAAAATAAATATAATATAAATGTAACTTTTTTAACATTAAATAATCTTAAATCATTTTCATTGTCTTTTATGCTATAAATAATAATAAATAGACTGTTTTATCTAAACTTACACAAATAAATAAATTCCAAGTTACACAAATTACTTGTATTTAAAGAAAACTTTCTTCAAGCACTTTAATTTATTTAATAAAGATATTATTTTAAATAACAATGCTAAAAAGATTTATATTTTACTGCCTTGTCTGTTATGTTACTACAAAACAAATAAAATAATAAAAAGTAACGCTTATAATTTTAAGCTTGATTATACAAATTCACGTGTGCTCTTAGAGTAATGTTTTTTTTTTCTATTTTATACAAGTTAAGGTAAAAACGTTAATATTTACTAAAAATATATTCCTAATTTACTATATTTAAATTTGTATCTTTTAATATTCTAAGATTCATTGATTTATTTTTAACATATATTTATTTTAAAAACATAAAATACTTAAAAAAAATAAGTCAGTTTTATAAAAAAAAGGTTTCTACCTTAATAAAAACAGAATAGTGTTTTACCAAAGAAAAAAAATTTTACTGAGTCGAAACTTTTTTAGCTAGTGAAAAATTAATAATATTTGAACTCCAAAATAAAAAACAAATATATTGTTAAACAGAGTAGCTATCGATTGTATTTTAATTATTTTTATTATGACGTTGCCATTCAACAAAGTCTTTACTAGAAATCAACATCGGTACAAAATATTCATTCAAATTAATTTCTACCTTAAATGGTTCAGTCGAAGGTCGTTTTTCAAATAATTTCTAAATTCTAAATCCATTTCACGCTCTCAACTCACAAACATTTCAAATGTTATTTATTTCATTGAAATAATGAAAACACGGTTAAGTTAGATGTGTTGCTAAAAGTTGCAGAAGGCTACGTAGATACTGTTTATAATTTGTAATCGACAGAAGCAGCCTTTCTATGGAACATAGCAAGTTTTGCTAATTAATATATAAATTATTATATATATATTTTATTTACTTTAAGTTAATTTACATGATATTTTAACCACTACTTAGTACAATTCTTCATTAATTCAATTCTTATTTGTTGAATAGAGTATAAGTCATTATCAAAAGATTTTTTATTAATATAATATGTAGGTATATTTATAAATAATTTATTTATTATTTATTTATTATTTTAATATTTATGTACACACAGAATACATATCAGATAAACTTATTCAAACAAACAATCGTACAAAGGCACTGCTTATTTCAAAATGAAATTTCTTCCAGCAGACCTGTGAAAGGAGAGTACAACAATGAATAACACTAAGTGTGCGCACCATATGACAATAAAAAAAAATAATAAAACTAATAAAAAAAAATAATAATAATAATAACAAAACACAAAAATAAGTTTTAAAGTGAGCAAAAGCAAATGATTACAAAAATTCTATCTAAAAAAAAAATAATTCATAAATAATAACATAAAAATATAAGCATACAAACTCTAAATATAAATCTACATGGACAGATAATGTTCAATCACTCGTTTTTTAAAGATAGATACAGTTTTATTTTATTTAATTCATATTTTTCTTCCATTATTTAAAAATTTTATGTACCTATGGAATGCAAGTTTAGTGCATTGCATATACAGGGTAATTTGTTTTTTAATTGGCCACCTCTTGCAGGCAGCCTCTCTACATCAATCCCAGCAATATTTGTTCTACGACTTTTTACAAATTTTGATAACCAATACAAAAAAAAGAAACAATTTTTTTGCTACCACTTTTACTTATTACTCTGTAATTTGTAAGAAGTACTTAAAAAGTCACCGCCCGGGTGCCATACCTATGCTCAGAGTTACTGCGAATTCAGAGGCAACAAATAAATAAATTTTGTATAGCAAAACTTAAATTTTAAAAACTATTAATTTTAAAAAGTTGTAGAACAATCGTTGCTGGGATTGATGTAGAGACGCCGCCCTCAAGAGTTGGTCAATTAATTACAAATATCCCTGTATATTATTTTTCTAAAGACTTCTATCTTGCATCCAAAATGTAATTTATGTTAGTTACTAAATAATTTCTACTACTAATATTTTAAAATATATTGATCGCATTAGTGAGCAGAAACAGAACAATAACCAGGATACTATATTTATTTATCTTAAGGAATAAAATCAGTGACCGTATTAAAACATCTATGAATATCTTTATCCATATGACATTATAAACAAGACCAATAATACCTGAAATTAATAAGTATATTAACCTAAATCTCTTACAGTTCAAGTTTTGGTCACATTATAAGAACTGTATGTATGTACTTGAACCTCTTTACATGGGGAGGAGGTGGTTGGGAAACGAAAGAGCTTTTTTATATTTAAAATTATACCTATAAGAACACTTCCTCATATGACATATTAGAAGTAGCATAATTCAATGAATGTTTTATTATTTTATTTTCGATCTTCTTAAGTACTAAGGTTTTCGTAAAGCAATCATTTTATACCTTAATGAAGTTTTAAAATGAAAGTAAGCATTTCCAGTCACTTACCAAATAGTCTTCAGTGAATTACTCGACTTACATTGAAGAGATGGACCTATAGAACTAGTTTATAAGAACTTTAATGTTTTATTAAAGAAAAGAAATCAACGGTTTATAAATATCTTTTTACATTGTTTATGGTAGAGGAAATGAAAATTCTAAATCTTGAGGAAGAACACATCACACACTACAAGTTCAGTTTTTGTTAACCAAATATTATTTGTAACTTAAATGGATATTTGTATATTTTTCATGTATAGAGAGATAGCTTATTGGAACAGTCAAAAGCAGAGTATGTCTTTAATATTAGACCCACACTGCTTTTAACTTTATTTATATATCTATTTGAGATCCAATTACTCTATCCAGTCAGAGAATTCAATGAGCACAATTGAAAGGAGAATTACAATGGATTCCAAGATTTGAACCAGCTATTTGAAAAGATTATTATTGTTCAAGTCGCAAGACATTACATTACATTAAAATAGCAAATGGTCTTCTTTAAAGAATTGTGTTTTTTTATATCGTAACTTGTTTTTTAATTTATAAATAACGTGATAATTATTTAATTTTGCTAAACACCAACCTGTGTTTTTTGGGATCGATTAATTCCTTAAATTTATACTTTATTATAAATATTTTTGCTTTTAACTTTCAATTTTAGAGAAATCCTCCAGAGGCATCTTAAAAATAAATAATAACATTTAAAGTATATTAAATATTTAATTTAAAGTAATAGATATTAAATACCGAAGTCGTACGAAACTAATTAAAACAACAAATTGTATCAAAGTTTTAGTATTGCTTCTGTTTTGAATCTCTATTAACTTCGTATTTCAAATTAGATTATAATAGACGTTCCCCTTAAAATTTAATGGTTTTCTACCAATAACATTATTTATTCAGAGACTAATTAAATTTTGAAATAAAATATTTAATAATACTGATACATTTGTCTTGTTTTGTATTTTTATTTTTTTCTTATAAATATTCCAATTATCTCTTACTGCCTACTTTTTCATTTTATTTTTGTATTTATTGTAGGTAAAAATAAATTTGCTCTTAATCTTAAAAGAGTTGGCTTTTAGGTATTATTTTTAACCCCCGACTAAAAAGAGGGGTGTTATAAGTTTGACCTGTCGATCTGTGTATATGTGTATCTGTGTATCTGTCTGTGGCAAATTTCCGGCCAAACGCGTGGACGGATTTGAATGCGGTTTTTTTTAATCGAAAGCTATGCTCGTCGAGATGGTTTTTATCCATGTTTGATTGAAATAGTAATAGTCGTCTCCAAGATATTGACGTTTTATTCTCGCGGGGGAGAGGTTCTTATGCAATAATTAGCTGTTTGCGGCCAAACGCGTGGACGGATTTGAATGCAGTTTTGTTTAATCGAAAGCTATGCTCGTCGATATGTTTCTTATCTATGTTTGATTAAAATACAAATAGTCGTCTTCAAGATATTGACGTTTTATTCGTGCGGGGGAGAGGTTCTTATGCAATAATTAGCTGTTTGCGGCCAAACGCGTGGACGGATTTGAATGCGGTTTTGTTTAATCGAAAGCTATGCTCGTCGAGATGTTTTTGATCTATGTTTGATTAAAATAGAAATAGTCGTCTTCAAGATATTGACGTTTTATTCGTGCGGGGGAGAGGTTCTTATGCAATAATTAGCTGTTTGCGGCTAAACGCGTGGACGGATTTGAATGCGGTTTTGTTTAATCGAAAGCTATGGTCGTGGAGATGGTTTTTATCCATGTTTGATTGAAATAAAAATAGTCGTTTTCAAGATATTGACGTTTTATTCGTGCGGGGGAGAGGTTCTTATGCAATAATTAGCTGTTCCCAGCGGCGTCGCCAATGATGAAGGCCAAAAGGTTTTTACACTTACGTACTGAGGTAAAGTACTTTATTAGGGATAGCTGTTGCCCGTGACTGCGTCCACGGAGACTGTAAAAATATATTTATATGGCTTATGATCGTAGTCATAAAGAATCACGGGCAACAGCTAGTGAAAATCCCTTCATAGTGTTATTAGTGATTGTAAATCATTTTAATTCTAAATGTTTATATTTATTAATATTCGTATATACTATATATGAAACCTACCTACCTACCCATATGAAAACGTCTTGAATCATGTTACTTAATACATTTATAATTTATTACATTGTCGAAACTTTCACGTGGATCCTTATTTTATTATATTAAATATAATATATATTTCTCTTAATAAATATAGCCTATGTACCTACATCATAATATAGGGTTCTAATTCTAAAAGATTTTTTTTAAAATCGGTCAATCGGTTTTAACAAGGCAAATAAAGAAATTACAAAATCGAATCGTATGGTCTAAGTCCTCCATGATTAACTTCGTAATATATATACACACAAAATAAATAAATAAATACACTATCAACGTCCGTACAACGGTTTCCCGACGCAACGAGTTCAATAAGTACATAAGAATTATATTTTTACTCTTTTTAGAGGTCTTTTTGTATCGGGGGTTTTTTAAAATTTTAATTTATTTTAATTTGTGAAGGAAGTTATTAGATTTTTACCCAAGGCTTAAGTTATTTGAATTAGGCTTAAGTTATTTAAATTTGGTTAGGTAGGGAGAGGAGTGTGGAGGGTGAAGGTGAGCGTTTTTGCGCATAAAAAAGGGGCCCCTTAAACCTACTCCCTGGTCGCAAGTCCCAGGCACTGCTTGCACTAATCTCCTTGCAACGCGATGGGCCCGGCACCCGCACGGTGAATCCATGGATTGCTAAGAAGCTTCGTCTTAGTCTTCACATCAAAATTAATATTTAATCTTAATATTATTATATATTCAATACAAACCATACATCTGTCTGTTTCTATACTGTTGAACATATTCCGATTTCAGATCGCCTGGAACTTATTTCATACGGCTATTTACACGTTTGATTTAGTTAGAAGTTGCCTCGAGGTATAGTTTATTTGATGATTTAGATATCTCTAGTGTATTGGAATAAAGAATTGATGTTACTTACTTCTTGTTATATATGCTATATCTTTATTATTGTAAGGCTAAGGAGAAATGTTGTAAGCTATTGTAACCCTGTATTATCTAAAATATCTTATGATATTGGATTATTAGAAGTAAAATAGTAAAAAAATATTCCTAATGAAATATATTAGATGTATATAAAAATAACATTAATAATAAAACATGGATTTTATTAGATCACAAAATTATATTTAAAATAATTTCAATTTAGAAGTATTTGACTTTTTATTAAATAATTGACCATCAAGTTATTATTTATTTACAATACATATCCCATGTTCAATAACAAAAAACAACCTTTTTTACGATTTACGTTGACTAATTAACCATTTCTATCACAATATAAAAAAATATAATATTTCAAACATCATTGCAAAGTCACAGCAGAAGGTAAACCTTTTCCCCTTTAACCCAAACAATCAAAAGGTTAATCCGCCGGTAACTCAAGTTTTGTATGTGTTTCCAGATAGATACGGTACCTTTAAAAAGGAGTTCTTACTCAATCCTCAAAGGACGGCAGTGCTCTTGTGATTCCTCGGATATTGTAAGAGACCGTGGCCGGCGGTTATCATTTAAAAAAAAGTATTTCCTAAGACTTTAATTTATTTTATTAAATAAGTTCGATTTGACGTTTCCCAAGTACCTATTTTAAGATAGTTTAGGATAAATGAAAATTCGGTGAAATATGTTGATGTTAGAATAAATTATTATAAGACCTCATGTAACAAAGTCTTGAATTATTATTATATACAAACGCATATAATACATTTATTATTTTTTTATTATTATTTATATACTTACAAAGGCTACCTTTCTAGCTTATTTGTGGAAAAGAACCGATGAGATTCTGGATAACTTATTAACTTTTTTATAAATAACAATTATATGTAATATTGAATCTTTGATTAAAATTATAATTGCTATGTAAGAAAAAAATATAATTAAAGCCGTAGTACCCAAAAGAAGACCTAGAGTAACCAACCACGGGTCTATTAGTTCCAACCAGCACAAACATAAAATATAACTAACTGTTTAACTATATTATCACTTTTCTTTTATTATATTATGTATAAAAAGGTTTAAAAATTTCAAAAAAAAAATCTGTATTAACAAAAATATTTCGAAAAATTTGATTAAAAACTTTCGTCCGTAGAAACTCTATCAAAGTAGATTGAACTTAAAGTAACTTAACAGAAGAAGTTTGGAAATTGATAAGCAGTTTCAATAACCATAAGTAATAACTGAATTATATTGAGTTTAATTTCTGACGGTATAATGGTGATTGAATTAGGAGAAACAACTTTACCTCTCCATTGTTCAAACTAAATTAATTAGCTAATGTTTGAACATCGTGTACCTAACAATAACATTTATTGAAATATTATATATCTGCTTTGTTGTTATTCTGTTTCTTTAATAACAATTTTTTCTAGTAAAAAAAAATCCATGAAAACTTGATACAAGCGTCGAATAATAAAAGGTTAAAAGTTGTGTAAATAGGTTCTATATAATTTACTGATATACAAAACTTACAGATAAGTATTTAATTACTGATTTGAAACTCTCAAAAACAATATTGATTTTCCAATAAGAATCGTAAAAGATTTTGCAGGAATAGTTCTAAAGACATTTTATTATTACTATTCATTTAAATCATAAGGTGAAATTAGGTTTAATCTTATGTATTTATTTTTAAGTGGTGTCAATATTTCAGGTGTAATTATATGATTCGGATTCACCGAGTAGTACCAGCTTCATCGTATTATATATAACTTGTGTATATAACTGTGTATCGTAAATTATATATAAGCTGTATTTGGGACTGTCCAAACAGATGTAGTTTTAAGAACCCCATTTGAACGCCTTTTTTTGTTTATTATCTACGTTCCTCTTTTAACTTTACATTTTATATTCACCTACTAACACGAGTAAAGTACACCAAATAAAAATACTTTCTAAAATTGAAAATAAACCTTTTTTTAGTAGTAGTAGGTACAAGACATTTAAATAAATCATAGAGACATTACGTTGTTATACCTTAATTTTTTCGGTCGTTTCCTGCGTTTCTGGCGGTATTTGTCTTACCGGGAAAAGTGAGCTCTACAGTATTATGCTTTCACGAAAGTACAGGAATGTCTGGTTTGAGTAAAAATATAATATTGTCCTCAAAGCTTTTGTATTGGTTATCATACGTATCCATCATGAAGTCCTATTAGGGGTAGCTTCTAAAATAGAATGAGGCTGTTATTTCGATTTTTGAGACAAATATTATTTTACAAATTCTACAGATCTTTATAAAGTAAAAGATACGTGTTAAATATTATACATCAGTTACTTATAAGTTTTTATCTGTTATCAGTTACTTGACTGTGACGGAATTAATATCAAATTTTTAGACTAACGTTGAGCAGTCAGTTTTTGGGTTTACAGCTTCGGTACTTTTAAGATTCCCATGGTATAACTACAAACCAAAGTGGTTTATAAATATATAAATAATGTTAAGATATTATTTATAACCCATTTTGGTCTGTAATTTTACTTAATTTCTAAAAACTATTTCTATTCCTTATTATAATTTCCAACTATTTAGGCATTTTCAAGAACAATTCAATCTTTAAGAATTTAGATTCTTTTTATTTGAATTGTACTTGAAAATGGCTAAAAAGTTGGAACCGATGCAAAGAACTTTCTTGCAATTATTAATCTCAATTAATTTTCTAAATTTAAACTGTACATTTTTATCGTATTAAATTCGAATTAAAAACAATATAAATAAAAAGACTTCCTCTGACTGATTGATCTATAAACGTAAAACACCGTTGTAGTTAGGTTAGTAGTTATAACAGTAAGTTCGTCTTAACACGTTAAACACAGGAGTTATTTTTTTTTTAGCTATTTGTATACCTTAGAAAAAAAATAAAAAAAGAATCAGTAAATGTGCAATAAGTAACCTTTTAGCAATCTTTTGCAAACAAATGTTTTACTTGTGTTTTGAGTAATATCAGATATTCATCTCCATTCCTGCCTTTTCGAGTGAACGAAACTACTTGCAATTTGTATCTCCGTTGAAACGCAACCTGAATTTGAAACACTTCAAATACTTCAAGCTCAGTGATGTCAATACTTCGATTAAAACACGGCTCTGGCCAATACCTTTGTCATAAGGAAATGCAATTTGATATGTGAATCAAATCTTCTTAACATCAAGTAATATATCAGTTAATACAGATTGTTCTGGTTGTATTATATTGCGTTTCATTTATATAAAAACTAGCTATTAATCTATGCTTGTATTTAAATCTTTAGGCTTTTTTGTATTTTTATTTAATTTGTGATATTTTTCGTATAATATCTAATGGTTTCAAAAACCATTTCACGCTAAGACAATTCGAACACTTAAATTTTTATTTTTTTTTTTCTTTGTCGAAAACTCGGTAAAGTTTGATGTTTTGCAAGACACAGAAAACTACATACTGGATATCATTTTACTCAACTGCTAGCAGTCTTTGTATTAAACATCGTAGAATTTTCAATTAATACTAAAATATACAGAGTACGCAATTAATCCCAAACTTCTCAAGAGCTAAACTTGTAATATTTGGCACATCTGTCAGAGATAAATAAACAAATTATTATAGCTTGGATTTATTTTACTTCAGAAACTTAAACAAAGCTTTTTCCGCCAAAGTATTATAAATTCCACAAATCACATGGGTTAGGATTTTGAAAGAAGCCATATAAATAATAACACCTTCATCCCCATAAAGAAGATTTTGAGTTTATATGTGGAATGCAAAATTCATTAAAGTTATTTTCCAGAGGTGACAGATGAACGAGTCCTTTAAAGATTTTTAACATTTTTCATTCTGTGTGAATAAAGTAACCTAACTTGACAAAACATATAAATATAGACAATTTCAAATATACGTATATTTAATAAACTCCGTGCTTTTTTTAGTTTGAGTTAGAAGTAGTATACAATAATTACTACGCCATCTTTATTAATATAATATGTTTACTGCCCTATTTCTAATGGACTTTCCAAATTCATAAATAACAATGTTTAGTAAAAATTCTAATTTAAATATAATATTAAATATATTAATTTTATTTGTATAAAGTTTACTAAAGAAAAAATATATATGTGTTCTACTTTTTTGACTGCTATAACTTATCGATGTTATATCAGAAATCAAAGAAAATAAATAAAATAACTATTACTTATAATAAGGTACTTTTCGAACAAACTACAAATGGAATAAGTCGGACCTTGATTGCGTGTTTGAGTTCGCTGCAGCTTACCAGAATGTTCCTTTGATATAGGAGTTTCTTTCTAACCGCTTGTAAGAATGTAATTAAAAGAAATCACTGAGCTATTTATATAAAGTTGATTTAAGTAACTTAAAAATGAAAGTAAATATTTAAATAGAACAACTTTAATCTTGTCAGCGTGAACTACTTAAAACTAATCTAAAACTCAAAGTAGAAAGCGTCAATTACTCGAAATAATACAATGAATAATAGATCGTATAAAAAAAAAATAAAAAAAATGCAATGTAATGTCGTAAAGCGTAAAAAATTGTATAAGCAAATTTTTTTATTCTTAAAATAAGTTTAAATCGGGGAGAAAACTGTTTGATGTTTGTCTTAATAATATCACAATATGAAAGTTATTCCGTAGGTGAAATTAGCTAAAGGTTGAAAAATCGGTTAGAAATAGGATTTGCATAATAATTGACTGAAACCATTCTGTAATCAATAATAATATCAGAACAATTTACACAAATTGATTTAACCCCTAAGTAAGCAAATTATTTATTTGCTTGTGTTAAGGATGTTAGACGATACAAATACATAGAAATACACATTATTAACACTGCGAATATATTGAATATACGACCAATCTCAGAAATACAAACATCTATGCTCATCACATAAATGCCTGTCGGGAATCAAACCCGAGCCCAATTGCAGCGCTATAGGTTAGGCGCCTGCGCTAACCACTCGACCAACAGGCGGTTGATTAATTATATTTATAACGAAAGAAGGAGTATACTTTTTATCAAATAACTTATCAACATTAAGAAACAAAATATATATATATTTTTTTTTTGTATGTCTATACTGTTAGCCCTGTTGGCTATTACAGCGGTCTCCTGACCCACCCGATCTCCCGGTGACCATACCATTTAGGTATCAAAAACATTCCTGGCATTATAGATGTAGACATTAGATATTTTCATTTATTCTGATAATAATTAAATTTATTACTAGAATAAATAAATGAAATTTCTTGACACTTTTATCAGCATTGCTTATTTAATTTTCATATTATTTTGTAAGAATTTTCTTCCAGACAGTTCTACGTAAATAAGTTCTGAAAACGCATTTTTTTGTCATACTGTCATCCCAGTAAAGTACTTCTAGTATCTATCTATGGTGATTGTTGCAATGTACAGCAATTCAGGAGACACGAGTTCATTTTATAGACATGATGGGGCTTCACAGGGTTATGACGGATTCCATTAGAAAAAAAATTGTTTTTCAAGATCAATGAGTGAATCCTAAAGTTAAATAGTAGTAGGTACTGTGTAGACATGTTTGTAGAGCTAGTAGTTTTATTCGTAACTAGGATGGGATTTAATATATAGAGAAATAGTTATAGCAAATATTTTTAAAAATTGTTTGTGATTTATTCTTTTCTCCCTAGAATAATACAAAAATAACAATAAGGTATATCACGACGAAATAAGAAAATAAATTTTTTATTCGAACTAAATTTACACTTGAGAAATATTATCTATTTAAAAATTACTAAGCTAAATTACGTTTAAAGCCAACACAAAGCATAGGTACGTCTACCAGTTTCTATATGGAAATCAAAACAACAAAATGTTCAATAATAGTCCGATATCCGATCACCTCGAGCATTCTTCGTACGGCAATTTATGCTTTTAAGTTAGTAAAACGTTGCCTCAAGATATATTTTATTTGATGGTTCAGACATCTGTAGTGTACTGGAATACGATTTAAAATACTTATCTCCTGTTATTGGAGGTATAGTTATTTTTTTGACCATTGTATGTAAAAGGGTAGTTTTGTCCATCCATCCATATCAATATTTAGAATTCATATTTTTACGTTGCAATGGCTTCCATTTATGAAATTACTAGAAATTATAATAGACATATTGTTTTTGTTTTTCATTTCTTAGTCCTTAATAAATCATGTAATGTATTTGTTTAATTTTTTTTTAATGAGGCAGTCTTGTTAGCGTAGGTGTGTAAGTACGTCACAGGGTCAAAGGTCGAGAACAGTTTACAGGTTTTCATTTAAATAAAGTTTTTAAACCTCATTTTTATAGAATAACTATATAATAAGAATTTAACTTTGAATAAAATTGTAAGAAGTTTATCATGTTGTTACATGTTTTTCATATATATAATATTTCATATCTGACGTTTTGAAAATAAGTCTTACACATAAATAATCTTTTAAAATAAGTTTAATTGAGATGACAAACATATTCAAATGTGAAAGTAAACCATTGCTCATAAACTTTTACGAGCTATGAACGAGGGGGTACGATGTCTTTAAATGAAGTCAAGATATCGGTGAGGGAGCTGCGGCTGTACGTTTCTTGAGATAAATCTCTGAGTATCCAGTATGTTTGCATAATATAAGCATTGAAGCAAGATAGAATACTCATGAAGAAACTACATCAGTGGAAGTTTTAGGTCTTATCAGTTAGAAGCTTGACCAAACAAACAAACTTGTATGAAAGTTACAGAATAATATAACTCTAATCGATGCCGCAAATAAATAAGTAGAAAGAAATTGCTTCGCTACAAAAATACATACGCTATATAATATCCTTTCTTAAACCACTTACTTAATAATTCAGAGCAAAAATGAGCGCTATGTCAATTAAACGTATTTCATTGAGAGAAAACAAACGTCTAGAACAGATCTTACAAAAGACCCTCATAATTCCGAAACGAGGGCATCTAAAAGTGTTTTTTCATTACTTTCATCTAACTTACCACAGGTATGCTATCGTAATTGGAATCTGTCGCTGTGAAAGGCAGCGAGGTAAAACTGTACCGCCCGTACATCCTTAATCCATTGGTCAGTCAGGTCATTAAACCTATAAATTGTCGAACATATGTTTGAACTACTAGCTTAATGTTTAAACTTGTAATAACTCAGAAGCATGTTCCATTTCTTAAAATATTAATATTTACAGTTAGTATAAATCAAATTATTAAATACCATATTTTTTTTCTATAACATATATGAAAATTATGACTTTTTAACACGGTTTCATTAGTATCAAGTTTATGTTTGTTTGTTTGTTTGCTTGTAACCGATTTTTTCGAATGCGATTTTATTTCAATTTCCACAGACCGATTTTGTTCAAACTTTGTACATATATCAAGGACCGAAAAAATTAATAATTTGATGAGATTATGTCATTATCCTGATTTCCAGGATTAATCATAATTATCTTTTGTCTCATTTGCCACGGACCGATTTTGTTCAATCTTTGTACACGTATCAAGGACCGATAGTAAATTAATAATTCGATGAGATTATCTCATTATCCTGATTAGGATCACTAGGATTAATAATTATCTTACAGATCTTTTTGCATAAGAGTGAGAAAAACAAAATAATTATTAAACTCTTCTTATTATATTTCAAATTATTTTTTCAAGCTTTTAAATTAATACTAATTGAATTTCATCACTTAAAATAATAAACATGAACATTCGCTGACTAACATATTAATATACTGGCTTTTGTGATAATATTGCAAAAAAATATAAAATATAAACTTTTCAAAAAAATACATTGCTGAAAACATATTTGTAATTAAAAAAAATGCTTTTTTATTCGTCTATTAGATTGATATGTATAGCATTTTCAAGAAGAATTTATTCAGATCTTTTATATATTTAAAAAAACTAAGAGATATATATCGAATTAGCTTGAAACGTTAATGACTTGGCAAATTATTTAAATTACTGATAGTAAATACAAACATATATCGGCTAAAAGTTTAACGTTTAAACTTTCATGACAAATTGAACTAAAATTGAAAAAATAAATATAGTTTAAAAAAACTAAAAAACTGGTTTAAAAATATATGGAAAAAAGCTTGGGGCGCCTTGTGCCATATCTCTAGTTTCATTTTCGAACTCTACTTTGACTTAATTTAGGTGGTCAGATCCTATTGGAACATTCAAAAATTGTAAAAGGCAATTTGCAGTACAATAAATAGATAAGATTAATTAAAGCAGACGAGGTCGCGGTTAAAAGATAGTAATAAATAAATGTATCGTTTCGGAACTGTTATTCATTAAAATTTATCAGTGTTATGTGAGTTGTAATTGAAAAACTTCACTAGAAATCGACATGGTTACAAAATGTTCATTCATATTAATTTATACCTAAAATTATGGATTCGAAGGTCGTTTTTCTAATGTTTTCATGCAACCATTTCACTAAACATATAATCTATATCACACGAACATTTATTTTGTTTTATTTTTGTTCAAATAACGAAAACACAATAAAGTGTGACTTCCTAAAAAGTTGCAGGTAACCCGTAAATACGGTCTGTAATTTGTATTCAACTTAAGCAGATCTGGTATCGAACATGCTTTGTTTTCTCAATTAAGTTTCAAATATAATGAGTATGCTATGAATTCTCAACTCCTTAAGAGCCAGACTTGAAACACATGGCACATCTGTCAGAGATGAATATATTATTATAGTTTGGATATGTGCTACATAAGTGAAACACATTCACAATTATATTTATTTGATATATTCTCTATCTACGTATTCTTCTATCATATGAAGTAATGTCAGCCATTTATAATTGAAGCGACTCGTGCTGGGAATAATAAATAGCTCTTTAAAATCCCTTTTTCTTAATATTTTACTATCTCACATACGCGGACTCAATTCACGTAGACATGGGACGATAGGAGAGGGAGACAATATTATTCTTATGTCCCTAAGTTGCCTATGAGTAGTTTATCAGCATTCTTTATAAATGTATATTTTATTTAGTAATTACGTTGTAGTAACACTCTTCAACTGTTCTAAAACTTGACGGTTTTAGTAATTATTGAGTAAATATTGTTGTTGTTTCTGTATTATATATTTAGGGTCACTTGTATTAGATCTCTCTTACCGCAAAGAATCGCCAATCATTCTATTCTTTAAAGCACTTTATGACACTGTTCACAAATACACTAAACTGTAAACAGTTTAGTGTATTTGTGGCCTCACATGAGGCCGATAAGCCAAATGATGAGTGTAGCATTTGAGGTATAGGGACATCAAGCGCTCACATGAGGCCGATAAGCCAATTTATGAGTTGCGTTTGAGAAGATCAAATACTCACATGAGGCCGATAAGCCAACTTCTGAGTAGTATTTGGTACATTGAACTGACTATGACTAGTGACATCAAATGCTCACATGAGGCCGATAAGCCAATTTATGAGTAGCGTTTGAGAAGATCAAATAGACACCTGAAACCTTCCAAACAGAAAAGAAATAAAACATTCCGAAAATCGAATTATAGTTTTTTTAAAGTCTTGACTGGTCTTAACCGGTTGAATCTTTAGAGCTATCGCGTCGCCATCGTTTACCGAAATTAAAACGAAGTTATTTAAAACAAAAGTTTAAAACATTGTTTTCCGAGTTTAAAACAAACACTCACGTTTACGAAAATCCGGGATTAAATAATTTCGCGCCTTATAATAATAATTATCAGTAAAAATTTAAAAAAAAAAGATCATGAAGGTTGATCGCTAATCTCAATACTAGTTCGACGTGATCGATGATGGATAAATTGCGCAGACATCAACGTGTTGCTCGCTACGTGCCATGCCAGCACCGCTACCATAGCTGCCATCGCCACGACCGCCATCAACACCATCAACACCATCAGCGCCATCAGCACCATCCGCCCCGCGCCTTCTTTCTTCATTAGCAACGATTCCTTCTTTCGTAGAATTCTACCAACGGTTTGTCACATAATCTAATAAACGACTTGCAAAAGCGATTAAATAGGTATTTTCATTCGATTTTCTTGATATGTGGGTAGATCTCAATTTTGAAGTTTTGAGATAATAGATTTAACTTGATTGATTGATTTACAACCATTGATAATCAACTATTGATTGATTGTATTGATTCTGGAACTTCATTGTTATTATCTTGTAGTGTGCGTTTCAAATAATAATATCACTTCATTTTTTTTTGCTTGATGTGATTTTGTAGCTTCAATAAACTTATCTTGTCGGTAGTTTGTGGTTTTAATCCCCGAGTGAATCCCACTTCTGAACTATTAGATCTCTCTTACCGCAAAGAATCGCCAACGGCAGTCATTCTATTCTTTAAAGCACTTTATGACACTGTTCACAAATACACTAAACTGTTTACCATTTAAACTCTTAACTATCACTGTTACACAACTTAGTCTCTCGATCTCACACTCAGCGGTTTATTATAACTGTTACACTTTTATCACAATAGCACCACCAAACAACGATTTATATACTTCTTATTCTTAGTCAAATCAGTATTCAATATTACATTTATTTTATCAATTAAACTTCTATACAGAGATTCAATTGTTTTAGTCAAATCAACAACTTATATCTTTATTTTTAGTCAAAACCAAACTACTACATGTATAAAAGCTAACACTTGCAACAAATTTACATGCATATATATTTAGATTACCTGTAAAAGTAACGAAAGACGTATTGATTAGTCTATTTCTCTACATTATTCACATTTATTCAAAAAATGAGTAAAATGTCCGAAATATCAATTAAAATATATTTTATTTATCACAACAATCATTCATCGATATAAAAGTTAATTTTATTGTTTATTAAGTTTGTTCACATGATTTTTTTTTTTTTTTTTTTATACAAAACTAGGTTAATGCTTGACTACATTCCACCTGATGGTAAGTGAAATGTAGTCTTAGGTGGTAAAGCGCATTAACCTAGCAGCCTATTCACTCTCCTCTTGAAGACACCCACATTATATTTTGCCGGAAATACCGACGCAGGCAGATTGTTCCAGTCCTTCGCTGTACGCACTAAAAAAGATGAAGCATAGCGCTTCGTTCGGACAGGTGGAGTGTCCACAACGTAGGGATGGATACCCGCCGTGCGTCGGGACGTCCGGCAAAGGAACGGGGATGGGGGAATTAGGTCGTGCAATTCCTGCGCACACTCACCAAAATGTATCCTATAGAATACTGAGAGGCTAGCAATTCTACGCCTGTGTTCAAGGCTGTGGAGTTTGGCGTCAACCAATTTAGGGTCGCCAATAAGCCTCTTTGCTCGCCTCTCAATTGAGTCCAGAACCGCAAGATGAGTCTTTGCGGCACCAGCAAATATGTGGCCACAGTACTCTACACACGACCGGATCTGTGCTTTGTATAATACAAGAAGCTGTTCCGGTGTTCCGCTGCAAAGTACTGTCGCACCTTCGCAAGTACGGCAAGCTTTCCTGCAGCTGCTCTTGCTCTGGACTCAATGTACCGACCAAAGTTGAGGTTCGAGGAGATCTCTAAGCCTAACAACTGAAGCCAGTCACTGTATTCCAAGGATACATTCTGGAAAGTAGGAGCCAAGGTGAAGGGGCTCCTTTTGGCGGTGAACAAACACGTCTGCGTTTTGGTGGCGTTGAATTTGACAAGATTGGCATTGCCCCATGCGGAGACTGCCTGAAGTTTGTCATTCAAACGTTGCACCATGGCTTCTCTTTCAGATTGTACTTCATCTCTACTAGCCCGAGAACTTGGCAGATATCTTTCTACAACTGTGCTGTCGTCTGCATACCCATAGATACCGGGCTTCAGCAGATCGTTAATGTGCAGCAGAAAAAGAGTTGCAGAAAGAACGGACCCCTGAGGTACACCGGCATTTATTGTCAAGGGTTCCGAAGAACACCCGTCGACAACAACACGGAGAGATCTCTGGCTCAAAAAGTCCGTTATCCAGCCAATCAGACCAGGAGATATACCGTACGCTGAAAGCTTGCTTAAAAGGCTCACATGCCAGACCCTGTCAAAAGCCTTCGAGACGGCGACCGCTTCTCCGTTCCTCTCGATGGCATCGCCTAAAATGTGTGTTGCGTACGCTAAAAGGTCTCCAGTGGACCTATTTCGGCGAAATCCGTACTGTCGGTCACTGAGGAGATCGTTACCTTCTACGTACGCTAGAAGCCGCGAGTTCAATACACGCTCCATAATCTTGCAGAGTATGGAGGTGATTGAAATGGGCCTATAATTAGCAGGATCGGCACGGCTGCCTTTTTTGGGCACGGGTTGCACGTTGGCAAGCTTCCAGGATTCCGGCACTTTTCCAGTCTTGAAAGAGAGGCGATACAGACGTGTTAATACAGGAGACAACTCACCTGCGCATGTCTTGAGCAGAATGGCTGGTATACCATCAGGACCACTGGCTTTATTCTCATCTAAACGACACAATGTTCTCCATACCTTTTTGTTAGTGATGCGGATTTCAGGCATCGAAATACCGCAGTGAGGAAGATGTTCTGGAAAAGCATTGCCAGTGTCTAGATGCGAATTCTCAGCAAACAGAGAAGCAAATACATTCGCTTTCTCTGTTGCAGTGTGGGCCAGGTATCCATCAGGCTTCAGCAGAGCAGGCAGTGAGGGTTGGCAGAAGTTCGACTCGATCGCTTTGGCAAGAGATCAGAAAGCTCGACTGCCAGTTGGTCTGACAGAGAGCTTTTCGCCATTCTTAACGATCCGATCAAGACGAGCCTTCCGCAATGCCTTTTTATAGGACTTGGCAGCTTGGTTAAAGGCTCTCTTCTTTGTACTTACATCCGGAGTTTTGCGGCTTCGAGCATCAGCCCAAATGAGGTATGCCGAATGTTTTCGGTCATGTGCATGACGACATTCGGCATTAAACCATGGGCGAGCTTTGCCACCGATGGGTACGTCAGCAAAAGGAATAAAATACTCCATTGCCTGATGCACCACATCGGTTATAGCATCCGCGCAACTCGACGGATCCAAAGATGAGAAGCAGACCTGCCGCCAAGGATAAGATGCAAAAAAGTGCCGCATCTCATCCCAATCTGCTGACTTGTATTTCCATACTCGCCTAACACCATGTGGTTCGAAAGATGGTGGGGAATATGTAAATACAGATTTCACCAGACAGTGATCGGAGGTTCCCAAGGGGGACGTGACCTCTACACGATACCTGTCCGGATCAGTTGTCAGCAGAAGGTCCAGGCAATTGACTGTATGGCCTACCACATCTGGTACCCTTGTCGCTTGCCTCACCAGCTGAAAGAGGTCCAAGGACAACGCAAAGTTCCGCGCTTCTCTTCCAGCATGGTCGGTCTTCTGGTACGGGAACAGCCAGTCCTGATGACAGGCATTAAAGTCCCCCAGAAAGACGAGCTGCGCCGAAGGGTACTGATACAGAGCCATATCTGCAGCCTCACTGAGATACTCAAATAAACGAGTTGTCTCCTGGTCACCGCTGTGCGAACGGTAGACACAGGAATACAGGATTTTTTCGTTTCCTGTGTCCACTAAAACCCATAGAGAAGAAAAAGTGGGGTCTTCAAGGTGACGGAGACGCTGGACACAGAGGTCGTTCCGCGCGTACACACACATGGGTGGTAACTTTGCCGGCGACCCGATGTTATGGTCTACCACCAAGTAAAATAAAATAGTAAATATTTTTACTCAAGACAACAAAGAAATATTAACCGCTTCTTAATACTTTTTATACTTGTTGAAAACTTTATAATTAATTATCATAACGTTTTTATTGAAATAAATATATATTTATAACAAATATAGATTTTCCTCACTTACTACAAATTTCAATGTATAAAGAGAACAGCAACAGCTGTCAAACTTCTTGTAATATTAATATTATTTTTATCCTTTTTAGTGAGAGGGTTCTTTGTACCAGTTTTTTTGCTTTTTAAAGTTATGTTATTAGAATTAATTAAAGAATATTAATATATAAAATATTATACTAAATTAATCTAGGAATACATATTAATTTCCAATAGTTTAAGTATTAATTATCAATATTGCTTAAAAACCTATCATCAACACCAATAAAAACTCAATATTTTTAAGGCGACTGCTTTTATTTTGACTAAACATAGTTAAGAACCGTCTTAACGGATCAGGCTTTCGATTAAAAAAACTGCAATAAAATCCGTCTACTCGATTGGCTGCAACAAGGCCACAGACAGACATTCAGATACACAGATACACACGTCAAACTTATAACACTCGTCTTTTTGGGTCAGGAGTTAATAGATAGTGTATTATCCTAACTCAGTTTCGAGCTTCAAATATATTCGTCACATATTAAATCATCTATGGTGAGATTAAGCTAGACCCAAATATAGAGACAGTCAAAAGCATAGTATGTTTTTATAAATCCATATAAAATCCAATAACAATATCCAGCTTTGGCTAGGGATTTCCTGTTCACAGCCGAACGGAGAATTACAGTCGATACCGAGATCCGACTCAATTATTTGTACAAGTTATTGTTTTCCAGACTTTCATATTGTTGCATTACATAAAAAATACCCTTACATTGTTGTTAGAAGTTATTTTTAACACGCTTTTATTAGTTTCACGTGTATGTTTGTTTGTAACCGACTTTTCGATTGTGATTTTGTCTCATTTCCCACGGACCGATTTTATACAAACTTTGTACACATAGTAAATTAATAATTCGATGAAATTATCTCATTATGGTGATTCGGATTTCCAGGATTAATAATTATTTATATAATAACTTTATAATAAGTAACTTTGCTAATCAATAAACTATGACTTTTTTTGATAATAAGTTTCTCTCACACAAATAAATAATAATATCTATAATATTTTAAATTTATATTGTATTAGAATTTATATTAATTACGAAAATCTTTCCAAACTAAGAACTCATCAAAACATCACATTTTACCAAAGTTTCAGAATCTTACTTCTGTTTTGCATCTTTATTGGCTTTGTATTTTATTAATATTTTAATGGACATCCCCTTAAAAAATAACTTTAATTATCTTCTAAGTTTTACTATTACTTCTTACTTTACTTTTTTAACTTTCTTCAGATTTTGAGATAAAAGTTGATGAGTCAGTGATTCCAATTATTTGATAAAAAGATTATTCCAGCAAAAAGATTTAACATATTTGAAGAATTGATCAGCATTCGCCATAGTAACATCGACTTACATCTTATTTTATATAAAAAGTGAAGCTATAAACTTACTTAATAACTTCAATTACTAATAATTTATTATTGTTTTTATATCACGTATGAACTTTTATTTGATTCTGTTATTTAAATGCCTCATTGTAAATTACCATAAAAATAATATGTAGTACATTATTGCAAAGGCAGCGAAATAGGCAACTACAGGTCGAAAAAAGCCTTTTACGTAATAAATTGAAATAATATTAAAAGTTATATAGCTCAATTTTCCTTTTGATCTTGCTGGAAGCAAGTTTTCCATAGCTAATTTAGATTTCCGATCATAAATCTGGTGGAGTGCAGTGTTCATTTCATTTTCACTTTTAGAATCATTGCAACTCATTTTAATTATTTATTACCAAAATAACAACGAACTCCGGTTTACCACCATTTTTTTTTTTGCCGAAAGGTTAACGCTTCTGTGGCTTTACAGCAAAGAGAACGCAATGTGTACGATAGATGAAGGAGTTATAAATTCAAACAGCACACCGTTTCATACAACATTGCCGGCCCGCTCTTCGTTCCAGATTCAAAGAACGCGCCGGGAAGTGATTTTGGTTTTTCAGTCTATGTAAATGTGATACTTCGCGTGTTCTATATTCAAAGACATTATTTACGCGCATGTAGAAAAAGATTAAGAAAAATACCTTTACGTTATTCTTGCCTTAACATGATACATACATATTTTTTGTTATTTTAAGAGTGTTACCATTTAAAACTTGCTCTCCAACAAAATAACAAATTTCGTACAGTCTATTTTTAAGGTCTAAAATGAGTATTATTTATAGGATACCAGTCTGTTCGTAAAATACAAAACATATAAAGCCGCGCTTACATTGTGGTCTAGTAAATTCAACTTTATCCCCGTATGTGAAGTGAATTGAAAAGCTATAGAGTTTTCGACGAAGACGAATAAGTATGGAACTATATTGTACAATATTTTTATCCAACTGAATAAAAATGTTTTGGTATCATAGATTCTTCTTTATAACTATTAAAAGAATCTAGCTAGACTAGTACAAATAGCTTTTTTAAACAGTTATAAAATTATAACATTGTAATAATAATAATTGGCATTCATACTTAAAACTGAAACATATATATTTCGAAGAAATTAATTCTATATAAAGATCCGTTATCCTTATTTTTTTTTATTGTAATATATTTTTTATAAATATTACATTAAAAGGCTTTGAAATAAAATACTACTATATATACAATACATATAGTGTTTTGGAATAAACTTTATATCTGACATTAATAAATCAACTTTCTAAAGTACGTTTGTTCTTAACTCTTGAACTAATGGCGAGCTTTCTTATAAGACGTGATGAGAAAAACTAGGTCCAGTTTACTAAAGCATCGTGCACAATGTTTATAAGTAAAGAAGTTCATATGGTAGCGTAAAAGTTATTTATATAATGATTTAAATATATTTTTACAGTATTTTGTCTAAGTCTGTACATAACACATTGCAATTAAGTTTATTGAGAAAACAATAATATGAGGTAGAGATTCACCATCTTTCATATTGTAATAATTACAAAATGAACATATTAAGTCTCCTGTGTCTTTTCCTCCAACTAATTAGTTGCCTGGAAGAAATTGCTCGTTAGCGATAAGGGTGCCAAATTTGTACCTTTTTTTTATTTGTTTTCTAAATTTTTGTAATTGTTGATCTGGGTGTACCATAAAGAATATTATTATTATATTAGTAAACCAAAATATGGCAAATAATCTCAAATACCTAATTTTCCGTCCGTCAATAGCTAGTGAAATTTTGTTTCAATTGTATTATATATGTATATATCTTGAATAAGTATTCCTAACGTAAATATAATATGAAAATTAAACCTTTAGGTATTAGTGTTTTTCGAAACATAAGGGATATGGAAAAAAAATTGTCAAGACCATATAATGTATCAGGTAAATTAAAATTCGAAAGTATTACTAAATACATAATATTGTTACTTTTGCAGATGTAGGGGAAGTTTTAATGCAAAGAGATATTATATATGTCAATTGTCATACCAGGGCTTATCGCTGTTATAACTTTACAGAACTAGATTTAGAGTTGATTAGCCGTTTCAATAATCAAAAGTGATTATTTTATTAATATTAATTTTCATTTCTGTTAAGATCTTTTTTTTTATAAATTTAGATTAAAAATAAACCAATATTTTGAGAAATTCGAATCCACGACCTTTTGAACTCATGTTGTTTTACTAAAATAAATTGTATTTCATCAGTAAAAATTTGGATACTTAATATATTTTCCATACATTACTATTTGAATGTGCTGTTATTATTTTCTGCAGTTACATAAAAATTACCTCCTATTTTTCAATTTTATTTTGGACATTGATTATAATTTTCCTACAAAAACACTATTGTAGCGTTCTACTATTTTGACTTATGTTGACCAGAGCTTCTACGACAGCAGAGTCTGTCTGAGTCTTGTCTTTTATGGCCAACTTATCTTATACTCTACAATGTTGTAAAGTGTCGCCTTTATTGCTCGCCTGAGCAATGTACCCGTCACCTCATCCTCGCTGTCGGTAAAATACGCTCAGCTCTTGGTATGACGCGACACTGCTACGACAGCACGGGGAACAGTATCGTGCAATTGCATCTTACTCCTGGGGTTAATGATAAAAATGGAATCAAAACTGAGTTGGGTTGAATTTATAAGAGAATTAACATTAATATGGATCAGTTTAAATTATAGTTCTTAGTAAATTAGTGATTATTAGGTTATTCAATTTAGTATGCACGTTGGTTGAATACTATATTTATAGGCCATTATTTAAAATTAACAACAAAACCATAAATTTATGACTGATAAGGATGGCTTGTGTTTGAATTCCACTAATTCTTCCGGAAAATTTAATCTATATTTGAAGAAAGGTGTTGTTTTCACATTATTTTACATAAATAAGAACTTTTTTTTTAAATGTGCATTGAAAATAAAAAGCAAAATTAAAAGTCATTAAATTATTTTTCAGACCATTTAATTTAAAACGAATGCTATATCTGAGAGAAAATACTGTAAATGTTTTTATCCTACAAGTAACAAAAATAATAGATATGAATATAGAAGATTGACTGAATTAAATTAATTGGTTTGTTCCACACAGCTGATAACATAGTTCTGTGCGGTTTTGGAGTCTAGAGCAACGTTATTTATAATGAAAATGACTCCTTGAATGGTGCTGTGGGCTGTTGTTGTTGCTGGGTGCTGTGTACCTTTAATGGATGCTCGCTATGAAACGTATTTGAAGTGAGTATGTTAAATTTGGTATGTATGATATCTGGGGAATAATATTAAAACTAACTCGTAATTAGTATGGCCTTTATATTAGATAGTCACAGAATATATTTACTAGAGATAGTCGGTGATTATATATTTTGCCTTGAATAGCACTAAAATACCAATATTAGCTCGACATATCACAGTTATGATCCAATAGACTGGAGTATTTATAGGATTAACACTACTGCGAACAAAATGCCAAAATATAAACAATGGAGTTATACTAGAAATAATATTAATATATTATTTTTTAAGAAATAATATTCATTAAATATTACTAAACCAAATTACATACAAGTTTTACGTCTGACGCATTTATAGTGTTGAACATATTCCGTTTTCCAATCGCCTCGAGCATACTAAGAACTGCCATTTATGCTTGCAAGTTAGTTAGAAGTTGCGTCGGGATATAGTTTGTTTGATGATTTAGATATCTCTAGTGTATTCGAATTAGGATTGAAGAAACTTATCTCTTGTTATTGAGAGTATTGTTTGTTATTGACCATATTATGTTTAAGTGTAGTTTTGTTGTAGTTACAATTAGTTGTAGGTACAATTAATAAATAACTTTAGGTTAAGAATACTAATAATAAAATCTACCATAACGTAAGGGTTTGCCTAAGTTTGTTATGACGATTTAAATGCAAGTTTGTTTGGATTGTTCTGAAATAGAGCGATTGGTTTTTTTAAATAAAATATACTTAATAATTATGTAAATGAATAGTCCAGAGCTTATTATATATAGCTTATTATATTATAATAGTTCATACCATGTAATATCATCTCAATGTGCAAATAATTAATATGATAGATTTTTTGTTGGGCATATTAATTTTTATATTTTTAATAGTCAAATAAAAAGTATTCTTACGTGTTTTATTACTTTACACATTAGCATAAAGGGTCATTTTGAGATTAAAATAATAATTCTAGGAAGTTACATAATTATGATTTGTTTCTTTTACATATAAATAATGATACAATAAGCACAATTGTGTTTTAGAGTCTGTATATGCCTTATACAGACTCTAAAACACAATTGTAGTTCATATAAAGAGTGATCTGAAACTATATGAAGTTTAAATTGAATTTACCTTAAAAATAACAAAAGGTGTAATATATATTTTTATTTTAAATAATAAATAAAATTAATAAAAATATTTTAAACAAAAATGTCTTTATTGTACCTGATTATCGCTATACATTCATTTTTTTTCTAACATACTAATGTAATATTTATGCTGGAAAATTTTGTTTGTATTCTAATTCCAGTTCTTAGAATTCATATTTTTCTTTTTTTTCAAGATATTAGCTTTTTTTATCGCAATGACATTTTTTTTATTATATCCTTTTCATTTCTTTATCAAAAAAACATTATTACAATACAAAATTCAAAGCGCTTGCTCCATTCTTTTTATTGAGCGCTGATTATTTGGAAAATATTTTCAATCCACATTCGTATAAATTAAATATATAATTATTAATTAGCTTTGATAATTAAATATAAATATACCCGGTTATGTTCACGTAAATTAAACGGAAATAAGCCCGACTAGTTTCGATCCCATTCGAGGTTCCTATTCAAGAGTTTGAAAGTAATGAATATTTGTAGCCTTATGTGGATTTAAATTATGTTGGGTGTATTTAATACTGTATAAGAAGGTAATTATAATTTAACTGGCTTTCAACATAGTTTTGGCTTCTATAAGATCATTCCAGTACCATGTATCGAATATTTGACCGCGAGCAATAAATAAATAAACAGCGATACAGTAGCTCAATTGGTAGAGTGACAGAACGGTTTCCCAGAGATCGCGGGTTCGAATCTATTAATTTTTCATTCTATATTTATATAAATTAAAAAAAAATCTGTCAAAGTATCAAAAGATATATAAAATGTGTTATAAGTAAAAAATATATTACGATATTTTTAAATAAATTACTGACTTGTTAGAATTTAAAAAATAATATTCATCATATATCGTAGTTCCAATTCATAAAAGGTGACAAACGTAACATTCGTAACTATCGTAGTATTTCTAAATTCTAATTCCTAAACTTTTCGAAAAGATTATATACGATAAGCTATTCCCTGCGGTAAAACCACTACCATTGTCTTTTTCTCAACATGGTTTCATAAGGAATCATTCTACAGAAACAAATATTCGTGAATTCCTTGATTTTGTTTTAGACATGGATGAAGGATTCCAAGTTAATGCTGTGTACACCGACTACTAGAAATCCTTCGACAAAATTTGGCATCAAATATTAGTAAAAAATAAAAACTAAGAGGTGTCAAGGGATATCCAGATGGAACGAAGTTCCTTTCGATTAATTCTTGAAGAAATAGGGAATATTCAAAAATTTAAAATGGCCTCAAATACTCTTTTTTCGGATACTTATTATCATCTTATTATAATAAAAAAAAAAATAATTACTAATCATTTAAGGCCATAAAATAATCTGTGAAAAGTGTAAATTAAGGGAGCGAAATTCAAACTTCCAAAACGCGCCATTATTGGTCGAAAGGAAATGTGACGTCATTTGACACTTCATTCAAATTATCGGCGTAGAAGTTCATACTGTGGTATCAGTGTTACTGAGAAAAATAAATAATTTAAACCTATATTTTCGTGCTTAACGATTTTATTAAATGATACGATTGTTTAGGTAATCATTTTCTACTTCACTTGACTCAGATAAATAACTTTGATGATAATCATCAGATATAGAAGATATAAGATGCTTTAGAAGTATTATCAGCTGAGTTTTCAGTAAACAATTTTCTTTTTAAAACATAGTTTAAAGTAAAACTATGTAAAATAGTTAGTTTTACTGGTAAAGTAAAAGTATTGTGTGTTGAATAAGAAATGATAACAATGCTACATTTTGTTTTTCAGCAGGTATATTTACATTGACACCTTTACTTCTGTACTTCGTTATAATATTAACTTGCACAGCTTAGTCACTTGGTAATTTATCTTTAATATGCGAAAAGCAAAGCTCTGCCTTGTGATCACATTTAATATTGTCTTGGCTGATTAATGTCACAGATATTTGTATGGGCAGTACTAGGACTTACTAAGTATATCTCTTCTTTGTAAAGGTCACCAATTTTTTTAAACACTACTTTTGATAGTTAACTCTGAAAAGGCTTCATTAACCGATGTCAATCTTTGCCTTTTGACTATGCACATTCTCATTCTCTCAGCTGGTGATTTTGGCACAAAAATATATGAGGAACAACTCCTTTCTACAAACTTAGATTACATTTTTATCCTCGTTGTTTCGTTACACATATTATATTCAATATTATTAGCTGTATCTTTCTTAACTTGAAATAAATCAACAACCATAAAAATGTCGTAAAACCAAAAAAAGAATACGGCTTTTATAGAAAGTTATACTGAACTTTTGTAAACTAGGTTAGGTTAATTTTAAACTCAAATTTTCTAATGTTCAATAGCTAACGCAAATTACTATAAGTTTAAACTAATTAATTAAACTTATTATATAAATAAAGTATACTTACGTTAAATTGATCTTCACAATCACTTTTAATTACCACCATGGACCAATGTTTTTGTATTTTCGCATCTCTTGGAATATAAAAAACACTTTGTCGTGTGTTTTTCTAATACTATTTTTGCACTCCGGTGCTATACAATACTTGTAAGATGGTTTTTTGTCTTCTTACATGACTCGTAAACCACTTAAAACTTGAAATATGTATGAAGTAAATAAAAAGTTCATAGTAAACATGTACTGGACGTGTCATTTGACGTCACGCAGGGCCCGCGCATTTGAACGGCTCAAATTTACTCAATGTTTTAATTTTCACTTTGAAAAAAACTAGAATCTTTTCAAGGCTATTTATATTTTTTTCTAATTACGTCAAAAAAAACATGAATATCACCTATTGTAATAAAAAAATATTAAATTATTAATATAAGCTATTATGCTAATGAATAAAATTTGATAACTATTTTTGTATGATATTTCGCCGATAATTTATAATAAAACTAAAATAAAAAATGAATGACTAAATTAAAAAGTGTTAATCAATAAGCCCATGAGTTATTGTCAACACCTAGCGGTTTCACTTTGTACTGATATATTTATATAACAGATGTGGTTATGTTTATAAGGTAAGGTTTAAATAGATGGCGTTGTTACAAAACATTACGAGTATATTTGATCACAAATTTGTATTATTATTTTCATTTAAACTGTCTTATATGCAAATTGATTATAAAAGAACAAACTCCAATATCTAATAAATAATAAAGAACTACTAAGCAATTTAATATAATACAAAAAATAATAATGATAGAAATGAAAATATCTCGTTTGCTTTTTATAAGAGAGAGAGAGATAGCAAAACTTATCATGCCAACTTTTGGTAAGAATTTTTACCGTCTAGCCCCCCCTCACAACGCGCTATAAGGAACTACGTTACAAAAATTGAGGCAATCTGAATATATGGTGATCTTTTGAGGTGGCTAATCTCATATTTACGTGATCGGTCCTAAGCAGTTGCAGTTAAGGGGCCTTACTACGTCTTATACGTCTGTCACATCTGGGCTTCCCCAGGTCTCTCACCTTGGCCCACTATTATTTAATATTTTTATCAATGATTTTGGAAGATATATAAAAAAAATATATATGTAGATTATAAAGATATTCAAAATAATGAAATCTGAAACAGACTGCATCAAATTCCAAAACGATTTAGATCGCTTAAGTCTTTATTGCAAGCGTAACCGGTTAGCACTAAATATAAATAAATGTTCGATTATCACATTTTCACGAAAAACAAAGGCACTCCCACCATGAATACCATCTACTTGACGTGAATTTGCAGGGTGTTCGAGATGAGAGACCTGGGAATCCCATTAGACAGTAAACTACTATTTAATTCTAATCTGACTAAACTGCAAGGTAAGGCTTAATAGATGTTAAATTTTATTTTGCGTCAAACAAAGGACTTTAAGAATCCTAAAATAAATACTTTGCTTTTTAATTCTCTTGTAAGATCCCATTTAGAATATGACATGATGTTTATACAGGCGAAGCTTCTTAGCAATCCATGGATTCACCGTGCGGGTGCCGGGCCCATCGCGTTGCAAGGAGAGGAGTGCAAGCAGTGCCTGGGACTTGCGACTCAGGAGTAGGTTTAAGGGGCCCCTTTATTGTGCGCAAAAACGCTCACCTTCACCCTCCACACTCCTCTCCCTACCTAACCAAATTTGGAAAGAACCTACTAATGCCACCTTTAAAATACGTTCTAGAAATGAACCCATGCTTGTTCTAGAAAGGCCAAGGTCTTTAAGTAGGCTATAGAGAGATTTTGCTGTTATACCTCTCGCTCCCACTTCTACCGCGTACAAACTAACTATAAATTTATTCCTGATCAGTTCGTTGGTCAGTTCGTAATTCTTATTGAGCTTGAATGTGTGATCCCTTGGGATGTTTGTTTCCCAAGGAACAGTAAGCTCTACAAGTATTACGCGGCTCAGATGTTTCGAATACAGGAATAAGTACGGTCTGGATGACGAAACACCAACATCCCCAGGGATTTTGTAATGCTTTTCATACGTGTCCATCATTAGAATCCAATAAGGAGCCGCGCCTAATATTGAAAAAGGCTTCGCTTTTGATTTTTGGAGGAGCCTTCTTTTACGAATTCTATGGATCGTTTGGTGGTTGTTATACCCTTCCGCGCTCTTGCTCCTGAAAGACTAACCGCTTCCCGTATAATTTCTAATACCTTGTCATGGCGACGCGAGTATTGACCTTTATCTAGAAATACCCTACACCCTACTAATAGGTGTTTCGCGGTTAATATTGCCTCCCCATAGATGTTGCAAGACTTTTCGGTGGCTTTGCCCCATCTTACTAAGTTACTTTGATCTGGGAGAGTCATTTGGAATGCATTAAGATAGAATTTTAATAATACTGGAGACCAATCATAAATTAAGGTGCGCCACTTCAAAGCTAGTGGAATACAAAAATCTCCTATGGTCACCCATTTGTTTTGAATTTCTAGGCTCATCGCGTGGAGTCGGTAATTATCGTTTTCGTCTTGTCGAATAAAAGATTTTGTTATATCTATGTCTTGAACTTTCCTACTTGATCCTAGCCCTGCTTTATTCGTTTGAGCACCTATCATCATTTTTTTATAGAATTGAAGTCTGACTAGAGCTCTGAGTCAACTTTATCTTTTGGGAGAGAAATTACAGTATCATCTTTAGATTTTCCGATGATATGTCTTTTGGTAACTCTTAGATGTTTGTAGAGCTCCTATAGTTTCTTTAATTTTAATCCAAAATTGTTTCGGTCTCTAAATAAGGTTGAAGAGTCCGCTGAGTGCGCTAACCCGAGCCATAACATCAATGTCTTTATGACGCTTGCATCTAACTTTGACAAAAGGGTTTTATTAATATCATAAACGAGGAAAGGCCAATTTAGACGTGATGTTAAAAAATTATCGTAAATCCAAGCTTTTTTGATGTTACTTATTGGTTGGTGGTCTACCTTTTTGAGATCATTTAAAAAGCTATCGACTATTACATCCAACGATGGAGTACGGCCTTGGTAATTGATTTTTTTTACCTAAAAATTTAAATGGAGCTGCTTCCGTAACCGTACTAACGCACTGACCGCCTATTATAAGACCCGGATCGTAAGAGGTATGTTTGGTATATAGAATATATTAGAAAGTATTCGGCGAAAGTTTTATAAATTTGTTAAGAAAAGATTTGAAATTGAATATGCTCACTTTGACTTCGTTACAACAAAGGCGAGAACACATAGACCATTTTTTTTAATTTAATATCATTAATGGTTATGTTGATTCTCCTTACTTATTAAGCAAAATTTCACTACCTTCTCCGAGAAACCATAAACGAAATAATATGATTGTACATGTGCCAATAGTTGGCAACAATTATGCCAAAAATAGGTTTTTAATTCGATCTTGTAATTTATATAATCATAAGTATAGCCACATTGATGACTATAGATATGATTTAAATCATTTTGTATCTCTAATAAAAGCAAATAAACAATGAATACAATATTAGCAGGTTCATTGTATAAATTATGAAAATATGTATTTTTACTCTAAGATTTTAAATGAACACAAAACTCATAGTAAAGATTAACATTAGTTAAAGATACTTACTGTATATGATCCTACTATTACCCGCTTATTATGCATGCATTAAACATATTGTGAAAATAATTGGCTTGTCTGTGTATTGTTCATAATATTTTTATTTATTATTATAAATGCTGTTTGTTTTTCTCAATAAATCAAAATAAATATATCAATCAATGTATATATTAGTTATATATATTTTGATTTATTATATTTATTATATATATATATATATATATATATATATATATATATATATATATATATATATATATATATATATATATATACATTTGACAGACTAATGTATGTGCTTGCAATATCTCTGAAATATCTTGCAAACAAAACGGTTACTTGTGTTATGACAAATATCAGCTATTCATCTCCATTCTGAACTTTGCTAGTGAACGAAACTACTAGCAATTTATATGTCTGCTGAAAAGCAACTTGAGATGAACCATTTTCAACTTTAGAAACGTTCCAAAACATTTTTAGCCAACCGATGCCAATACATCGAATAAACTCAAGAGTTGCAAACATCTTTGTTACAACGGAACACGTTGGGCTTTGTGAATCAAATCTCTTTATATAGTATATTATAGATTAGAGATTGATCTAGATTTTTATCTTAAAATTGATTTTTATAATGTGTAATTACATATTTTCATTAATCTACTGCTATATAATTGTGATTAGTTGCCTAAAATGACATCAACCAATCATTAGGTATAATAGTATACAATAGTAGTAATAGTATAGGTAATAGAAAATGTCTAGAAATTGTATTTAAGTACACTATTTATATAAAACTAATTAGAACACCGTTTTGATTATTTATAACTGTTATCGTGGTTCTATGGTGACACTGAAATGTCTTAGGTCTTTATTTTAATAACCTAAGATATCTGAATGTTATTCGCGGCATTTAGAGAATAATAAACAGTAAATAAATCATTAATTCTAATTGCTCGTTAACTTCACTAGTATTATCTGTGCTATATTCTCTTCACTAATACATTCCTTTGTTTCCAGCTGAATTAAATCATTTACATAATTTCTTGATGACTCGTGAATATCAACTCATAAAGCAAATGTTTTCATTGAAACGATAAACTATAACCACTTTATAAATATGATAACATGCCAAATTCTGTTTAGTGAATCAAAACTTCTTAAAACACAATCAAAAATCTGTAAAACCTAAATCTTAAAATATTATAATAATATTATAACCGATATCCATTTGATGTTTTTAGTTCAGCAAAATACCGAATATTTATTTATGAAGTAATATTGATATTGTAAAATTTAGATTTAAATAATATTTTTTAATTTTATTAACTAAGTTACATTTTAATCACTATCCAATACAATGCATACATCAGCGGTTTCTATTAAGTGGATTATATTCCAATATCCGACCGCCTCCAGCAAACTTAGAACTGCCATTTAAGGTTTAAGGTTAGTTAGAAGTTGCCTCAAATTGTAGTTTATTTGGTGATTTAGACATCTCTTGTTTATTGGAATTAAGATTAAAGCTACTTATCTTTTGTTATTGAGGGTATTGTTGGATTATTGACCATTGTATACGTAAGTGTAGTTTTGTTGTAGTTAAATGTGTTACTTCAAGTCGACTTACAATAGGTAAATATAAACTCCGCGGCCTGGGGGAACCACGCCACGGACGCTAGGGACGCTATCTAGATCTGGTGACTCCTCTCCGGTCTGTCCTTCCTTAACAGAGGGACCGAACGGACCTGCGTGCGGCAGCAAGGGAGTTCAGTGGTGGCAAGGTCCAGGACTGGGCCTTTTCCGATCCCCCCAGCGAGGAGGCCGACGTCGAGGGGTTGGCTGGCCGCATGTGCGAAAATTATCCCGTGGCGTCCCACTAAGGCGATGAGGTCTACCGTTGGTTTTTTAGTGGGAAGTCTTAAAAATGGCAGCGTCTTCTATGCTGCCGGGTAGTCCCACATACCCCCTCGGCCATCACCTTCCTGGTCGATGGGACTATAAAATATATACTCAGATAAACTCAGACATACCGCCTTCTTACCAAATAAAACGACTATAAAATATACGCTGCATAGAGACGAACTGATGGGACTTAAGATTTTTTTTATTTTTATTAAGTAGTTTAAAATTTAGACCCAAGATATCAAGGTTTTAAAATGACATAGGAAGAAAAAACTTTTTATTCCAAGTTTTTTAAAGATTGAACTAAATTAGGCTCAAAGGTAAGGCATATGTATGTAAATTACATAATATTAGCAGGATACAAGAATTTGTCAGTTTTGCATCTGCTTTGTTGATCAATAAATAATAAAAATACTTTTTAAATTGAAAGCGTTTAAGCTTCGAAATTTATTTAAACTATTACGTTCTGTTAATAATGGAAGGCATTTTCAAGTAACACAGCTCTATGTTGTTTGTATCAGCAGATAATTTTTAGAAAATTTACATTTTGCAAAGAATCTTGCGATTTTAAAAAGTAAAGAAAGTGAATACTTACTTTGCTTAGCTTAGCAATTAACTTAGGTTAGCTTGCCATCAGTTTTTTTTAAACCACAACATTTTTTTAAATTTTGATTGCAAATAAATTATAGATCATTATATTCTGTCTTTGTATTTTTTATTAAAAAATAACATACAGATTACATCCAGATTCCAAATTATTAAATCTGTAGATCAGCCAAAACATTATTTGAAAATTAACTTCATATTTGGACAAAAATAAATGTGATATATAATAATATTTTTAATTACACATTCATAATATGTAGAATGTAACAAACAAACGTGTCCCTTTCATTTTATATCTCATATAGTAATATTACACTTTTGCTGGAATGTTGTTTTTATTATGGGTTCAGTTCTGAGAACCCATATTATATCTGTTGAAAGACAGCAATTTTTTACATGAGCTTTCATTTCTGGAAGCGACAATTTTTTTAATGAAACTTATTGTTTGTTTTTCATTTCCTTGTGAACACAATATTATTATAATAAAACATTCAAAGTATTTCTTATTTTTTTTAATGAGGCAGCCTTTCGTTAACGTGGATGTGTTGAAGTATGTCACAGAGACATGTCGAGAACATTTTTATGATATAAAATTTTATATTAAGTAATTATTTAGTTTAAACTTTAATAAGTTTAAATATTTACTTTTTTTTGTACTTTATTTGTGAGATGCTGAAAGTAAGGCTTTTCCGCCCAGTTTAATTAAGACTAAACGTTTTCAAAAGCAAAGGTAAAATCATTAATCAAAAAGTTTAATAAGTTATGAATACAAGAGCACGATATTTTTAAATGAAGCCAAGATATTGGTGAGGAAGTGGCAGCTGCACGTTCCATGAGATAAGTGAGATTATTCAGTATCTTTGCATAATATAAGCGTTGAACTAAGGCAGAATAATCTTCAGGAAACTACGTCACTAGAAGTTTTAGTTCGTATTATTTATTATTAAAATAATATAATTTAATTTATAAGAAAAATAATCAATGGGTAACAATTTGTTCAACTACGAAATCACACGCTGTAATACCATACCTTTAAGAAACCGTCTACATAATAATAAGGAGTAAAAACTTCAAACGCATTGAGAAAAACAAACGTCCGGGGCAGATCTTTTAAAAGATCCTCATAATTCTGAAACGGAGGAATTAAAAAGTGTATTTTCATACCTTTCATGTCACTTACCAGAGGTATCCTATCGTAATTACAATCTGTCGTTTTGAAAGATAGCAAGATAAACTGTACCATCCATGTCCATACTGTGACATCCTTAAATTCAAGTCCTGTCTGTTCTTATTAAGTCGAGTCATTTAATCTATAGAACTCAAGCTCAATCTATCAAGCTTTGAAAATTCAAGATGTTGTTATATTTTGTAGTTACATTATATAAAATCAAACATTTAATATTATCTTAGATTATGTACTAGTAAATAATCGCCTCGTCTCATTGGTAGAGTGATTACCGGAAATGCCTAGCGTAACTTTTTTTCTCGTTCTTAACATCCTTAACACAAGCAAATAATTTGATAATATGATATTCAATTTTTGTAATTTGTCCGTCGATATCATTATTTTGTGATATATTCTCTACCTATATGGACCAAAGATAAGAATATTATTTACTTTTAATAATAAGTTTTGGATAATATTAGAAAGTATTTAATTCAGTACACCTTCATTGGTAGATGTAACAAAAGGTTGAAATGTTAAAACCTGGCGAATAATACAAAAGATATATATCTCTATCACAGGTCGTAGAGATTTAGTCTGTTTATTTTTAACATATATATTAATGTGTCTAAAATAATGATTCTGTAGTTTGATAAAACACGAGCATTTAAGTTTGAGCTGGTTTTTTTTCTCATTATTAAAACAGATTAAGAATGTCTTCTCTAAATATGATTTTATTTGTAAACAGCTGTCTTACAATGTATGAGTTAATTTAAATTTGATAATATTACGGTATTTATATAATATTGTATTTTGTGCAGTTGCAGATGAAAACTTTCATGCAAAGCGCAATCTGTTCGTGTCATTTCCCAGGCTTGTCGCATTGCGTTGTGTGCAGTTGGTGTTTGCTTATTACTATAAATTAAATGGTACATATTTTACACAAATAGATTCTATATACTGATGTTATTTTACTTTTTTAACATTTTGCTTGTTATTGATTTTGGTAATAAATTAAACGGGATGAGACAGTAGTAACAACAAAGGTTTTAAGTAAAGAAAGCAGCTTCAGCAACACATTGCTACCTGCATTATCATTTAATTTTACAGAAAATACAAAAGAAAAATCGAATAATTTGGATTATTTCTATCCATAGAATTAAGGTGTGAGCTGTCGAGGAGAGGTAAAGTAGTAAAGGCTTTTGTTTCCAAATAATACTACGTAATTAAACTTATAATTTTATGCCTAATAAAATAAACAATACATTTTAAACATTACTATGGTTTATATATATATATATATATATTTCGGAGCTAGAGGCATATTAGTGACTTGCTCGTTCTTGATGGAGTATTCTGGTACACGATCCGAGGCGTAGGTCTCAAGCAATTAAACCACACATACACAATATGACAATTCTTGTATTAAATGGTATTAAATGTAGGTAATCAATTATCACAAATTACTTAGTAGGTATACAATTATCAGAGTTGCGTGAACTACCGATCCCGTTTGGGGTCCGAACTGTAAGGCTCTCACTAATCGATTCCTCCTCGACTCAATGCTCTCCAATATTTAAAATGTCTCCGGTGCCCCTCCAAACGATTCCGATCACGTGACTCGTTACGTCACGATGTTCACACCCCACTTTTACAATGATATCAATTGAGTTACTAATTATCGTTAAATTATCGTGATCTACGACATATATATATATATATATATATTATCTCTGCTTGATTTGTCATACTATTATAGTTTATACAGTTATATACAATAAATTTTGCTAAATAAATGTATGTTTAATACTTCAATAGATTCTCAATAAATTTTTTTGAGACACCATAATCTTTTGATACAGTCCTTACTCGTACTTTACTTACTAACCTAATAGTATTTTATAGATGCTAGGGCAGTTTCCTATAACCTGTTGGAAAATAATTAATTCGAAAGATGACAGAGTGTAAGCATAAAGTACACTTTAAGCTCAGAAACTTATGTTTATTCTGGAGTACCACAAGTAAGTAGCTTAGAACCTACTTTCTTTAGCATATAAATATTTTTTATTTGTGTTTACTAAAACTTCCTGAGTGTTTATTATTATTTATACTTAAGACATGTCTTCTGTATCCACTCTAGTCGTGATTGAGAAGAAACCAAAAGTACTTATGAAGGTAGGTTTACCAAAGTTCGTCAATGGCTGTATAAAAGTTTATATACATTTAGTTTTTAACAACTATAAAGATTCAATATTTCAAGATCATGTTGCATCCTCATTTCTGCTTGTCATTTAAACCATACTCTGAATTAATAATAATTCAATAAATAAATAATGAAATTAATAGCAATCCATAAATTTATATAACGAAATATATGAAAATTGTATTATATGTATTAGGAAGAGTCTTTTGAACCAAATATAAAAAATACGTAAAATGAGTATCTCATATATCTATCTTGGAATCGAATTTTATTAGTATTTGAAGTGTATTAGATCTTATAAAATATAACACAAGTGGCTAAAACGTAAGATGTAGGGTAACTCTTCTTATAGTGACGTCACAATTCCAATTAACCTTTTTACTAGAAATATAAACCCATTCGACAAGTTCATTAATATTTATTTCGTACTTTAAATGTTCAATTCGAATGTCTATTTTCTAAAGTTTTTATGAAAACATTTTACACTCACATCACACAAACGTTTAAATTGTTATTTATTTTCATTGAAATAACGAATACACGGTAAAGTTTGATGTGTTGCTATAAGTTGTAGAACGCTACGCTAATACTGTTTAATAAATAGTTTGTATTCGACAACAGCAGCCAGCAGTTTTGACAGCAATGATTCAGAAATATACAGAGTTTGAAATGAATCATGAACTCTTCTTAAGGCTTACACTTTTATGTTTGTATGTGTTTCATAAATGTTATATTACCTTTTTTTTAACGTCAGGAATCCTCATGGATACACACCTCCATCCAAGGGATGATGAAGGTGGTTATATGAGACTCCTACTCACCAAACCTGACGGTTGCCGCCGCCGTCATAATGCTTCGCACTATGACTTCGCACACGGGATCGCTTTTGCACTCACCGCGATGCCCCGACGTGATCCACGAAGAGGACACCCCGCAACGAGGAGCACCCGTCCCTTTTTCGCAGGCTTGAAAGATTTTGGAGGGATCCCCTTCCCCCCACCCAAGCCTGCTGCCTCTGAAGGGAGCCGAGACCCCCTTCTTGCTGGACTCAGTCTCAGTCTCAGTTATCTCCCCGAGGGGAGACCACCGGTCAGGTCCCCTGGAAGAGGACACTCCCATAAGACGCAGACAGCCTCACTGCAACACACTCAAGTCGAACGTGAGTCCGCTCACGTAGTGGTCCCAACATCGAACCCGACAGGCCCTTACCGCCGGCCACGGTGATCAGACGAGACCAGCAAGAAAAAGGCATAAGTCGGGAACCCACCACGCTCAGACTAACCATCACCAAGCGCAACCGTGGCGTCACACTCGGCAACGATTAATCCAGGCAACGTCTCGAACCGACTCCCCACCAAGCTCCCTCTCTAGAGTGCTTAGTGGAAAGAGGTCCAGACCCTAACCGCCGCAGACCGTCTCTCTCAGCAAGAAAACGACCGCCGCGGACCCCCCATACAGCCACGGAACCACTCCACAGTCCACTCTGCTATCAGAGAAGTACCAGGAGCGATTCCGCAGCCGACTTTCTAACGCGATCCACGATGGAAAGAGGCCCAAGCCCCCCACAGGGCAGGCCACCCCGAAAGGCTACCCGCCCTGGTCAGCCATGGACCGGGCACGAACCCCCATGACCGACCCTCACCGCGCCGGGTATTAGCATACGGGAGAACCCGAAGGTTCTCAGTAACTGTTATTGCCCAGGGAGCACCACGAGGAGGTTCCCAGCGTTGGGGGTGTCTAAACTTGTCCCCTGGTACCATTTATATCGTGAACAAATTTTTAGTTATAGAGAATGATTGAAATAACAAATGTCACTTGTCAAGTTGCCTCCATTTGACATTTGGGAATCGAAAACAACAGTGTTTTTCTAGTTAAATTAAAATTTAATACTAATATAATAATAAAATTAATTTATATTATATGTGAAATATTATTTTAAAATTTTGTTTTTGTGCTAATATTATAGGAAAGCCAACCCCTTTTGTTTACATTTAAATTCTTAAATTCAAGTTAACCTAAAACGTAACCCGCTACCTACTATACTTATTTGTTAAAAACTACACAAACAATCATTATCATATCATTAGGTGACGATATTCCTTAGATAATATATATTAATATTAATATTTATTATATATTTATAAGTTATATTAATATTGATATTAATATAACTTATTCAGATTTTCCTATCTCATTTTTACTTTCAAATTGTCAACAAGACAGAAACAGCGGTCATCTAATAAAATAATTTAAAGCTTATATTTTATACCTAAATGGAATTTTAAAATGAAAGGAAGCTTTTTCAGGCACTCAACAAATGACGTCTTTAGTAAAGTACTCACATTGAAGAGGCCAACCTATAAAAGTAGTTTCTAAGAAATTTAATTTAATTTACGAGAAACGTTAAATTTTACCGGTCCTAAAAATCTTTGAACAAAAATTATGAAAAAGGATAATATAAATTCAGAGACACTTGGTGGTTTAAGCATAATTATTATAAGGATAAATCTATAGGAGGTACTCATACCATCCTACTGTATTATTAATTCTATTACATGTATTTATTGAATTGCAAACTGTATTGAGAGTTGCATTTTTTGGTCATATTATTTGATAAAACAAATACATATTGCTTTCGGGTTCATAATATTCACACTTTGATGCCTAGAAATCGTCAAGTGAGTTGAATCTGGATTAAACGAGGCAACTATAAATCAGCCAATCAAGTAGCGTTCACTCTACAACGTCTGTCAAAAATATTCCTCTTTAGCTATTAATAGATATTAATAGTTTTAGTTGTAGTCTAAAACTTTGTGTCTGTAAAAGTCCCTGTAAAAGTCTGTGTTTTCCTGTGAAACTGATAAAACTTTCAGGAGCAAAATGTAAGTAAAGTAATTAAGTAGAATAGAACGAGCGTATAAAATAACTAAGATTTGTTGACAGTATGTCTAGACAGAATATTTTTATATCAATATGTAAATATAAGGATAATAATAGTAAGAAACAAAATTGTTGGAATGAAGAATTTCATATAACAAGTTTCATATAATTCAATTAATTTCATATAACAAGTTTCTTGCAATTAATCACAGGAAATCAAAGAAGGCCTAAATGTATTTAAAAGTTTCATTTGTTTTTGTTTCAGATCTTTTATTATTTCAATATTTCTATGTACAAAATTTTAAATATAACTTAACTAAAATATTCATTGGTTTTATCTTTTACAGATACATTTATCATTGATCGATATAAGCTTTAATAGAAATATTAGGTACATGAAACAGCCACGAAAGCTTTAGCTTTAAAATTAGCAAAAAACATTTCATTAACAAGAGATATTAGTATTTGATCGAAAATCGTCCTTCTCTTTTTAGTTATTGCTTGCTGATCTAAAATTTGTTATCTGCTGTGCAATTTACAATATATTAGACAAAGTGAATTTATACAAATTTCGATTGTGGCATCTTAGGAAGGATATCTATGCTGAAAATATAGAAAGATTGGTTAGAATTTACGAAACAAGTCCTTTAGACGTAAGTTACATCAGTGCCGAAAAAGAAACGATTCCATTAAAATTTAATGGTTTTCTTTTAATAATATCTATTATTTCGATTGTGGTATATTTTTTATTCAATTAAAATTTTAATTAAAATTATAAAATGTTTAAGGTAACTTGCACATAACATATTAGGTACTTTTATTATCTTACTTCTGGTGCTATAATTATTTTTTTTTGCCTTGAGTGATTTGCTAAGACAATACACTAATTTCAACGGGAATACATAATAAATGTAAAATTTATTGTAAAAGCAAAAAAACTTAATAAAATAAAACTAAGAGGTGTCAAGGAACACCCGGATGGAACGAGGTACCTTTCGATTAATTATTGAAGGAATAGGGAATATGCATAAAATTTAAAATGGTCTCCAAAACTTTTTTTTCGGATACTTATTATCATCTTATTATAATAAAAACATTTTTTTTTATTTACTAATCATTTAAGGCCATAAAATAATTTGTGAAAAGTGTAAATTAAGGGAGCGAAAATCAAACTTCCAAAACGCGCCACCATGGTCGAAAGGAAATGTGACGTCATTTGACACGGTGTTCTTGCCACAAAAATATATGAGGAACAACTCCTTTCTTCAAACTTAGATTACATTTTTCTCCTTGTTGTTTCGTTATACATATTATATTCAATATTATTAGCTGTAACTTCCTTAACCTGAAATAAATCGACAACCATAAAAACCAAAAAAAAGAATACGACTTTTATAGAAAGTTATACTGAACTTTTGTAAGCTAGGTTAGGTTAATTTTAAACTCAAATTTTCTAATGTTTAATAGCTAATGCAACTTACTATAAATTTAAACTATTAAATTAAACTTATTATAAATAAAGTATACTTACGTTAAATTGATCTTCACAATAATAACACAATTTAAGACATATATTATTTCTTTTAATTACCATACACCATTGTTTTTGTATTTTCGCATCTCTTGGAATATAAAAAACACTTTGTCGGGTGTTTTTCTAATATTATTTTTGCACTCCGGTGCTATACAATACTTGTAAGATGGTTTTTATCTTCTTCCATGACTTGTAAAGCACTTAAAACTTAAAATATGTATGAAGTAAATAAAAACTTCATAGTAAACATTGACTGGACGTCTTATTTGAGTTTTGACGTCACGCAGGGCGCGCGCAAAATGGCGGCGTTTGAACGGCTTAAATTTACTACAAGTTTTAATTTTCACTTTGAAAAAAACTAGAATCTTTTCAAGCCTATTTATATTTTTTTCTACGATATAGAGAGGTAAATGATTAATGTACGTATAAAAAAACATGAATATTACATATTGTAATAAAAAAATATTAAATTATTAATATAAGCTAATATGCTAATGATTAATATTTGTAAACTATTTTTGTATGATATTTCGCCGATAATTTATAATAAATGTAAATAAAATGAATAACTAAATTAAAAAGTGTTAAACCCATGAGTTACTGTCCCGCCACCTAACAGTTTCACTTTGTACAGATATGTTCATATAACAGATGTAGTTATGTTTCTCTAAGGTATAAATAGATGGCGTTGTTACAAAACATTACGAGTATATTTGATCATAAATTTTAATATTATTTTCATTTAAACTGTCTTATTTGCAAATTGATTCGAAAAGAACAAAATCCAATATCAAATAAATAATAAAGAACTACTAAACAATTTAATATACTACAAAATATAATAATGATAGAAATGGAAATATCTGGCTTGCTTTCTATAAGATAGAGAGCAAAACATGTCGTGCCAACTTTTGGTAAGAATTTTTACCGTCTAGTCCCCTTTCACAACGCTATAAGGAACTACGTTCCAAAAACTTGGTACGGTCAAATTGCTCATAACATTTTGAGAAAAAAAAGAACAACAATCAGAAGCGGTGAATACTTCCTTCTTAACTTTAATAAAAGTATAATGTAAATAACCTTATTAATTACACCACCTTAGTAGTTGAATTTTATTACATTTAGGTGCATTTTTTTCTTGTGAAAAGCAAAATACTAATGTGAATTATATTTTGGTATAACTACCATCCATCATCATATTAACTCACTTCGTAAATGAAAATGCTGAAGCACGTGTCTTTTATTCTTAACGCTAGTCTAATATAAAATGTAATTCCATTTACTTAAAAATAATTGATGTTTTTAAAAACTCTTACTTCTTATAAATAGCTTAAATACTAGAAAAAGATTCCTTGTATTTCTGTTGATGAAATACAAGGAATCTTTTATCAAAATATCAGTTCTTTAGGTTTAGGACTTGACGTTGTTGAGCCATGGAACACTTTCATTTTTATATTAAAATCTTTACAAACTACTAACTTACCTAGTCGATACAAATTTTATTAATTTAAGTTACTTATTATGTATTTTGTATATGTTCGAGTATCGCACATGAATTATGAAAGTACTTTGCTATTCAAATGCTTCCTTAAATTGATTATCTTCAGAACTTACTCGTATTTTTAGTCAAATATTCATTTTAATAAGATGTCGTAGTTTTCTTATCTTATTCAAAACACACAACCATGTTAATTTAAACGTCGTATTGCTATGTTTAGAATGCTTCCCATTCAATTTTGCTCCCAAAAAGATAAACAAATTTCATAAGATATATGTTAAAAGAGTGAGGAAAGAATAGCAGTTAATTGTCACTTTAATAAAATATTAATCTGCTCATTTTAAAATAAAAGCATGGAGACCCTTGACACTTTTCATTTCCGTAAATAAAAGGTGTCATTTCACCTTTTACGGAAGTCACATAATGTACATATTGTTAAGTCAATAGTCTGGCAAATAATCCAAGAGATTTCCAGACGTCAAAATATTATACAAGTATTATAATATATTTTGAACAGTTGCAGATGAAAGCTTACATGTAAAGTGAAGTCTGTTCGTGTCATTTCCCGGCTTGTAGCATTACGTTGTGTCAGTCGGTGTTTGCGTATTAATATAAATTATATTATGGTATTTTACTTTTATTCTTTCGATAATGTAATAGTATTTTTTTTATATTTTGGCTTTATAGTGAGTGAGCAGGGTTAGAGAATATTAAATTATAAACATCTACTCGTAAAAATAAAACTGAAACTCTCACATAAGTTCATCTTTTCTCTAAATTATTTAAGATGTTAAAAACTTATGCAGTTAACAGTTAAAGAAATTACTGAGAGATTAAGTTCAAAATGTTGTATTTATTATTCAAGGGTCTGTTTTTGTTTGTTTTCTTGTGGACAGTTCATTATGTTTTTAATTTTCTTTAATATATATTTATTACATACGGGAAAAAGTATGAAAAAATTTTGAATAATTTAAATTTAAGGAATATTTACGATATTTAACAAATCAATAATGTAATTGCTGGCTTTTTTTAGTTTTATTCAGAATAAACATAATAAGTGAAATTTTATGATAAAATAAATATAGGATCAAGTCTTACTTAAATAAGAAAAAGTATTGGAATTATTTTGAAGTTGTGCAGATTACCTTGCAGATTTTTATTTTTTATAAATATTTTATATATACATGAAAAACAAAACACATGTTGAAATTGGCAGTGGTGCAAAATGGTCATTCAAATTAATGTATATATATTTTTCAAGGTTCTATTCTAGGGTCCGTTTTTTATTGTTTTTTTTTATAAAATCACGTGCACATTAAACGAATGTTTATTTTATAATTTGTTTTCATTTAAATAATGTAATAATGGTAAAGTTGGATGTTTTTGCTAAAAAGTTATACGACGTTTTATATGTACTTATAGATACTGTACAATTTGTATTCAACTAATACTGTCTTCGTATTTAACATAGCAGAATTTTCGCAACTAAGATGTAAATGTGCAGAGTATGTAATGTATCCTAAACTTCTTAAGAGCTATGCTTTCTTGATATATCTGTCAGAGATAAATTAACATTATTTAGTGAAATTATGCAAGACTGGTTTTGAACTCATTCGAAATTCTTATTCTATAAGAAACTACGGTCTAATTTCTTTTTAATTTACATGAACATGGCCTAGTACATATATATTTAAAAAGTATAATTATTTGCTAAAATGATATTTCATTAGTAGACGATAGCACTTTATTCATTTCATGTTTTTTTATTCCTAACTCAGATTTTCCTCACTTATTATAATATAAAAGTTGTTAAGAGAACAGCGACAACTCAGATACATCTTATATTATCTAAAATATAAACAATTTTTATTCTGTAGTCATATGTAAACATCATAATTACCTTAAAAGGCAATTATTGGTTTCTTGTGTCTGAATGAATTTATAAAATTATCAATATAATACAAGTTAATCCATAAAGTTCTTTACACGGAGTTGAGGCCGTTGAGGAGCGGAGGTGCTTTTGAAAGAATTAATAAAAAAACATGGTTGTATTATACTTTTTAAAGCTACATAAATTAATAAGTGTTGTATTTATTTTATTTTCTATCTATTTAAGAACTGAGGTTTTCTGAAAGAACTGAAATTTTAAAATGAAAGGAAGCGTTACCAGTCACTTAACAAATAGTCTCTCATCAGAAAAGTACTCGACTCACATTGAAGAGATGGACCTATAGAACTAGCTTATAAGAACTTTAATATATTTTATTAATTAAGTTCAATTTCATGTTTCTCAAGAATTCCTTTTAAAGTAATTGTGGTAAAGGAAAATAATAATTCAGAGAAATGAGTTGATGTTAACATAAGTTATTAAAAACCTAAATTTTTTGAAGGAACACCCTGTATGTCAGATTTGTTAATCGAATACGGTTACTAACATTATATACACATTTTTAATGTATTTTATACTAACATATATTAAACTCTCAATTCCCTTTGTCATATTTAATGGGAAATATATTATTATCTAAATTGTCTTTGTCATATTTCATTTGTATAACATAAAACAATCGACAAAGGCTTTCTCGGAACACAAGGGTAACTAATAATTCGGCGATAATTAACTGGAATACTAATATAGATATTATATATTATTAAAATAAAATAATTTTAACTCTTTAACTCGTGTTTATTAAAATAGCACAAATGTAATTTACAAAATGTAGTTTACAAATTTCAACAGTATCATTTTGTTATTACTTGTCGAATTTATATTAGACTGAATTTACTTCGCATTTATATTGTTTGACAGGTCAGCTTCTGAAAAATGGGTTCATTTTTTTCACATTTCATTACTTAGCATTCGTCATAGTTAAAATTCTTCGTTGAAGCGGATTAAGCAAAACGCCAATAAATCAGCCGATGAAATAGAGTTCCTTTTATTAAGGCCAGCCTAAAAATATATAACTATATTTTTAGTTTAATTATTAAATTTTAAATTGTTATTCGCCCGTATTATTACAAACACTTTAATAAATTTGATATAAACGAATACTACACAAAATCCTTCCAGTATCTATTGCGTTATTGTCGAAAAACCAACGGGCTGATATGAGGGCACGTATGTGTCATGTACTAAACAGATTGCAATGACTGAAAAAATAGTTCTATTGAAATAAATTAAATTAAGTTTCAATAAATTTTACTTGTATAAAACGAATTATTCTTAATTAACCTTTATATTGCAGACTTATTTTTAATGGAAAAATAGTAATTATTAAGTATACCCAAGAGAAAAATACAACTCTGTAACTATGCGAATAAAATTATATACATTTCGTAATATTCCTTAAAAGACAGATGAATCTCCTATCAACATTACAAATAATGAGGTAAAAATAATAAGGAACAAAGTTGATACAAAGATGAATTCCATATAATAAGTTATTTGCAACTATTGACAGCCAATCAGGATTTATATTTTTAACTAACGAATATTGGAATACGATCTTATATGATTATAGAATATGTTGCATAGAAATGCATAGTTAGATAACTATATCAATCAAATCCGTCACGCGTTTGGCCACTACATTGCCACAGACAGACACACAGATACACAGATACAGAGGTCAAACTTATAACACCTCTCTTTTTGAGTTGGGGATTAAAAACAATTTATATAATATCGGTTTGTAACAAATAACCAAAGGTTATTATGTATGGTTCCTTTATTCTATTTATAATAATTCTATGGATTTATAACGTGGTTTATGATACCTTATAATCCCCCAGAACACTTTCATCATCCGAGTGGCTGCCTGCGTTAAGGCTAATATCAGATATTCATCTCCATTTCGTACTTTGTCAGGAACGAAATCATTTGCAATTTGTATCCCTGCTGAAAAGCAATTCTAAATTGGAAATATCTCTAACACTTTGAGTTCTCCGATGCTAATGTTTCGATTGAAACTAGTGTTTCAAATACCTTTGTCACAAGGATATGCATTTTATTAAATTAATGTGAGTCACTTTAATGTAAGATAATATCATAGACTTTACAGATTGTATAGAAACTTGTATGTTATATAAATCTGTAGACTTATTATTTATTTGATAAAATTTTAATATCCATTTCATTTAAAAATTTTACTTTTTTCAAATCTTTATAAATTAACTAACATATAACTTCAGAAGCAATCTTTTAGTCAAAAACTATAATGTTATGGTCAAGTCAATTCCAGTTTAATAATTTTATTAGATACTTTAATTCCGGCTGTCAAAATAATTGAATTATTTTAGCAAAGCCATTGCTGTTCCCTTTGAATGTTGTAATTTTAGTTACGGAATAAAATTATTTCACTTCCTTTGCCCGAAAATTACTTTGTTAAAGTAAATCTTTTAGTTGATGATGAACACAATCTGTTCTGATCTTTATACCTTTTAATTAGCTTCATTGAGCTTTTGGCACGATTTTGTCGATTTTACTATTTTTACAATGTCTTTAAGTTGGAAAAAACATAAATTACTAGATGTTAAAGACTTGGATAAAGACTCCACATAACTAAGACTAAGAATCATTTTAGCATTTATTGTAATATGATATTTTATGAGTAGATATTGAGAGTTCAACGTTTAGAAATTGTGACCATTAAGGTTGGTATACACCAATCTTAGGTTTTCTCAATCGTATAACGGGTGTTACTCCCACATATCCCGTACGATTGATGATAAACTAGTTGACGTTAAACAATATTATAAGCTTTTTGATAATAATCAAGATAATAGTCGTGCCGCAAAGCGACATAGTCGTGTTCCGGCACGTTGCTCGATGAAGCCGTTTATGGGAAATGGGTCTGAACAGCTGCGGTACGTTGGCGAACCGGTTGACGTCGAGTTGGTGTTTGTTTTGTCGGGTGTCTAGTCGAGGAGGGTAGCGGGATCCGAAGCGACGGCTTTCCGCTGGCCGTCCGCAGATAGTTGGGGGCCCAATTAGTGGGTTAGCCACCCACGAAAGGCTGCCCCGCCAGCTGCGAAAAATCCCAGGGTGGCTCCATCGTGCTGGTCGCCAGTCGAGGAGGGCCGATGGCGATCCCTGAGGGGGTTCGGGCGTCCCCGCAGTTTCCAGGCTAGCCTCCCAGCGACAAGACATCACCAATTTCGAAGTCGGGTTTGATACGTACCGCCTCGTTCAACTGCCATTTCCTATCCCTATTCACTTTTATTTATTTTATATTATGAAAAAGGTAAAAAAAAGAAACAAGTTGACACAGCGGTTGCACTCCTCCTCATACAAAGTGCACCTCACTAATATATGGGGTTTGCACTCAAATCTTTTAGCTGTCCACCACCACCTGGAGACAGAGCAGCCGCACTTGCTCTTTTTGACGGAGACGCAGATACAATGTCCTTTGAGCGCTACATACTTGGATTATCCCGGTTACTCGTTGGAGCACAACTTTCGCTCACGGGCCGGAGTCAGTATGTACGCGCGGAACGACCTCTGTATTCAGCGTCTCCGTCACCTTGAAGACCCCACTTTTTCTTCCCTATGGGTTTTAGTGAACACAGGAAACGAAAAAATCCTGTATTCCTGTGTCTACCGTTCGCACAGCGGTGACCAGGAGACAACTCGTTTATTTGAGTATCTTAGTGAGGCTGCAGATATGGCTCTGTATCAGTACCCTTCGGCGCAGCTCGTCTTTCTGGGGGACTTTAATGCCTGTCATCTGGACTGGCTGTTCCCGTACCAGAAGACCGACCATGCTGGAAGAGAAGCGCGAAAATTTGAGTTGTCCTTGGACCTCTTTCAGCTGGTGAAGCAAGCGACAAGGGTACCAGATGTGGTAGGCCATACAGCCAATTGCCTGGACCTTCTGCTGACAACTGATCCGGACAGGTATCGTGTAGAAGTCACCTCCCCCTTGGGAACCTCCGATCACTGTCTGGTGAAATCTGTGTTTACATGATGATACAAATGGTGATGATACAAATGGTGTTAGGCGAGTATGGAAATACAAGTCAGCAGATTGGGATGAGATGCGACACTTTTTTGCGTCTTATCCTTGGCGGCAGGTCTGCTTCTCTTCTTTGGATCCGTCGAGTTGCGCGGATGCTATAACCGATGTGGTGCATCAGGCAATGGAGTATTTTATTCCTTTTGCTGAAGTACCCATCGGTGGCAAAGCTCGCCCATGGTTTAATGCCGAATGTGGTCATGCTCAAGACTGAAAACATTCGGCATACCTCATTTGGGCTGATGCTCGAACCCGCAAAACTCCGGATGTAAGTTCGAAGAAGAGAGTCTTTAACCAAGCTGCCAAGTCCTTCAAAAAGGCATTGCGGAAGGCTCGTCTCGATCGAATCGCTAAGAATGGCGAAAAGCTCTCTGTCAGACCAACTGGCAGTCGAGCTTTCTGGTCTCTTGCGAAAGCGATCGAGTCGAATTTCTGCCAACCCTCACCGCCTGAAGCCGGATGGATCCCTGGCCCAAACAGCAACAGAGAAAGCGAATGTATTTGCTTCTCTGTTTTCTGATAATTCGCATCTAGACACTGGCAATGATTCTCCAGCACATCTTCCTCTCTGCGGTATTTCGATGCCTAAAATCCGCATTACTAACAAAGAGGTATGGAGAACATTGTGTCGTTTAGATGTGAATAAAGCCAGTGGTCCTGATGGTATACCAGCCATTCTGCTCAAGACATGCGCAGCTGAGTTGTCTCCTGTACTGACACGTCTGTATCGCCTCTCTTTCATGACTGGAATAGTGCCGAAATCCTGGAAGCTTGCTAATGTGCAACCCGTGCCCAAAAAAGGCAGCCGTGCCGACCCTGTCAATTACAGACCGATTTCAATCACCTCCATACTCTGCAAGATTATGCAGCGTGTATTGAACTCGCGCCTACTAGCATACCTAGAAGGTAACGATCTCCTCAGTGACCGACAGTACGGGTTTCGCCGTAATAGGTCTACTGGGGACCTCCTAGTGTATGCTACTCACATTTTAGGCGAGGCCATCGAGAAGAACGGAGAAGCGGTCGCCGTCTCTCTGGACGTCTCGAGGGCATTTGACAGGGTCTGGCATGCGAGCCTTATATGCAAGCTTTCAGCGTACGGTATATCTCCTGGTCTGATCGGCTGGGTAACGGACTTTCTGAGCCACAGATCTCTCCGAGTAGTTGTCGACGGGTGTTCCTCGGAACCCCGACAATAAATGCCGGAGTGCCTCAGGGGTCCGTTCTTTCTGCAACTCTGTTTCTGCTGCACATTAATGATCTGTTGAAGCCCGGTATCTATGGGTATGCAGACGACAGCACAGTTGTAGAAAGATATCTACCGAGTACTCGGGCTAGTCGAGGTCAAGTACAGTCTGCAAGAGAAGCCATGGTGCAACGTTTGAATGACAAACTTCAGGCAGTCTCCGCATGGAGCAATGCCAATCTTGTCAAGTTCAACGCCACCAAAACGCAGACGTGTCTATTCACCGCCAAAAGGAGCCCTTTCACCTTGGCTCCTACTTTCCAGAATGTATCCTTGGAATACAGTGACCGGCTTCAGTTGTTAGGCTTAGAGATTTCCTCGAACCTCAACTTTGGTCGGTTCATTGAGTCCAAAGCAAAAGCAGCAGCAGCAAAGCTTGCCGTTCTTGCGAAGGTTCGGCAGTACTTTACACCGGGACAGCTTCTTGTTTTATACAAAGCACAGATCCGGTCGTGTGTAGAGTACTGTGGACACATATTTGCTGGTGCCGCAAAAGTCTCATCTTGCGGTTCTGGACTCAATTGAGAGGCGAGCAAAGAGGCTTATAGGCGATACCGAATTGGTCGAAGCCGACCTCCAAAGCCTTGAACACAGGCGTAAAATTGCTAGCCTCTCAGTATTCTATAGGATACATTTTGGTGAGTGTGCGCAGGAATTACACGAGTTAATTCCCCCGTCCCCCTTCCATCACCGGACGTCCCGACGCACGGCAGGTATCCATCCTTTTGTTGTGGACATTCCACCTGTCCGAACGAAGCGCTTTGCTTCCTCATTTTTAGTGCGTACAGCGAAGGACTGGAACAATTTGCCTGCGTCGGTGTTTCCGGCCAAATATAATGTGGGTGTCTTCAAGAGAAGAGTGAATAGGTTGCTAGGGCAATGCGACTTACCATCTAAGACTACATTCCACTTACCATCAGGTGGAATGTAGTCAAGCATTGCCCTAGATCATATAAAAAAAAAATAAAAAAAAATTGAGTGAAGCTCATGTAGTTGGCTTCAATCTCAATGATCTCCCTGATGCTTCTTCTCCTGTACTTCTGAATCGATTATAATGTTTATTTTATTAGATAGCAGCGTTGTCATCGATGTAACAAAAAGAAACAGTGATGGGTCATGTACTTTAGAAATAATCACCGAAAAACAATTTTTCGTAAAATGTACGACTAAAATCATTGTCACTCTCATCGAACAGTCAAAATAAATTTTGACCCTATAATTATATGTTAGAAACGAAAAAAATATCTTCACAATAAAGTATTTGATCTAATTGAACTCTTATCAGATTCGTTCTAGTTGAACTGAATACTACAAATAGAAATAGCATTAGTGTATTCTGTAATCGATATTCGTGTTAGTGTTCGTTGATTATTTGTTTCATAATACAATAATACTTGAAACGATGACGCCTGGATCACTACGGATGTGATTGCGGTTCATTTCGTGTTTATCGATTTTAAACACAGTGTAATGAGCTTATAAACGTATGTTAATAATTAGTTATGAAATTTAATATATTCATTTTTGTTTGAAAGTATCTATAAGCATGTTTAGTTATGTTAAACTTATTTTGTATTTAATAAATGTAGAAGGGAAATTAAATTATTTGGGAAGGGAATAGAAACCGAGGCCTTTGGTAAACCTTCTGTAGCTCTATTAATTGAATTCTTATTATTTATTTATTCAAATATTTAGTTTTATTTATTATTACTTCTGTTTTTTTTTAGTAGGTATGACATTTTTTTATGGAATTGGTTAACAAACGAGACCGCAAAACTACAATATCTTTTGTACAAGTTCTTCTAAGTTTTCTGTTTCTCAATGTTCAGTTTTGTGTACATTCTGAACTAAGAATTAAGTTATTGACAATTAAGGAATTGACTTTCTGATAGACATGGGGATCTCGTCCTTAAATCAACATGATTACTGCAGGACATAATCATGATTTATTTGAATACATTCTACAGTACATATCTACTATTAGTGGAAATCAAAGAAAACGTGATGTTCAAACATTACCTGAGAAGTCTAGTTCAAAAGAACGAAAGATTTTCGGAAGTCAAAATTCCTTACTTAAGTAATTTTGATAATCATTCCTTGACTGTTAAATAAAACATTGACAACTATTCTTTTATCCTGGAGATTACTTTGTTATTTGCCGAAGTGCATTTAATGTAGCAGATAATTAACAAAAAACTTACAAACAGTCAAATTTAAAGTAAAAAATTTAAAGTTAAAACTTATTTGAACGATTTTAAAATTTGGTAGAAAAACTGTTCGTTATTACGGTTATTTAAATAATTTCATAATGTTTCATCCTGCTCAAAATAATACGAAAAAAAAAATAAGAAATAAAATATTAAACGGTGATACATTCTCCATAACTATACACTATTGGAGTAAAATACTACTAAATTGATATCAATACGCATATAGTAAATAACTACATATTATAACTCCATGAAACGCATGAAATACAAAATTTTAATTTCCATAATATATTGGAATTAACTTCATACATTGTAAGAAATTATTAAAGAAAATAAATAAGGAGAATTCTAGAAGATCAAGAGGAGGTATTTTCAACACGTAAAAGACCAAACTTAAGTTATCATATTTTATCATCGTATAGAGTTTTTATTTAAGACATCAATATACATATGTGTATATATGTGATTATATTATTACACATATGTGTGTATAAATAAGACATATTATTATACATATATGAGTATAAATTAGACATTCATATACATATATGTGTATAAATAAGACATATTATTACACATATGTAAGTATAAATCTCCACAAGCTGTGACGGAGAGATAAATCTCCTGGATTATTCGGCGGGTTTATGCTTTAACATTATCTACTTTTTTTGGCGCATGAAGGTATTAGATATTAAATACGGTAATAATATTAATTTAATGTAGTTTAAATATACAACATAATAATTGTTACCCCGTTTTGATCCATAGCTACAGTAAAATGATAAAATATCGATTTGTAATTTGAAATATCATTTTAAACAAGCTACTTTAAATGATATACTTCAACTTACCACTACATATTCATATAATACATGTGTTAAATATTACCTGCTACATTTTATTTGTACATTTCCGATAGAATAGTTGTTAAACTTGTGTTTTCATACCGTCCTGAGGTTTATATCTAACACAACATGTTGAAGTAGTACAACCAAATTAATCATTAGATTTGTTGTTTGAAATCAAATTTACCGAAATTTTATGCAATTAAACTATTTCATTAACAATCGTAATTATATTATAACTATCGTATGAAATATATATGTAGTTAGGTAGTTTTTAAACGAACAAACCGCCCCGTTGGTCGAGTGGTTATAGTCCAGTCATTTGGTAGTTTTACCGGGAAAGTTTTCCGGGAGTTTTGAAAATTGGTTATTTTATAGATTTCGGTATGCTCTTTTCGAATTCCAATTTTGCCACCTCGTATCTCCGCCGCTCGCGCCACCATTTTGGAACGCAACTTCTCAAAAAATACGTTGATGATATTTTCATTACCGTCGCTGCCAATAAGGCTAAATTGTCCTAAATAAAACAATTTTCTGTATGAGAAGCCATCTCTCTAAGAACACAAACAATACTGTACGACGTACATACATATAAACATATACTGATGACTCCGCCTAAACTTAAACTTAAATACTTCTCGTAACTTCTACCGACAGATGTTTCGTTGAAAGTCGAGAATATGGAGGTTATACAATGTCTATAGTCTCTATAGTCGAAAGAAAGTGACCCAACACAGAACCCACACTGCTTCTTCAATACCGGTGGCCATAGTAGAATATTTTAGAAAAAATATACCAAAAACACGTGGTGGTGTAGATGAAGATACTTTGTGACGCTCGTACGCCAAAAACTATTGATATTATGAAAACAAATATAAATACATAAATTGTAGGACATTTATTTTACTTTAATTTTGTACATAAATATTTTAAAAAAATATTATTAATTATTTTTTCAAAGAATGCATTGGAAAGGAGATATTTCGAAAAAACTGGAAAAAACTGGCGCGAGCGGCGGAGATACGAGGTGGCAAAATTGAAATTCGAAAAGAGCATACCGAAATCTATAAAATAACCAATTTTCAAAACTCCCGGAAAACTTTCCAGGTAACCCCCTTTTTTTCGACCAAATGACTGGACTATTAGCGCAGACGCCTACTTGTCACGGCGCAATGGGGGATCGGGTTCGATTCCCGGCAGAGGCAGGGATTTATGTGATGAGCAGATGTCTGTGTTTCTGGGTTTGGTCGTTTATTAAATATATTCTCAGTATTTATATGTGTATTTCTATGTATTTATATCGTTGTCTAACACCCTTAACACAAGCAAATAATTTGCTTACTTAGGGATTAGATCAATGTGTGTAATTTGTCCTGATATTATAAAAAAAAAATAGCATTTGTCTACTCTAAATAATAATTGTACACTTTGTACTCGTTGTCTGTTAGCTTTATTTTACAAATGGACTTCTAAGTTCTATTGTTGGCTAGATGATAGCAGTTCACCAACTTGTTAACGACAATAATATATATATTGACAATATTTTTCACCGATAAGACCTATTATTTACCCAAAGATCTATTCTTTACCTAAAGAATAGGTCTTTTCATATATAAGTGACGTCTCTAAAAGTTTTTATTTTCAATTAACAGTATTTAAGATTGTATTTTCAAAAAGTAAAGTAACCTATTTAAATTTCTGCAAACTTAACTACATTTGTGGAAATTGTAATGGATGTTCGGTTATTTTTATATATAAACTTAAACCTGAACAAATATCTTAAAATAAAGTATATTTAATTACGTAGCTATAAATTTTATAAGTGAAATATAAAGATGGACAAATACTTTTTTAAATATAAGTACTTTTTTTTTTATTTAACTTTTATCCACGGACATGTCGGACGTGCACTTTTGACACTTAGTGTGTATTTGACAGATTATACATTATGATTATAAATTTGAGATAACATGCTCAAAAAGGAGTCAGTTAGCAATATATATATTAAAAAAAAATGTGAGTCTTTTGCACAGTTATTGTTTTAAATGTAAGTACTTCTGACTCTTCTGAAAGATTCAAGGACTGCTTAACTACAGATAAACTTTTTATTCAATTTCTTGCAACGGTTTTTAAAACTTTTTCAATTATTACGTTTACATAGTAATAAATAATATTTAAAGTAAATACAACTAAAATAAATATAATATAAATGTAACTTTTTTTAACATTAAATAATCTTAAATCATTTTCATTGTCTTTTTCGCTATAAATAATAATAAATAGACTGTTTTATCCAAACTAACACAAATGAATAAATTCCAAGTAACACAAATTACTTGTATTTAAAGAAAACTTTCTTCAAGCACTTTATTTTATTTAATAAAGATATTATTTTAAATAACAATGCTAAAAAGATTTATATTTTACTGCCTTGTCTGTTATGTTAGTATAAAATAAATAAAATAATAAAAAGTAACGCTTATAATTTTAGGCTTCATTATACAAATCCACGGGTGCTCTTAGAGTAATGATTTTTTTTTCTATTTTATACAAGTTAAGGTAAAAACGTTAATATTTACTAAATATATATTTCTAATTTACTATATTTCAATTTGTATCTTTTGATGTTCTAAGATTCATTGATTTATTTTTAATATATATTTATTTTAAAAACATGAAATACTTAAAAAAAATAAGTAAGTTTCATAAAAAAACGGTTTCTACCTTAATAAAACCAGAATAGTGTTTTACCTAAGAAAAAAAAATTTACTGAGTCCGAAACTTTTTTAGCTAATGAAAAATTAATAATATTTGAACTCCAAAATAAAAAACAAATATATAGTTAAACAGAGTACTTATCGATTGTATTTTAATTATTTTTATTATGACGTTGCCATTCAAAAAAGTCTTTACTAGAAATCAACATCGGTACAAAATAATCATTCAAATTAATTTCTACCTTAAATGCTTCAGTCGAAGGTCTTTTATCAAATGATTTCTAAATTCTAAATCCATTTCACGCTCTCAACTCACAAACATTTAAATTGTTATTTGTTTTCATTGAAATAATGAAAACACGGTTAAGTTAGATGTGTTGCTAAAAGTTGTAGAAGGCTACGTAGATAATGTTTATAATCGACAGAAGCAGCCTTTCTATGGAACATAGCAAGTTTTGCTAATTAATTTATAAATTATTATATATATTTTATTTACTTTAAGTTTGTTTACATGATATTATAAACGCTACTTAATACAATTCTTCATTAATTCAATTCTTATTTGTTGAATAGTGTATAATTCATTATCAAAAGATTTTTTATTAATATAATATGTAGGTATATTTATAAATAATTGTAATATGTACCTATGGAATGCAAGTTTAGTGCATTGCATATACAGGGTGATTTGTAATTAATTGGCCACCTCTTGCAGGCAGCCTCTCTACATCAATCCCAGCAATATTTGTTCTACGACTTTTTACAAATTTTGATAACCAATACAAAAAAAACCGAAACAATTTTTTTGCTACCACTTTTACTTATTACTCTGTAATTTGTAAGAAGTACTTATAAGGTCACCGCCCGGGTGCCATACCTATGCTCAGAGTTACTGCCAATTCAGAGGCAACAAATAAATAAATTTTGTATAGCAAAACTTAAATTTTAAAAACAATTAATTTTAAAAAGTTGTAGAACAATTGTGGTTGGGATTGATGTGGAGACGCTGCCCTCAAGAGGTGGCCAATTAATTATAAATATCCCTGTATATTATTTTTCTAAAGACTTCTATTTTGCATCCAAAATGTAATTTATGTTAGTTACTAAATAATTTCTACTACTAATAATTTAAAATATATTGATCGCATTAATGAGCAGAAACAGAACAATAACCAGGATACTATATTAATCTTAAGGAATAAAATCAGTAACCGAATTAAAACATCTATGAATGTTTTTATCTATATGACATTATAAACAAGACCAAAAACACCTGAAATTAATAATTATATTAACCATTATTATTAACATCTCTTACAGTTCAAGTTTTGGTCACATTATAAGAACTGTATGTATGTACTTGAACGTCTTTACATGGAGAGGAGGTGGTTGAGAAACGAAAGAGCTTTTTTATATTTAAAATTATACCTATAAGAACACTTCCTAATATGACTTAGAAGTAGCATAATTCAACGAATGTTTTGCTATTTATTTTCCATCTTCTTAAGTACTAAGTTTTCGTAAAGCAATCATTTTATACCTTAATGAGGTTTTAAAATGAAATGAAGCATTTCCAGTCACTTACCAAATAGTCTTCAGTGAAGTACTCGACTCACATTGAAGAGATGGACCTATAGAACTAGTTTATAAGAACTTTAATGTTTATTAAAGAAAAAAAATCCACGGTTCATAAATATCTTTTAATATTGTTTATGGTAAAGGAAATGAAAATACTAAATCTTGAAGAGGAAGACATCACACTCCAAGTTCAGTTTTTGTTAACCAAACATTATTTCTAACGTAAATGGATATTTGTATATTTAACATGTATAGAGAGATAGCTTATGGAATAGTCAAAAGCAGAGTATGTCTTTTATATTAGACCAACTCTACTTTAACTTTATTTATATATCTATTTGAGATCCAATTACTCTATCCAGTCAGAGAATTCAATGACCACAATTGAAAGGAGAATTACAATGGATTCCAAGATTTGAACCAGCTATTTGAAAAGATTATTATTGTTCAAGTCTCAAGACATTACATTACATTAAAATAGCAAATGGGCTTCTTTAAGGAATTGTGTTTTTTTATATCGTAACTTGTTTTTTAATTTATAAATAACGTGATAATTGTTTAATTTTGCTAAACAACAACCTGTGACTTTTTGGGATCGATTCATTCCTTAAATTTATACTTTATTTATTTATTTAATACTTTATTGCACACAAAACATACAATTTTTTATAAATATTATTGCTTTCAACTTTCAATTTTAGAGAAATCCTCCACAGGCATCTTCAAAATAAATAATAACATTTGAAGTATATTAAATATTTAATTTAAAGTAATAGATATTAAATACCGAAGTCTTACGAAAATAATCAAAACAACAAATTGTATCAAAGTTTTAGTACTGCTTCTGTTTTGAATCTTTATTAACTTCGTATTTCAAATTAGATTATAATAGACGTTCCCCTTAAAATTTAATGGTTTTCTACCAATAACATTATTTATTCAGAGACTAATTAAATTTTGAAATAAAATGTTTAATAATACTGATGCATTTGCCTTGTTTTGTATTTTTATTTTTTTCTTATAAATATTCCAATTATCTCTTACTGCCTACTTTTTCATTTTATTTTTGTATTTATTGTAGATAAAAATAAATTTGCTCTTAATCTTAAAAGAGTTGGCTTTTACTTATTATTTTTATCTTAAGCTTTTCAAACATATTAGAAAATATATCCTAATAGTTGTCACATATTCCCCAATCACAACATATTATATTAAAGTTTCTAACTTAAACGAACCATCGTTAACAATTGTCATTGGCTGTCTTTGACGACATCCACCAATCAGAAATGTTAAGGGATATGACAGTAAATTAGTATATTTATATTAAAGTAGTGTATAGGTAAAAAAGTAATTATATAGAACTAATTGGAGCATCGTTTTGACTTGTCATTGTGGTGTTACTTAAGTGAAGACCTAAGACATCTCAATGTCACTCGCGGCTTTCAGTGAATAATAAACAGCTGTTAAAGAGTTAATTCTGAACGCTTGTAAACTTGACGAGTATTATCTGTGCTAGATTCTCTTCCTCAATGCATTCTTTGTTTTCAACCCAAGTAAAGCGTTTACATAATTACTTGAGGACTTGTGAATATATCTTATAAAGACATGCTTTGATAGAAGTAAACAACTTATACCTACTACTTTATAAATATGATATCAAAAAATCCTTGCAATAAATATATCCAAATAATTTATTTCAATATGTAGGCTTTAATATTTTTCACGGAAAGGTTTTATAAAACAAAATTGAATACTCCAAGATGGACAGAATCAATATAAATCTTCCATAAATATTTTATATGATACATTAATATTTTCTTAGTAAACAAAATAATAAAGAATTTTCATACAAAGCGTTGAACGCGACTGTACAAACTAATGTTGATAACACAAGTCTGAATAGGTATATCTCTTCAGTAAATAAATATACCGTAGCTCAATATTAATGGTTATTGCTTACCTTATCTTATTAAAGATATGATTATTACATAAATAAAAATACAATAAAATATGATTTTTAAAATATCTCTTTTTAAAATGACTAACACTTTTTATCACAACCTTTTATACTTTGTTCTCATTCAATTTATTACTAATTTATAATGAATGTCACTGTCAAAATAAAAAAGTAACATCGATGTTTCATAAAAAATCTTAGTTTTGTGTTTGTGTTCTGGAACTATTACCTACACCTGTGATTATATTTAAGTGAGGAAGTAAGTCAAGTGCGCAACTGACCTAGAAATGACCCGACCTGACTAGATGGTTTAGAAAAAGTAAAGTATTTTTTGTTTGTTTTATTAACCAATATCTGTAAGTAAATGTATTGTATGAACCTCAAAAGTTAATACCTTTTTGATGATTTCATACACTTATATATAATCTTAAAATATTTTCTTCAATACATTATAATAATTATAAACTTCAGTCTGGCCATAAATACTGTTACAATTAAAAATAAAAAAATATTACATTTGAATTTAGTTTTAATTTTTAATTCAGTGTGGATACATTCAAGAGTAGAGTGAATAGGTTGCTGGGGTAATGCGCCTTACCACCTAAGACTACATTCCGCTTACCATCAGGTGGAATGTAGTCAAGCATTGCCCTAGATAATATAAAAAAAAAAAAACAAAAAAAATTTTCATAGTGTCTTCTCATTTTGGCGCCAAAACATTGGCGCCAGTACAATACAATACATGACGAAAGCAAAAGATTTTATCTCGCAAAATGAATATAGCACCTAGAACCATGTCGCGTGTTTTTAGAGATGTTAGGACTTGCAACCTGAAAAAGACGCACTGGTTATTTCTTAACTGATAAATTAAAAGTGAAAGGGTGTCAAAATCGAATCAACTACTGAAGCGGTACGCAAAGGGAGGTCACAGAAATATTTTGTTTACGGATGAGAAAAAATTTACAATTGAGCAACATTTTAACAAACAAAATGACCTTATTTATGCTCAAAGTTCTAAGGAAGCTTCTTAATTAGTCTACAGTGTGCAACGTGGGCATTATCCGACTTCAGTGATGGTTTGGTGGGGTGTTAGCTATGAAGCTATGTAGGAGTGAAAAGGTATCAAAACATCGGCACAAGTGTATCAAGGTACCATTATTGAAAAGGTAGTTAAGCATTAACACACCATGTTCAATAACCAAGTATGGTCCTTCCAGCAAGACTCTGCGCCGGGTCATAAAGTTCGGTTCAGGCAGTCTTCATCAGAGCTGAAGACTAGCCGTCGTCTAGTTCCGATCTTAATCCGCTGGATTATGATTTATGGTCAGTTTTAGAGAGTACAGCATGCTGTAAACGTCATGATAATTTGGAGTCCCTAAAACAATCTATACGATTGGCAGTAATATGGATAACGTTTAAAGGACTGTATTGCAGCCAATGGACACCACTTCGAATAAGCATTTTATATTTTTTATTGTTTTATGTTTGTGTATTAAACTAACACACTGTAAAAGTAATAAATGTTATATGCAATTAAAAAAATATTTTTTTCTTTGTTACAATATTTATGGCTAGACTAGGTACTTATATACATTTGATTTCTCGAAAAGTTATTTAGTTAATATTTTTTTTTGCTGTAATGTCAATGTAAAAATTATGATTGATGAAGGGTCAGTCAATAGTATTATTTTATTAGGATATTAATATATAGATAACCAATATATCGTAGACCGAATATAGCTTTCTCTATCTACGAGCAACCACAACTTTCTTTTCTTTCAGACACCAACACAGTCACGTCGCACCAAATACAGTTTGTAAACGTCTAAGGCTCATTTCCTTCAAGCTACTATTTTGTATGCGATTCAAAGATAGTTTTTTTAACTCAGCGCTACTTTGTATGTATTTGAAAATTGACTATTATGTTATAAAGACCTTTCCATAGGGTAAAGATTACTTTTATAAATATCTTTACATGTAATTGTTTTAATTACTAGACAATTCAGTGTCAATTGGCATTCCAGCCTATGGTGGTAAATTTTTTTAATGTTATTTGAAGGTCTAGCATCACTTACCCTATATACCGAAATTTAAGTTAAAGTAATTTCTTGCATTTATCTCTTAGTTTGAGGATACATCAAAATATTTTTACCCTAAATATGTTCGTTTTGTATAAAAACTTAACACACTAATATCCAATCTCGTCTTAAAGAACAAGAGAGGCAGCATCACCAGAATGAGAGGGCGCGTTCAGACGTCTGCAGAATAGAAAAGAGGTTTCTCTAAAAAATATGCTTGACTACTTGGAACCTTGATTGTTTTTCTGAATAAATTACTTTGACTAGAAAAACATTAACTAATCATATCGTGATTATTACAACTTGTTAACAGGAATTCAAGAAAAAAGTGCTTTCATAAACATGATAATGAAGATGCATATTGATGACAAAGTCAATGAAGAAAATGAAAATAGCTTTAAAATCAGTACGTAAATGGATACAGATCTTTATTAATAAACTATATTACTTCTTACTCATCATATTATTTCTTCAGTAAGTATATCAATGTCAATGTAAAGTATATTAAAATTAAATAGTAGAACAGTCTCGTCACGTGTGTAAAGTCTGATATCGCTAGTAATTAATAAAATTGTGTGAAACAGATTTTGTGCATCCCAGAAAACATTAATTAAATTATGTGTACAGTTTTAATTTTCTTATCTTGAAAAGCACAAAAAATACACTATTACCTCAAATTTCGAAGGCATCATACAACAGAAAGGTATAATTATTTGATTTTTATTATTTTTGTAACAAATGCTGTAATGGTGTATACAATGATGTAGTTTCTGAAATATGATTAAATATTGTACAATTTACATTTTTAATTTAAATTATATTTAAATTTTTTATTAAACAAATTTACATTTAAATTACTATCCAATCTAAAAGATACGCCTGTCTCAACTATTGTGATATAATAATATAGGTATACATATCTATTAATAGATATCCCCACAATAGTTATCTATTATACACATATCTATTTTCTATCTCCTCGAGCGCACTTAGAACTGTCATAAATGCTATTGGGTTAGTTATAAATGGCCTCGAGATACAGTTTATTTGGTAATTTTAGTATCTCAAGTACCTATATTTGGAATTAGGATTGAAGTTACTTATCTCTTGTTATTGGAGGTGTTGCTATGTTATTGACCATTGTATGTTTAAGTGTAGTTTTGTTATAGTTGAACGAGTATCAGATCAACTATTCTTAGTTATTATATAAATATATACTCAGTAATGACTGCAGAATGGTCGATAAAGTAATTGGAAAGTGACAAGAACCTAACTCACAGATTGTTGTTACAAATCCATTAACGTGGTTATGAAATTCATTTTAAATGATATAGTAAGCAGCTGTTCTATCCCGACTCATACAAGATTAAGGTACTTTAAAGTATCAATATTAATTATTTTTATTATTTAATAAATTTATTCCTAAAATGATAACAGAAATGATCTCTAGTTTTTGTTTCTTGTAATGTTTAACTTGTACATACAACAATAAAAATAATATACAAACCATTTTCTTGGAATGGAAGGAACGGTTTCCCTTAGGTCACAGGTTGTAGTCCTGTCTGTGTTATTGTGTTTATTTAGAATACAACTAAGATGGCTAAACATGTTTGTAGACAATTTCAAATATTAAACAAATACCCAGAAACGATCCGTCTATACCCGCCCTTCCCGTTAGCAAGACATATATGGAACCGCCCGTACCATACACGGTAGGAGCGGATATATGTCTTGCTGACCGGGTACACCCGGTTATGACGTAACAGTGCCCAGCGACACCATCGTCCTGCTGGCGCTACATAGGGACGAACAGATGGGGTCTTAATATTTCTAACTTTTGAGTCAAGGCTACAAGTTTTTAAAATGACATTATAATATTTCATATTTTCAGTTTAGTTTCCTGTCCTTCAATTTATCCATAAACATTCTTCTCTCCAGTGTAGTAAAACTTCTTTTTTTTTTTTTCAAGATAAGAAATACCATATTAAGCTCAAACTAAAAGCATATGTGTGTAAGGTACAAGCATTAGACATAACATAAACGGTATCCAATTACAACTTGCACAATGTTATTAATGGTCTCAATAATTATAGAAGCTATTATATTGTAATACAGTTCATTTTTGTTGGTATCCTAAAATCATTGTTTTAATCAAATTCGAGACTTTGTAAAGCAAATAGGAATCTTTAGATTGCCAGCAGTATTATTTCGTTATCACTCTACAAATAAGTTTTGAATGTATATTGTTAATCAACTAATAGTTTTAGTAAATTATATTGTTATCCTTTATGTACAAGGGAAAGTCTCCTTGTACATAATATATGTATGTATGTATTTTTAAGTAACAATAACAAACACAAACTACATCCAGACTTCAAACTTAAATCTATGGATCAGACAATAAGTTATATGAAAGAGTTAGGAATTTAGATTGACTTGATGTTGGAACGAAAAAAAAAATAATTGTTTTATTGTTTTAATTAATTATTGAAAATAAGAAGAATTTGATATTCAAACCTGTCACTTTTGTACCCCATTATATAAATATTCTTCCATTAATGGCAATAACGTAAAATATTTTTTATAAATATATTGTATGTTTATTATTTTTATATCAACACTATATTATTACAATAAAACATTCAAAGTATTTGTTCCATATTTTTTATGAGGCACGCTTTCGTTAGCGTCGATGCGTGTAAGTATGTCACAGGGTCACATGTCGAGAACAGTTTTTGAGGGTTAATTGGAGATTTTTTTAAACCTCATTTTGTACATTATGCAAATAATAAGTACCTCTCAATACCTTATATATACTTACATAAACTCGGTTTAACGAAAACTTATTAACTTAATATTTTTTAATTTGCTGACATGTCAATGTAAATTATTTGATTGGTGGATGGAATGATATTCCGGTCCCTCAATAGTACTTTTTTTTAACGAGGTTAAAATATAGACAATCAAAATATCGTAGATCCAATATATCTTTCTTTATTTGCGGGCAATTCCAACTCTTAACAGAGTTGATAACTTTTTTCTTTCTTTTTTTTATTTTTTATTTTTTTTTTTATATGATCTAGGGCAATGCTTGACTACATTCCACCTGATGGTAAGTGGAAGGTAGTCTTAGGTGGTAAGGCGCATTACCCTAGCAACCTATTCACTCTTCGCTTGAAGACACCCACATTGTATTCGGTCGGAAATACCGACGCAGGCAAGCTGTTCCAATCCTTTGCTGTACGCAGTAAAAATGAGGAAGCAAAGCGCTTCGTTCGGACAGGTGGAATGTCCACAACAAAAGGATGAAAACCTGCCGTGCGTCGGGACGTCCGGTGATGGAAGGGGGACGGGGGAATTAAATTGTGTAATTCCAGTGCACACTCACCAAAATGTATCCTATAGAATACTGAGAGGCTAGCAATTCTACGCCTGTGCTCAAGGCTTTGGAGGTCGGCTCCGACCAATTCGGGATCGCCTATAAGCCTCTTTGCTCGCCTCTCAATTGAGTCCAGAACCGCCAGATGAGACTTTGCGGCACCAGCAAATATGTGACCACAGTACTCTACACACGACCGGATCTGTGCTTTGTATAAAACAAGAAGCTGTCCCGGTGTAAAGTACTGCCGAACCTTCGCCAGGACGGCAAGCTTTGCTGCTGCTGCTCTTGCTCTGGACTCAATGAACCGACCAAAGTTGAGGTTCGAGGAAATCTCTAAGCCTAACAACTGAAGCTGGTCACTGTATTCCAAGGATACATTCCGGAAAGTAGGAGCCAAGGTGAAAGGGCTCCTTTTGGCGGTGAATAGACACGTCTGCGTTTTAGTGGCGTTGAACTTGACAAGATTGGCATTGCTCCATGCGGAGACTGCCTGAAGTTTGTCATTCAAACGTTGCACCATGGCTTCTCTTTCAGACTGTACTTGATCTCGACTAGCCCGAGTACTCGGCAGATATCTTTCTACAACTGTGCTGTCGTCTGCATACCCATAGATACCGGGCTTCAACAGATCATTAATGTGCAGCAGAAACAGAGTTGCAGAAAGAACGGACCCCTGAGGCACTCCGGCATTTATTGTCAAGGGTTCCGAGGAACACCCGTCGACAACTACTCGGAGAGATCTGTGGCTCAGAAAGTCCGTTACCCAGCCGATCAGACCAGGAGATATACCATACGCTGAAAGCTTGCTTATAAGGCTCGCATGCCAGACCCTGTCAAATGCCCTCGAGACGTCCAGAGAGACGGCGACCGCTTCTCCGTTCTTCTCGATGGCCTCGCCTAAAATGTGAGTAGCATACACTAGGAGGTCCCCAGTAGACCTATTACGGCGAAACCCGTACTGTCGGTCACTGAGGAGATCGTTACCTTCTAGGTATGCTAGTAGGCGCGAGTTCAATACACGCTCCATAATCTTACAGAGTATGGAGGTGATTGAAATCGGTCTGTAATTAACAGGGTCGGCACGGCTGCCTTTTTTGGGCACGGGTTGCACATTAGCAAGCTTCCAGGATTTCGGCACTATTCCAGTCAAGAAAGAGAGGCGATACAGACGTGTCAGTATAGGAGACAACTCAGCTGCGCATGTCTTGAGCAGAATGGCTGGTATAACCATCAGGACCACTGGCTTTATTCACATCTAAACGACACAATATTCTCCATACCTCTTTGTTAGTGATGCGGATTTCAGGCATTGAAATACCGCAGTGAGGAAGATGTGCTGGAGAAGCATTGCCAGTGTCTAGATGCGAATTCTCAGCAAACAGAGAAGCAAATACATTTGCTTTCTCTGTTGCAGTGTGGGCCAGGGATCCATCAGGCTTCAGCAGAGCAGGCAGTGAGGGTTGGCAGAAGTTCGACTTGATCGCTTTGGCAAGAGACCAGAAAGCTCGACTGCCAGTTGGTCTGACAGAGAGCTTTTCGCCATTCTTAACGATCCGATCAAGACGAGCCTTCCGCAATGCCTTCTTGTAGGACTTGGCAGCTTGGTTAAAGGCTCTCTTCTTCAAACTTACATCCGGAGTTTTGCGGGTTCGAGCATCAGCCCAAATGAGATATGCCGAATGTTTTCGGTCTTGAGCATGACCACATTCGGCATTAAACCATGGGCGAGCTTTGCCACCGATGGGTACGTCAGCAAAAGGAATAAAATACTCCATTGCCTGATGCACCACATCGGTTATAGCATCTGCGCAACTCGACGGATCCAAAGAAGAGAAGCAGACCTGCCGCCAAGGATAAGACGCAAAAAAGTGTCGCATCTCATCCCAATCTGCTGACTTGTATTTCCATACTCGCCTAACACCATGAGGTTCGAAAGCTGGTGGGGAATATGTAAACACAGATTTCACCAGACAGTGATGGGAGGTTCCCAAGGGGGAGGTGACTTCTACACGATACCTGTCCGGATCAGTTGTCAGCAGAAGGTCCAGGCAATTGGCTGTATGGCCTACCACATCTGGTACTCTTGTCGCTTGCTTCACCAGCTGAAAGAGGTCCAAGGACATACTGACTCCGGCCCGTGAGCGAAAGTTGTGCTCCAACGAGTAACCGGGATAATCCAAGTATGTAGCGCTCAAAGGACATTTTATCTGCGTCTCCGTCAAAAAGAGCAAGTGCGGCTGCTCTGTCTCCAGGTGGTGGTGGACAGCTAAAAGATTTGAGTGCAAACCCCTTATATTAGTCAGGTGCACTTTGTATGAGGAGGAGTGCAACCGCTGTGTCAACTTGTTTCTTTTTTTTACCTTTTTCATAAAATAAAATAAATAAAAGTGAATAGGGATGGGAAATGGCAGTTGAACGAGGCGGTACGCATCAAACCCGACTTCGAAATTGGTGATGTCTTGTCGCTGGGAGGCTAGCCTGGAGACTGCGGGGACGCCCGAACCCCCCCAGGGATCGCCATCGGGCCTCCTCGCCTGGTCGCCAACCAGCACGATGGAGCCACCCTGGGATTTTTCGCAGCTGGCGGGGCAGCCTTTCGTGGGTGGCTAACCCACTAATTGGGCCCTCAACTATCTGCGGGCGGCCAGCGGAAAGCCGTCGCTTCGGATCCCGCTACCCTCCTCGACTAGACACCCGACAAAACAAACACCAACTCGACGTCAACCGGTTCGCCAACGTACCGCAGCTGCTCAAACCCATTTCCCATAAACGGCTTCATCGAGCAACGTGCCGGAACACGACTATGTCGCTTTGCGGCACGACTTTGCCCAATGGGTGGTAACTTTGCCGGCGACCCGATGTTATGGTCTACCACCAAACTGTCCTTTCAGAAACCAACACAGTCACGTCGCACCAAATACTGTTTGTAAACTTTAGTATAAGTTGTAAGGATCCTTTCCGACAAGATAAAATTCTGTATGTGATTCAAAGATAGTTTTTTAACTCAAGGTATACTTTTTGTGTATATGCAACATGTCAATTATCGGTTTATTTTTCATTCTATATTTATATAAATTTAATTAACCTTAACATGGCTATACATGTATATAGATATTTTCAAACATGTCAATTATGTTGTACACATATTTCCATAGCTTATTGACTACTTTTCTAAATATATGTATATTTTATATATAGAGGTTTCAATGTAGTAGGCGTTCCAGCCGATGGTAAGTGATACTCTTACTTTCCCTTATTCATGACCGATACATGAATAAAGGGAAGTAAGGGTATTTGTGTTTTAGCCTCTTTTACTAAACATATTTGTAATATCTACTTCATGCCAATCTTCTGTACGAAGACGGTACTAACCCGGTCGAGTCAGCCATACTAGCTACAATCAAATGACTAAGGCTAGGCTTCACCTATATATATTATACATTTAAAAAGCCTTAAATGACTCCTTTGCCATTTAACGGTAGACTTGCGAAAGTTAGCGTGTAACTTCATATATCAGATAAAGGCATGTTGTGGGTTTTTACAATTATCCTCTGAGCAACTTCCGTGATTTTTGACAAATTATCCGAAAATACATGAAGGTGCATTGAGATAACATTCAGCATCCGCAAAGCTTGCGACATGAGACAATGCATGTACTTGACTACTTGCAAACTTGAGTATTTTTCTGGAAAGGTACCTTAAATAAAAAAAAAATAATAATCCTATCGTGTCTGTTATAACATATTTACTCGAAGTTAGGAGAAACGTGTTTTCTTAGACATGATGATGTTCTTGCAGATTAACGACCGAGTCAATGAAGACGAAGAAAATTATTTTAAGATCAGTTCGTATGACTACAACTCACTAATAATTAAACTTTATTACCTCGTACTCATCATACTATGTACTTCATTAACAACTTTGCTATATTAAAATTAAATAGTAGTACTGTTTAGCCATGTGTGTAAAGTCTGATATCGATAATAATTACATGCTACAATTGTGCGGTACCGACTGTATGAATACCTACTAGAAAATATGAATTATTGATATTTAGTTATTTATTTCTTTTCCATTTTGAATCCACACCAGAGGAATCCACATGAAGTACACAAGTGACCTCTGAACACAAGTGACCCAGCTACTTACCTTACAACCTTGAAATGTGGGAGGTCTAATTCAACAGATATATACCTTTTTATTATTATTCGAACAAATGCCAAAATGGCCTATATAAGGGTATTATTTCTGAAATATGCTAATATTTTACAAATTACATTTTTATTTATATAATATTTCTTCTTTTTATTTAACTAACTTATATTTAAATCGCTATCCTATACAAAACATACATCCGTCTATGTCTATTGCGTGGAACATATTTATTTCTAATCACCGCAAGCATTTTTAGAACTGTAATTAATCCTATTGAGTTAGTTAGAAATTGCCTCAAGCTAAAATTTATTTGGTGATTAAAACATCTCTAGTGTATCGCAAATAAGATTGAGGTTACTTATATTTTGTTATTGACCGTTGTATGTTTTGTGTAGTTTTATTATAATTCAATGTATCAGGTCCAATTATAATACGTAAATATATACTCAGAAATCGTCGTAAATCCATCAATTGTCAGAGAAACGAGTAAATTTCTCACAGGTTGTGGGTCTGTCTGTCTATGTTGATGAACTGTTCATTCTATATTTATTTAAAATTGCAGTAGAACTATTTTCTACTTTATACTTTAGCACATGAAGAATCATGATTTTTAATATTTTATCCTGTTTTTGGCTTCTCTAAATCCTTAAAGAAAAAAAATTTATGCAATATAATATTTCAATGTTTTTTTTTCTTTTGACGTTGGATATTTTTATTAAAAATATTTTATTATATTTGTTGTATTTTTTTTCTAAGTTAGTTATTGTTGTTAAAAATAAGAAAATGTATGTAAGATAAATAAAATAAAGTCAATTATCAGTTACTGCTTGGCTGATAAATAAATAATAATAGTAATTATTCGACATAACATATGCCGTATCCAATTACAACTTACACAATGTAATAAATGATGATGTCTCAGTTAATAATAGCAGCTAAGTTATTGTTATAAAGTTCAGTTTTCGTTAGCATCAGCAAATCATTTCTTAAAAAGTACAGTTTGCATTGAAATTTGAGGCTTTATAAAAGCAAAGAACTTTAGTAAACTAAAAACGGTGGCAAATTAGTCTTTTATTTCTCTACAAATAAAATTTCAATTTATATTGAATGCTAGGGGTCGCCCGCGACTCCGTCCGCACGGTTTTTAGTGTTTCCTCAGCGCACGCGAGGAAAGCTCTCAAAAAAGAAATCTTTTCCCATTTTTGCAGCATTTTTCATTGCTGCTTGACTTCTATTAGTCACAGCGAGATGACATATACCCTATAGTCTTCCTCAATAAACGGACTATAAAAAGAATTTTTCGATACGGGCCAGTAGTTCCAGAGATTAGTGCGTTCAAACAAACAAAATCTTCAGCTTTATAATATTACTATAGATAAACTAAAAATTCTAGGAGATTATATTCTTATTCGTTTTTATATCTGAAATAGTCTGGAATTCAAATTAACTTGAGGTTGGGAGGAAAAATAAATGTTATATATATTATTATAGTATATGCGTTATTGTTTTAATTGAACATCGAAAAATTATAAAAAAATATTGCATTTATTTCTAACATACTAATTAGCATAAAATTATATTTTGTTGTTTTTGATGTAGTTCTTAGATTCCTTATTATATCTATTAAAAGAGTGCTGCATTTCACATATTATTCGCTTCCATTAATGGCAATATTATAGAATAATTACAAACAATTTTAATAAATATATTGTATATTTTTTATTTTTATTTCAACACAAAATATACGTGCCCTGAGATAAGTAAGATTATTCAGTATCTTTGCATAATATAAGCATTTAAACAAGGTTAAACAATCTTGAAGAAACTAAGTCATGGGAAGTTTTAGGTTTTATAACTTAGAAGCTTTACAAATATTCATGAAAGAAAAATATATTATACTTTATAATTCTATAAATAAATAAATATTTCCTCTAAAAAAAATATTTACTGTATAATAAAGTTTCTTAACCAAACCGCCTTAACAATAATTCGGAGCAAAAAAAAATGAACACAGCCTGAAACACACTTCATTCAGATAAAACAACCGTCGCGTCGGGAGCAAATCTTTCAAAAGACCCTTATGATTCTAAAACCAGACCATCTAAAAGTATATTTCTATTTCTTTCATGTCAATTACCAGAGGTATCCCATCGTAATTACAATCACTCGCTGTGAAAGACAGTGAGGTAATAGAAGTCCTTTCAGTCCTTATTAAGTCGGGTCATTTAATCTATAGATTCAAACTTTGGAGATTATCCGACATATATATGAACTAGTAGCATATCATTTTAAGTTGTGCCTGTCTAGTATTCAAAAGTATTATTTAAATAACAAAAATGCAAAAAAATCTTCAAAAGAGGGTAGACTAAAAAAACTCTCACACATCTATTTTTGTAAATGTTTTCTTGTTATCAAAAGAATGTAAGACAAAGAAGAAACGCTATAAGGTGTTGTAACTTATATTAAATCAAATATCATATTATATTAAATTATTTAATTGTAAATAATGAAATTATTGTCACTATTCAAATTTACAAAACGTCAGCGTTTGTATTCAATATAAATACAGTTGAAGTTCATATTTCATTTTGTCGACTCAATCTCAAGGAGAGGTTTCATTAGTTGATTGTTTATATTACGTGTAACAGGAGTGCTTTATTTCTATAACGATGGAAAACAAAGGTAAGAATATTATTTAATATTTATATAATAATACATATATATACTACTTAACTCGGAGTATATATAATAAGTTGTGGATAATATTTGAATACTATAATAACCTTTATTCTTTCTGGATGACACAGTACTGACTTTTACTATTTAAACATTTTACAATCAAAGATATAAGTGACAAGTTAATAATAAGGATATAACTAATAATTAAGTTTAATAATTGTAAAATATATTATAATAAGTGTCATAAGAAATATTGAATATAAGTATTTATATATAGTACATTTATTAAAAAATGTAGGTATTATGAAATAACTAGGATATTTTTACTTTTGGAATCCTCGCGGATACACACCTCCATCCAGGGGAAGATGGAGACTCCTACTCACTAAACCAGACGGTCAACACCTCGCCATCTTAGTGGAGCGCCACGGGAACGCTTGCGCACACAATCGCGTTGCTCCGACGGTAGAACGCGTCAGCGGCCACCACCACCTCAATGGAGTGACGCGCCCGGTTGACATGGACACGCCCCACTCTGGTGACTGGCTTGATAGATCGTAAAGGGCTGCTCCTCCACCGGACACGACGAGCCAGATCCAGAAGTCAGCAAGCTGCACTCAGAATCAAGGAGCCCCGATCTGACTTAACCACTCGGAGCCGGTCCTGTAAACAGGTCCGAACCCGATGCCGCCACCAGCGACTGGTGTACACTGCAGGTGACCCTCTGAAGAAGACCACCCCGATGCACAGGGCCGGAAAAAGTACGCAAACACCCGCCTGGAGACGACGCAGGAGATTCGACCTTGACTGACCTGATATCTCGCTAAAGGAGCCCTCCAAGGGAAAAGCTCCGCAGCCACCTATGACAATGACTATTCCAGGCCCACCACCCGGTGGCCTCCCCCTTAACAAGGAAGAGACCGTCGCGTACACAACCCAGGGGCCACTCCACAGTCCACTCTGCAAAAAGAGAAGCATCAGAAGCGACCTCGCAGCTGACCTCGGTAAAGGTCTGCGCCTTCCCACCCTCACTGCCCAGGCCAACTTTCCGCGAACAGAAGCCGATGAAAAGAGGCCCATCAACCATCTCATCTCAACGGACCAAGCTTTCCATTAAAAAAATCGCAAACAAATCCGTCAACGCGTTTGGCTGGTACGATGCCACATACAGACAGACATATACACAGATACACAGGTCAAACTTATAACACCCCTCTTTTTGGATTGGGGGTTAAAAAACGTGGTCATAAAAATGTTAGATAAATTTTTATTAGTATTAAAAATAATGTTGGTTCAAATGTATGTTTTAATAAGTACCTGATATGTATTCTGTGTGTATAAATAAAGCCTTTTATTTTCCTATAACTTACATAACATTTACATAACTTTTCTGACATACATTTATTGTTATGATACCTTAATTCTATGTTAGTAGATATTTTGATTTTAAAGTGATAGTGTTAGTTACATGCTATTTGTTTTGATTGCTTAATTCTATGTGAGTAGGTAAGTATTGTATTTTTATTTTATTTGACTATAGGAACCCCTGTTGGGTATAGGCCTCCTCCAAATATGTTAAATGTTGCAATTTTTAAAATTCTTATTTCTTGTCTTTGTTAAAGTATTTGGAGGGTTTTGGTCATAATCTTCCACGGTGACCAGCCGGGTTGGAAGATGTGTAGTTGTTGTCGTTTGCTTTGTATGTTCTTTCTTATCTGTGCGGGAGGAGGAGGGCCTTGATTGTTATGAGGTTTTTCTTATGGTTTCTGTGTCTTGTTCTGATGTTATGTTTCTGTCTTTCTTGTGCATCAAAAAGTTTAGCATGCTTGGTTTTAACACGCCTGAGTTGCTATTGGATCTTCGAATTGAACAGTGAACTTGTGATATTTTGTTTTTCTTGTTTATGTGAGTACTGGTTTCATTTTGTACTTGAGAGTTGCTTGTAGGCGAGGAGTGGAGTTGTCGTTTATGGTTCGGTTTTTGTGTGACTAATTTGTCATATTTTATTTTTACTATATTTCCTTTCTCTCTTTCTAACTTGACTTGCTCTTGAAGTTCTCTCCTCTTTTCTAACACTTGTTTTGGATAGTCTTCTTTAAAGTAGTAAGGTGTATCTTTTAGTGTGAGTTTGTTTTTTATTATTCTAATTTTTGTTCCTAATGTACAGAAAGTAACTATAATTGGTCGTGGTCTTTCTGCTTTCTTCCCGATTCGTTTGACTTCTTGTATATCTCTGCAGCTCACCTTTATAGAGAGGTATTGTTCTATCCAGTTGATTGTAATTGTTTCTAGACCGGCATATGACTTTTCAGTTTCCTCGATGCCAAAAAATACCAGATTTCTTTTCCTTTCTTGTTTTTCTAGAAAACATATTCTTTTTTCTTGGTCTTCTACGGTTTCTTTTAGTTTTTCATGTTTCTGTTCCCACTCCATGAATTTCTCGTCCAGAATATTGTGAATATTATGTGTCACTTGTTCTGTAACATTATTTCCAGTATTCCTGATTTCTTGTCTCTGTTCGTCTAATTCTTTTTGAATTGCTTTAAGTGCGTTTAGTACTTCCTCCATGATATATTGTTATTGCGTTTTTGTTATGGTATGAGTAGCTTGTTGGAATTTTGTGTAGTTATTATCTTCGTATGATTTGTAATAGCGCCCTCTCTTGGTATTTTCATGTGCTAATTTATTATATTAGTTGATCGTTACCTCTTAGCTTACCTCGATCGTTAGCTTTAATCGATATTCGGCACTATTTGTTCACTTCAGTTCAGTGAGAATCCGGTAGATGGCGTTGTACGACGTAATTATGTATACCCCAAACTTATTTTTTGATGATTCACCAAATTTTTTAGGTTATAGTTTTTCTATATCGTTTTTTCACCACTTATAAAGTCACTTTTTAATTATCTCTCAGTTAGTATGTCTTCTCTCGTACACAAAAGTATATTGTGCGCCGTAGTTTTATCGTTTAAACGAAAAAAAAGTCACTGTTTATTATTCAAACTATTATTAAAGTTTTGCACTATTTTGTTCATTTAATGTCCTTGTTTCAATAATGAGCGTATTCTTCAAGCACTTCTAAACAGTTTTCACTAAATATTTCTCTTTAATTTCGTTTATTTATATTTATTTTATGAAAATAAACACAGAGCCAAAATTAACCGTGTCACTGCAGCGCCACCCTCCTACATTCTGTGTGTATATAAATATTAAATAAATAAATGTTTTATATATTGTAGTCAAAATATGTTAAGATTAGTTAATTATATCTTTAACTAAATTAATACATTATTTAAATAAGTCACGAGTAGGTCTTTTGTTCTCAATTTTTTAGAACAAAACTCTTTTTTTTAATTAATATTAAAACTTGATCTGGAATAGAGTGAAAACTATATCCAGTTATGATTCTTACAGCTTGCAACATACTCTGTCAAGAAGATGAAGAAGATTATTTAGACTATCCTATAACATTATTGGACTTAGAAGAACATAGCGTATTACGCGGTTCTGAAAATTATTTTAGACGTAAGATATTTAAGATATTATATTTATATTAAATCAAAAAATACCATGTTTCTAATAATATCATTATTTTTAGATATTACAATTGAAGATCCAGGTTATGTTGTAAACATTTCATCAGAAGATTATGAAATACAGCTCCAAAAATCATTATCACAAGTTGAGGAATTAAAACGAGAAAGTTCTGGATATACTAATAACATCGGTAATCTATTAAGTAAATGTCGCACTTGTAGCATTAAACTTGTTGACTGTCATAAATTTCCATGGTATTACCGAAGTAAACTTCAATCTACAAATAATACTCAGTACCCCAATACAGATCACAAGGTTATAGAAATAGGGGACGAAAAAGATAGAGAAGAAATAACGATTATAGATTTAACAAAAGAAGAACACGTAGAATATAACAACGTAAGTAATGAAGAGATACTAAAAGTTAAAGCCGATTGGAATGAATTCACTAGAATTGACAATACGGTCGGTGGTAAAGTAAGAAAACAGACATACAAAACAACATCTAAGCCAGTATTGAATATTAAAAAAAAACTCATACGGAATTACAAAGTAAAGAAACTGTTCACGATCCCGATCTTATATTCAAGATATATACGAGAAAAATAGATACAACCATCCAAAAGATAAAAAATAATATAGAGTCTAGTCAAAATAATACAAATATAAGTCATAATTTCGGTAATGAATTATTATTAGAGAGTAAAAGCTTTATTAAAAATCATGCAAATAATTCACGAGATATAAAAGAAAATGATAAGGTAGCTAAAGTACAAAGAGATAATATCAATAAGGATTTTAAAAATGTCCATCATAAGAAGAAGAATAGTAAAAACTCTAATGAAGTAACAAGTATTTATACATCTGAACAAATCAGCAAAACAAAACTAAAAATAAAGAAAACTTCATTAAAATCGAAAGAATGTAAAAATTACTATAAAGAGATGGAAGATACAAGACAAAACCTAAACACTACAAACAAAAAACAATATGATTCTTTAAAGATGATTGAAAAAAAACGTAAATCCACAAATGAAGTACCACAGATTCATTACTCATATCCTTTAATATCTCCAAATTTTGAATCAAATCGTTTTTCTTCATTGCCTCGAAACACTGATTTCGACAGAACTCATGAATGTTACAAACAATTATTTACCGCAGATGGAATAATACCACATTTTCACAAAAATATTTGTTTAAATCATCCAAATATTTTATCCAAATCTAGCACGAGATGTCCAAAACGAACAAAAGAAACTATTTACAAAACAACCACAACAAAAGAAACTATTAACAATTATGAGACTAAAAGAAATAAGAGTCATTTAACTTCTATGATAGATTTGAACAAGATGTCGCAAATATCGAATCCGAGTTTACATGACACATATCATTGTACTGAAAATAACAATGCAATGGTTTATGATAATAAACCTCAAAAACAAATATATAATACTATGGTTTCAAACATTTCTGCAATTGATTCTCAAATTCCATCTCCGTTTACTTATAAACTACCTGTGAATAACGCATTGATATTGAACCTGTCACATGCGTCGCCAGAGGTCATCATAGAAAATGTAAATAATATAGTTTCTAGTAGCCAATGTAATAAGCATGTAGCACAATTAGAAAAAGAAAGACTGCTATACCTTCTTCCTTCTAATTGTAACTTACCAGATTCTCTTATACAAAATGTATTTTCATATAATAGTGATAGTAATTCTCAACCTCTTATTTAAAATGTATCAAGTATTAAGAAAACTACTAAACAACACTGATTGAAATTTACAATTTCAAATTAACTGAAATATTTGAATTTATAGTTAAAATTTAAAAAAAGACAGTTATTTTGGAATGTTGGTTTAATTATTATACCATCAAATTAAGCAACTTACGCGTATTATGAAAATTTAAAAAAAGACACAGTTACACAGTTATTTAAAAAATTAAAAAAAGACAGTTATTTTGGAATGTTGGTTTAATTATTTTATCATCAAATAAAGCAACTTACGCGTATTATGAATATATTAAAAGTTTTATGTAAACCAAACTATGATTTTGTGTTTAACATTTTGAAGAAAACATTTTATGTTTATTAATTGTTTTGTTTAATCTTTTTATTCTTATTTTGTTGGCATTTGGACATATCAGCTCCATCATAACCTAGACTTACAAATAATTCTGTATTGAATCAATATATACTGCCTTAGCATTTGTGAAGAAATATTTCAATAACAGACTTAAAACTTTCTGTTGTCGGTTGATTAAGAAGATATGCAAAACTACATCATGTCTATTAATACAATATTTCTGCACATGGCCTACCCTTTGAGCGCTATATTTATTGCATTCTACAGCACAAGTACCGCAAGTATCACAATTGGCTGATTTAATTTTTTCAATTAGAATTGCAAATTTGTTCGAAGGATAATGTCCAGAACGTAATCTATGAGCTATGACTATAATTTTTCTACTAAACTTAATATTATGAAAAAAGGGAAAACGAAGAGACTGACCTTGTATTGTTTTATTCCAGATTTCTTTTTCCCTACTTCTTAGATCAAAATATTAATTAAATTTGTTAAAACATTTAATTTTGAAGTTATATACAATTTATGTTAAAAAAGGAAGAACCGGATATTCTGCTTCTTTAGTTTTGGCTAATTTAGATATATTAAGTTGTTATTAATAAAGTTTCTTAAAAATTAAAATCTTTTTGTTATTTTATAATCTTGTTTTCTTAAGAATGTTTATTATTATAATATAAAAAATATTTTTGTACAAACAATATCATGTATAAATAAAAAGCTTAGTTGAACTTCTTCCTATTTTAAATTATCTGTAATATATTTTTATATAATATAGCATGTAAAAAACCGATACGGGCAGGGATTCGAACCCGCGACTACTGGGAAACCGTCCCGTCGTTCTACCAACTGAGCTACCGTATCGCTGTCCGCCTAAGTGAATTAAGCATTCTATATGTGATCGTCTTTATCGGGACGGTGGTGACATCTATTAGGTTTCTTTCGAAAATCCTAACCAATGTTTCTAACTTTGCAGTATAGATAAACATTGAAAAGATGCCACTACCGAAATCAATGTTTGAAAATATCTTTAAACATGTATAGCCATGTTAAGCTTATTTAAATTTATATAAATATAGAATGTAAAAAACCGATACGGGCAGGGATTCGAACCCGCGACTACTGGGAAACCGTCCCGTCGCTCTACCAACTGAGCTACCGTATCGCTGTCCGCCTCGGTGAATTAAGCATTCTATATGTGATCGTCTTTATCGGGACGGTGGTGACATCTATTAGGTTTCTTTGGAAAATAAACATGGTAGTGGCATCTTTTCAATGTTTATCTATACTGCAAAGTTAGAAACATTGGTTAGGATTTTCGAAAGAAACCTAATAGATGTCACCACCGTCCCGATAAAGACGGTCACATATAGAATGCTTAATTCACCGAGGCGGACAGCGATACGGTAGCTCAGTTGGTAGAGCGACGGGACGGTTTCCCAGTAGTCGCGGGTTCGAATCCCTGCCCGTATCGGTTTTTTACATTCTATATTTATATAAATTTAAATAAGCTTAACATGGCTATACATGTTTAAAGATATTTTCAAACATTAATTTCGGTAGTGGCATCTTTTCAATGTTTATCTATACTGCAAAGTTAGAAACATTGGTTAGGATTTTCGAAAGAAACCTAATAGATGTCACCACCGTCCCGATAAAGACGATCACATATAGAATGCTTAATTCACCGAGGCGGACAGCGATACGGTAGCTCAGTTGGTAGAGCGACGGGACGGTTTCCCAGTAGTCGCGGGTTCGAATCCCTGCCCGTATCGGTTTTTTACATTCTATATTTATATAAATTTAAATAAGCTTAACATGGCTATACATGTTTAAAGATATTTTCAAACATTGATTTCGGTAGTGGCATCTTTTCAATGTTTATCTATACTGCAAAGTTAGAAACATTGGTTAGGATTTTCGAAAGAAACCTAATAGATGTCACCACCGTCCCGATAAAGACGATCACATATAGAATGCTTAATTCACCGAGGCGGACAGCGATACGGTAGCTCAGTTGGTAGAGCGACGGGACGGTTTCCCAGTAGTCGCGGGTTCGAATCCCTGCCCGTATCGGTTTTTTACATTCTATATTTATATAAATTTATATAAGCTTAACATGGCTATACATGTTTAAAGATATTTTCAAACATTGATTTCGGTAGTGGCATCTTTTCAATGTTTATCTATACTGCAAAGTTAGAAACATTGGTTAGGATTTTCGAAAGAAACCTAATAGATGTCACCACCGTCCCGATAAAGACGATCACATATAGAATGCTTAATTCACTTAGGCGGACAGCGATACGGTAGCTCAGTTGGTAGAGCGACGGGACGGTTTCCCAGTAGTCGCGGGTTCGAATCCCTGCCCGTATCGGTTTTTTACATTCTATATTTATATAAATTTAAATAAGCTTAACATGGCTATACATGTTTAAAGATATTTTCAAACAATGATTTCGGTAGTGGCATCTTTTCAATGTTTATCTATACTGCAAAGTTAGAAACATTGGTTAGGATTTTCGAAAGAAACCTAATAGATGTCACCACCGTCCCGATAAAGACGATCACATATAGAATGCTTAATTCACCGAGGCGGACAGCGATACGGTAGCTCAGTTGGTAGAGCGACGGGACGGTTTCCCAGTAGTCGCGGGTTCGAATCCCTGCCCGTATCGGTTTTTTACATTCTATATTTATATAAATTTAAATAAGCTTAACATGGCTATACATGTTTAAAGATATTTTCAAACATTGTAATATATTTTATCATACTGTGTATCAACGAAAATGCCTTTGGTTAAAACTTATTGAAATTAGCCGGCTTTGTTTTCGTATAAGTTAGAACGGAGCTAGAAAGAGAACGCCAAAAATTTTAATCTCGGTTCAAATCCGCGTTTTCCCCAAATACACACACAAACGATATCATGTGCATGTAATTGGGTTGTACACAGACAGTTTTGATAAGAGCTTTGCTGTTTGAGTAGAATGTTAACACTTATAAACACTTTATTATTACCTTTACTATACTACATACCTTTACTATACACATCTGTGCTATCCACTCGACCATATATACTTTTAAGTTATGCATACTATTTAATATTTAAAAAAATAAGAACAGTTTTTCTGAAGCTTTATAACTAAAAATTTGTAAATATTTAATAACTTAGGAAAAGTTATGCATAAACATGGTTTAAGCCTGGGTTCAAATATGAGAGTCGCATGATTATTGCAAGATTTCAAGCAAGAATATCGAGGTAATGAGCCGATCCTGGCAGTCCGCAATGTTGCTTAAGTATTAACTTAAGGCATTAATGTAGATAATATTAAACGGTTGAAGAAAGTTTGAGAAACAGGAATTGATGGTGATATTAAGATGGTCTGATATACCGTACAAGCTTTTATCACTACATTATTTTTTATAATACGCTGAATCTCTAAACATACTTTTACATATAATAGGTTGAAGTTAGCTGATTTTGCCAGGATAGTATTTCTAATATACTATTTTTACTCTTTTAGTTTTACAAACTGAAAGATGGATGTTAACAGAAAAAACGTTAGACTTTAACGCCGTAATTCCTGAAATATTGTCAATTTACCAATATTCTTTCTTAGTACTTGTTTCTTTCTTTACTTAACATGTCCTCGAAAATTACCTTACCCTCAGTTATTTAAGCTATAGTCAGTGATGTATTTTCTATTTGTAAAATTTTATTGTTTCCCTTGGGATCGAAAGATTTTTTGGTATTAAAAAGGAAAGTCAACATAAAGGCAAGGTATACGATGCCACAGATGGATCATTTTGGATCAAAAAGGGTTATAATAAATATGTTGTATATTAATGACATATTAAATAAATCTTATTAATGTATGTAATAATTTACACCTTTATTTGTATAAGCCACAAAAAGAAGATTATGTTAAAGCTAAAATCCGGCCAATAATCCAGGAGATTTATCTCTACGTCACAGCTCGTGAAGATTTATGCCGTCTAATTTGTACACGCATGTGTATATTAATTTGTCTTGAATAAAAACTCTGTTACTAATAAATACGAGAAATTATGACCTTTATAGAATAGAATTATTATACGTATGAGAATTATTTCCTTTAGACCTTAATTATTTCCTTAAGAATGTCTTGTACTGAATGAAATTAATTCTAAAATATTATGCAAAATATATTATATGGTAACCAATATTAAATTGCTAACATGAACTGTTAACTATCAACATTTTACCTACTAAGGATACATTTTGAATTCGTATATGCGGGAATGGGTTTGACATTTTATAATTTTTTCTGTAATATATCTACCACATTAAATTTACTTTACACATAATTAGATTTGCATTTGTAACCATATTTTTTTACTTTTTTTCTAAATTAACGTCTATGTCTATCAGTAAGTCCATTAATTAGTCATCTACCTCCAACAGTTTCTTAGTTACAGGTAATAGACTTCAGAATGCAGTTATAGCTGAGCATTAAGGAACACAAATTGATAATGATAGATACTTTTTGTGTACTCTTTAGTTACCAGATCCCATAAGAAATATAGAAATGTAATTTAAATAATAAAAACTTAGTAAATAGATATTTATTTGTTTATTTATTTATATCTTTTCCACTTAGAATCATAATCAGTGATCACTTGTGTACGTCAACATAGAAGTGTCAGGGCCTATTTCGATACTAGATTTATCGTAATAAGCCCTTCTGTAAAAGTACTTTCCATCTTAATGTTAAAGGTATGAGGGTTTCAAACGCGTCCTGGTCTGAGAAGAACCACATTACAAACTCAGCCGGATATATTTTTTGTTTTTGTGATCACTATTTCACAAAAGTCAATCTTAAATGTAATTTTGGAACAACTAGAACCGTCGCAATCAATCGGAAATGATGCCTAATGATTTCAGGCAACGAAAATGAAATAATAATAACAGTAAAAAAAAAGTAATAAAAAAATCTTCGGCCTGCCACACAACCAGTCACCGCAAGCAGCACCCGTTCACGAGCATAACACAAGAGCCAGCCACCACCCCCTTCGCCATATTTGAGGGAGGAAGGATGAAAATAACTATACCTAGTCTTGCCATAAATATTGTTACAAAGACAAAATCTATATAAATATAGAATCAAAAATAAACCGAGACGGGCAGGAATTCGAACCCGCGACTACTGGGAAACCGTCCCGTCGCTCTACCAACTAAGTTACCGTATCGCTGTCCGCCTCGGTGAATTAAGCATTCTATATGTGATTGTCTTTAACGGGACGGTGGTGACATCTATTAGGTTTCTTTCGAAAATCCTAACCAATGTTTCTAACTTTGCAGTATAGATAAACACTGAAAAAATGCCACTACCGAAATTAATGTTTCCGCCCCTTTGGTCGAGTGATTAGCTCAGACGCCTAAAGATACGCAAAGGGGCTCGGGTTTGTTTCCAGTTGTGTTGTGGCATATATGTGATGAACATAGATTTATATAGGTTAGGTCGTTTAATTAATATATTCGCAGTATTTATAATGTGTATTTCTATATATTGGTATCGTTGTCTAACACTCTTAACACAATCAAATAATTTTGCTTATTTAGGGGTTATATTAATTTGTCCCTGCAAACCATTTTTATCATGATAAAATCCGTGTCTACTCTAAGAACAATATATATCCAAACTGGTGCGTGTAATTAAGTTATACCTATTACTGAGAATATAGCTCCATGTCAAGGTAGACAAGAAAAGATGGATGGAGTGGATGAAAGATGACAAAAGTAAATGAGAAGTAATCGTTGAGATTGTGAGGAGTGACAGTTGGATTTATTCTGTTTAAGCTTACAATTTTTTAATGTCGATGTTCACAAATGTTTATTCGACCCATAACTTTTGACTTATATCTTTCTCATATGAAGTAATGTAAGCCATTTTTAATTGAGCTGTAAATATTAAATAGCTTTTTAAAATATCCTTTCATTAATATATTACTACTTTCTATACACGGACGCGGGTAAGGAACACACAGTAACTGATAACTACGCTAATAACCATTCTAGCTACATTGTTTAACGATAAGTAGTTTATCAACAATCTTATTAGTTATGTGAGAGTAACACTTGTCATATGATGGAGTAAAGATTTAAGTGGTGTATGTTAGTTTTCATAACTATTATTTATTATGAAGTGGTTTCGTGTAAACGTAGACAACAAATAATTCATAATTTAGTCCCTATAAGGAAATTAATACTTAGTTATTTTCTAACATAAAAATAATGTAACTATAGAAATAGTAAAATTGTAGTAAAAGAATTTTAATCTTGTGTAAACTCCGCTTAACTCAAATAAAAGTAAAGTTTCGTGTCAAAAGCCTAATTAAGCTAATTAAAAGGTATGAAGCTTAGGCCAGATTGTATTCGTTAATCGTTAACTAAAAGATTTATTTTAACAAAGTAATTTTCGGGCACAGCAAGTAAAATAATTTTGTTCGCCAACTAACATTATAATATTCAAAGGAAACTCCTGCGGCAACGGCTTTGCTACAATAATTCAATTATTTTGCAACTAGAATTTAAGTGCCATGTAAAATAATCAAATTGGAATTTACAAGAGTTTTATATATCTTCTATTGATTAAAAGAAAACTAACATATTAATTATAATAAGAATAATACAGGACAAATTAAACACATTGATCTAACCCCTAAGTAACCAAATTATTTGCTTGTGTTAAGGGTGTTAGACAACGATGCAAATACATAGAAATAAACATTATATATATTTAATATAATAATAATATATTTAATAAACCACCAAACTCAGAAATACAAACATCTATGTTCATCACATACATGCCTGTCTCTGTCGGAAATAGAACCCAAGTCCCAAGCGCCATTGCGTCGCTATACGTTAGGCGTCTGCGCTAACCACTCGACCAACGCGACGGGGTGGTACAATTTCACTTAATATTTGCCGGTCTTGTGGTAAAATGAACATTAGTTTAAGCTATTTCTAATAAACTAACGCTTTAAACTAACTATAATAAATTAACACTAACAATATCTTTTTTACTAAAAGATCGCTGGTAAAGTCGCTGGTAAAGTCGCTGGCAAAAGCTAGTTTTATTATTTATGCTCGTTAACTATAAGGTCATACTAAAAAACATATACAAATAGTAAAATTTAGATAAGAGTCATAAAATTAATATTCATATTAAAAATTGTCAAATAAGTACTAAATAACGGCAAAGTCTACAGATATGTTTTTTTTAATAATACTTAACATAACAAAACTACAGCAATCCCTTAGGTCTGAGATATTATTGAATGTTAACGAGACTTGATTTACAAAACAAAACGCATCATTCCCTTGTGACAAAGGTAACTAAACTAGAGTTTTAATCGAAACATTAGCATCGGAGAACTCAAAGTGTTAGAGAGATGTTTCCAATTTAGAATTGCTTTTTAGCAGAGATACAAATTGCAAATGGTTTCGTTCACTGACAGTACGAAATGGAGATGAATATCTGATATTAGTCTTAACGCAAGCAGCCACTCGGATGATGAAAGTGTTCTGAAGGATTATATGGCATCATCGCCATTACTATATAGATTACAGTAAATAAAAACTTTATTATTTTATTTTTTCATTATATTTAACTTTGTTTTTGCATTTTCTTATATTTTTTTATGTCAGACATACAATGAATAATATTTTCCAATGTCAGCCAGTTTTTTTTTGTAATGTTAAAATCAAATATATTCAATGTTTATCTGTTGATTCTTTGTCTGAGAAATATTATTAAAAACAAAAACAAGGTTTAGCAAATTGTTTACGTAAATAATAATAATAAACATATTGCATAATTCAGAGCTTTCTTAGTTATAAATCTTAGATCAATACGCAAGAACAGAACCATTCTTTATTTACGTAAAATATGTTAATAGCAATTTAATTCTTTTCATTCTCATATCATATCATCTTATAGCATAAAACATCCTATTCATATATTCGTTAGTCAAAAGTGTAAGCCTTGCTTGATTGCCTGTCAATAGTTGAAAATAACTTATTATATGGAAATTGTCTTTGTATCAACTTTGTTCCCTATTATTTTTACCTCATTATTTATATGTTGAGAGGAGATTTATCTGTCTTCTAAGGGTTAATAAATGAATATCTTTTTATTAGCATGTATATATAGAGTTATATTTTTTTCTTGAGTCTTTATCATTACTTACCTTCCATCTACAATAAAACGGTAATATAAATAGTCTGGTACAAAACAAACTTTCAATAGAACAATATAGTATTTCTTAAATGATTGCCATGCTTTTAGTAAATTCATTTTAAATTTAGATTTTCGTTTGTTCGAGAATGACGCGAAAAATGCGGGATTTTATGATATTTTGGTTCATTATTAAATTGATCATAAACGATTACTCCGAAAAATTGTAACCAAAATTAACTTTAACAATGAAACTAAAAATACAGTTATGTATTTTTAAGCTGGAATGATAAAAGAATTTCATTTTATTGGCTGATTTATTGGCATCTCGCTTAATCCAGCTTCAGTGATGACGAATGCTAAGTAATGAAATGTGAAAAATTTGAATGCATTTTTATTTTGGAGTGTTGAAATATAAATCCGAAGTCCATTCAGTCTAATGTAAATTCGACATATAATAACAAAATGATATGGTTAAAATGTAGTCTACAGTTCTATTTTAAAAATACAAGTTAGAGTCTTACAATTATTATATTATTTAACTAGCTGTTTCAATTTCGATAAAACGTGCCCGTTCACAGTTTTAGCAAACTAGTTTTTGCGTGAACAGTATTTCTAGTTTATATTTATATATTTTTTTATTGTTATCACAGATATTTTTTTACATAAGAGGAAGTTATTGACAATAGCCATATTTTTTTTCTCGTGTTGCGTGCTAACTAAAAGAGAAACGGATAAACAGACATAATTTCAAAAATTTTTACAAACGGATTTTGTTAGTTATCCATTCACATCCTGGCTAAATATTTTTTTAATATTTTCAATGTACAGAGATTCTCCTCTGCAGATTTATTTCATATAGAAGAGGATTTGCATGGTACCTATTAAGTGATTTGCATTAATTGACATAACTTTTTTATTTCTTAACCGATTTATTTGTAGTACTAAATGTTAGGTGAAGAAGAAGAAATTGGTTAAGCCGTTTCTGAGATTAGCATATACAAACATACAGACATACAGACCGAATTTAAAACTTTTTTTTGCCCCCATATGACCTATTATTTTTATAGGCCTCCATTACGTTTTTTTTAAATTCCTAAATACAGAAATCGATCAGTGTCTAATTTATTACATGTATAGATTATTACAATAATATAAATTATCTATATTAGTATTCCAGTTCATTATTGCCGATTTATTAGTTACCTTTGTGTTGTGCGTGTTTGTGTTCCGAGAAAACCTTTGTCGATTGTTTAATGTTATACAAATGAAATATGACTAAGGCAATTTAGAGTTTAATATAAATCAATGTATCACAAATGTATATATATAATGTTAGTAACAGTATTATGTTAACAAAACTGACAAGCAGGTCGTGATGTGTTCCTTCCAAAGATATAAGTTTGCTATAACTTATGTTAACATCAACTCATTTTTCTGAATTATCATTTTCCTTTACCACAATTACTTTAAAAGAAATTCTCAAGAAACATGAAATTAAACTAACTTAATAAAATATATTAAAGTTCTTATAATATAGTTCTATAGATCCATCTCTTCAATGTGAGTCGAGTACTTCACTGAAGACTATTTGGTAAGTGACTGGAAACGCTTCCTTTCATTTTAAAATTTAAGGTATAAAATGATTGCTTTATGAAAACCTCAGTACTTCAGAAGATGGAAAATAAAATAATCAGAACATTAATTAAATGATATGACTTTTATGTTTTTTTTTTATTCTTTTTAAACAGAAAATTGAATTGAACACCCATTTCGTACAACAGGATCAATGCTTTAATTCTAAGAGACACGCGTTACTTACCTGTTTATTTATTTATTTATTTTTAAATATAGATAGACTCGACATAGATATTACAGAAAAGGGCTATTCGGGCAATATATAACCTGCCTAGAAGGCACTCCTTGATAAAAATATTTAAGAAAATTAAAATTTTAACTTTACCGTGTCAATATATATTTTATAATTTAATGTACATTCACAAAAACTTAGAAAAAAATAAAAATAGTAGTGATGTGCACTCAGTAAATACAAGAAATAAAGACAAACTTGCTCCAATTGATACCGGGCTGGCAAAGATAAACAAGTAATTTTGTGTACAATATGTCTGTTTTTATAATAAAGTCCCTGCATAAATTCGAAATCTTTCACTTTTAATATTCTAATTATTTGTTAAGCAGATAAGAGATTGATTAAATTGCAAGAGATTAAGGATTATATAAATGATAATAAGGCTTGGGACTAAACTATTGTAAACTTAGCTCATAAACAATTCTGTAATTGGCAGTTGAAAAGAGTAGCCATGAGTTTCTTTGCCTGGATATATATATATATATATATATATATATATATTCTTCACTTCGAATGTAAAACATTTTTATGGAATAAAGAATTTTGAAGGCTTTACTACATAATCTGTTAATATAATACGTCCAGTAAGACACAAGAAACCTATAATTGCCTTCTAAGGTAATTATGATATTTGCACATAACTACATAATAAATGTACATAATAAGTAATAAATCAATATTAAATGTATAATATAGTCTATTAATTATTAAATATATATTTACTCGGCTCTGTTTATGTAAATTAAACGGAATTTTGCTTTAGTTTCGAACTGAATAAGAACTCCGAATGGGTTCGACACTAGTCAGACAAATTCCGCTAAATAATTTGTTTATTTATCTCTAACAGATGTGCCAAGTGCTACAAGCATAGCTCTTAAGAAGTTTAGGATACATTATATACTCTGCACATTTGCGTCTTAGTTGCGAAAGCTCTGCCATATGTAATACGAAAACAATAATTTACGAAAAGAAATTATAAAGTAAACATTCCTTTTATTGTTATCGTGAAATTAATTTAAAAATTTAAAAATATTTAAAATAAACATTAATCTGAATGACCATTTTGCACCACTGCCAATTTCTAGTGAGGACTTTTGGAATTGTATTGCAAGTCACAATAACAGTAACAATATTGAAGATATAATCAATAACTATTCTAAACAATATATATTTTGTTTTTCATGTCCATATTTATAGATCAAATATTTATAAATTTGTAATTATAAATTTCTCTAAAAGAAATCTCCAGTACTTAAAAAAATACCAATTCTCTTTGTTACTTAAGTAATACTTGTACTTATATTTTATTTTCTTCACATTTAACTTCCTACATTTAATCTGAATAGGTAACTACAGATAAGCAGGAATTACATTATTGATATGTTTAATGAGAAATATTCACTTAATTTTAAATTACTACTGAAGGTACATGTTTTGAAGTATTCGAAAAACTAAATAAATTGCCAAAAAGAAAACAAACAGAGCTTGACTAATAAATATTACATTTACAACTTAATCTCTTAGAAAATGTCTTAACTGTTAACTGCAGAAGTTTTTAACGTGGAAAATAATTTAGAGAAAAGCTTACAAGAAGTCAAATTTATTAAGCAAAGTGAACTTATCTGAGGGTTTAAGCTTTATTGTTACGTGTTGATGTTTATAATTTAATATTCTCTGACCTTGCTCACACACTATAAAGACAAAATATTAAAAAAAATACTATATAATTACCGATAGAATAAGATATTTAAGTAAAATACCATATATAATTTATATTAATACGCAAACACCGACTGACACAACGTAATGCTACAGCCGGGAAATGACACGAACAGACTTCACTTTACATGTAAGCTTTCATCTGCAACTGTTCAAAATATATTATAATACTTGTATAATATTTTGACGTCTGGAAATCTCTAGAATTATTTACCAGACTATTGACTTAACAATATGTACATTATGTGACTTCCGTAAAAGAAGGTGAAATGACACCTTTTATTTAAGGAAATGAAAAGTGCCAAGGGTTTCCATGCTTTTATTTTAAAATGAGCAGATTAATATTTTATTAAAGTGACAATTAACTGTTATTCTTTCCTCATTCTTTTAAAATTGATTTAATTTCTATCTAATACATTTTATGAAATTTGTTTAATTTTTGAAAGCAGAATTGAATTGAAAACTTTCTAAAAAGACCAGTACAATGTTTAAATTAAAATGTCTGTGCTATATGAATAAAATAAAAAAACTACGAAATGTTAGTAAAATGAGCATTTGACTACAAATACGAGTAAGTTCTGAAGATAATTTATGTAAGCAAGTATATGAATAGGAAAGTACGTTCAGAGTTCATGTGCGATACGAGTATAGTAAAAAAACTACAAAAAAACCAATTTAGAAGTTTCTAAAAATGTTGAAAACTGTTCTGCTAGTCCATCAAAAAGTGGAACAATCGAATTTAATTTTTGAAATTGTTTATAAAGATGTGTAATTTAAATAAACCTTACATGGTTGTAATTTTTACAGAGTATTTCTAATATTATATTAACATGGTTTTCGATAATAAAAAAAATACCTAATACCTCATTTTTATGGTTTGTTCTTTGCTAATTACAATTTGGAAGATGGAGATGACTTTTTAGATATCAAAGTGTGAATAATATGCACCAAATAATACAACATAAAAATGCAACTCTTACAATAAAGATAATTTATGTAATAGTTTGAATAATACTGTAGACTGTGATATGCTCCTCCAATAGATTTGGCCTTATATTAACTTATCCTAAAACCACCAAGTGTCTACTAATTCTCAAATTTCTTTACCCTAATTGAATTTCTTTACCCTGTTGAATGATTTTTAGGACACGTAGAATTTAACGTCTCTAATAAAATATATTACATTTCTTAGAAACTACTCTTTAAGACCGCCTCTTCAATGTGAGTGCTTTACTGAAGAGAGATTATCTGTTGAGTGTCTGAAAAAGCTTCCTTTCATTTTAAAATTACATTTAGGTTTCAAACATAAGCTTTTCATAGACATAATAACCTGCAGGTGATTATGCCAAATGAAGACAATGAATAACATTAATTAGAATATATTGTTTATAATAAGAATAATATTACTATAATATCTCTATGGATAAATGTCGCTTGTTTCTGTTCTCTTCACAACTTGACAGTGGGATAATTATAATGTTTGATAATGAGGAAGGTGAATAAGTTAAAATATATCACCTATTGGTTATATAGTTTTCAACAAATAAGAATAGTATTAGGTTTCGATTAATGTGTGTATACATAAAATTATATTTTTTTATTGTTTAACTTATTATTTTAAGGTAATATAACAAATATGAAACACATACAAATACAAAAGTGTAACCCTTAAGGAATTCTAAATTCATTCAGAAATATACAAACATTTTGTATATTGATTGGCGAAACTTGCTATATTTAATAGAAAGGCTGCTTTTGTCGAGTACAAATTATAAACAGTATATACGTAGCCTTCTACAACTTTTAGCGACACATCTAACTTTACGGTATTTTCATTATTTCAATGAAAATAAATAATAATTTAAATGTTGGTGGAATGTGAGCGTGAAATTGTTTAGAAAAAATATTAAACAACGTATTTAGAACTTAATTTTTAAATTATAATATAAATTTAAATGAATATGAATATGGAGTTGCAACTTATAAGACAACTTTAAAATTTATCCTTAGTATGTAAACGATTAATATTTAAGGGTTCATGTTAGTAATTTCTTCCTGCTCAAAATATTACGAAAATAAATAAAGAAATGAAATAGTAAAATTGTTACAATATAAAATATTGGAATAAAATTCCACTTATTTTATATCGCAACAACTACGCAAAAAGTAATTGCAAGTAACTCAATGAGAGAAGCCTGGGAACGACTGGAACCGATCATGATCTTGATCATGATAATGATCTTTCTAGCCAACCGACTACTGATCTTTGCATGTTAACTATCCACTGTATATGCACAAAATATCATGTTTTATAATTATTTTTTTACAATTTTAGAATTCATGTATTAATACATTACCAGACATTCTTTGGGAAATATTAATATATATTAAAACAGTCTAGAGATCACACTTTATTTCTCGTATTTATCAACTTACAGAATTTTTATTTAAGTTACATTTATAAACATATGTGTGTACTAATTACACGGTATAAATCTTAACAAGCTGGAACAGAGTTTTGTGGCTTATACAAATGACGGTGTAAGGTATTAATTACATTTATTAATAAGATTTATTTAATATTATATTCATCATAAAACTTTTTAATCCAAAAAGATCCATGTATGGTATCATATCTTTACCTTTATATTGACTTTCCTTTTTAATGCGAAAAAATATCTCGATCCCACAGGAAAAAATAATATTGAACAAACAGAAAATGCATCGTTGACTAGAGCCTAAACAGTTTAAGGAAAAAAATTGCAATTTTCAAGGATATGTTAAGTAATGATAGTAATATTCACTGAGAAAGGATATGGGCACCTTGACATTATTTTTGGAATATCGGGGTTACGTTTTTCTGATAACATCCATGTTTTAGTTTGTAAAAACAATAGAGTAAGAATAGTAATTTCAGAAATACTACCCTGGCAAGGTCTACTAATTACGACTAATTTTACGTAAACCTATGTTCAGAGATACAGAACATACAAAATGGTGTAGTGATGAAAGGTTTTACAGTCCACTCTCAGTTCCTGTTTATATAACTTTCTTAAATCGTTTAATATTATCTACATTAATGTCTTAAGTTGATACTTTAGGTAAACAGCAGAGATCGTAGATCATAATAGTAGATCAGAAGTTGGTTAAAATCGATCACTTTTACCGAAACTTATATTTCACTAAGTTGATCTGAATTACTTCTGATCAAAGGTTAATATGATTACTACAAACACTTAAAATGACTAAGAAACCTTCCTAGAGGTTTGTAGTGAAATAATATATGATTGTAGTAGATAGATCAGAAGTTGGTAAAAATCGATCACTTTCACCGAAACTTATATTTCACTAAGTTGATCTGAATTACTTCCGATCGAAGGTTAATATGATTACTACAAACACTTAAAATGACTAAGAAACCTTCCTAGAGGTTTGTAGTGAAATAATATTTGATTGTAGTAGATCAGAAGTTGGTAAAAATCGATCACTTTCACCGAAACTTATATTTCACTAAGATGATCTGAATTACTTCCGATCGAAGGTTAATATGATTACTACAAACACTTAAAATGACTAAGAAACCTTCCTAGAGGTTTGTAGTGAAATAATATTTGATTGTAGTAGATCAGAAGTTGGTAAAAATCGATCACTTTCACCGAAACTTATATTTCACTAAGATGATCTGAATTACTTCTGATCGAAGGTTAATATGATTACTACAAACGCATAAAATGACTAAGAAACCTTCCTAGAAGTTTGTAGTGAAAGAATATTTGATTGTAGTAGATCAGAAGTTGGTTAAAATCGATCACTTTCACCGAAACTTATATTTCACTAAGATGATCTGAATTACTTCCGATCGAAGGTTAATATGATTACTACAAACACTTAAAATGACTAAGAAACCTTCCTAGAGGTTTGTAGTGAAATAATATATGATTGTAGTAGATAGATCAGAAGTTGGTAAAAATCGATCACTTTCACCGAAACTTATATTTCACTAAGTTGATCTGAATTACTTCCGATCGAAGGTTAATATGATTACTACAAACGCTTAGAATTACTAAGAAACCTTCCTAGAGGTTTGTAGTGAAATAATATATGATTGTAGTAGATAGATCAGAAGTTGGTAAAAATCGATCACTTTCACCGAAACTTATATTTCACTAAGTTGATCTGAATTACTTCCGATCAAAGGTTAATATGATTACTACAAACGCTTAGAATTACTAAGAAACCTTCCTAGAGGTTTGTAGTGAAATAATATATGATTGTAGTAGATAGATCAGAAGTTGGTAAAAATCGATCACTTTCACCGAAACTTATATTTCACTAAGTTGATCTGAATTACTTCCGATCGAAGGTTAATATGATTACTACAAACGCTTAGAATTACTAAGAAACCTTCCTAGAGGTTTGTAGTGAAATAATATATGATTGTAGTAGATAGATCAGAAGTTGGTAAAAATCGATCACTTTCACCGAAACTTATATTTCACTAAGTTGATCTGAATTACTTCCGATCGAAGGTTAATATGATTACTACAAACACTTAAAATGACTAAGAAACCTTCCTAGAGGTTTGTAGTGAAATAATATTTGATTGTAGTAGATCAGAAGTTGGTAAAAATCGATCACTTTCACCGAAACTTATATTTCACTAAGATGATCTGAATTACTTCCGATCGAAGGTTAATATGATTACTACAAACACTTAAAATGACTAAGAAACCTTCCTAGAGGTTTGTAGTGAAATAATATTTGATTGTAGTAGATCAGAAGTTGGTAAAAATCGATCACTTTCACCGAAACTTATATTTCACTAAGATGATCTGAATTACTTCTGATCGAAGGTTAATATGATTACTACAAACGCATAAAATTACTAAGAAACCTTCCTAGAAGTTTGTAGTGAAAGAATATTTGATTGTAGTAGATCAGAAGTTGGTTAAAATCGATCACTTTCACCGAAACTTATATTTCACTAAGTTGATCTGAATTACTTCTTATCGAAGGTTAATATGATTACTACAAACACTTAAAATGACTAAGAAACCTTCCTAGAGGTTTGTAGTGAAATAATATATGATTGTAGTAGATAGATCAGAAGTTGGTAAAAATCGATCACTTTCACCGAAACTTATATTTCACTAAGTTGATCTGAATTACTTCCGATCGAAGGTTAATATGATTACTACAAACGCTTAGAATTACTAAGAAACCTTCCTAGAGGTTTGTAGTGAAATAATATATGATTGTAGTAGATAGATCAGAAGTTGGTAAAAATCGATCACTTTCACCGAAACTTATATTTCACTAAGTTGATCTGAATTACTTCCGATCAAAGGTTAATATGATTACTACAAACGCTTAGAATTACTAAGAAACCTTCCTAGAGGTTTGTAGTGAAATAATATATGATTGTAGTAGATAGATCAGAAGTTGGTAAAAATCGATCACTTTCACCGAAACTTATATTTCACTAAGTTGATCTGAATTACTTCCGATCGAAGGTTAATATGATTACTACAAACGCTTAGAATTACTAAGAAACCTTCCTAGAGGTTTGTAGTGAAATAATATTTGATTGTAGTAGATCAGAAGTTGGTAAAAATCGATCACTTTCACCGAAACTTATATTTCACTAAGATGATCTGAATTACTTCCGATCGAAGGTTAATATGATTACTACAAACACTTAAAATGACTAAGAAACCTTCCTAGAGGTTTGTAGTGAAATAATATTTGATTGTAGTAGATCAGAAGTTGGTAAAAATCGATCACTTTCACCGAAACTTATATTTCACTAAGATGATCTGAATTACTTCTGATCGAAGGTTAATATGATTACTACAAACGCATAAAATTACTAAGAAACCTTCCTAGAAGTTTGTAGTGAAAGAATATTTGATTGTAGTAGATCAGAAGTTGGTTAAAATCGATCACTTTCACCGAAACTTATATTTCACTAAGTTGATCTGAATTACTTCTTATCGAAGGTTAATATGATTACTACAAACACTTAAAATGACTAAGAAACCTTCCTAGAGGTTTGTAGTGAAATAATATATGATTGTAGTAGATAGATCAGAAGTTGGTAAAAATCGATCACTTTCACCGAAACTTATATTTCACTAAGTTGATCTGAATTACTTCCGATCGAAGGTTAATATGATTACTACAAACGCTTAGAATTACTAAGAAACCTTCCTAGAGGTTTGTAGTGAAATAATATATGATTGTAGTAGATAGATCAGAAGTTGGTAAAAATCGATCACTTTCACCGAAACTTATATTTCACTAAGTTGATCTGAATTACTTCCGATCAAAGGTTAATATGATTACTACAAACGCTTAGAATTACTAAGAAACCTTCCTAGAGGTTTGTAGTGAAATAATATATGATTGTAGTAGATAGATCAGAAGTTGGTAAAAATCGATCACTTTCACCGAAACTTATATTTCACTAAGTTGATCTGAATTACTTCCGATCGAAGGTTAATATGATTACTACAAACGCTTAGAATTACTAAGAAACCTTCCTAGAGGTTTGTAGTGAAATAATATATGATTGTAGTAGATAGATCAGAAGTTGGTAAAAATCGATCACTTTCACCGAAACTTATATTTCACTAAGTTGATCTGAATTACTTCCGATCGAAGGTTAATATGATTACTACAAACACTTAAAATGACTAAGAAACCTTCCTAGAGGTTTGTAGTGAAATAATATTTGATTGTAGTAGATCAGAAGTTGGTAAAAATCGATCACTTTCACCGAAACTTATATTTCACTAAGATGATCTGAATTACTTCCGATCGAAGGTTAATATGATTACTACAAACACTTAAAATGACTAAGAAACCTTCCTAGAGGTTTGTAGTGAAATAATATTTGATTGTAGTAGATCAGAAGTTGGTAAAAATCGATCACTTTCACCGAAACTTATATTTCACTAAGATGATCTGAATTACTTCCGATCGAAGGTTAATATGATTACTACAAACGCTTAGAATTACTAAGAAACCTTCCTAGAGGTTTGTAGTGAAATAATATATGATTGTAGTAGATAGATCAGAAGTTGGTAAAAATCGATCACTTTCACCGAAACTTATATTTCACTAAGTTGATCTGAATTACTTCCGATCAAAGGTTAATATGATTACTACAAACGCTTAGAATTACTAAGAAACCTTCCTAGAGGTTTGTAGTGAAATAATATATGATTGTAGTAGATAGATCAGAAGTTGGTAAAAATCGATCACTTTCACCGAAACTTATATTTCACTAAGTTGATCTGAATTACTTCCGATCGAAGGTTAATATGATTACTACAAACGCTTAGAATTACTAAGAAACCTTCCTAGAGGTTTGTAGTGAAATAATATATGATTGTAGTAGATAGATCAGAAGTTGGTAAAAATCGATCACTTTCACCGAAACTTATATTTCACTAAGTTGATCTGAATTACTTCCGATCGAAGGTTAATATGATTACTACAAACGCTTAGAATTACTAAGAAACCTTCCTAGAGGTTTGTAGTGAAATAATATATGATTGTAGTAGATAGATCAGAAGTTGGTAAAAATCGATCACTTTCACCGAAACTTATATTTCACTAAGTTGATCTGAATTACTTCCGATCGAAGGTTAATATGATTACTACAAACGCTTAGAATTACTAAGAAACCTTCCTAGAGGTTTGTAGTGAAATAATATATGATTGTAGTAGATAGATCAGAAGTTGGTAAAAATCGATCACTTTCACCGAAACTTATATTTCACTAAGTTGATCTGAATTACTTCCGATCGAAGGTTAATATGATTACTACAAACGCTTAGAATTACTAAGAAACCTTCCTAGAGGTTTGTAGTGAAATAATATATGATTGTAGTAGATAGATCAGAAGTTGGTAAAAATCGATCACTTTCACCGAAACTTATATTTCACTAAGTTGATCTGAATTACTTCCGATCGAAGGTTAATATGATTACTACAAACGCTTAGAATTACTAAGAAACCTTCCTAGAGGTTTGTAGTGAAATAATATATGATTGTAGTAGATAGATCAGAAGTTGGTAAAAATCGATCACTTTCACCGAAACTTATATTTCACTAAGTTGATCTGAATTACTTCTGATCGAAGGTTAATATGATTACTACAAAGCTTAAAATTACTAAGAAACCTTCCTAGAGGTTTGTAGTGAAATAATATTTGATTGTAGTAGATCAGAATTTGGTAAAAATCGATCACTTTGACCGAAACTTATATTTCACTAAGTTGATCTTAATTATTACTATATTAAATTTCCTAGTGGTTATTATTAATTAGGCATAAATATCATTATTCTTTCGCTAGGAAAGCGGAAAATCTTGAAAAAAATTAGTTTTAATATTTTTAATACTCTAAATATAGATCGTTGTATGAAAAACTTTTCAATTTTTTTTTAAATCACATGTTTTTAAATTTAATTTATCACATAACGTCAAATAATTATATCTGTATACTTTTTATCTCATCAAAATAGATTCATAATCAGTAATTTACCTTTATAATCATTTCATATTACATTAAAGTCTACCTAAGGTCGAGCATCGAAAGTAATCTCGATTCAAATACAAGTCTGTTATTGCTGGAAAGTATTACATACGTGTTTTTATATTGCATTTCATACGTCTTAGCTCTTTTTAATACAAATCAATACATAGTTACATAGTAAAAAAATAGTTTTTTAGACAAATACTTCATTTTATTATTTCCTACATTTTCGTTTTCATTTGTATGGGATAAAAATCGAAATCTCCAGTTTTCACTACTTTTTCGTTCAAATATCATAGTGGTTATTAATAATTAGGTATAAATATCATTATTCTTTCGCTAGGAAAGCGGAAAATATTGAAAAAATTAAGTTTTAATATTTTTTAATACTCTAAATATAGATCGTTGTATGAAAAACTTTTCTATTTTCTTTTAATTATATATATTTTTTATTTTCTTTCTGTTTGCTTTAAGGCTTATACTAACACACTTGAATATCATTTTTTTTTGTAATTTTTTGTTGTATATATAGTGATAGTAAATTAGTTCAGGAAAAAAGCTATATTAGAAACTGTTTAAAATGCCTCGAACGGCAGGGAATTCGCCACATGTTATCTTTGAGTCTTTTAAAGGTTTACGGTTCATGGATGATAAAGGCAGTCTTTTGCCGTGGGGTAATGACGTTTGGCAAACAGCGACTGTTGCAATGAAGGGCAAAATGTCGAAGGACTACCTTTATCTTTATTTATCCCAAAACAGGAATGATGTCTTACATAAAATTCATGGGGTTGAAATGTTAGAGCCGTTCAAAAACGACAATAATGTTAACGAGACAGATGACAATTTACGTCATGATCCGAATTGGTCTATAGGTGAAACAAAGTGCTTATTGCCTGCTTTGAGACAAAAGATAGAGATATCGAGAAATAAACTTCTGATCTACTACAATCAAATATTATTTCACTACAAACCTCTAGGAAGGTTTCTTAGTCATTCTAAGCGTTTGTAGTAATCATATTAACCTTCGATCAGAAGTAATTCAGATCATCTTAGTGAAATATAAGTTTCGGTGAAAGTGATCGATTTTTACCAACTTCTGATCTACTACAATCAAATATTATTTCACTACAAACCTCTAGGAAGGTTTCTTAGTCATTTTAAGTGTTTGTAGTAATCATATTAACCTTCGATCAGAAGTAATTCAGATCAACTTAGTGAAATATAAGTTTAGGTGAAAGTGATCGATTTTTACCAACTTCTGATCTACTACAATCAAATATTATTTCACTACAAACCTCTAGGAAGGTTTCTTAGTCATTCTAAGCGTTTGTAGTAATCATATTAACCTTCGATCAGAAGTAATTCAGATCATCTTAGTGAAATATAAGTTTCGGTGAAAGTGATCGATTTTTACCAACTTCTGATCTACTACAATCAAATATTATTTCACTACAAACCTCTAGGAAGGTTTCTTAGTCATTTTAAGTGTTTGTAGTAATCATATTAACCTTCGATCAGAAGTAATTCAGATCAACTTAGTGAAATATAAGTTTCGGTGAAAGTGATCGAGTTTTACCAACTTCTGATCTACTACAATCAAATATTATTTCACTACAAACCTCTAGGAAGGTTTCTTAGTCATTTTAAGCGTTTGTAGTAATCATATTAACCTTCGATCAGAAGTAATTCAGATCAACTTAGTGAAATATAAGTTTCGGTAAAAGTGATCGATTTTTACCAACTTCTGATCTACTTTAATCAAATATTATTTCACTACAAACCTCTAGGAAGGTTTTTTAGTCATTTTAAGCGTTTGTAGTATTCGTGTGCTTTCGAAATACAACTATTGATTAAATATTCATTTGGAAGAAACTTGAGATGTTTGCCCAGTATAATCAGTTTATTAAAAAAAAAAACACTTTTACTACAAACAACTACTAACGTTTTTTTACAAGAATCAGCACGAAAAAAAAATTTTTTTTAGATCGGGGTGACGATTTTTTTTTATTTATTTTTTTATTTTTTTTCAGTTTTACTACAAACGAAATTAGTTTTACTACTAACCACTACTTATCTAAATCTATCATTTAAGCCCATAAAAGTATTTTTTTTCTAAAGTCGGGTGCCAAGTTCACATAGCCACTAATTCGCACAATTTAAGTCTTCAAATTTAGGCTACTTCTATGCTTTAGTTATTGTTCTGAAATTATATACTAAAGCTGACGTTTTTTCAATTTAGGAATTTGAATAGTGGCAATAATAATAATAATATAATAATATCAGCACAAATTACACAAATTGATCTAGACCCTACGTAAGCAATTTATTTGCTTGTGTTAAGGGTGTTAGACAATGATACAAATACATAGAAATACACATTATAAATACTGTGAATATATTTAATAAACGACCAAACCCAGAAATACAGACATCTATGCTTATCACATATATGCCTGTCCCTGTCGGAAATCGAACCCGAGCCCCGTTGCGCCGCTATACATTAGGTGTATGCACTAACCAATCGACCAACGGGGCAGCTATACTTTTATTATTTAGTTGTTAGTAATCTAAGATAGATTGAAATGTTTGATTTATATTATAAACTAACAAAATATTGAAAAATATCTTCTTAGTTTTACAATGTTTTGATAGTTAGAAAGCAATTTCAAAAAATTTTGATAGTTTTTTTTAGTGTACCCTCTTTTTGCATGTTATGAATACTTGGCAGGCACAACTTTAAATGATATGCTATTAGTTATGAAGCCATAACAAAAAAAAAAAAAATGCTATTAGTTCAAATATCTGTCGGATAATCTCCGAAGCTTGAATCTATATATTAAATGACCCGACCTAATAAGGACTGAAAGGACTTCAATTAACGGACAGTACGAGTGGTACCGTTTTACCTCACTGTCTTTCACAGCGAGTGATGATAATTACGATAGGATACCTCTGGTAATTGACATGAAAGAAATGAAAATACACTTTTAGATGGACCGGTTTTAGAATTATTAGGACATTTTGGAAGATTTGCTCCCGACGGTTGTTTTATCTGAATGAAGTGTGTTTCAGGCTGTGTTCATTTTTTTTGCTCCGAATTATTGTGAAGGCGGTTTGTTTAAGAAACTTTTTCATACAGTAAATTTTTTGTAGAGGACCTAATTATTAATATTTAATTATTTATTAATAGAATTTTAAAGTATAATGTATTCTTCATTTATTAATATAATAATAATAATAATATTAATAATATTTGTCAATCTTCTAAATTATAAGAATTAAAACTTTCTTAGACATAGTTTCTTCAAGATTGTTTAACCTTGTTTCAATACTTATATTATGCAAAGATACTGAATAATCTTGCTTATCTCACGGCACGTGCAACCGCAGCTACCTCGCTAATATCTTGGCTTCATTTAAAAACATTGTGTCTCTGCATTCATGACTTATTAAACTTAATAAAAATGATTTTTACCTTGCTCGTATTAATACGTTTTACAGCTCAAGAATTAACAGATTTTGAAGCGATTAGTATTTATTAGACTTATTTTCAAGACATTACAAATGGAGTACTATTTATAAAAAGAAAACATTTAACAACATGTTAAACTTGTTAAAATAATAATCAAAATTATTAATTATTTGCAATACGTTCGAAAATGAGTTTTTAAAAGTTTCTGCACTTAACCCTCAAAAACTGTTCTCGACATGTGACCCTGTGACACACTTACACACATCGACGCTAACGAAAGGGTGCTTCATTAAAAATCGAACAAATACTATAATGTATTGTTGTAATATAAAAAAAGAAACATACAAAATATTTATTAAAATTATTTAATATTATTATCATAAAATGAAATATTTAAGAGAACAGATATATTATAGATTTTGAAAAGTACAACAAAAGCAAAAGTATCAGTACAAAAAATTATTTACGTAGAAACAAAGAGAAATATTTTTCCTTTGAAAGGGACAGATTTTTGGTCAGATTGTTCTTATTTTCAATGTTTAATTCATAACAATAATATTTATCACATTTATTGTTCGTCACAACATCAAGTCAATTTGAACTCCAGACTATTTCAGGTACATAAAGAATATAAATTAAAAACTTATTTGTAGAGTGATGAATGTTACAATACAATACCAAAGCCTTTATTTCTCTCGAAAAGGTACAGCAGTAGTAGAATTCATTAAATCTAATTTTAATCTGTGAATACTTCCTCGAGAGCTGGAGCTTGTACTAGGTTCAAAATCTGTGTTACAGATCTCCATGCTCCCGGAGCCTTGAAGTAAAAGAGTTGAAATTTAACATCATTAAAAATGGGAATGTTACATTTCTGTTTCTAATCAGAGAATGTTAGTTTAAGTTATATAATAATAGAAATAAATGTTGGTAGGAAAACACAAATTAAAATTATAACTAATTCTAGAAGAATAATAAAAAAAAAGAAAGGACCAAATAAAAAGGTCTGTGTGTGTGTCTCTGTGTGTGTATGTGTGTATTTGAGTGCATGTTTGTGTACATGTGTATGTAGGTGTAGATGTACGTGTGTGTAGGCGCTAGTGCTTGAGTGACTGTTATTGGGGCTCGAGTGAGTCTTAACCGTTTGGGAATCAATTTTTTGAGGCAACATCACAGGAAAACCACTTGACCAATTTTAACCAAAATTGGCACGCATGTCAAGGACGTGACTGGGCTCGTTTTCCAAAAACTAAAATAAAAAAATAATGTTTCGTTTTAAAGATATGGTCAAAAAACTGAATCTCCCATAGACTTTAGCTTAACTTAACCTTTCCGGTGCCGGCAACTTCTTTAGTAGCATAAAAAAGGGGAAGGGCGCGCAGCTCAACTCCCGCAGCGCATTGTGGCGGATCCTAGTACGTAAAGATATATGGGCTTAGTATGTTATTATTTTTAGTTGTTATTTTTAGTTGTTATTTTTAGTAGTAATTAAATAGGATAAGTAATTAAATTAAATATATAGGATATTTTCAGTGCTTTGGAAATCCTGTCCTAAGAGCCATTTAAATAAGATTCTTTTGCACTGTTTTTTTGTTCGATAAGTGAAAATTTTGTAACTTAAATTTTGTTTATACTTTAAAATAGTAATGATGTTGGGCTAGTTTTGTGGATATTGCAATAGAAGGACGTATTGCGTAGTTACAGCATCGTAAGAGTAGTTGGGATTTACCGTCATACGGAGCTCTTTAATGCTTTGTTAAAATAGTTTGCTGTATAAAAAGTTGTCTAACAGATAAGACGTTCCATAATTTAAAAACTTGTTGAAGGACAACGAAAAGAAAGCCGATATCCGAGTTTTATAATGGCTCTTACAGCTCGTTCAACCATCAGAAGATGATTTTTAGACGATTTACCACATGGCCACTATACAATAGTTTACCAGAGATTGACCTAGGGATAGACGAGACGAAGAACATCAAAACCTGCAATGTCGCGGATGTTTTTAAATATATTAAACAGATTTCTCAGTCTATTCGTTAATGACTCAGTGTGGTATTGGAAGGAGAGAGAAGTATCCAGGGTGAGGTCTAAGAAAACACCCAAAACCTTTTTTTATTATTTATTTTAGAAACTGTCTCATTAACCAGATCGAGAACTGCAATACTTGTAGATATATGTGGACGAAACCCATTGTGAGATGATGTAAGAATTATGGTTTTGTGTAAGTATGAAATAAATCTTTTATATAAAAACGTTCAATTATTTTGGAAGGACTTGACAGTATATAGGCCTAAAATTGACAACAAGATTCTTATCTTCTTTTTTGTGAATCGGATGAATAACAGCTAGTTTGAAAGCATTTAGGAAAGTACCAGTAATAACGGTCAGATTGATGATAAAGATAATTGGTGGAACCAATACATTACTTTTTTAAGATAGTGCTTGAGATGAGGTCTAGACCAGGTGAACAATCACTTTTAAGATTGTTTATTAAAGCCTCGACCTTAGAAGCGTCTGTGTTAATCAAAGCAAAAGTATTAGGGTACGAAGTGTTGAAAAAGGTCTGATTGTTACTCATATATTGTGTACTTCTAGACATAATCTTCTCTGCAAGGCATTGACCTACAATACTGAAATAATTGTTGACTTCATTTACTGCGATTATGGGGTTATCTGCTATTGACAGTAGTTCTTCTGAGCAAGATTTTAATTTGTGTGAGTGACTGATGTTATTGTTTTAATTCATTAAAAGCGATCTATTGTTCTCTATTTATTCTAAGTAGTTTAAGGTGTAATTGATCTCTGTGTCTTAAACATCTAAGTAAACCTTGAGTCATCCAAGGCTTTCGAGTTCTTTTATAATTTATAATTATTTTTAATGAAGTGTTGACCAATATGGCACGTTTTAAAGAGTCATTAAAAATGTACCGCAATATCAACCTCAGTCAAAGTCTAAATGTAATTAAAATCAATTTCAAGAGATCTAAATGTAATTTGCCATAGTCGAGATTGATTGGATTACATGAACTTACATGAATTACATGAGAAATAATAAACTGTCTCGTGGTCTGTCAAAGAGGTATTAGAAACGAAACAGTGAGCTGGGTTTCTGGTTTTAATATTATAACTGGGTTACTGGCTTGGTAATTTTATGTGATAAAGACAAAAACGATTTTTTCTCGTCGGTATAGTGTGTCCAGGAAGCATACCATGAAATGCTAGCAAAGTGAGATACTCCCAGGCGCGAAGTTCACTTGTGTGTTCCATGATGTCAATATTAATGTCACCAATAATTATTATATTTTTGTAATAAGACAAACTCAGGAGGTGTTCGTAAAGAATATCAAGAAAAGCTGTTGTTTTATAATTAGAAGGTCTATAATTTGTAGGTATCTTTGTTAAGAATAAGAGTTAAACAGTTCGCCTCTCGTAATTTATAGTTGATGATTGATATATTGAGATGATTACTGTGCTAAACGATGATTCCCTCTTTTTGTGTTTTATGTTTACTTCTTATAAATAAAATTTGTTCTATTTTTAGAACTGAATAGTCGTTGGATTTTTAGTTTAAAAGTGGTCTCATTTGAAAGAGTTTGGTCTCTTCTTTCTTTTAATACTATTTCCAGCCCAAACAAACGCGTAGTATTTTTTTACATATTTTTTGAGTGTGTAACTTACTGTATTTTCACCAATATTTACACAAAAACACAATGTTTAAATAACATTTTACATCTATACAATATATTTATCAATTATGTATATTATAATATTAGTATTTCATTTTGATTTAACTAGAAGAACACAATTCGTAACAACTTAGTTAAAATCAGTATATCTTTAAAACAAAAAATGTTCTCACGATATACAGGGTTATTTTTAATTAGTTGAGCACCTTTTGCAGGCAGCCTCTCTACATCAATCCCAACAACATTTGTTCTACGACTTTTAAAAAATCTTGATAAATAACTCAGAATAAAGGAAACAAAAAAATTTTTGCTATCTCGATTATTTATTACTCTGTATTTTGTAAGCAGTCTAAAGTATAGGTCGCGGCAGTCTAACGAAAGTCAGAAACTGTTAAACGCGCGCGCCAGCTTTTTTCGTATAGCTTCATCTCTTTTACACCATGTTGCTATGGAAATACTAAATAATCAAAATGACAAGTATGTGGATTACAAAACACAAATTACATTAACCAAAAATAAAATTATCGGATAGAGTTTTATAATTAAATAATGAATTGTAATTATATACTGGACAATACGATTTTATGGACTTGTTATTGTAACTAATAAATAAATTCAAGATTATAACATGAAGAAGAAATTATGAAATGTAATTTATAATATTTTTAAAATACATTGATTGTCTGAAATAGAAAAAGTAAGAATGAAAAGAAATACGAGTTTTGGCTGAGAAATGGAGCATTGGGGTCCTGATCTTTACAAGGTCTATTTTGCTATACCTAGAAGGAACAACAACTCGAAACAGCAGAAACCATGATGAAGAATAATTTTATTTGTGATATAGTGACGATCCAACATGTTAAGAAGCCTAAAGTTATTATTTTTAAAGTGGATTGTGTACATTTGTCTGTTTTTATGGTACTTATGTGTTTCTTCTATGAGAATATTATACGTCAGAAATAGTCGATTCACTTCTTACGTTTTAATTAATTAATATTAATGAAAATTATGACGTTTTTCTGTTACGCGCCATCTTTATTTCTTAGTTTTAAATGTGTTAAAAGAAAATGTGAATTAAATTTACATGTCATAAAGAAGTTTCACTTCTTACATGTGTACACTAATACACACACACATATTTAATAAAGACTAAAGTTTTCGTTTTTTCAGTTTTATTAATATCATAAACGAGGAAAGGCCAATTTAGACGTAATTTAAATAAACTTCCTATTATTCCTCCTGGTGTTTCTTAATATTTTATTTTGTCGGATATCTGAATGAAGTTTATAGTTGGGATCACAAGATGGAGCCATTTTAAATACTGTTACTATTTTACGGTGATGTTTTTAATTAATGGTAACACCAACAGTTGGTGTCAATACCAACCAAATGTCAAGTAATTTGATATTATTATCTTTGTTATTTGATAATTGATATTTCATTTGTCTCTTGAGATTTATGGTGATGAAAGTGTGTAGTATTACTGATATTTTATATTAACTTATTGTTTTATTGTCATGATATAAATATTAACAAACGAGATAATATGATATGTATAAAGTAAGTTAAAGAGAAGTTATTGTTTTGTAAAAATAATATTTATTTAGTTTCATTACAATGCCCTTATTTCATAAACCAAATAAAAATATTGAGACATTCAACTTGTGGACAACTTCTATTGGAGATTTTGTTTTTTCATTAAATTCTTAAACAGTTAGACAATATGTGTTTCGACTATTGTAGAAAATATTTTAATAAATAAAAGTGGAAAACGATGCTATTTTTTATTACACCTTAGAAAATGATCAAGTTTTAACGTGCATAGCCGCCGCTGCGTCACCCTGCCACCCCGCGCCCCGATGCACGTGGCCTTGGCACATATTTTGACAAGTTGCGTGGCCTCTCTTTGCTCAAGTTTAATGCACGTTCAGAGGCAATAAATAAATTTTGTATGGGAAAAACAAAATTTTTAAAACTATTAATTTTAAAAAGTCGTAGAACAAATGTTGTTAGGATTGATGTAGAGGGGCTGCCTGCAAAAGGTGCTCAACTAATTACAAATAACCCTGTATATGGTGTCAGGGGATAAATCATTTGCTTAGAATTTTTTTTTTTCAAAACCGACTGAATGAAACACGTAGTTTTGTCTGACCTACTCCTGAGTGTTTTTGTAAATCCGGAGGTGCGGAAGGAAGGCAGCCCCCACCCGCTATAACACTGTGTTGAAACCCAATCGAACCGTATAGCGACTGAATCCATAATCCGAATTTAAAGGATATATGCTGTCGGCTCGAAATCAATATTTTTTTTATATTTTGTTTTGTTTGTTTCGATCGAGTCTACCGTACCTCTTGACGAAATTATTAATATACATTTTATGAACATTAACAATACTTAAAAAATTACAACAAATATAATAAGATCTTTTTAATTAAAATTGTCATCAAGTCAATTCAACGTCAAAAGAAACGCGACATTGAAATATTACATTCCGTAAAAATGCCTTTTCGAGCATTTGGAGAAGTCTAAAACAGAATAAAATATAAAATCTCATTCTTCTTCATGTGCAATGACAATATGATCTAAATTATATAATTTTAATTAAATTTGAAATAAATATAGAATGATAAATTCATCCACATTGAGAGGACACAGTTTTACAACCTGTGAGATTCGTTCTCGTCACTGACAAAGTTATACAATTATCACGTTTTTTATTAATAAGTTACAGACCAGGTTAATTCATAAAAAAATACTGCATAAAGAAGGCAAGATAAAAGTCTTGAAAACATCAAATTATAGAAATAACTGTTCAGATCTCGGTACCCAATATAATTCTCATTCTGATTGTGTTCAGGAAACCCTCTGACCAAACTGGATTATGTTATTGGATCTCAAATAGATTTATATGATATGAAGTCATTTAATGTTAAACATACTCTGCTTTTGACTGTTGCAATAAACTATCTGAAGAGCTATCTGAATCTTAACTTTGATTTTAATATAAAATAAGACCAATGTATTTGGAAAGTGAAACTAAGTCAGATATTAGATGAATCATGAATATTGTTGTAATTAATTATTCCAGTAATTAGTACAGACGGTAAACAAATTACGGCACGAATCACGTGTCATATCAATTGATTAACTTCGTGCTACGATAAAGTCTAGATCATGAAGCGGAGCTGACGACAGACACTTATCCTGTGGAAGTCGTACGTTTCGGTCTCCTAGCTGGAAACTGTAATTCGTTTAGTTAAAGTTCAGAGTCTACTTAAGTGGTACTTTTATATTGTAAGACATTACCTAATAAATTGTGATTATCGTGTATTCGCTATTACTCTTCTGCTTGATCAGCCATTCTCTCGAACCGAAATATATCTGTTTTTAAAGATCACTGCAACTATTTAAAATGATGGTCTAGAATTCTTAGCTACATGTAATAAGTAAATTACTCTATAACACACCATTTATATAAAGAGAGTTACACTCTATAATAAAACCATTTATATAATATAAATATAAAGAGAGAAGTTAAGGATTCATTACAAATACTGTATATTTCTGAATCTTAATCGTCAAAACTTGCTATGTTAAATACGGAGGCTGCTTTTGTCGAGTACAAATTATTTATTAAGTATTTATGTAGCGTTCTAAAACTTTTAGCAACACATCAAACTTTTCCGTGTTTTCGTTATTTCAATGAAAATAAATAACAATTTAAATGTAATGTGAGTTTGAAATGATTCTATAAAACCATCAGAAAAACAACCTTCGACTAAAACCATTTAAGGGATAAATTAATATTAAAGAATATTTTGTGTCAAAACCGATTCCTAGTGAAGGCTTTAATGAATTGCAAAGACTCAATAAAAATATTGAACAGAAAATCATAAACTACTTGGACTTAATACATATTTACTTATTAATATTTTGAAAAAGTTTTTAGTAAGTTTTACCGGTTTTACTTTAATTAATGTAAAACATATTTCAAGTTGAATTAAGTCGTGCCTTTGTACAAATTTTTGTTCAAATTAGTATATCTTACAGGTAATGTGCCTACATAAAAGTTAAATAATCATATAAAAATAGAATAAACTCTCATATTGTTTAAAATCTCATAAAAATAAAATAAACTCTCATATTGTTAACACAATTGTCGTCTGCACAAACCACACAGAGGTGTTTCCAAGTAATACAACTAAATAACAAAAGCATTACACGTGTCTCATTGCTCTAAGACTACACGCGGATTTGTAAAATATTGCTAAATACTGTTAGCGGTTTCCTTTTAGTGTTTCATTTATTTCCTTCTAGAAGTAAACGTCATAAACATTAAAATATTACATATAAACATTTTATTCACTTAGAACAAAGTGTGGTACAATATAGTTCAATACTTATTTGTCATCGTCGAAAACTCTTTTGCTTTTCAATTCACTCCACATAAGGTTAAAGTTGAATTACTCGACCACAATATAAACTTAGGGGTATAATGTTTATCTTTATATTAACTGTATTTTACGAACTAGTATTTCCTTCAATATGAAATAACAACCAATTTTTTTATTTTTGACATTAACTCTACTTGACCTGAAGAAAAAAAATTATTTGTAACTTTTAAATTAGTTTGCCTACCTTTATAAACCATACACGTATCATATGAATAGAATAAAGATATTATAGGCAAAATTATATTTAACTTCAAAATTATGTTAACTAATAATGAAGCATTTAAATAGCAGGATACTGTATACAAAATCTATGTAAGTACGCATACAAAAACAAAACAAAAACTAAAATTGTTGTTTTTTTAAAATTTAATGGTTTGAAGTAAGTGAGTTTCTAGTTGGTAACGATAGCAGTAGTTTAACAGAATCTTAACTGTTTCTATTACAGTTATTCACAGAAACGACTGCTACCACTCGTAGTACCTACATGAGTGGCGGATAGACACTGACGTCTGAGAAGAATTACTATTCTCCAACGTCAAGCTCAAACCTGAAGAACTAATATTTAAATAAACTATATGTTAATGTTGTAAACAAAGTTTTTTTTTTTTAAATATTAGATTTAAAACAGTTGTATAAGAACTAAAACTTTGAATGGACATCAGTAGTCTATTTGAAAAAAACAATATGAAGTATTATGTTACATTAACTCGTTAAAAATAAATAAACCTTTTCATAATGTCCCTACAGATTTATAGCACAAAGTGACAGTTTGTAAATAAATGGCGGACGTAGCATAATGGGATTCACATTAGTATTTTGCTTTCAGTTAGAACTAAAGAGGAGTCAAATGTAATGAAAAATCCACCGCTAAGATGGTGTAATAAGATATATGAGTTTGTTTGTTAGGACTCAATTGCAGTCGCAGCTATAACTAATTATTTAAAAAAAAACATAAAAATAAATATTTATATAATTTAAATATTTTTAGTTTTATTATTTTCAAACTTTGTAATCCCACTTGTTCGATCTTATTTATTCGATCTATCTTCTCAATTTACTTGCAAACTAAGTTTACTTAGTTAGTTGTTGTTGTATTTTTTTTGTGTTTTAAATTTATTTTAATAAATTAAATATAATTTAAATAATATTTTTATATATATTTTTTGTAACATTCATTTTATTGAATTCTGTGTATTGTTTGTTTGAAATTAATAAAGTGCCTAAAGACGGTTTTCAAAGTAAATTACCATTATATTGTCTTTGTGTAATATGTTAAATTAAAAGTTAAATTTGTTATAACATTGAAGTAAGTATTAATAATGGGCATAAATAACCACAAATAAAAAGGAAAAGAATCATTGTTATGTATTAAAATGAAAAAAAAAATATTTTTTCTAATTATTTTTTTACTTTTATAAGATTGTTTTCTTTTCAATATATTTTAAATTAAATGAAAATAAATGTATAAAACTCAACAAACGGACAAATCATTTTTTTTATCATACCTACGTATCAACCTTAAATAATAATAATATAATAATATAATAATAATAATTTTACTCGGTAACAAAAACATTAGCACACAACGGTGTTCAAACGATAGCTAACGATATTAGTTTGAAAGATGCCCAATAATTTAAAGTTGTTTCGCCTAAATACAATTTCGATGAACCCATCTGAAATCAAATCCAATATTAATTAAATTATCACTTGTGATTATTGAAACGACTAATCAGTTCTCCAACTTGTTCTGTAAACTTATTTAAGTTGAATGAACTTAATACTTTGATAGTTTCAGGAGACAATATTATTGACTTGTAATTTTTATAACCGTAGGTCCTAGACTATTAAATAAAACATTTTAAACTTTTTTTATTACTTACACAATGTTTATACAAAAACTGTAAAAATGTTAAATTCATTCCGTATTCAATCCCATCTAGGAATTTAAAATAATATTCTCATTAATATTCTTAACTATATATTTTTTAAGTTGAAAAACAATATACGGTTAAGCGGTCAAGTAGGTAAATTGGTCATCCCGCTCTATGTATTACCAAAATAAACAAACAATGGTTAAAATTCACCAATTGCATATTTTAGTAAAATATGTAACATCTAACTTAAAGCCATACGCAAACACCGACAGCACACAACGCAATCCGACAAATTCGGAAAATAACACGAACATCTCTTTGTATGTAAGCTTCCATTTGCAACTGCATAAAATACAATATTATAGTTACCGGAATAAAAATTAAATTTAAATTTACTTTATAAAATGGGATACAATTTTTTAAAACATAAAAGAGGTCAATAAAAAATTTCATCTCTTCTAAATCTCCTTTATACAGCGAATAACATTCACACGTCAGGTTTAAGTGGTCATATTTTGTAAGCATACAGAATCTTTATACACGATACATTAATATACATAATTAATATAACTTAAATCTTAACCACTTAGTTTTAACATTATATAGTTTTGTGACTTCTACAAATAAAGGCGTCATAAAATACGTAAATAATATTCACTAAATATGATATTAATACATCACATATAATACGAACGATGTTACATCTGTACATAATATCATTATATATGAAGCAAAAAATAAATATGTAATTTTTATCCGTTTATTTGTACGCAAAAAATCCGTTTATTTGTATACAAAAAATACTAGAAGTGTTTTAATGAAAATATGTATGGAGATAGCTCTTTGACCGAGACATTAATTTGACTATATTTTACTCATTTGAACTCCTTAAAGTTATAAGTTCATTACACTTAGTACCATTGTACCATTTTTGAAAATTCGATCTCTATTCTATTTTTTAAGTTAACATCCATATGTTTTATCTTTTAAAATAAAAAGATTGGATCCTAAGAAAACCAATCAAATATACCACCCAGCAAAGTTAGTTCAGATCAACTACTTTTACCTAAAAGGATTTTCACGGTTCAGAAACATAAAAAACAGACTCCCTGGGGATCAATTAATTAAATGCATATGTCCTTTTAAAGTGGTCTATAAAATATAAGTGACATTCTTAACAACTATTAAACGAACTAATGCCAAATAGGGAGCGTTACTATCTTTACAAGATTTTATTCGCAGACCCAAGGTAAAGGCAAGGTAGAAAAAATACTACAAATAATAAAAAATAGAAAGATGTTGATTAACTTCAACCGAGGAAAATGAAACACAGAAACATCTCGCTGAACTTTTAAATATAAGCTGTAGGTTTTTTTTTATATTCTTATTTAAAAGTAGTATTTTTTATTACTCTTTATTAAGAGTAATAAAAATTAAGAGTATTTATTATTACTTAATATGCTAAAGAATAGAAAATAATATAGAAATGAAAACATTTATTTCACAAATCTTTATTAATAACATCTTCACAAAATATCTTCTTGCATGAGAAGTATTTAACTGTTTCTAGTATACTAGAGATTATATTTCATCAACTAAGTATTGATGAGTATAATAAGTATATCTAAGACTATCAAAATGGCGTCATAGTCATATTCTTACTTTTCAAAACTAGAATTCACAAGATATTTTATAGATATTAAATTGAAAACTTTGATTTCAGTTAATATCAGACATATTAGTGACATGAAAATATGTATCAATTGGAGAGTAAGTATTAGTAGAATAAGGTGAAGTATTTAAATTACTACCACCATAATATGAAAACATATTTTGAATATGAGAGTCTTGTAAGTTACGATTTGAAGGAAGAAGGTATAGCAGTCTTTCTTCTTCTAATTGGGCAGCATTTTTTTTACTACGGTTTATAAAAATATTATTAGTAACATTCTCTGTGATGACGTCTGGAGACGCATGTGATCGGTTCAACATAATTTTATTATTAACTATTCGGTTATTAGAAAACTCAGATGGATTTACAGAATGAAATGCTGAAATGTTTGAAACGTCAACATTAGTACCCAATATTTTTTCCTGAGGTTTATTAATATTAACTATAGCATTATTACTACCAATAGAATTATAAATTGGATGTATACTTGCATTCGGTATTTGCGACACCATAGGTTTTCTATTTAATCCTTTCGTTAAATCCACAGAATTTTTATTTTTTTCTGTCTTATCATTGTCAATAGTTTCTTTAGAATGTTTTGGACATTTAGTGTTTGGTTTGGATAAAATACCTGGATTTTTTAAAGAAGTATTGTTATGAAAATGTGGTATTGTTCTATCTGCGCTAAATAATTGTTTGTTACATTCTTGAATTCTGTTGAATTCACTATTTCGAAGCAACGAAGGAGAATGTTTTGATTCAAAAACTGGAGCAAAAAATATAGGATGCGCAGATGTCATGCAGACCCTTTCTTGTCTATTTTTACAATGATTCTCTTGCATTTCATTTATTGAGTTATGTTCTTTTTCAATCATGTTTAAAGAATCATATTGACCCTTGTTTGTGGTGTCTAAGTTTAGGTTACATCTTTTATCTTCCATTACCTTATATGAGCATTTTTTTATTTTTAGTTTTGTTTTGCTGATTTGTTCAGATATATAAGTACTTGTTATTTTATTGGAATTTATACTATTCTTTTTCTTATGATGGACATTTTTAGAATTATTACTGTGCATTTTAGCTACCTTTTCTTTTTTTTTTATGTCTTGTGAATTATTTACATGATTTTTAATAAACCTTTTACTCCCTAATAATAATTTATTAACTATATTATGACCTAGATTTGTATTATTCTGAAGAGTCTCTATATTACTTTTTATCTTATGGATAGCTGTATCTATTGTTCTCGTATATATCCCGAATATAAGATCGGGACCTTGCTCCGTTTCACTTCTTGGAACTTTTGTATGATTTTCTTTTTGAATATTCATTACTGAATTATTTAATGTTTTGTATGTCTGTTTTCTTACTTTTCCACCCACCGAATCGTCAATACTAGTGAATGCATTCCAATCGGCTTCAATGCTTGCTATGTGCTTTTTAACGTTGTTATATTCTACGTGTTCTTCTTTTGTTAAATCTATAATCATTATTTCTTCTCTGTCTTTTTCGTCACTTATTTCTATAACCTTGTGATTTGTATTGGGATACTCAGTTTTATTTATGGATTGAAGTTTACTTCGGTAATACCAGGGAAATTTATGACAGTCAACAAGTTTAATGCTGAAAGTTCGACATTTACGTACTAGATTACCGATGCTATTTGCATATCCAGAACTTTCTATCGGTTTTTTCAACTCTTTGAATCGTGATAATGAATTTTGTAACCATATTCCATAATCCTCTGATGAAATGTTAACAACATAACCTGGATCTTCAATTGTAATATCTAAAAATAATAATATTGTTAGAAATATCAAATTTTTTGATGTACTGTAAATATAGTATCTTAAATATCTTACTTCTAAAATAATTTTCAGAACCGCGAAATACGCTATGTTCTTTTAAGTCCAATACTATTATAGGATCATCTAAATAATCTTCTACATCTTCTGGACAGAGTATATCGTATGCTGTAAGAATCATAATTGGATATAGTTGTCATTCTATCAAAGATCATGTTTTAAAAAGTAATGTACAGTGAGTTATGTATTGGCAGACAACGAAGTTATTAAAAAAATATTTATTTATTAAAAATACAAGTTTACTGGATTAAATCTACTACAAGACTGATTTAATTATAATAATTAATTCTAATTACAAACAATAGTAAATGCCGACTCAGGAGAATGATGCAATCGACGTAAGCGGGAATCAGTGCTTATGCTGTGATAACTCCTCCGTCCTTCAGAGAGAAGCTGATCTTACAGCTTCCACTAGTGTCCTCACTAGTCGGTGTCGCCTGCGGATGTTTCTTTTTCCTGGTGGCTGTTATATATTGATAACTGTAAGATACATCTTCCATGATGCTGCGCCGATCAGGAACAGATACAGGATGATAGTCGTCCAGCTTGGGGTTGACATAAGTGTTGGCCAGTCTGCGACGTCATCTTCGTCGATATCTTCAGCTCGCTCCAGAAGTTTGTGTATGTTGTCCAGTTCTAGGTCCTCTATTTTGAGTTGATATTTTACAGCTTCCACGGGTACGTTCTGTTTCAACGGCAGCGGTATGATTTCATCTATGTTTGTTGTTGTCGTGTGAGTCTGTAGGGTTATGTTAATGACGTCAACACGACAATCCTCAGTGAGTGTTACGAGATGAATTCCCGAAGTGCGTCTGTACGAGGTTTTGGTTCCACATCGAACTCGTACTATTTCTTCTTTTCTAAGGATAACCAGCCAAGTGTTGTCTCGTGTCTTCTGTATCTTATCTTCTGTAAATACCATTTTAGCGCGGGGGCAGTTGGCGTCCCTATGTTGAACGAGGTTTATTATACAATCTTGCGATGTCCTAATGTTCTTGGTGTTTATTATCTCGCAGAGATGAGAGCTCTCGGTTAGCTGCCTGCAACTATCTTCTAGGTATGCGTACTCATCGCTACCAAGTGCAAGGTATTTGGATTTTGGGACTATAGTAAAATATTTCGTATCAGGGATAGAATAAAGGTGGATAAGGTCATATATATTTGGGTCGGTGTTAGGGATTTCTAATATAAATGTTAACGAGTGTTCCGTACTGTAAGCTTTAACTTTAATTGACCTTTCTAAGATTCTTATATTATTTAAATTTATATCTATCACTGGTACTAGATTAAACTTAGTTTTAACTTGTCTTAATTCTAACACCAAATTTTGGGGACTAATTATACTGGGATGCATAACACCTAATTGGGAAAATGTTATAGCATCTTCTAAAATCATTAGTTTATCTAAAATAATCTGTAAACTAAAATCTATTTGAACGTAAATATCTAAATATTGCAAGTGGTTACCTATCGTATCATAGTCTTTTGTTACATTCTCTATATAGGTACGAAACTAATTTTTTCTGATGATCGTAAATCTTATCTAATTGATTACCAAACTCTTTTACCGTGTTTTCTGCAATAATTAATAACTTTTTCTCTGAATTTTGGACAGAGGTAATTTTATTTCTTATATATGAAATTTCGGATTCGAATTTTAAGGCATCTTGTTGGTCTAAATTACCGGTTATCGATTTTACAACTGAACCTAAACCGTCGATGAGGCCACGTTTACGCCTAATGTTCTGGGGAATAATAAACGAAATTTTTCTATTTACTAAAGATAAATTGTATTCTATTTGATTACGATAAGAATTTTGAATACGTTCTGAATGCGTGGTAGACGTTTCGGAAGCTTTAATACTTGAATATAATGCAGTTAATTTAATCGTTGTTAATTTTAAATATGTTACATTATAAACACATACTAAATTAAAAATATTATTTTGTTTAATTATTTGGCCTTGCTTAAGCAAAAGGATTCCCTGTTCATTATTAATGGGATTAAAGGTTACTTCTGCTGTTGCTTGGAGCATGATTGCTCTTGCGATGAGGGCCCTGGAACAAGGTGAGGCCTTCTTAGTAGTTTATAATGAACTCTTATAGACTTTGAATTTGGATGATTTCCTATTATTTCTGCAACATTATTAGGGTGCAAGTGAATGATCTTATATGGTCCTTTAAATACCGGCTTTGTTTTGTCGTTTCTCGCTGTCTTTGCCACTTGTTTGTAGACTGTTTCACCTACCTTGAATGTTGTTTCTTCTGCTTCTTTGTTGCGTTTTGCTATTACCTGTTCCTTGTTCTTAGATATAAGAGCTGTTATACATACCTGTATTGATTCAGCATTTGCTTTATGTTTTAAGACGTAATCTTGATAGAATTCTTTTGGAAAATGTAGCTCTAATGGATTACGTGATGATGTATGACCAAAAAGAAGTTCATGAGGCGAATAACCTGTTGCAGAGTGGATAGCGTTGTTGTACGCTATGATTGCGTATTTCATTATTAACTGAATGGGGTCATCTTTATTTGTCATTCTCTGTATTCTAATAATTTCGCCTATGGTCGAATGAAATCGCTCTATAGGTGAATTCGAGCTAGGATTGTACGGGGTTGTGAAATGTATATTTATGTCATGTAAAGCACATATTTCTTTAATAACCTCATTGTTAAACTTATTGTCAGAGTCTGTCGTAATTTTGTGGGGAAGTCCTAAAACAGAGATTACTTGTAACAATGCTTCAGCTACATGTACACTACTAGATGCGTTTAATGCAACTGCTTGCGCGAATTTAGAAAAGTTATCTATGATAGTTAGAAAAGTACCTCCTCCAGTCGAATATAAGTCCATAAATAAATGTTCCATAGGTTTACGGGGTGTTTCAGTTAGTGCTAAAGGGGGTCTTAAGGGGTTGCGTTCGTACTTGTCTTTGAGACAAGTGTCACATTGATTTATGTAACCTTGAATAGTGAGTAGCATATTGGGCCAATGGTAGTTTCTGTGCAATTGTTTATGTGTTTCTTGAATACCGCGGTGCACAGTCTTCCCTTCATGATATATTTTAATTAGTTCTAATTGTTCGGCCTGGTTTTCGACTGATATGACACGCGTAGTACATCTTATGAGTTTTGGACCTCTATCATTAAACACCGTTGTATAAACTCTACAGAATGCTAAATATAGTTCATCGTTATAAAAGTAACAGTGAAAAATGCGATTTGCTATTGTGTGCTCCCTAAGGAATCTAATTATTTCTTGTTCTGTGTTGTTAATAGGGATAAATACGTCTTTAATGACTGACTGTACGTTGATTCGTTGATCTATTATCTACTCTGTAAGTGGATCCTGGGGTTGATCTTATGTGGAATTGTTTTAGTTGTCTGTCAATAGCGTCAGATAATATGGGAATGCTGTTGTTTTCGTTGTCAGGCTGAGTATGATTCGTGCTAACTAACTGTTGTTCGTCTATTGTGACAACTGTCATACTATCGGATTCAGTATTTTCAGAGGGTTGTGAATTTGTCTGTCCGTCGGTCTCTATGTTTAAATTTTGGTTGCTAGGGCCTGCTTCCTGACCATCGTTATTTTCAGTGGGGGCATGATTAAACATTCGATTAATTAAGTCATCGTCTTCAATATCGTCAAAATTAACCGCGAGTGAATCCATACTGTGATGGAATATTTTAGCTCGGGATAACGCGTCTGCATTTGTGTTATGTCGTCCTTTCTTATATACAACTTTAAAGTCATATTCGGCTAACTTCAACCGCCAACGAGTCAGTTTCGATTTAGGGTCTTTCAGTGACATCAGCCATGTTAAAGGCCTGTGGTCAGTGTAAATAGTGAACTTACGTCCATACAAATAAGGTCGGAAATACTTTATAGCCCATACAATGGCTAAAAGCTCTTTTTCTATTGTGGAATAGCGTGACTCGGAATCTGATAAAGTACGCGACGCGTACGCTACGGGTTTGTCAGATCCTACATTTCCTTGGGACAAAACCGCGCCTAACGCATAGTCTGATGCGTCTGTAGTTAGTATGAACGACTCGTCAAAATCAGGGTACTGTAATATGGGGTCGTTAGTTAATATTTGCTTACACTTATGGAATGATTCTAAAAATTCTTTTGTATGAATAACTTTCTTTAAACATAACGTCATGGGTTTAGTTAACTTTGCAAAGTCTTTGATAAATTTTCGGTAATATCCAACAAGACCTAAAAATGACTTTATTTGTTTCTGATTTTGAGGTAAGGGGAAATCAAGTACAGCTTTTATTTTGTCTCTATTGGGTTTAAGACCTTCGTCCGTGAGTTCATGTCCAAGGAAGTTAACGTGTTTCTGAAGAAATTCAGATTTATCAAGTTGAACTTTTAGATTATGGGTTTTAAACCTTTCAAACACTTGACGTAATCTTTCTACGTGTTCTTGTAGAGAAGTACTGATGATTATGACGTCATCAAGGTAAGTATAAACGTTAGGTAAGCCTCTAAGGATATGATCCATTAAACGTTGGAAAGTGCTCGGTGCGTTCTTTAGACCGAATGGCATGCGTAAAAATTCATAATGGCCTCTCTCCGTAGTGAATGCGGTTTTCTCTACGTCTTCTGGGTGCATTTCCACCTGGTGGTAGCCGCTCGCGAGGTCAAGGGTTGTAAAATACTGTGCGCGTCCCAGTCTGTCTAGTATGTCATGAATGTTCGGAAGTGGGTACTTGTCTTCGATAATCCTATCGTTTAAACGTCTGTAATCTATTACAAGTCTCCATTTAACATTTCCCGATGCGTCCGGTTTTTTGGGTACTATATGAACAGGACACGACCAAGGGGATATACTTTCTCTAATGATACCCTGCTTGAGCAAGTTATCGACTTGATTACGAATTTCAGCGCGATGTTTTGGAGGCTGTCTGTAACTACGAACATATATTGGTGTTTCGTTCGATAATCTTAACTGGTGTTTAACCGCGTGTGTAAATGTTAATGGTATATTTTCAGAGTGAAATATTTCACGGTAATTATAACAAAGCTTAGTTATTTCACGCCTTTCCTCCTCATTCATGTGACTAGTTCTAATTTTATTTAAGTTGTCACACAGTTCTTTATTAATATCAATATTCATGTCTAATGAGTTTAAATCTACAATCTCGTTTTCACTTCCAGAGTAAGTCTCTAGTTGTATCGGGATTTTATTGGGGATATATTTATTTTCATTAGTATAATTTATAACAGTAGTTTTAAATGAACCAGATTTGACTGTTACAAAAGCTGTAGGGGATTCTAAACCTTCTGACCAGTATCGTGTATTATGTATATATTGTCCGTCAGTATAGTTTGTTCTAAAAGTTACAACTTTCTCACACTTGGGTTCAATTTTAATCTTGTGTAATGGGTGATTAAAAAAAATCGGAATATTAGCGTTTGTTGTGCGTAACATGTTACTGTTTAGATCGATATTACTTTTAAGACATCTTAATAAATCAAATCCTATTAATCCTTAAACTTTTAAGACATCTTAATAAATCAAATCCTATTAATCCTTTGTACTTGGGGTCAAAATCAAAAATTAAAAATTTATGAGTTAAATCTGCATTAAAAATTGGTGGTAACGGGAGATAAACTACATGGTTATGACGTGACACATTATGCGCGGTAGCGATTTGAAACGGTTCATGTTCAACAAGTAATTCAAAAATAGTATTAAAAATAACATCCGATGCAACAACGCTACGGCTCGCTCCAGTATCAATTAAGTACTTACCTCCTAATTCCGGCAACTCGATGTACGGCAGGTGCTCCCTCTCCTGCACGTTGATTTCAACTATCTCGGGTTCCTGTGTTCCTGAACCTCCATAAAATCCTGAGGATCCTCAAAATCCGTTTCTTGACTGTACTCTGTTTGATACTCACTTTCATTTTGTTGAATATCATAAAAACTAAAGTACTCGTCCTCATATTCAGGCTGTTGATTTTGTGAGTTATTCTGGGTACAAAATAGTTCCTCCACAGCAAACTGTGGTTTATTCGGCTTTGAAACTGATCTCATAGTAACGTCTGAATTTTTCTGTGGTGGGTTAATCTGTTGGGGTATATTAAAATGCTTCCGGTAATTACCAGAGCTCCTACCTGGGGGTTGGTTTTTCCACGGTAGTAATGACTTAACTAGTTGCTCGCGTTGCTCAGGAGTCATGTTGTTAGGTTGAGGCACGTAATTTTGGGGCCTAAATTGCTGTTGTGGGTAAAATGGTCGTTGGGAAATAGGTAATCTGTTACTGGGTTGGTTTTGAACATAATTAAATTCCTTATGCTTAAACATATTACCCTGTTGTAACGATAAAGAGCCTGGTTTATTAATAACTAGCCTTGCTTCCTCCTGTCTAGCCGCGACTATGGCCATCTCTAATGTTTCCGGCCTTGCTATTCTAACACCTAAAGACACGTGGAAATCTAAGTTATTAGTATACTGCTCAATAACCATCTCCTCATAATAACTTTTATCTCCATGTCTACCAACGGAATACAAGGTATCAAGCAACTCGCGTAATCGCTTGCCAAATGACTCCGAATTTTCAAATTTTAATTTTCGGGTTCTTATCAGCTCTTGTATCACTTGTATCTCGTTTCGGGGTTCTCCTAAACGTCTTAATAATGCATTTTTAATTTTAAGCCACGATTCTAAGTTTTCTTCGTATGCTATCGCTTCTATAGCTGCACCACTTAATTTACTTTTAATAACACTTAATAATGTGGGGTGGCTACTACCCGGTGCTTCCAATTGGCTAAGGACATTTTCAACCTCTCTTATATAAAAATTAAGTAATTTTTTATTGCCGTCATATCGCGGAATTAAATCTACGACGAGCTTAAAATGGGGTGAATCTATTACCGACATACTGATATTTTATATATTCAAAATTAAAAGAAAGAAAAAAAAATTTTTTAATAAAAATTATAAAATTAAATAATTAACTTTGCACACTAATAAAGACAATTGAAGTATCTGGTTGCAGTTATACCGCGTTCCACTGATAATAAGTAATTATTAAAGAAACAATGAATGAAATTCTAAACCTAAAGAATGCGCGTTGGATTTTAATTAGGTTTTATTTGATTTAAATTACGAAATTAACTAGGTTTATCGCGACTTTAGCTTTAAACACTTTATATTACCAAAATATATGGTATATTAAACTAAAGAATGCCCGTTCGATTTTAGAAATAGACACACTTTCAAACTAAACTAGGTTTATCGCGATTTTAGCTTTAAACACTCTTTAACATTAATAATATATATATACTAAGACAGGAAATAGAGCAGGAACTTGGTTTATTAGCGAGAGTACTCACCACACCAGTATCTGCATCTCCCGTCGAGTCTTGAGTAGTACACGGGGACGTCCAATGCTCCAGAATATCCTCGTGTAGCCTTCGCTTGACCGCCGTTAGGTTCTGGATTACGGGAATGCGACTTGGGAATCGCCGTTTGTCAGAGTATGGAAGAGTTTGATTCCAAAACTATTACGAAACGCCGTAATCCTACCGACTGCGCCAGTTATGTATTGGCAGACAACGAAGTTATTAAAAAAATATTTATTTATTAAAAATACAAGTTTACTGGATTAAATCTACTACAAGACTGATTTAATTATAATAATTAATTCTAATTACAAACAATAGTAAATGCCGACTCAGGAGAATGATGCAATCGACGTAAGCGGGAATCACTGCTTATGCTGTGATAACTATACTATTATAGGATCATCTAAATAATCTTCTACATCTTCTGGACAGAGTATATCGTATGCTGTAAGAATCATAATTGGATATAGTTGTCATTCTATCAAAGATCATGTTTTAAAAAGTAATGTACAGTGCCCGGCAATAAATATTTCACATCGACACTCGGAAAAAGACAATCGGCTAATTTCGGCTCCGTAGAGCGTTATCTCTGTCGCACGAAATACAAACAATCCGGTACCTATTAGGAGCTGTTAAACAAGTATAATTTTGATAATTATTTTTATTATTTGTATAAATAACACATTTCTTAAAAAAAATATATATGATTTTTATTTTATTATTTAGGAAAATTATAACTGTACGTAAAAAACGTTATAGCTATTTGCCTAAATATTTTTTTTTACGTGAACATAATGTAAGCATGTTTTTTTTAATTTTATTTTACCCCAACTTAAGGCCACCACTTAAAAACTTGTGGCTTTTATACAAAGAAAAAAAATAATTATCAAAAGATGCAAATTATACTTGTTTTAACAGCTCTTAATAGATACCGGAATGTTTCAATTTCGTGCGACAAAGATAACGCTCTACGAAGCCGAAATTAGCCGATTGTCTCTTTCCAAAGTTAGATGTGCAATATTTATTGCCGGATATTGTAAATAAAAAAGTTTAAGTATGGAAGTAGAGATATATTAAACCAACCTTAACATATTTTGACTTCAATTTTTAACACTTTTTTAATATATATAATAAATACTAACAACAATTTAGATAAAATTTTCATGACCACATTTTTATAAACATTGTTATTAAACTTACCAATAAAGATATTAAAATAATGTAGGTTTTTTCCAATTTAATATATTTTTAACGTATTAAAAAAATTATATTATATTTCTATATTGATACATTTGTTGTCTGATGTGTCTTATGTTGTATGTATGGCACATCACACTCAAACAATTATTTGTTACAACCGGAAATAAAACCCGCGTCTTTTATGTGCGATTGCTAAACCAGACCACCCTATAAAATATAAAACAGTATTTTAAAATTAAAGAACACTTTACCGCCTACAATAATGTTAGGCAATAGGTTTTAGACCTCAATTACAATTTAAGTTACATTTTTTTTATAATACCCACATTTTAATAACTGTATACATTTACTTATATTCAATATTGTTTACAACATGTGTTACAATATTGTATTGTATTGTTATGACATACATTGTAGGTACATAGATCCTTATTATTAACTTGTCACTTATATATTTGATTGTCAAATATTTTAAAAGTCAGTACTGTGTCACCCAGAAAGAATAAAGGTTATTATAGTATTCAAATATTATCCACAACTTATTATATATACACCTAATCAAGTAGTATATATGTATTATTATTTAAATATTAAATAATATTCTTACCTTTGTTTTCCATCGTTATAGAAATAAAGCACTCCTGTTACACGTAATATAAACAATCAACTAATGAAACCTCTCCTTGAGTCGACACAATGAAATATGAACTTCAACTGTATTTATATCCAATACTAAAGCTGACGTTTTGTAAATTTGAATAGTGACAATAAGTTCATTATTTATAATTAAATAATTTAATATAATATGATATCTGATTTAATATAAGTTACAACACCTTATAGCGTTACTTCTAAGTCTTAAAATTTTTTGTTTGATAACAATAAACCATTTCAAAGATAGATGTTTTAGTGTACCCTTTTTCGTCTAACGTACGTCCAAATAATAAGGTCAGTCAATCTCTTACTGTACATTGGATTAAAAGATGTCACAGTAGGGGCGGTACAGTTTTATCCCTCTGTCTTTCACAGCGACTGATTCTAATTACGATACCTCTTGTAAGCGACACGAAAGAAGTGGAAAATATACTTTTTATCCCAGGTTTCGGGATTATAAGGGTATTTTGAAAGATGTTTTAGTTAAACCTGTTTCTTTTTTCTCAATGAAATTTGAGGCTGTGTCCGCTTTATTGCTCTGAATTTTTGTGAAGGCGCTTTGTTTTAGAAATGGTTTTATATATCGTATATATGTAGTAGAATAAATTGTTAACCATTATTTATTTGTATCGTTAATAAAAAATATATTATTCTGTAAGTTTTCATACTTATAAAGCTTCTACCTAATAAGAACTAAAACTTTTTTAGTGACGTAGTTTCTTCAAGATTGTTTAACCTTGGTTCAATACTTATATTATGCAAAGATACTGAATAATCTTAGTTATCTCACGGCACGTGCAGCCGCAGCTATCTCGCCAATATCTTGGCTTCATTTAAACCTTGTGCCCCTGCATTCATAACTAATGAGATTTACAAGAAATTAGTAATGTATGAGAGTTATCTTCTACATATCAGCAATAAAATACCTATTATTTGAGTAAAAAAACTTTCTCCAATTAACCCTCAAAAACTGTTCTCGATATGTGACCTTGTGACATACTTACACACATCCACGCTAACGAAAGGCCTCATTAAAATAAAATGGAACAAAATGTTTGATTGTTTTATTGTAATAATATTGGGTTGATAAATAAGTGAAAAACAAAGAACAAATATATTTATAGTTGCCATAATTTTTATTTTTAATTAATATTTTTAAAAATATTATTATTTTTTGTTATTCTTATTATTTATTATTGCTGGATTTGTAAGAAATAAAATGGAAAGTACACGTTAATTTTAAAATTCTAGTTATTTTTATACCTATTATGTAAAATCGGTCAAACTCTCAATTCTTCCTTTACAGGCGACTTATTACAATGTAGACTACGAGTACTCGTGGTTAGACCTTATAATTATAGGTTCTCTTGATTTTACCAAGTCCTACGGGCAGCTTGATACTCCTGAAGTTCTGCAAATTGCCCCCATATTTGGAAAAAAAGATTTTGTGCGTCCTTTACCTATAATCACACAACCTAAACCTTTGGAGGCCTGTGTATATAACCAAATCTACTCTCACAATATGAAATATAAGCTACTACTAACCTATTCCCAATCTGGATTTCGTTCTGAATCCACCATCAATACTGCTCTCATTAAAGTAACTGATGATATTCGACTTTGCATAAATGACAATAAAATTACATTTGAACATGATATTTTCTTTTTTAAATTCAGCCCATCGGTGATTAAATGGTTTTCATCTTATGTTCGTGGCCGCCCACAGTCTGTTCAATTGGGGGACATATTCTCCAAATGTTACTGTATATAGTTCTGTATTTTTTTAAAATGCCTACCATAATTTTTCACCATATACAGAGATTAACTAGAAGAGAATACCATTAAGCATTACGTTTGTCTTTTGTTACATAAATACATTAAAGGGTAAATAAATAAAAAAATTGCAAATGTGTTGTTGTTTCCAAAATCAAGTTAATTCAGTACCACGTAATTTCAGATAATCCTTTGTCTGATTTACAACTTGTAGCACTTTGTGCCCGTCATTTATATATAAAATAAACCAAAAAGACAAATATAATTTTATAAAACTGTTAGTTTAATTGTAAATTTTAAACATTAATTAAATTTGTATGGTAATAAAAGGCGTGAATAGACTTTTAATCGTTTATTTTCTTAATCAAATTATCAAATAAATATACCCACAACAATCTTCTCATATAAAATCGTTGTCTTATTAAAAATATATTGCATATATCAAAGAGTCAATAGAGGCTTATGACACTTTATTTATATAGTAAACTAAATATTTAACTAAACTTATCGCTGTATTCTAAAACAACCCAACAAACATGCATTTAGTTGGTCATAATAAACTAAGACAAACCCTGGAATCGGCCGGATGTAATGTCATCGGAGACTTCAAATCGACCGGAAACGGCCCGTCCCGACAAGTTTTACTAAAAGGTGATATTCGTACATGTGGGAGCAGCTTTACGAGACAGCACTTCATTTGAATTTGTGCAAATCTTTTACCTGTAATGAATAAATTTATACGTTTAAACAATAATATATCACATGTTGTAAAAACTCCGGTATATTTTTGTATATCCAAATATTTCATTTCAAATTTCTTACTAATCAAATTCTTAGAACTACTACCAGTTGCATTTCTGATGTCTCAAGTTACAATGCAAATTGTACATTTACAAAAAGAATTGATGTAAACAAAAATGAACTTTATAACAATAACATAGCTGCAATTTTTAATTTATTTCGCATGGTTAATTGTAATTGGATACTGCTTATGTTATGTCTAATCTCAAATATATAATGAGACAGTAAAAATCGGGTGTCTTTACATTAAATATTTAAAGACGAGGAACAGATATTTTTTTTTTGGAATTTTTGTCTGTCTGTCTGTCTGTCTTTCTTCTGTTTTTTCTGAATTTTAATAAAATAACAAATTGAATATGAGAATATGCCCATTTTAAATTTAGTTACATAAAATCTCAAAAGATGGTGCTGACTTTTTTTAGGACTCTCTGTGATTATGTTTTCGCATATGGTATTATAGCAGTTTGAAATTCTACAAAGACATTCATTAATTGAACGTTACTCAAAAACATAATATTTGGTAAAAAATATTTAGTATTCATATGCTTTATTACGTATATCTGAATAATGTCCTGGCTGTGTGTGTGTGTAATGTGTATGTATGTTATTATTTTCAGTTTGATATCGTAGCAAGGTAATGCCTATATTTATAAAATTGCCACAGGAATAGGAATCTACAGAATTAACTATAAGTCTTTTATAGGTCTGGATAATTGTACTTTCCACAGATTACGCAAAAAGCGACCTAAACGCGGGCGGAGCCGCGGGCAACAGCTAGTAAAAAATATTTTTCCTTTACTAAATGTCTCACGTTTGTAAAATCAATGTTGTTATTTATTTATCAACCAAGAAGATATACCTACAACTGATAGATTACTGTATCCTGCTATCAATATTGTATCTTGTATGTTTTTACCTTGATCTAAATTCAATTTATTTATATTTTTAACCCATACAAGTTCCAATTTTTTCCTGATAGAAGACCGTTATTTTTCCTCATTTTAAACTTATATCTTCAATTTTGCGCTTGTTCTGTTTAAGTTTTTTTGATGATTAAACTAAGGCTTTAACTGAATTTATTTAATAAATGAACATACACATATACATAGACACACAAACACACAAGCTCACTAAGTACTCACCAATGCAGTACCTCGGTCCGTCCCCGAAGGGCGCGTACACGCCGGGCGGCGGTGCGCGGCTCCATCGTTCCGGAACGAACGACAGCGCGCGTTCGAAGTACTAGAGAAACATTACATTAATAACATATATGGACTTCAATATAAGTATTCAAGATAGATTATGGTATTATTAAGGTTCATATTCATTTTAGTTTGTTTTTTAGTGTTTAAGTGGATCATTTTAACTAGTATACATATACCGAATTAAAACACTGACTAGAGAAAATTTTTGAACATATTTAGAACAATACAAATATCGATTATATTTTTTTTAAACGTTTAATACTAAAATTAAAAAATATCTATTAAGGGACTTTAAACTGTATTGAAAATATGAATGTCTCTTTAAAATTTTTAAGTGTTGACTGTAAAGTTTGAAATTTAAGACTTACCTGTTCATCTCTATGCAGTGCCAGTGTGGGCAGCAGTACGATGGTGCCGCTGGGAACAGTGACATCATACCCGGGTATACGGTACGAGCGCGTGCATGTACGCTGGATGTTCGGGAAGGGTGGGTACAGACGGAGCGTTTCTGTGTAAAATACACAATTTTATGTTTAAAATTTATCAAAAACATCTTTATTCATCTTAAGATTAGTTAAATGTTAAATGTCAGCAGTATTCGCATCTGCTACCTCTACCTTATCGTCTCTTCCTGTCTGAGAAAACGGGACAGTTTACATATTATTATTATTTTTATAATAACTAAACATTATTATGTTTTATTCATCAAACGTAATAATAATAACAAAGGTAATTTTAATTCACTTTACGAAGATTATAAAATTAATTTTAAATATCTTAAAATAATCACCCTGTATAACCATATCCATATACGTCAAGTCCTGTAACATCTCTGAGCTCAAGCTACCGTGTTTATCCAGCGCCTGTTGTATTTCAGACCTCATCTGTTCCTGTATGTGAGGCTGAGCTGCTAGTTCCAGAAATAGAAAGGCTAAAGTTGATGAAGTAGTTTCGAAGCCGCCTAGGAATATGATGAATGCGTTGCCAGCTATCACCATGTCCGCTGGAAATATATTGCTTTTATTATTCCACATACCATTTTGTTCCACATACCATGCAATCTTTTTTTTAATAGCAATAAAATGGATATGTGATCATTCTATATTTATATTAATATTAAGATTTCATTTAGATTTCAAATAAGCCTAATCAATATAAAATACAGAGTACTTAAATCAATCAAAACCAAATATCATCCAAAGTGTTTACCCAACAGTCTTAACGTGTTAGGAGGAGAATAAGGAGCAGTACCAGAAGTTAGAAGAGTCATCAGACTGTTCTGACAATGGATGTGGGAAATGCTGGAACTGAATGAATGAACAGGCTAAAGGAGCTCTAACTAGCAGCTACCACCTATACAACTAAAATACAGAGGTTATTTTGTTTTATAGGTGGTAGCTGCTAGTTAGTCCAAAACAGTCAACAGGGAAGATCCGGTCCCCAAGTGGCAGGACTGTTACCGAACTTATAGCACATTGGCGACTACAAAAATATTTTAGCCAGATATAAGTAAGAGGCATCTAATCCTGAGAAAAATAAAAACAAACACCTTTTTCAAGGCCAAGAAGCCTTCACGGAACGCGGTAACATAACGGAATACTTCTACAGGAACCATCCCCAGGACAATTCCGGTTGCGATTCCAAGTATTAGCAAAATAGACGAAAATCAGATTGCCGAAGGAAACTTGTCATAAGAATTTTTCATTTCTTAGAAAAACATCCTTCCTATTTAGCTAAATCCTTTGAAAATGTACCAAAGGTCAACCTCAAACATAAAATAATCAATAGCCAAATGATAAGAGATAAATAATTTCAATCTTGATTCCATAACACTAGAGATATTTAATTCACCAAATGAACTACATCTTGAGGTAACGTCTTACAAACTCAACTGCAGTTCTAAATATGCTCGAGGCGATCTCAAATAGGAAGAAGTTTCCGAAACAGACAGATGCATGCTTTATGTTGGTTTTAAATGTTATTTAATTTAGTAGCATATAATACATATTATTTCTTATATATAAATATAACAGCAATTATATTCTGTCTAAAATAAATTTAAAAGGAATTTTTATCCCTACAATAAAGAATAAATTAATATTCCTGCTTGAAAATATCTATAAACATGCATAGCCATGTTAAGTTTATTTAAATGATAAATAAATATAAAATTCAAAATAAACCGAGATTCAATCCCGCGACCTCTGGAAAACCGTCCCGCTCTACCAATTGAGCTATCGTCTCGCTACCCGTCCGTGTCCGTGTCGGTTTATCTCGCTTCTATATTTATTTAAAATTAATATTTCTATCTGTATTGCGATATTTCGAATTATTTTGTGCTATTCAAAGTAAACATATATAAAATCCATAGAAAAAATTATCTGTGTCTGTCAGTCTGTTCCGACAAATTTCAAACTGTATTAGAATAAGCAGTACTATTTTTTATTTTAATATGGTGTCTAATGAACTGTATTAACTCACTGATCTTGAAGTCATTTTCGTTGTCAACATTATCTTTGTCATCGTTTTGCAACACCATCATCATGTCTATGAAATCACCTCGTTTTTCCTGAATTCCTATAAATAAATTATAACGATCAAGATACATGAAACAGTTAATACTTAATAATACTTGCTTAGATACTAAAGTGTTTTTAAATATATTCTTGCATTTTAAATACATATAGAATGCATTGTCTAAGTAAATGAAACGCAAACAAATATGATAAAACAAAATTGGGTGTGACGGTGGCCAAATTTAATTATATGATCGTAGAATTAATAAGTAATGTGGATACAAAATTTATAGTTTTTTTAAACCTGGTTTTTTAATTACTAGAAAAAAATAGAAACAATATATAACTATTTGTAAACAATCCTCATGTTATTGACTTCAAACAAGACCCTAGTAACTGTCAATAACTATATTCGTTTTAAAAAATTTATTTGTTAATCACAATGGAATTCCCGATGAGATTAGTGAACGAGCTCAAAATTTTTTTGGGCGGAAATGTATTTGGGCGGTAATGTAATAATTATGATTGACATGTTTTAGGTTGCTTTTAATGGATATAAGTTTTTTGTAAAATATTTTACCGTCAGTAGTATATTTCATGTTAAAATAATATTTTATAAGATCTTTTGTTACGAATTACAGAATGTTTTCAATCATGAAAAAAGTAAGTTGGCCCGTTTGATATTGAGTAAAAGTATGACCACCCCTAGTACCTGTAGGTGTCATAAGTGAGATTTAGGGTCCAACATATACAAGAATCACATTGCGGTCTACTGAATGCAGCACGAATAGACTCTGATTCTATTGGCATCGTATCACACTCGCAGAAAAGACTAGTGTGATGCAGTGGCCTAGTACCATTGTGTTACGCATAGGTAAGTGTCTCGCAGCGGCACTTATTCACCAACCCCTCACCCCTCTTCCGAATATAATAACAGTCTTTAAAGAAACCTTAACTCAGGAGGAGCCGGAGGATTATTTTCACGAGCCTTGCTTAGCCAAAACAAGACCTGGGTCACACTTTATTCAGTTACATTCTTACTTATTCTCATTTCTATGTGGTTTGAAAGTTGAAAAGAAATTCCAATTATGTGAGCTATAGAAAAGTCAGTTATGCAATTTATAAATTATTTCACTTGTATTTTTTAAGAAGTCTTTTAGTATCAGAAATATTTCTTTTATTCATTTTCTATAAGCTCTTATCGAATATCGAGAAAAGAATTATAGCTCAATGTACAAGATTGAAAAATATTTTTATATCAATTCGTTCAAATACGTTTCTATATTGTACAATTTATTTCAATTATAATTTTTATCTACATCTTTATGTAAGAAGTAGGAAGCTCCTAATTATTATTGATACATAAACTTACCATTTTGGCGCTCTTTAATAACGTTGGACACGACATTATAGAAAAAATCGTGAGTTTTCTTGGGAATTATACGAATTTTAAAAAACAGTACGAAAGCTGGCCAAAATGTCCGCATTGTTCTGAAAAAAAGAATACATTAATAAACATGTCAGTTTAAATGCACAGTTAGACAAATAATAGAACTATTAAAAACGTTACACAAAGATACTATGGTTAACATTTATCTAATTAATTAAAAGAGTAAAGATGAGGAAGAAATTGAACAGGCTTTAGTGCAGCTAAAACAGATAGTAATTTTTCTGTTTCAGTTTTTAAACTTAAAAACAGTCATAAATGTTTGCAGCGATGGTAACTAATATAAATATGTTTCAAATTGTATATACAGATATTTAATCATGTTAGGCTTATTAATATATATTTTATATTGAAAAATTTATTGATTCGAGCATTATATAGAAAATGTATCCTAAATACGATTTGGGCTATTATTACTTTCTTTTTTTTTTTTTATGGAAGAGGAGGGCAAACGAGCTGGCGGGTCACTGATGACTTGTGATCACCGCCGCCCATGAACTCTTGCAACATCCGAGGATTCACAAGAGTGTTGCCGGCCATGTAGGTAGGAGTTGACGCCTTTTTTGAAGGTATCCATGTCGTACCGATCTGGAAATACCACCGAAGGGAGTGGAAAGAATGTCCTTGAAAACCGCACAGTAGAGGATCGCCACGCATCCAGGTGGTAAGGATGATATTGGAGGCGATGGCGCGCTGTGCGGTGATGAAATTCGGCGGCAGGCATTAGATCGAATAGTTCTTCGGAACATTCCCCGTTGTAAATGCGGTAGAATACGCACAAAGAAGCCACGTCTCTACGCAATGCCAAAGAGTCCAGCCGTTCGCAGAGCACCGGGTCCCCGACAATCCGAACGGCTCGCCGTTGTACGCGGTCAAATGGTAGAAGCTGATATTGGGGTGATCCGGACCAGAGATGAGAACAGTACTCCATGTGTGGCCGGACCTGCGCCTTATAGAGCGCAAGTCTTTGGCCAGGTTTGAAATACTGTCTCGCTCTATTAATCACTCCCAATTTCTTCGAGGCCAACTTGGCCTTGCTCTCCAGATGACCGAGAAACTGACAATCGCTCGAAATGTCGAGACCCAGTATTCTGATACTTGGCGAGGCAATGAGGGGAGTGCTCTCGAAGAGTGGTGATACGACAAATGGGGTTTTTTGGGTGGTAAACGCGCAAATTTGAGTCTTTAGGGGATTGAATTGAACGTGGTTCAGTTCACCCCACTCCGAGATCAGCCCCAAGGAATCTCTATAGAAGACACAAGTTTCTTTTGGCACTCGTCGACATTTTCCCGAGAGAGACCTGCACGGCCGGAATATACCGCGTCGCCAGTGCTGTCATCCGCATAACAATGTATGTTGGAGATATCCAACATATCATTGATGTGCAGGAGGAACAGAGTTGGGGATAGCACGCAGCCTTGGAGTACACCAGCGTTCACAGGCTTAGGGTCCGAGCAAAAACCGTCGAGAACGACCTGTATGCTCCGCTCAGTGAGGAAGCTGGTGATCCACTTGCATAAACTCTCGGGAAGCCCATAGGAAGGTAGCTTCGAAAGAAGCCCTCTGTACCATACAAGATCAAAGGCTTTCGCCATATCCAGACTAACTGCCAGACCCCCTCCCTTGCTTTCAACAACAGCTGCCCAACGGTGTGTAAGATACAACAGAAGATCACCAGCCGATCGACCATGGCGAAAGCCATATTGCCGGTCATTGACCAACTGGTGATCCTCGAGGTAGGTTAGGAGCTGTTTATTGATGATCCTCTCCATTACTTTGGAGAGAAGAGAGGTAATGACGATAGGTCTGTAGTTAGCTGGGTCCGAGCTATCACCTTTTTTAGGGATCGGATGGGCAAGGACACGGTTCCATGAGACGTGGACTACGCCATTCAAGTAGGAGTACCGAAATAGATGCGTTAGCACTGTTGTCAACTCAGGGGCACATATTCGTAGCACAACTGGAGAGATACCATCTGGTCCACTCGACTTATGAACTTCCAAGGAAAGGAGGGTTTTTCGGATGCGTTTTTGCCGATAAACTATTTCCGGCATAAAGTTCGGATGATAGGCGGTGTCTTCCCCTGGTCGTCCAAAGTCGAGTTTGAGGCAAAAAGAGTGCCCAAGAGATCGGCTTTCTCTTTTGCCGTGTGGGCCAAAGAGTCGTTCCCAGTATTCAGTGGCGGCAGGGATGGCTGACAGAAGTTTCCCAGACTGGCTTTGGAAAGTGCCCAGAACTTGCGCGTGCTAGGTGGGTACTTTGCCAGCTGATCCCCAATTTTGACGACATGCTTGAACTTTGCTCTAGCGATTTTCCGTTTGAAGAATCTGGAGGCACGATTAAATTTCCTCTTCAGAACTCTAGAGTTCAGATCCTTAGTGACTAAAGCATTAGTCTAAGCTTGATAAGCCTACCGTTTGTCAGCTGCTGCAGCCCTGACAGACGCATCAAACCATGGCCGCGATCTGCCACCAAGTGGTACCACAGAGCTTGGTACAAATAGTTCCATGCCCTGAAGTATCACATCAGCTACAGCCGCAGCGCAGTCACTAGGATCATTGGAAAGGAAACAAATCGCCCCCATGGGTAGGATGCAAAAAAGGATCGCATTCCATCCCAATCCGCTGAGTTGTAGTGCCAAACGCGTCGAGTCGCAGATCTTGTGCGAGCTGGGCGTTCCATGGGCACTACACCAAGCAATGATCAGAGGACCCTAAGGGAGCCTCGACAGTGACTTGGTACTTTCCGGGATGTGTAGTCAGCAGAAGATCTAACAAAGAGGGCATATGGCTGTCCACGTCCGGTAGACGAGTGTGCGTCTTTACCAATTGGGACAGACCATTTGCCAGAGCAAAGTCAAACACAGATCTCCCCGCGTAGTCGGTGGCACGTGACCCTAGCCAATCGATATGGTGCGCATTGAAGTCCCCGAGGACTACTACTTCGGCGGAGGGAGTCTGTGAAAGCAGATCGTCAATCTTCGCTTGAACATGGCCTAAGAGTTGATCCGTTTCTGCATTACCACTATGGGACCTTTAGAGACACGCGTAGACTCTGACATGGTCGTCCATGTCCACGCGCAGCCAGAGTACAGACCGGTCCCGATCTTCAAAAACCTGAAGGCGACGGTAGCAGATATGCTCCCTTACAAACACAGATACCTCGGCGTGTGGTATAAAATGATGTTCTAGTTTATACCCGGGGTATGATAGGTACGCTGTGTCGCTAGGTTGAGATATCTGCGTCTCCGTCAGAAACAACAAGACCGGCTGCGCCGTCTCTAGATGATGGTGGACGGCGTTCAAGTTAGAATGAAGTCCCTGGATGTTGCAAAAGTCCACATTTAGAGTGGGTTGGGTTGCCGCTGCGTTGACTCGTCGTTTGCCATCAAAAAACACAAAAGGCGATACTTTGCCAGCCCCAGCTACGACGGGCAGCCCGAGCAAAATCCGAGAATCATTTCCCCGATTTTGCTCGGGGAGGGGGTCCCCGGCTTCATCAAAGCCGGTACCCTCCTGGGGTATTTTTCTTTCAGTCATCGCTTTCATGTTTGGCGTGGGGGGGAGGGGAGGGGGGTTGGGCTTCCGGATTCTCTCACTCACCGACGAAACATAACCAAATGAATTTGGTTACTACACGTCGGTCTTCTGTGGTCTTACTTTCTTTTTTTCTGTAATAATTCCGAAATCCTTCTTCTAAACTATAATCATAATATACAAAATATAATCAAAAATATGCATAATGCAAACGAATACAAAATATTTGACCATTAATATAAATTTTCAGTAATAAGTAAAATATTTATTATTTGTCAGTCATTATAAAACCATTATATAATACCAATGATATAAAACATTTTTGCCCAAAACGATTTTGAGTTCGTTTCACTAATCTCATCGGGAAACCCATTGTGATTCACAAATAGCATTTACAAAACAAACATTGTTATTGACAACGACAAGGGCCCTATTTGAAATGTATAACACGAGGAATATTCTCAGATACGTATACCTATATTTAGGATTTGTTATTTATTTTAGGGTTCTTAAAATCTTCATACAATTTTGTTATCTAAAAATTTTTATTAAATTTACAACATTATTTATTTATATCTATATAATTAAATAAGACCAATGTAACATTATATTCAATGTAACGTTTGCTTCGCATAATTTATTGTTCTAAATATAATTATCTTTATTGGGATTAAGGCGACACCTACATAGGTTTCTTTCGACAATCATAACTAAACTTTGTAGTAATCGAATCCTAACTGTATACGTTTTTCATTATAAATATATTTATTAAAAATATTCTTGACTTTGTAAGCTGCAACAGTTACATGTGTACTTTATTAACAGTTGTTAATATTACATACTGTTGTCCCAAATTTAGCCACAACATTGTTCCGCTGCGGTGATTCGCTTTAATAAGGACCGACCACACTTCTAATATTTAATTTAAGACATTTAAAAACTGAATTGAAATTCAATTTCTATTTTTATAATCCAATCCGAATAGTATTTAGAATTTCAATCCAATGATTCAATCTTTCAATCTATGACATCACAAATTTAAAATTTAGAATACTTACTTTTCAAATATGTTCCATAAGGAGCATTCATAAAAGGCCCCCAAAGCAACAGCGAAGGGGTCGTTTTCGTTGTCCATAACACTGCTCTTGACTCCAAACGCACAGGGCACTATGGCATCAGCTGTGTATCCTCCAACTAATTTAACTGAATCTACTGTTGAAGCAGCATTATTATTATTTTGAGGTTCCGTATCACTCTTTTCTATTAACTTCGTTACTCGTAAGACGAATTCATTTGCTGTGTTTTCTATCAGAGACAGCATCCCTTTCAACTTGATTGGTCTGAAATCAATTTCAAGAACTTATTATCATTTGATTTTCTATATAGCCAATTTTTCATGCTTTACTTTTTGTGAGAAATAATGAATTATTTACGAAGCGATTTTAAGCAATCCAGCATTAATCCTTATGTAATTAAGTACCTTAAATACATTTTACATTTAATATGGAACAATATAGCACAGCATGTAATTTAAATGAATATTTTCGAAGATATTACAGATTTATAATATAGGGACATCGCGTTTGCGGCGGTACGGCCTTTCAAACCATCCTGCTGTGAATGTTCAGTATTGAAAATGTTGTTAATGTATGTAGCTAACTGAACGTCTAATACATATTATTTAACATTTAAATTGGATTTTTTTCTTTTAATAAAACCAGACCTGCAAGTTGATGGTCAAAATAACGTCGATTGTATAGCTCACAATTCCTCAAGTTTACATGGTCATATTTTGATTATGAAATAAGTGTGACATATGGTTAGAATGGTTATTAGGTACTCTGTTTAAGTATTTAAATGGACGTTTAAGTAAAAACAAGAGAGGTATATAAAAAAATTACAGTGTCTAATATTGTATCCTTATTAAAAACTTTAAATAAATTTTTGACAGTGAGCGATGTCTGCCGACGTCATAATTTTGATTGTATCACTTAAGACAAGTCATACAGAAGCCAATACAAAAAAGGGCAATGAGAATTGTTTTACTACAATATTCGAATATTATTTAAAAATCACAGTTATAAAATAAATTGCTATTAAACATTGTAACCTGTGTAAGCGACCAACATACCAACATTTATTTATCGGATGATAGGTTTTGAAACCGGAATATACTGCCGGTAAGAGTACCGATTTGTAACACTATTTACAACGATTTCCCAATCACATGTCTAATACCGTCAAAATTGCATTGCCCTAGTTCGTTAGCTTGCTTATTTAAAATATCTAAATGATTTATAGAAAGAAATTAGCACAATAAATGTTCAAGGAAAGAAAAGAACTCAATAAATGTTTATGAAAAGAAAAGAACTCAATAAATGTTTTATACAAACAAAAGAGCTCAATTAATGTTTTTGGAAAAAAAAAGAACTCAATAAATGTTTATGGAAAAAAAAGAACTCAATAAATGTTTTATACAAACAAAAGAGTTCAAAAAATTAAAGAAAAGAACTCATTTCGATATTTTAATGATTGTAATTGCTTTGATTTTCTTTTTTGTTTGTGAATAAAATGTGATATGTGTTTTAATTTGTTTAAATATATTATGTTATTTTTTTTTGTGCATTCCAAGTTCACATCTACTACGAAAATAGCTTTTGTTTCCATTCCAATCCGCAGTTATATAAATTACCGCTAAAACCGAAATAACAATTCGATCCTAATCCAATTTTTGCTCTTAAAGGCCGAGATTACAATCTTTTACTTAGATTATCAGAACCAATAACGGACTTACGACTTCAATTATAGGAAGCAATCTGATGATTTCAATCTCGGATCAATTATAAATTTCGCCTGAAAGTCAATGCTTTATCCATATATTTTGTAATGTCTTATGATTTTACATAGAGTAAAAGCCAGCTTAAAAAGTGTCCATAAAAAAAGAGAAAGCAAGCATATTAGGCTACCTAACTGTCTCTCTTTCTTGCATGTGTGATTAGACAAAGATAAGTATCGGTCTGTCATCTTGTCTCTTTTATTATTTGTCACACTTATAGACCTGCATATGGCTCCCTTATTCTATGTATAATAATTCTATGTGATTTTAGCCTCAGGCTTTGACAAATCATTAGTGGAACTATATCGAGAGGAAGATAATATTAATTTTAATAATAAATAAATTACTATTAATATTCTTTTTATTAATAATGCTTAGGAAAGTAAATTAAACATAATCTAATCACACTTTCATTACTCCGTAGAGTTTCGCTTTCTGACTCTGTCTTCAGATTACCATAGAATAATTGTATTAGATATATTTATAAAAAAAAAAAGTAATTATAAAGTTTTTAGTGTATTATTTAATTTAAATAAAAAAACGCTGATATATTTCATAGATAGACGTAATTCTTTATTAGTTTCATTCAAGAGTAAAAATATATATCTTAATAAAAACTATCTTCATAATGTGAAGCATAAAACCTCTTCGGTGTAACTTTTAATTAAAAATACCATTATGTCAGAAGTTATTTTTCCCAGTAGCGAAATAGCCAACACAACTCCCGACTATCGCAATAAAAAGAAACGGTTCTATTACATTAAAAGACATACTTAATTTACCATTTGTATGTCTTTTTGTATCTTAATATAATAACAATGGTTATTTAATTTGGTATCTATAGTGTCATTTTAATTTTAAAAACCCAATAACTTTAATTTTATTATATTATTATTATAAACACATAGTTAGTAGCCAATCATTTGATTGCAATTTTAGCCTATAAAATCACTTAAATTGATATTTTTTTTTACTGAAAAAACAGTGAAATTAAACTTAATAATAATATCACAAGACAAATTACACCATTTGATCTAACCTCTAAGTGAGCAAATTTTTTGCTTATATATAAGGTTATCAGACAACTATAAAAATACATAGAAATACACATTATAAATATTGCGAATATTTTTATATTTTTATTTAATAAACGACCAAACCCTGAAATACATATATGCTCATCACATATATGTATTTCAGGGTTGCCTGTCACATCACACATGCCTGTCCCTGTCGGGAATCGAACCCAAGCCCCATTACGCCGGTATACGTTAGGCCTCTGCGCTAACCGCTTAACCAATGGGGCGGTAAATAAATGAATAGTCTTACATGAATACGTAAATAAACAAAACATTGCAATTACTGTCACTTGTTTATTTTGGTTTGGGAAAACGAATCCCAACGGAGCGGAAAATCGAATAAAAACAAAGCGCTCTGTTATTTTTCGTTCAAGTCGCCACAACGAGGGCGAGTTGGTAATACGTAATCCATTGTTTATCGACATCTCTCCGCTCGAATTCATTTGAATAACTTATAGATAAAAAAAGTAATTTCTATACTTTTATAAAAGGAACATCATTATATATATTTTTTTATATCACATTTAATATAAATATCAACGTTTTTGAATCGTCCATCCTTGACAGCAATTTCAGAATTTACAGATCCAACATACAGATTGATAATGGGTCAAAAATATAGTTGTACAATAATGATCAATAACATTACGGAAAGCACCCAGGCTGGTGCATAACTATGAAAATATTTTAAGAACATGTATATATATTTCTTCAGGACATTTCAATCCCAAAGTGTTAATCTCAGTTACACTAACACATTGGTCATTGGTACCGCTAAATAAATTATCATATGTGTCACGATTTATTTATTTTTTTATAATTATGATATAATTTATGATTTATTTTTTTTGTGCTTACAATATATATTTTTTTTATATTAAAAATTATGATAATTATGATTTTTTATATATAATTATAATACATTTATTTATTTATTTATTTTATATTTATAATTATTATATGATTTATGATTATTTTTTGTTTAAAAGATAACTTACGAGAATAAAGGTGATATTTTAGCCCTCAACTTCTTCCACTCATTCCCTCTTAGATACAGCACAGATTCAGCTAACGGGTCCAAATCCTTATCAAAATAGAAACCTCGGTCCGTGAAGTGAGTGAAGTCATTGACACAAACACGCTTTATCAACTCTGGGTCACATATTACTAGTGTACGTCGATAGAATTGATGAACCCCTGAAATTAATAAATTAAACCCCACTTTAATAAAGGACTCTAATAATTAATAAAAATTATATAATACATTTTTTAACAAATATAAAATAAAAAAATATAAAAAATTCGAGCAGGTATTCGGGATCGCTCGGAGTGTTGACCTCAGTTGAAAAAGTATCGCAACAGGTTACCAGAAGTCGTGTCTTCGAATTCCCGTTAATACATTTTTCATTCTATATTTATTTAACATTCCGATAAATAATGAAGCCGATTTCCAACAGATATAAAATATGTTATTCGTTAATTACTATAGTCAATAGTTATCTATAATTCAAATAATAATTTAATTTAAATACTTAAATTAAATTGTTGGGTGCATAATAAATTTTATTAATTAAAAAAAGTCAATATGCACGTTTCTAATAAACTTTTCATTTATTGTAATAAATAAAAGTTACTTTTTCTTCTGTCTTAAAAAGGCAATGTAATAATATATATTATTTTACATTTAGGGGTAATTTATTGAAACAGATATATTTTTAAACAATTCAAGAAAAAGTCAAACAAACCTATAATCTTTTTGTGTTTGTATTTATTATACAACTTCATAAAACATATGCCTCCTTGTTCCTTCCCCGCGACAACAGACCAAATATGACCTACCACAGGCAACGCGGGGGGCGAAAACACACCAAGATTGCTCCAATAATCATAATCGTACATAAGCACACATAATATCACAGTAACACACAATAAACTGTTAAATAACACCTCGAACACAAAGCCAAAGGTATAATTTTCCAATATCCATACCAACGTAATCAATACTTGAATCAACGATCTTTTAAAACCAAACATTTTTTTATCTTGGTAAATAAAACATTATAATATTTATTATTTACAAATATTATTTGTTTGACTAAATAAATAAAACAATACTTATTTTTGAACACACGCGCACAACGGACATCGCATGCGCGAGTTGCTCGAATGTGTTAACAAAACACGCGCAATGTGATGCTGTAAGAGAGAAAGTTTAGTCGATAATTATCAAGATTTTTGGCTAACATGTTTATCAACCACTGAGTTGAGGAGTTTTAACTTATCTATTTGGTTAACTGGTTATTTTTTTATACATGGTTAATAATAAATATTAGTATTTTTTGTAATAAATGTTCTTAATAATACTTAATATTAATTATGTTTATATCTAATTTTAGTATTGTTCATAATAATTATTAAATGAATAATACCTATATTACATTGTTAATTTTCTTATTTTTTTTTTCATATTTCCCTTTTAATTAATTTACAATGTACTTTACGTAAAACAATATTTTTTTGATACTGCGAAGCATCTTTAATTTTAGCAAGTCAATTTCAAGTCAAGCAATTTTAATTTAATGTCCTTTATTCAATTTTGTTTCTATTTAAGTTAACGAATTTATCAATTTGTTAGGTTTTTGTTTTTGTATATATGCGTTACTCAGTAGTCTCATAAGTGAATTAGTCAGATTTTTTTTGCATTAATTTGAAAAAAAAAAATATTAGGAAGAATAACGAACGGTAGAATAAAGGGTAGGTAATTCGGAAAGGCAGAGAAAATCCATTCGCGCGCATCGCGCATCAACGCGCATTCAAAAAGAAGGTTGACCTTATTTCAGCAGGGGTTCTAAAAAAATATATTGTAGTAGATATATTAGTAGATATATTGCACCGAAACTAAATAATTGAGATAAGGGCAACTTTATTTTTGGGATAAACTAAAGTTATGATAACTTCATTAAGGAAGTTTACAGTCTTTATAACATAATGTGTCTGTGTGTGTGTGTCTTAAAAATATAGCAAAGTATTTTATATTTTGATTATAAATCATGAGAAATGATCCAAAACTGTTATACCTATCCTTCTCAAGGCGGATGGCACAATATATATCAGTGTATTAAAAATTAACAACCAATTTCCAAATCAAAGAGAATTGTATAACTATTAACCACAAGCAAATGTAGGTTCGACAAATTGCAAACCTGATTGGTTAAATATTTAACATGGCACCGGTTACGCAAGGTCGCATCTCGCAAACATTGGCCGCCATTTCAAGCCAACTGGTGTTATTTTATGTAACACTATCTGGGAGTTAGACAATTAAAATATATGTTTGAAAATATCTATAAACATGTATAGCCATGTTAAGCTTATTTAAATTTATATAAATATAGAATGAAAAATAAACCGATACGGGCAGGGATTCGAACCCGCGACTACTGGGAAACCGTCCCGTCGCTCTACCTACTGAGCTACCGTATCGCTGTCCGTCTCGGTGAATTAAGCATTCTATATGTGATCGTCTTTATCGGGACGGTGGTGACATCTATTAGGTTTTATTAAAATATATTATATTGCAAATGAGAGTGTTATTTGTTTCTGATAAAACTAAAATGAAAGAATATAGTTGGTATTTCTTATTTGAAGCATATGAAGAAGAAGCACTGTAGTATATATGACGTTACAGTATAAATAAACAGAGCATTGCTTTACACTATCATTACCACTATTTGTATCACTATAACTATTTTTATCACTGTTACTATCACTATGTGTATCACTATCACTATTTATATCACTAACACTATCACATCTATTGTCTTGCGCAATCAGTGATAAAAACCATTTTCAACGTTTCGAGAATGTCAAATGTCCGACTTACTAAATGATTCAGCAACATTAAATGGTCTTAGATGATTGCAAAGTATTCAAAGTCCAAGCTAATATTATAATAAGACTCTACAGATATAAAATACTGCGGGTTTTGTTTTTATTTGTTGAAATAATTTGACGAGTTTGTTTATTAGTTTATTACTTATTTTGTTCATAACAAAGAGACTTTCAGAAGTACTTACAGAGATTTTGTCTTATCATTTAAACAAAATCATACTCCTAGAATTAGGACATACACTGATATGTAAGTTCATAAGTATATACTAAAATAATTTCAAAAAAAATACACTTTTTATCAATTAAGTATAATAATAAATAAGCATAGTCAGTAAGCAATACAATACTAAAAGTCGTCGAATACGTACTTGAGTTACATAACTCGCCAGTGGGTCACTGACTTACTTTCAAGTTTACATCTACCTGCGTCCGTTAGTGGGAAAATTGACGTTTTAGAAAAACAAAACTGGTGATATATTAAAAAAAAATTACCATTTACAGACCCACAGAAAAAAACACAAAAAACGGGAAAGAAAGAAAATATTAAAGAAAAGAAAGATAAGATATGCATCTTCCGAAAAGAAAGAAAATCTAAAAGACAAGAAAGACAAAAATAAGGATAAGATAAATATTCTACCATATCAACATTATTTCTTATAATAGACCTTATGATTTCTTAAATCAGAATGTAATATTCGAGATACAAGTTTCAAAGAGAAAGTTTTTCTATTAAATAAAGTTAGAAGAATCTTCGAGTTTCTTATCAAATTTAGAACAGATGGTCGAAAGTGAAATCAGTTAATATTCTGCCCACGAAAGGTTGTTCTAAAAAGGTTATATGCTAATAAATGTACCGGATGTAAAATGTCATTTTATAATTTGAATTGGGTATAAAATTGCGATTACATATAAAACTGTGAAATAAAATCGGTATAATATTACTAAACCAGAAAGATTATCATTCTTTCCTAATAAGTAGTACGAGTTTTGACGTTACGAAAACTTTGACAGTTTACCAAATCGTAAAATCACAACATACAATTATTATACACTCTATAAATCAAGATCTATTGGCATATTTAAAATAGTCTGTTAAAAATTACATTTATCTTTAGTTACTTAAAATGATTTATAGAATGATCCTAACAAAACGATTTGGTAAACTGTCATAGTGTTCGTAACATTATAACTAGTATTATATTTGTATATGTAGCGAGAACGGATCCAGGAAGAGGTGGGAGCGGTTAGCGAGGGATGTTCCTAGTATTCATATATCGTAAAATAGATTTTAGTCTTTATAGTCTGTAGATGTATTAGTACGCAATTTTTGGAAGATATGTTGAAACAAATGAAAACTTCCTTCCAATTGACCCAAAATTGACCCCTCCCGCTCTTCCTCTAAAATAATTTTGTATCAACGTCTGATAAATAGTTTCTCAAATAGAAGTGGAAAAAGATTACGTTTTTTCGTCTGTTGACATCAATTATATTTAAAAGTTGCCTCATAGCTTATGTAGAAATATTCAAACGACCATTAAAAGCAATTCAGAGATATGTACATTGAAATTCAGATACGGCATAAAATACTATGTTTGTATATATAACGTAATCAAAAATATTTTATTTTTTTAATTTTAAATAGTTACATGATGATCGGTGCAATAGTTCAGACGTAACTGCGTAACAAACAAATAAATTCTTATTCTCCTTTATATTTGTAGTAGGAAACTTAATTTTGATGTTCATTATAAATAAAAAACAATACAACAAAATTATATTATATTATCATTTATTCACCAACTGTTAAAATAAAAATCTCACTGGCCGGTGACTTCCTTGATCCAGGCTCTGTTGTTAGCAACTGATGTAAACACTGAAAGAAATATTAATAGAGTTAATATAATCCCACTACGTATAAGTCATTTCACTAATTACTGTTGTTGACAAGGTTTGAAACAGAAAAAATATGTCTCTAAATACCATACTAATTAACAAATTAACTTCACAAAAATGTAAATCATTATAACAATAATCAATAAAATTATCAGACAAGATATAAAGCTTATGAAAGTTATATCTACCAGAGGATTCTCCGACTGCGGTCAGTATTCCGACCTGTACGCCATCGCTGACGAGAGGAGCTCCCAAATCGAACTGAACAAAGAATTTATATTATTTTATAAATACATAACTCTAAGTTACTTAATTTTAAATAAATATAGAATGAAAACCCGTGCTGTAGGGACGGTTTCTCAGAGGTCCGTATTCTTTTCATTGAATATTCATATCAACTCTCACCTCGGTTCCGTCGGTGACAGCAAGGATGCCTGCTTCTGAAGACTCCAGAGAAACTTGGGCACAGATGAGCTGGTTACCAGGAGCTAGTGCAGGAACATTTTTGTGTTACGACCCATTACTTCTAATTCAGTGCTCTCTAAATTCATATATTAGAAAAAAAAACCGTCTTACCGTTATTTTCAGATCCGAATCCGCAGAATTTTCCAATAGCGGGCACTTCGGCTTCAGCATCAGCTAGAGCCACTTGGCCAATATTATCTGCAAATAACAAATGTTATAAGGTTGATGTATGTAGTGTGTGTTGATTTATGTAGTTGATTTATCATCATCATCGATCCATAATCCATCCATCCATAATCCATCCATTCATCAATTATTTAGGATAACCGATATATGTCAAATTCCAATCCACTACCAATTAAACCAACAATCCAACTAGCGCCTATTTGATACTTTTTACACGCTTTTTTGGAAAATATATATATATCTTATCACATCTTTTTGTCAGTTGGGCCTGGCGCTTGGAGTGGTATTTCCGAATGCCACATGGTAAGCAGCCTTCTTTCTTTGACAAATAATATCACTCACTTAATCCATATATTCTTCTGTCGATCTCTTCTTACTATCCAGGTTCATAATATATTATCATTATCACTAATTTAGATCAAATGTCGTTTATAAATATTTATACATATTACGTTTTATATTTGGTTAAAGCCAAGTAAATCAAAACATCACGTTGCTATGAAACTTTACAAGCTGAAAAGAATCTAAAAGCAACAACCGTGAAAGGGTAACGAAGTACGAGCACGGGTTATTGTTTGCTTTTACTAGGTCTTGATACGAGAACTTTCTCAAAGCTTTTCAATATACTAAAGAAAATATACAAGTTTTCTTTGATAAGTTTTATCAGGAACTAACAATAGGTCAATTTTCAAAATCATATTTTTTATGACCAATACGAAAAAGCTTCTATTATATCATATATTAAATCAAGTCAAGTTCCTATTCCCGTATACTAATTTTAAATATTTAATAGAAAAAAAAATGATCTAAAACCAATAACCAATAAAACGACGAAAACTTTTAAAAACTGCTTTGAAATACAGTTAAAGCAATAAAAAAAATAAACCCAATATTGCTTTCCCAAGTTCGTGCCAACTTTGAACAACTCTTCAATTAATAGAGCAGTCATTTTCTGCGACGAATTTTAATTGTCCCTGGCCTGTACAATTTGTAGAATAAGAGCTCTTACAGAATTAAAATATCAAATATTTAATTAAAGCAATAACAATAAAGAAACATAGAAAATATGAAGGTTTTTAAATTGTTACACCAAAATTATTGATTATCAAATAATTTCAAATTTTTAGATTGTCTCTTAGAAAATTCTGTAAAACTTATTTTCTTACAGAGTAATAACAATGAAATAATGTTCAAATGAAATAATGTAACAAATTCAACACCACAAAAAAACTTTTAACAAACAGCTCTCTGACTATCATTGTAAACGATCTTTTATGTCTTTTTACAGCGCTTAACTGCTCTGAAAACTCTAGTATGTAATATTCAAGATGAAACCGTAAATTTCAAAAGAGTATAAAAGAGGCGACGAATTTTAAACCTACATTTAAAGAATGGAATAACGTAGTTCCTAAATGTATTTTCTACAAATATAGATAGAAGTTGGACTGTCTTAACACTATTGTTGATAAAAAAGTACATTGTTTTCAGGAACAATTTAAGAATATTTTCTTTAATATTTATGATTGATTGTCAAGAACTTTAGCAGTTATTATGAAATTAGATCGTGGAGCACGCAAACAGTTCACGTAAGTGAGTAGTGACTGGTGAGTGGTGCTGTAGCCTACGACATCTGCTATAAGTACAAAATTTGACAACTTTGTGGAATGAAATGAGATGAAAAGAAAGGATTTGAGCATCCGGGTCAGTCAGATTCTTTCAATCAGAGTACAAAACCTATTTATAACCTACTTCACCCTGACCTTCTGTAGGATAATGAAACTCTCATTAATGGAGGTGGTATTCGAGGTACAGTGAAGGACTTTTATGCTAATTATATAGATAATTATGTGGAGTACGTACTGGTGTCTGCGATATGCCTATTCATATCGATGATTGCGAGGATTCCTCGCACGTAGGCGAAAAAGTGTGCTTCTATCACCATCTCAGGACGAGCCACGTCTACAGCTCCGAAGCGCAGCCAGATAAATCGGGAACTAGATATATCATTAACCATTTAATTTAATTTAATTCCTTATTATTTTTATTATATTTTTTTATTATTAAGACTTCTCCCGCATTAAGAATTATTTTTGTTATTTCATTCAAAGTTTTGATAGGATGCATATTTGATTTTTAATTAATACCCAATATCTTATGCTATTCTCGAAAAAAATACATAAATGGTTCAAAATATACAGTTTACCTTATTAATTATTCACATGGAATAAAAAACATTTGTAAAACAATGATATTAAAATACGATATGGTCCTTAGTCATAACTTACTTTCTGACACAGCTGGAGGTGGTAAGAACAAAGTTGGTGGCGATGCGAGACCCAGCGCAGGTGCGGAGGAGTCCATTGTTGTTAGTGGTAGCGACGCGAATGTGGACAAAATACGGGTTCTCGCCAACAGTAGCGGCATCTGGAATAATTTAGCATCAATGAAGCATAACTCACTCAATTTGGATTATTTTCATCACTTTTCAAATAAAAATGTGTTATAAATTATAATGTTATACTTACATTCACCAAAAGCGCTGCGCCCCTGCAACAAAAGACAGAATTATTATGATATCGTAATTCTTGTAAAACAATTTGGAACTGTGTTCATTTGTACACTAACTGGTGCTTGTGACTCCGTTTGCGTTAAATATTTATTATATATAGTATCAACATTTGTCATATTTATGTATAATGCATTTTATTATATTATGATTTATAGGTAGCCCCACTTACTGAACAGACAAAATCATTTTTTTTTATATTAGCACGGTAAAAAAATATATCATTTTATCTTAGAGATTACCTATAATGTATCTGGCCTCGTGTCTTTTTTTTTAAGCATATATTAATTTTGGCTGTAATTTAAATCCTAACACAATTGGTTCAATCCGGTAACAATTAGTTGTTACCGGATTGAACCAATTATGTTAGGATTTAAATCTAAATTAACATCATTACAATTAGCACTATATGTCAGTACAGTGCTAATTTTTAGTTCGTTAGATTATTGCTTTATTACATTTTTTATATTTGAGATTTGCGGTAATAATAAAAGTAAGGAATCTATAAGAAATAAACTATAACCAAACCAAAGTATACAGACTATGTTGTAGGTTTATTTTGTTTCGAAACATTCTTCTCAAAACATTAAAGAGTATCTCAACAATAACCCTGTCAACATATTTAAATATCATCAAAATCCGTTTAGTAGTTTTGACATATTCCGCGAACACAGACAAACAAAGTTTTATGTAAGTGGCATATACTTATTACTACACGTAGGCAACGGCTAAAAATATGTACATATTATTATGAACAGATATGGCCTTGCTATTTTATGTATGTAAGTATAGATATTTAGTTGAATTAATTTCAACTTTTATCTTTTTCCATTAATCATTGTTTATCAATTGGATTATCTCCTGATAACTTCAGCGTCCGGCTTAAATATATTTGACTATTTATTTTGGGGAAAACCTAAAATATTAGGTATACAATTTATGTACATAATGTTTAATTACATTTACAGGGACATTTAGAATAATTTTGAAATTTGTCTATTCGTTCCATCGTGCATCGCGCAAAAATAACTGGACGAATTTTGATAGAATTTTGTGTAGTACCTAATAATTACAAACTGAAGGTACATATATATATACCTTCAGTTTGTAATTTGTAGGTAGGAAGGTAGTAACCTAATAATTACAATTACCTAATAGTTGTAGTTATTAGGTACTACCTACGTACCCAATAATTACAATCTAAAGGTATATATATATATATATATATATATATATATATATATATATATATATATATATATATATATTTATATATTTGAAATCTGTGAATAATAATAAATATATATATAAAAATTATTATTATTCACAGATTTCAAATATATAAATATATATAGTCACGACTTCAATTCCATAAAAAAATGATGATAGGTGCTCAAACGAATAAAGTAGGGCTAGGATCAAGTAGAAAAGTTTAAGACATAGACATAACAAAATCTTTTATTCGACAAGACGAAAACGATAATTTCCGACTCCACGCGATGAGCCTAGAAATTCAAAACGAATGGGTGACCATAGGAGATTTTTGTAGTCCACTAGCTTTGAACTGGCGCACCTTAATTTATGATTGGTCCCCAGCATTATTAAAGTTCTATCTTAATGCATTCCAAATGACTCTCCCAGATCAAAGTAATTTAGTAAGATGGGGCAGAGCCACCGAAAAGTCTTGCAACATCTTTGGAGAGGCAATAGGAACCGCGAAACACCTATTACTAGGGTGTAGGGTACTTCTAGATAAAGGTCAATACTCGCGTCGCCACGACAAGGTATTAGAAATTATACGGGAAGCGGTTAGTCTTTCAGTAGCAAGAGCGCGGAAGGGTATAACAACCACGATACGATCTGTAGAATTCGTAAAAGAAGGCTCCTCCAAAAAATCAAAAGCGAAGCCTTATTCAATATTAGGTGCGGCTCCTGATTGGATTCTCATGATGGACACGTTTGAAAAGCATTACAAAATCCCTGGGGATGTTGGTGTTTCGTCATCCAGACCTGACTTATTCCTGTATTCGAAACATCTAAAGCACGCGTGATACTTGTGGAGCTTACTGTTCCTTGGGAAACAAACATCCCAAGGGATCACACATTCAAGCTCAATAAGTATTACGAACTGACCAACGAACTGATCAGGAATAAATTTATAGTGAGTTTGTACGCGGTAGAAGTGGGAGCGAGAGGTATAACAGCAAAATCTCTCTATAGCCTACTTATTTCGCATAATAAAGGGGCCCCTTAAACCTACTCCTGGGTCGCAAGTCCCAGGCACTGCTTACACTCCTCTCCTTGCAACGCGATAGGCCCGGCACCCGCACGGTGAATCCATGGATTGCTAAGAAGCTTCGTCTTGTCGTCTTATATCTTATATATACATTTATATATATAAATTTGAAATCCGTAAATTTTCTTATTCTATAATTGCAAATAATTGTACAGATTTTCGGCAAATATTATACGATGATACTCATAGACAGTTATTTTGAGCCCCGAGGTGAATAGGTAAAGTTGGTGACAAAAGAAAATAGTAAAGTTATATAATTATTCTACATATATTCTACATAAATAATGTCTTTTAAGTGTCGGATGATTAAAAAAATTTGCAAATACCTACTTTAAATATACTTATTATATTATCATCAGTAATTATTTAACTAATGATTATATGTAGATATTTTGAAAGAACCAAAATCAAGAGAAAAAAATCAAATAAAAATCAGTATTTAGTCAATTAGCACAGACAAATTATAAATATATTTAAACTATTTTAAACTTACACTAAGATTGTAATTTGTATTTGGAATAAATATATAAAAAAATATTATCTTAAATTTTGAATTAAATAACTTTTATTTATTGGAAATGTTACCACGGGATCCGATAATAACCTTTCCGATTTTTTATATCACAGATAAAATTACAGGCTCTTGTTATCCACTGGAAATCTGCCATAATAGGTAAAGAAAAGTCGAAAAAAGTTAATTTTCTATTCTATAAAAAATTAATTATGACCATTCTTTTTCTTTCAACATTTTCTGGAAACCCATTGAATATATTGTTGTATGAATAGCTAACGATTTTTCTTTCTGACGAAATTAATAAAATGACTTAATTTTCCAAATATAACATGATTGTTAGTACTGTCTCTATCTATCTATCTAATTAATATATTTATAATTTAATTTGTATTGTATATTAGAAACTGAAGCTTTGTTAAACATTTCTTAATAATATCTTACCTGGACGGCGACGAGTGTGCACAGGAAAGAGACAACTAGAAACTTCATTTTCAAACAGCTGACAATACCTTACTAAACAACATCAACTAATTGCTTATCCTAATTAAATTTTTTTATCTTTTTCCACGTCAGATACGTTGCGGTATTTTGAATTAAATCGAATTTGTTATCATTTATGTTATCCTATTCGTAATTCCATGTTTTTTTTCTAATAATTATTATTATATTTATTTCTTACAATAAAATCTGTTCTTGGAATATTTGTTATCATTTGTAGACAGACACATTTGAGCATTTCTTAGTTATTTAAATATCAAATCCAAACAAAATTGAACACAACAAATTAACTTTCTACTTCTATTTCAAATATTGATACTAAAAAATCTCATTTGACCAATGTTTTTCTAATGATATAGTATTTTATATAAAATATCAAATCAGATTAGAGAGTTATTTTCTTTCTGAGTAATTGTTATTTTAAATCTGATTTTTGTTTTATCTAATCTCATCAAACATATTATCTGATATATTTGATTGAGAAATTATGTTTTTTAATCAAATATTGTATATATGATACAATATTTGATTTATTGATTTTGAAAAATATTTTTTTTTCTTAAAAAATGTTTAAAGTGTTGTTTTGTACTAGGTTTTAATTACTACGTTATTTTTTAATCAAAGTTTTATTTTGTTTTTCAAAATATGTAGGATGTATGTATAGGTACACCCCAAATTTATATTTATTAGTTTTCCAAAAATATATTGTACCATATTTATAGGGCTTAACCCGAACTCTATTCTATTCCATCACTGTAAATATGATAAACGACAAAAACATATTTTAACGAAGACTAATATTTGATTAAACTTGAGCTAAAATTAGCATTATAAAATAAGTGGTTATGACCCCTTAAGTTTCAATCACCAAAATTGGTTTAAGACCGATATCGACCGAAGCTCTTAGAGTTAATTGACTTGACTTTATTCTGACGCTATCTAGATACAGAGCCAATATCATTTATATGTTCTAATATAGATTTAGGCCTTATTTTAATGATGTAACACTATTATACGAAAATGTAGAGATACCTTCTAATATGATTTATATTACGACTTTAGTACTAGTACAGTTTTTCTTTTTTAACCTTTCTGATCCATATATATCCACTCGGCTGTACTTGTGTGAACCCATAAGGGCTATTGTTGAGTTCCAAGCATGGCGGACTTGCGGCGTGAAATTAGTCAACCAAAATTCCGATATAATACACAAAATTGAGTACATCCGGATGAATATATTTATAACAGTAGTTTAGTTATCAATAGGGTTAGAAATTATTCAAAAATATTAAAGAAAGTTTTTATACAATCTAAAATGTAAAAAAATAAATAAGCTTAATATGGCATACATGTTTATAAATATTTTGAAGCTAAAATGTGATGAGTAATAAAATAGTTTTATATATGATAATAAATAAGTTCTATGTAACAGGTTATCAACAAAGAAACGGAAAATTCAAAGAAACAAGATATCGATATATGTTTGACTAAAGATAAGATATATGCTGGCCATTACGAAGTCACGAAGACCATGGAAGACTATTTCTGATTTTCGCGATGGTAACAAAAAACTCTTCAATCTTTTAGAGCTTCGTAAAAATGTAGTAAAATGTAGGAATGTACGGAAAACTTTCTAGAAATGTTTTTTTTTTTAATTTAAACTTATTACTCCAAATTTCCACTTATAAAGTCGAAAGCAAAAAAAACCGACCATCTATTGGGTGTACCTATGTCTTAAAGTTTAGTATTACTAGCATTGTGAATAATTTTACGCCTTTTTTGCCCTGTTCCTATAGGCATTTTTAATAATAATATAGATAACGATTTCTTTATATATAAAGTCATATCTATTTTCAAATCAATTATAAAAATAATCCTTTTAATTACAGACTTAATGCCGTACTACCGTCACTTAGTAGAATCTGTCATAAAATGATGCTACTACTAATGTTGTTATATTTTAATATAAACGGAGTAATATATAGTAAAACTTGGTGTGACGAGAGGTTAACCATTAATGAGGGTGTAGAACAGGTCACACAGTTTGAGGGCCTGGAGTTCTCAAAGGATGAAATTAGATCGTTTGTGTTCTAAGACCTTTGATTGCGTTAACCAGAATACCTTAGTTCGTTAACTTTACCTTTACATAGTTCGTGGCCGGCTGCCACGTCAAATAAACATCAGAAAGTAGGTAAACGGTGCAGTATCATCGGGAATATTCTTAGTACTTTTTGTTCTTAGCTTATTGTTTATTATTAATTTACCATATTTGATAACTAATGAATGTAATATAATCTGCTTCCGCTTTCTTTTTTTTTATGCTGTTTATTAAAGTTGCTAGAAAACACACGGACATTTGAGACTATTAATTAAACCGTATTTTTTTAGTTAAATTACAGTAAAACGCTCATTACAATAGATTATAAAATATAAAAAAATAGACAGTCAACTGTTATCGTTACAGCTAGGTTGGCTGACTTAGCTTACTTTTATAATGTTATGTGAGACAGTATTATGCTCTGGGGATCTTGAGCAGACGAAGAATTTATTTTTATTTTACATAAGAGGCGTTCCAGCTATATTTTAACATGAGTCCTCAGGAGTCCTTTAGAATTATTTTCCAAGAAACTGGTGGAAGCGTTACTATTGCGGTAAAACTTCCTTCACTTAAAAAGTATACTGTAAGTAAAACCAGTTTGTAAAAAGTGACTTGTATATAATTTCTACTAGATATAATTATTACGTATGAAAACTTCTAAATATTGGGGGCAATGGAATTCGTTTTTATAATAAATTTGCAATTACCACTTTACCGGACAAAAAATAATAATAAGTCAAGAGTAATCATGGTGGTTTCTTGCTTTTTCATCTCAATATACTTAGCCTTCGGAAACATGCCAACGCAGTAAATATTTCATAAAAAATATATCAGATTGAATAAGGATTATTGTAATACTTCTTGCCCGTGACTTTAAAAGCACTAGTGGAACTTCCTTCTATGTTAATAAAATTATCTAGGTTTGAACCAACATTTTTATAACCTAGGCCAGTGGTCGGCAAAGTGCGGCTCCAGAGCCGCATGTGGCTCTTTGACTCCTTAAGTGCGGCTCTGGCACAAATATCTACAGAAGACACAATAATATTTTCAAATAAAAAAAACTTTCTAAGAAAAAAATCACATCTTATTCTGATAAATTGAAATTCTTCTAGAAATCAAGAACATGTATAATTTTTTGTTTAAGTTAAAAGATAGAAAGGTAATTTAAATTTTATATTGTTCTAAAAATATGTAACGAACGTCGAGTTTAATTTCATTAGTTTTCGTAAACTTAAACACAAACCATATACCAGATAACGGCTGAAATTGTTCGTATGTTTTCGGCGAACTCCGGTGTGATACAAAAGTTAACACAAGCATGCGCGCTAATACTTCTTCTAAAGTACTGGGGGCAAATTGGCATCACAGACCAGCAGTTGCAGTGTAAACAGTTATGTCTTAACTATCGTGTCTGTCGTTGTCCTGTCTTATTAAAAAGTTGTTGTATTTTTTTAATATTTTGTGGATTATTTTTTGGAATATTTTTAAAGGTTCCTCAATTAACATGGCTACCAAAAAAAGCAAAGAAAAACGGAAGATGAAAACCGCGAATTTAAAGTTGAGTGGTCCGAGAACTTTGCGTTTATTCAAAACTTGAATGGACTTCCGACATATCTTATTTGGAAGGAGAATTTCGCCCATAACAAGAAGTCAAATTTAGAGAGACATTTTACAAAAAAGCACGCGTCATTTACTACGTTACTTATTACATTTATTCGTACTATCCTCCCGGTAATGCAAGGAAGAAAGCAGTTGAGGAACTTCAGAAGACCCAAGAGTCGTCAACTTCTGTGTTTAATAACTGTATGCAATCTTAATCTTATGCAAGTTTTGTTTTTAGTCAAGAGAATGCTAAGAGAGGGAAACCGTACACAGATGGCGAATACATAAAAAATTGTTTTATAAATGAATCCGAAGAGCTATTTCGGGATTTTAAAAACAAAGCAGATATTCTGAAAAGAATTAAAGAGTTACCATTATATCGAAGATCTGAAATTGGTTTCAACTTTATCAATAGCAGTTGACGAGTCTTGTGACATAAATGACACGCAAGTTTAATTTTTTTTAAGATTTATGTCTCATTCAGGCCCCAACGAAGAACTTTTAGGATTATTACCACTCAAAGGTCAGACGCGTGGGGAAGATATTGCAAATGCTATAATTGATTGTATAGATGCCAAAAGCCAGAAGTATGACCGGCGTAAGAAAAGGGTTTATTGCTATTTTGAAAGAAAAAAATAGGTAATCACGAGATACTTGTTTACCATTGTATCATTCACCAAGAAGCGCTTTGTGCTCAAACATTTCCGGATGAATTTTGTAAAGTTATGGAATTAGTGATTACCATTATCAACTCCATTTTAGCTAAAGCTCTTAATCACCGCCAATTCAAAAAAAAAATATTTGAAATGGAAAGTGAGTACGCCGATCTTCTGCTTCATAACAAGGTACGTTGGTTATCAAGAGAGAACGTTTTAAAACGTTTCACGTTCCCTTTGCCGGAAATAGCCATTGCCATTTCTCTTTGAGAAGGGCATTCACTAACCATAACTAACAGACGAAAACTTTTATTTCATGGTAGACGTTACGTCTCATCTAAATCAGCTTAATCGTAAACTACAAGAGAAAGGCAACTTAATTTTTTCGATGTTAGAAGATGTAATAACATTAAAAAACAAATTAACCATTTTTGCTCAGGATTTTTAAAGAGAAAAATTGTTTCACTTTCCGAGCCTGCTGAAGTATCGCCAAGAAAATAATTCCATTGATAACAAAATTATCGTTATAAAATGTATAACGACAATTTTAAACATGAGGGAAGCATTTCTCAGCAGGTTTCAGGAATGTAACAATAGCAGAGCAACTTCAGCATTTGTGAAAAATCTTCTTAATGCTACTACGATAACCGAGTTGAAATTTTCTCTTTTGAAATTCATATTGGTACTTTTGAAATACAATTGCTGGATTTAAGAAGTAAGGAAATATTTATTATGAAATTTAGTTTTATTTCGTGTACTACTATTTAGTTTAATAAACGTTTACTAAACAAGCAGATTTGGCTCCCAATCTTTTTTATTTTATTATTTATTTTTTTTTATGTAAGGGGAGGGCAAACGAGCTGGCGGGTCACAGATGACTTTTGATCACCGCCGCCCATGAACTCTTGCACCATCCGAGGATTTACAAGAGTGTTGCCGGCCATGTAGGTAGGAGTAAACGCCTTTTTTGAAGGTATCCATGTCGTACCGATCTGGAAATACCAATTGTTGTATTGTTTATATTTGGCTCTTTGGCTAATAAGTTTGCCGACCACTGACCTAGACCACGTGTACTCTGTCACCCCGTTAAACCCGAATTCTGATTATCTGTGATGGAATAATAGTTACAAAATGTAAACAAAGAACTTTCATTGTCAGTGTCATTACGTTACATCTCAAAGTATTATTTCAGTTATAATAAACATTTTATAAATTGCTTTTTATATTATTAGCTTTTTATATTTTACTTTTAAAATGGTCATAAATACTTAATATTTATGATCATTTCAATACAACACAATAAAATAATTTTATAATCATTTAATTTTGATTTTTTTAAACTTTTTAAGTATTATTCTATGAAAAATAATAAGGAAATAAAACTAAGCAACAGTGTAACATTATTAGTTTATTCGCTATCGCTAGACGTGAGACTTGATGATTCCGAATCAGAATTAGTAACATTAAAAATATATTTATGGGATACGTCGTTAATGAGGTGGTTAAATGATTACCAAAGGTTGCATGTTCCTGTGACATTGCCATTGTATTAAACATATTTTTAGTACATTTTTCTATTACATGTAATCGAACGGATTATGTACAAAACAAATGGTTTTATATTATTTGCTGACACATGTACATAACTTTCGCATAATATAAAAAACACAATACTTTTTTTAGGCGTTTTTGGGATTTGCACGAAATATTAAATATTTTTTGGTGATAGTAACTCCTTTGTTTACGTTTTTTAACTATTATTCCATCTCAGACTATATTAAAACTATATTTTATTTAAAATCCAATAATATCTAAAAATAAAACAATACCCATTATAAATATATTTATTGTAGTAATTTCTCCGGAGTTTTAGACCAGGACTTTCTGGTTTCTTTAGGCAGGGACCAGCTCTTGGATCGAGGTCGCGATCCGTTGGTAGTTTCAATCTGTTTTGGACTCGGTGTTCGTTTGGACCTTGACTTCGAACGGCGCGACTTTGACTTTGACCGTCGTCGTGACTTTGAATTTGAACGGCTGTGAGATCTGAAATTATAAATGTGGCGGGAACATTTTGTTTATGATGTAAAATGATTAATTTTATTTGACAGTTCGTCTACAGATAATCTATTAAAATATATAAACTATTGAAGCAGCCTTATCTGTCAAATAAAAATGTGACTTTTATAATAAAGAAAAAATAATAGTAATCAATTATCTAGAAAACATATAACATTAAAAAATTATAAATATTTGAAATAAGTAGAGAAAAACAAACTATACTACTAATAGCTCAAGTGGTAGAACGACGGGACGGTTTCCCGGAGGTCTCGGGTTACAATCCCTGCCCGTATCGTTTTATTTTACAATCTATATTTATTTAAAATTTTAATAAGCTTCACATGTTTTTAGATATTTATAAAAATATATAGTATAATTTCTAGTATACTATTAGGAAGCTAATTATTGGTCCTTACCTTGACCTCCGGTTACTAGACCCTTGTCGGTGACTCCTACTCCTAGATCTGCAAAATGTTAGCTACAAATCAATTTATACAATATTATATTTACATAGATTGAAATTACCTGTTATACATAAATATATCATACGTGGGTCAAACTGAAAGTTTTTAAAACTGGCTAAACTTGAAAACAATATAATAAAAAAAAAACAATATAATAAAAAAAAACAATTTTAAAAATGGAACTCTTTGCTAAGATTATAGAGTATGTGTTTCGTACAATTATCATTTGTTTCAAAATTTGCCAGCAAATTAAACATTGTCTGTGTCACGTCAGCTGGAATATAAAGCTGAAGTCAGACGTGGAATTACTGGGTCAGCCGACGTATAGCATTATCCTCGTGATTTTTATTTATTCCCGAAAAAAAAAATCTTGGAAGAAAACATTTTATGGAGCCCAGAAAACAGTGGTTGCGTGTAAAAATATTGAATAAAAAGAAGGTCGGATTCCGATTTCGAAAGTGATATGTTTACTATACCTGCTTTATGGTTAGAAAATACATTTTACAAGTTTTTTAAATATAAAAGTATAAACATTTTTTAAATACATATACCGTTCAGTTCGTTGTATCAGTCAGAAAAACCTTATAAATGTGAAAAAAAATCAAAAACTTATAACCCAACGACCTTCTTGCGCTTGGTCATTGAATCACTACAATAAATATAACATATTACCGTCGACTTCTAGACCTGGAGCGACGACTTCTACTACGGGATCGTCTTCGGCTGCGAGAGCGAGAGCGCGAGTAGGAGCGACGCCGCGAGCGAGAGCGAGAACGCGAATACGAGCGGCGACGAGAACGGGAGCGAGAGCGGGAACGGGTACGATTGTCGTGATCATTGCGATGTTCAAATTCGGATAGCTTCTTGAAATATCTAGAAACGTACGTATTATTTGTTAATATTATATTTTTATTCAGCTCCTTTATACAATCTCTAGGGATGTCTGACCCTCTGTACCCTTCATAACTTTTGAAGGATTAAGAGTTAAGACTACATGTAACATGTACTCAGGTAATCCATAGTCTCAGGACTAAGATGTGATATTTAAATTTTAGTTATGGGTTTAAATGTGTAATAATCATTCATGCACTTGAATGAATTGTTGCATACAATATTTATGTATGTATGAAAATATCGTATGCTACAATATTTTCGTTATTTTTATTTATTTGTATTTTGTATTCATGTGCTGCATTTGTTCTCAATCGCTTTCATTACTTCAAGAGTTTCGCGTGAAACGAAATAGTTATTATTGCAAAAACAAAAACAGAAACTTTAAGCTTCTTGATTTATCATAATAATAATATAAATTACGATAAGAATTTATGATTTATGATAAGAATTTATGATTAAGGATTATTTTTGTGCGAAAATAGATATAAATAAATCTTAAAACCCACTGGTAGTACTGCCGGTTGGCGTCCGGTCCGTCGAAGTACGGCATCCGTCCCCGCGCTCGTCCGCGACCGCGTCCTCGGCGCCGCGCGTCCGGCCGCCACGGGTAGTACAGCGAGTCTGAGAGAGGTACTTATACACACACATACACGCGTATACACATAATATGTGTATATATATATATATATATATACATATTTATTTGTAATTAATTGGTCACCTCTTGCATGCAGCTTCTCTATATCAATCCCTAAAACATTTGTTCTACTACTTTTTACAAATCTTAATAAACAACACAAAAAAAAACGAAACAAAAAAATTTTGCTCCCTCTTTTACTTATTACTCTGTATTTTGTAAGACGTTCATAAAAGGTCAACACCCGGGCGCCGTACCTACGCTCAGAATTAATGCTAATTCAGAGGCAACAATTATTTTTTTCTATGGAAAAACAATTTTTTTTTTATTAATTTCAAAAAATCGTAGAAGAAATGTTGTTGGAATTGATGTAGATGCTGCCTGCAGGAGGTGGCCAATTAATTACAAATAACCCTGTACATAGGCCCACGTATACACATATACGTATAGGCGTATACGTTTACGCACATACAGGCACACGCATATACACAAATACGAACATCTCTGTCTATGAAAGTGTACGTCAAAATTAGCTTTTCGCCTTGATTTTCTCACTTTAAAAAAAATATATACGCGGAAATTACTTAACTGGTATGTTATATACAATTACGTTACCTATACTTACAAATAATATAACCAAAGTTACAAAGCATCACAGTACTAAAATACAATATTAAGATATATGATTTTAAGCAATTTTTACTAGTACTATGTCGAGTTTTTAGTATTTTGTCTACTGAACACTAAGTTAAATTAATTCCAATTAACTTATAATCTTTGCTTGAAAACCGAGAGATTGTAGTAACTTCCCAGAAAAGTTAATAATCAATAAAATGAATGCCTACTTTAATTAATTTATAAAACCAGTACATATAAAAAATTAAACATGAGTTAAAACATTTAATTTAACACATTACTTCAACCGTATATAATAATATATAATTATGGTAATAATAGATACTCATACTCTGCGGGTAGTGGTAGGGCGGCACTGACAGCGGGTAGCCGAAGTACGGGTTAGGGTATGCATACACTCCTGTAAGCAAAGGTGACATAAAAATATTTATAGCTGTGCCTGCGACTTCGTACGCGTGTATTTCGATTTCGATAAACCGTACCCTTTGTACATATCAATGTATAAACTATAACCCTTCAAAGTTTCATCAAACACCGTCAAGTAGTTTTTGCGTGTTGGAATATTTCTAATTAATATTTATATCTTTTTGTAATTTTTAATCACAGATATTTTTTTTATTGTAAAGGGTATTATTATTCCCTGAGGTGAGAACCACTATTTCAATTTTGTTAAGTGAAGACACTAAATGTTAAGTGAAGACAATTACAATATATTCCTGAAAATCGCATTCAAATTGGTTATGTCGTTTCTAAGATTAGCGTGCACAAACATACAGACATACAGATATGTATCTATACATATAATAAAATTGTCACTGATCCATTTCTGTACATGGCAAATATTAAAAAAAAACATCATAGGGGGCCTTTATAAGAGCAAGAGAACCCAAAACAATGGTTTTTCAGTTTGTCTGTTTGTCTGTATGTCTGTACGTTTGTGCACGCTAATCTCAGAAACGGCTTAACCAGTTTGAATGCGGTTTTCAGGAATATATTATCACAGTCTTCGCTTAACATTTAGTGTCCATTTCATAAATAGGTTAAGAAATAAAAAAGCGATGTCAATCACGTAATAGGTACCAGACTAGTCTTTTTCTATACATGTGATAAATCTGTAGAGGAGTAGTCTTTGTACATTGAAAATATTAAAAAATATACAAGGATGTAAAGTGATAACTAACAGAATCCATTTTCAGCATTTTTAAAATCTTTGTCTGTTTATCTGTTTGTCTTTTAGTTGTGCACACAACACGAAAAAAAAAATATTTTCCTAAATTCATACAAGGGAGTCTTTATATAGGGAAGAGAACCCAAAACAATGTTTTTTCATATTGTCTGTTCGTCTGTATGTCTGTATGTTTGTGCACGCTAATCTTAAAAAAACTGATTAATCGATTTGGATGCAGTTTTCGGGAATATATTGTCATGGGATTCACTTTACATTTTCTTTTTCTTTTAACAATCGGTTAAAAAATAAAGAAGTTAATAATCTCTTATTGTCGTACGATTACTGCTTACCAGTTTGAAGGTTTACCTACTGTGGTAAGTACAATAATATAGTAAAACGTACCCTAAGTTTTATTAAAATCGAAATCTACGCGTACGTGTCGCAGGCACAGCTAGTAGATAATAAAAATTAAAACAAAACATGACCAAAAGTATTTTTTTTCTTAATTTGTAATAGGCCCTTATTCTTATGGAAAGACAGATTTTACTTGCCACGATTCCAAAGGTACATGGAGAAGATTTGGCAAGAGTCTACATAGATACTCTTTAAGTTTATATATTTTTATCTATATATATATTTTTATTCATATTGACTATTCAGTTACAGTAATACATACTTGACATAAAAGAAAAAAATAAAATCCAAGTAAATGAAGGTACCAAAAGAAGACAAGAATAGCCAAGCCACTAGTTCTAAGACTTATTTATAAAAAAACTGTTTTACAATTATTTATACTTTTTAATAAGGGGCCTTGACTATGACATTAAAATGAATTAATTGACAGACTGTAAAGTATGTTCTTACCTGGTTTTCCATATAAATCCCGTTCTGGTGACATCCTTTCAGATTTGACCCGTTTGTGCCCGTGACTCCGTTCATCCTCTGATATTGAGCTTATTGAAGATTCTCGTTTTGGTTTCTTGGTCTCAAGCACTGATCGGATTATTATACGACCTGGAATTAAATTCAATTTGCGATGCTAAGTTACTTGTAATATTTTTTAATGTATTTTTTTTTTTAATTGGCCGCTAAGTTTTGTTAATTTTTATTGGAAACAATACATAAATACATCTTAGAAAACATTAACAAATCTGACTTGCTCAAACTATAAATTTCACAAACCGTCAAGAGCCTGCTGTAATTGTTCCCGTTGTTCTTCCACTGCCTTCTCAGATAATCGTTTTATATTAGTGACGGCCTGGTGGCGACTGCGCTCGTTGACGTTGTAGTACCGCTGGGGATTGTGTCGGTTGTGTAATTCTGGACGGAGCTGGAATTAAATATACAATTATAAGTAGAGAATTGAGAAATTAATGTATGCATATTTTGGTATTACATTATTATTGTCAATATGTTATTCTGTGTGCTACTTCATTACTTTAGGAGTATAATTTTCATACAAAATTACAGTAAACATATGTGCATATAAGACTACTTTAGCTAATTAAAAATAATGTGCATATAAAAATATCTTAAACATTACTTGATAAATAAAACACCTATCTCAATAAAGAACCATAAATGTATATCCACACATATAATTGATAAAATGTAACGTGTCAAACCTAAAATGTAAAATAAACATGGGCATACAGAGGGAGGGGCGGGGGGGCAGCTGCCCCCCCTGGATATCATACTCTCTACTACCTTCTATTGTAAATAAAAATTGGTATTTTACATTAAAAAATAAAATCCATTAAGTTTTAAAATTGAAGAAGGTTTAGAAATGCTTTCTCAGAAAGGTTAGTCGAGGACGAGAAAAGTGGCAAAGACAAATCACCAGCGTTTGCTCTTTTATTGTTAGACCATGCTCAGAAAATTAAAAGGACAGCTCCAAAATAACAAAAATATATTTAGGAAATCTGCTTTGCCTCCCCCCCTAGCACAGAATCTGGATACGCCCATGAAAGTAAACATTATAAATACCTCAAGTCTTTGAAACAATTCCTCAATAAGACGAATTGCTTGCAACCGTTTTTGCGCTTTAAGCAATTTCTTCTTTTCTTCAGCTATCTGTCTGTTTAAGTCCACATCATCTCTCCCCATCAATTTTGCGAGTTGTTTTTTTTTTCTACGTTCTTCTCTTTCCCTCATTTTTGCTATCTTCTCTTGCTCTAGGTGTTCCATTTTTTGCCTTAAAAATATTTTTGATGAAACAACCGAATAGAATTCTACAATTTTAAAGTCTTAATTAGAATAATTTAAACCACACATCATTTACCTTTCTTTAGCTTCCCGCTTTGCTAACTTTTCCTTTTCTTGTCTTTCTTCAAGATCCTTAGTCTTCTGTCGCGTTGCAAGACGCTCCCGCACTATGGCTCTTCTTTTAACAGATGCATCAGTCATGTGTTTTGTTTTATCAAACTCAACATAAATATTGCACCACTCAGAAATGTCTTCATTTTTCCTTAACAACTTACGACCACGCAATGCATCCATACAGCGAATGAAGCTTGCATATTCTGCATATTGCAGATATCCTTCAAAATATAATGCACTCTCTTGAGGTGGTGTTGTTATACCCCTCATTTGGGCCTTCATCTGCATTCGGTATGGATCTGCCGCTGGAACATCCACTTGTCTTATACTACCATATTTCTCAAATACTTTTTTAAATAGACTCTCAGATGGTATTGCATCCTCATCTCTATCTCTTTCGTGAACAAACCAACGAATGGGCAAGTTTTTTAAGTGTATAGTGTCAGGTCGTTCACCTGGCTTCATTTCATCCATATCGCTAGCATCGCGAAAAAATGAATCCCAAGCATGGCGATTTGGAAAATCTGATTTGGCCTCTGAAACTTTCACCTTCAGGGGATCTGGATAATCATTTAAATGAACTATTCTATCTTCAAGGCGAGATAGCACTCGTTCTAACTTCTGCCGATTCTCTAATTCAGCGTCAAACCTTATCACTTCAGAACTATGCTTCGTCACTTTCAATAATGAAAAGCCGTCAGGTTGGATCATTTTCCTTAATTTTTCCATCAATTCCCAATTTGACAATGACTTTCCGTGTACCTTCGGAGCTGGGAGCTGAACAGAAATATTTAGCTTGGCAAATGACTTGAGATACAAACGCTGAGGCAGATACAACGCCACAGCGTCCGATATGTCCCTACATACTTGAATACTCATATTAACGTGTATCTAATATGTTACTTAATAACTAAATCTAAATCAAAGAATGAACCTCAGCTTAAACACTAAAAATACTAAAATGAAAATAAAGGGAAAAAAAGGGAAAGACAATGAATGACAATGCTTATAAATTATGAGAAATTATATTCGATTTAAAATGAAAATATGACCAAAAAGAAGTCCTAAGTCAGCTCCCATCCTGTTTATTTTAATTTGTATCATAACTGATGTAACTAAATATATTTTTATTAGAATTAAATAGGAAAAACTATTGTATCTCCTCAAACAATTTTCAACGAGCACATCACAAAGTCAATGATTCACAAATGACAAACGTCAAACAACATTAAATGATCAAATTGACAGAAAATTATAAAAATGTGACATTCAGTGACAGATTGACTATAGTGATGACTGTTATAGAGAACACAAACACATTTTTTTTAATTATGTCATACATTTATATTAAGCTTTGACTACACCTTTCTCTAAGCCATAAATTGAGAGAGACATCTCCGTTTCCTGTCAAGTGCACCGCTTTTAGCGCCAAAACAGCGTCCTTCCGATCTAATCTAGCAGACAGTGGGGGTGGACATTGTGATGGTAAGTGAAATGTAGTCTTAGGTGGTAACGCGCATTAACCTAGCAACAGTACGTGCTAGGTGGTGGTGGACAGCTAAAAGATTAGAGTGTAAGCCCCTGATATTAGTAAGGTGCACTTTGTATGAGGAGGAGTGCAACCGTTATGTAATCTTGTTCCTTTTTTTGAACTTTTTCATAAAAAAAATAAATATAAAAGTGAATATTGTTCCTTTTTTTGAACTTTTTCATAAACAAATAAATATAAAAGCAAATAGGGATGGGAAATGGCAGTTGAACGAGGCGGTACGTATCGAACCCGACGTCGAAATTGGTAATGTCTTGCCACTGGGAGGCTAGTCTGGAGACAGCGAGGGAGCCCGAACCCCCAGGGATCGCCATTGGGCCTCCTCGTCTGGTCGCCAACCAGCACGATGGAGCCACCCTGGGATTTTAGTACAATAGCCGTTCACAAATCTGTTGTCTGTAGTTTTTGTTGTCCCACTATTAATGCTGGGTTAAGTTCACATATAATAATTAAGCAAATATTAAAGGGTATAGCGTCACAACAACCACTTAAGAATAAAAAACATATTTGGGACGTAAATTCTTTGATTAAATATTTACCTAATAATCTTCCCCCTAACTCTTTGTTATTTGAAATATCTAAAAGAGCCGCAATACTACTGCTACTATATTCAGGGCGCAGAGTTCATGATCTTACATTGTTAAATATTGAAAAGGATCATTTTATTTCAGAAAATAGTTCAATAGTTATATGGCCATCTTTTGGTTCCAAAACTGATAACTCAAAGTACAGACAATCTGGTAGGCGGTTATTTAGATGAATCTAACAAAAGTATAGATCCCGTATTTTGGGTTAATAAATTAGTAGAACATTCCGGCTTCATGTAGAGGCAATCTGAAAAGTCTGTGTATTAACACATGTGGTACCCCTAAACCAGCAAGTAGAACTGTAATTGGAGGTTGGATCAATTGCAGTTTAAAAGAAGCAGGTATCAATTTCAGTCCGGGTAGTGTACGATCTGCAGTCGCTTCTGCCAATTGGTTAGAAAATGTACCTATAGCAGTGGCGTAGCGTAGTGGGGGCGGCGGGGGCGGCCCGCCCCGGGCGGCACTTTATAGGGGGCGGCAAAATTTAACAATAAATAAAAAATATATATTTTTATCGTAACTACAAATTTGGACCGATTGAAAGGAGCACGGAATTTTTCATTACTTATTTTGTGACGAATTCGGGGAATTCCTTTTCTTTGAATGATATTTTGTAGCGACTGGCAACAACGTCTATACTGACTTGTGGGAATTCCCCGTTTATGACTAACAAGCAGCGAGAATGACTTCTATTACATATATATTAAGTTCAATATAGTTTATCACACGTACGAGAAAGCCCCTTTAAGGTACGGGGAATTACGTGCTTTGACAAAGTTTGACAATTCAAAGAAAGTTTTATTGATGGATCGTCAGTTGTCCAATTCACATTGTCTCGTATTTTAATTATGTTACGCTTTCCAAATTGTGATTTTTGTGCAAATAAGTGCGTGTAGTGGTTGTGAAATTATTGAACAACTTTCAACTGAGTGAGTATTAAATATTATATTTATCTAATTGTATGTTGGACTATCTGATATGTTGTTCAAACTTCAAACTTTAATTTATTAAAATAAAAAAGAAACGCCGAAGTGCATAAAAGTATTTTCACATTTCAAAGGGATCTTGATCGGAAACTGTGATATAAATTTCAATTTAATATGTGTAAGTAAGTACTCGTTCCTATGAAAAAAGGTCTTGACAGACAGACGGTCAATGAAATGATTTAATAAAAGTAAAGATAGATAAAGGCTCAATTTTTTTCCTTTTGGGTACAAAACCCTAAAAACGGAAAATTTCAGTAAAGCAAGGTTTTTTTTTAATATCCTAGGTACTTCTTTTGAAATGTTCGATAATTTTGTTTACAACACTAACTTGTACTTTTCTCATTTAATATTTTTTTGATTTTAGCATCAAAAATGAAAAGAGTAAAAGAAAGTGGGGCTTCTTACCGTAATAAGAGAAGAGCTAAGTTGGAAAATATTAGAGCAAATGAAGGAGCTTTACTTAAATATGTGAAAAGTGTTGTTCCTGACACATCAGATTCCTCGTTAGGCTTAAATTCATCACAGACAACTGGGCCTTTAAACCCAGAACAAGCTGAAAAAATACAAGAACTTGACATTGTTCCTAAAGATCAAATTCCAACAACATCCACTGCATTAGTGTCTCCATCTGTATGTTCAGACATGGACATGCATAGTTCCGAAACAGAGATTGATACAACATCATCATTGTCTGCTATTCAGTACCAAAGACGAAAGGAAAATTTGTACGATATTGGAAAATGGCCTGAACACATAGACGACAATATTCGATTGCATCTCATTCAGCAAGGACAGGAAATTGTTCAGCATATTGATACTAATTTCGCTGAAATGTCAACAGTAACACGCTCAGATTCGTGCTCTTTAAAATCAAAAGGAGAGACAAGAAGGCTTACTAAGGATTGGTTTTATCGTACATTGACTAACGGCGAAAAAGTTTTACGTACTTGGATGGCTTATTCTCCAGCTAAAGCATCATTATTTTGCTTTTGTTGTCGTTTATTTGAGAACGTAAGTACACCGAATGGATCTAAATTTTGCTCATCTGATGGATTTAATACTTGGTGGAAATTAAATCCTAAGGTTTCAAGTCACGAATCAAGTGCACTACACATCCAAAATTATTGCAAATGGAAGGAGTTGGAGAGCAGACTTCAAAAATTACAGACTATTGACAAAAAAGAGCAAGACATAGTGGCAAAAGAAATAAAGAAATGGCAGGAAATTCTTATCAGAATGTTTGATATTATAAGATTCCTTGCCAAACAAAATTTGGCTTTACGTGGACATATAGAAAACGACACCGGTACCAATAGAGGAAACTTTTTAGAATTGGTTAATTTAATTGCAAAATACGATCCTGTACTTCGTGAACATCTTGTAAGGTCTAAAATATCTGGCAAAATTTCAATCACTTACATGTCACCACAAATACAAAACGAATTTATTGCCATTTTGGGAAATAAAGTACGCCAACATATCATCGGACAAATAAAAAAGGCTAAGTATTATTCAATTATATTCGACAACACTCCAGATCTTTCTCATAAAGATCAAACAAGTCAGGTATTAAGATACGTAGTAATTGAAAATCAGGAAGTAAAAGTAATGGAATCTTTTATAGATTTCATTGAAACTAAAGACAAAACTGCTGAAGGAATTTCAAAGATGATTTTGGACAAAATTCAAGCTGATGGCCTAGATATAAGCAACTGTAGAGGCCAAGCATATGATAATGCTGCTGTTATGGCTGAAAAGTATTCAGGAGTTCAGCAAAGAATTCAAGAAATAAACCCTAAAGCTGAATTCGTACCTTGCTCAAATCATTCGTTAAACCTAGTTTGTTTACACGCTGCCTCAGTTGAGGTGGATTCACTAACTTTTTTCGGCACTTTAGAACGTTGCTATTCTTTTTTATCCTCATCGACACATCGTTGGGAAGTTCTGATAACAGCTACAGGCAAAAGCTTAAAAAGGGTTCAAGACACGCGGTGGAGTGCAAGAGGCGATGCCGTAAATGTGACATGGCATCATTACAAAGATATTCTCGTCACTTTGGAAGAACTGACGGAGGCAGGTCAAAGCTTAAACACTAGGACAGATGCAGGTACTTTACTAGTTTCGATGCAGTCATTTTCCTTTCTTTGTTTTTTGGGCCTGTGGCAACCGGTGCTACATGAAGTGAATGATGCACAAAAATATTTACAAACAAGGGGACTTGACATAAGATTGTGCGCTCAGAAAGTAAATGCTTTGCAGATGATATTGACAGAGAAAAGAGAGGAATGGGCAAATGGCGCTGTAGGTTATGCAAAAAATATGTGTGAAGAACTTGGAATTTCCATAAAACCTCGGAGGCGCATAACAAGAAAGCATATTTTTGATGACGGAACTAGAGATGCTAACTTGTCTTGTGAAAATGAGTTGAGACGAAAGCTGTTTTCTTCGTTAGATAGAGTTATTGCATAAATTCGTGAGCGTTTTCAACAGCTACAGAATTTAACGGATAAGTTTGCTTATCTAACACCGGCTATATTATTAGATCCAGACAACACTGAATGTAATCTAGACTACGCATCTGATGAAATTGAAAAGCAGGATTTCAAGCTGGAAAGACTTCGACTGCGGACTTTCGTTGTTGCTACAGGCAACGAAAATGAATTGATTAATGCAGACTCACTTGAGTTATTTAAATTTATTGTTAAATCCAAGCTGGAAGATACTCTGCCCAATATTTTAATAATGTTCCGAATATTTTTCACAGTTGCTATAAGCAATGCCAGCTGTGAGAGAAGTTTTTCAAAATTGAAATCGATTAAAAATTATTTAAGATCGACAATGAGTACTCTAAGACTAACTAATTTGGCTATTTTGTCTATTGAGCAAGAGGTGTGTGATGCGATAGACATTGACGGTGCAATAAAAGACTTTGCTCTTAAAAAAAGTAGACGTATAAATTTTTAATTAAAGACGGAAGTTTTGTTTTGTTTTTTTAAGAAATACTCATATTACTTTTCAATAAAAATAAAAATGTTATATAATAGTATCGTTCTAGTTCTAAATAAAAATTGATTTTATTTAATCTTGTCGATCCTCAAGGTGTACCTAATCTTAAGTGATAGGTACCTAAGTTAAATCAATGTATCTAATTGGTTAAAGTAAAAGAATTTTTGTATTAATAAACGTGATTGTAAAACTTAGATAAACTGTTTTTTATTTAAAATCTAGCCTGTATAATACAAAATAATGATGACTGTTCTCTCCGAAAAGTTCTCTATAATTAATGTATGTAATGCATAGTATACATTAAAATAAAATACCTAAATAAGAGGGCGGCAAAATTGTCTTCCGCCCCGGGCAGCCGACACTCACGCTACGCCACTGACCTATAGATAACATATTAAAAAGGAGTAACAGGCGTTCGGCACTGACTTTCAATACATTTTATAGAAAAGAAATTAAAACATGTACATCAACACATAACAAATTCTACGAAATGTTTCAAACTGTTACTTAATTTTGTTTTATAATTAAAATAATTAATAACTGATCACATTGGCGTCCTTACTTAAACAATCTAGCAGACGATAACAAACAGTTCACAATTTATGGCTTAGAGAAAGGTACAGTCGAAGCTTAATAGAACAATTTTTCCTGAAAATAAAATTGATATTAAGCATACTTACCTTTCTCTAAGCCAATGTATTTCTGTCTGCTAATTCATATACATTTAGGCACTATTTCTATTGCCATAAATTGAGTCGGAATGAGTATTTTAGTGAGTTGTGCTGCGCAAGCACAATGTTCACCCCCACTGTCTGCTAGATTAGACCGGAAGGAGGTTTTGGCGGTGCACTTGACAGGAAAAGGAGATCTCAATTTATGGCTTAGAGAAAGGAAAGAGAAATGCAATAGAGAAAATATTTGTCCCAGAATATAAAAAAAAAATTGTATAACGTTATACAAAAATTTTGTTTGGCACCTTGGCGCATTAGACGACTTTAATAGTTTCCCATTTGTATTATATAGGTATTGTAAATTTGTAATGGTTAGCGAAAGTCCATAGGAACTCCTCTCCAGCTTTCATATCAAAAAATATAACAACTACATACCATTTGTAGTTGCTATATTAAAAAATACCTGAGGGCACATTAAAATCAAACCATTTCATATAAAGTATTTTTTATTTTGCAATACAGAGTCATAGACTCAAAAGACACTGTAATCTGAAGACCTATTACGAATTTAATGTGATAGCATATCAAATAGTTTGTTACTTAAACTATACATAAATAATTTAGCATACAATATACACAGCTCTGCAATACATTATCAAAAGTTTTTTAACTTCATAACATGAAGTATTCTATACTAACATAACTAACTTACAACAAAATAAATAATAATTGTGAAGGTACGAAATCTGAATTAACTAAGCCAAGACTTCATTATGTAGCTTGTTTGGAAGAAATAGTTTTGACTAATTTCAGTGTTCTCAATATAAGCTTAGTTAACAAAATTTTATATAACAAAATATTATTCCAAAATCATGTTTAGCTGGTCAGTTTTTTTACAAATCTAACAGCTTAATATTCATGTTATTTTTATATCTCGCCACTATTGAAGTCCTGACCCAGTCACACTACACTATAGGAACAAAAGTTGTAATTTCTCCTAAAATTTGTGATTTTAAATTAAAAAATAGCCTAAATCACTGGTAAATTCGGGATTTTGATTAATATTTGTCATGTTATTTGTGTTATTAAATATTTTTAGACTAAGACTGATATCTATGACTGAAATTTTAAAACAATTTACTATGAAAAAGCAAATTTTATTTTACTTAAACTCCTTGTAAATTAACAATAATGTACTCAGAGTATTAGAAATATTAAACCAAATTTGTCATTGATAATCCACAGACACTTACTGTCTTTGTGACTGATTGTGAAAACATAACTGGTTTTTTAAATTCAAATATTAATACTGAATTATTTGTGATGATTAAGTTTCAAGCGTATTTTAAACATTATTATAATCTAAGGTTATAAATGTTATAACGCACTCTAAGTGACGACATATCTTATATTCTTTACTATTACAAGTATTGCTAAATATTTGCATTAATACAGTACTATAAATATTTACAGATTGTACATAAAATTTGATACATACAAGATACAGATAACTCAACTAAAATCTATATTTGCACAACATCAATAGCATTTCGATCTAAGAAATAATTAAAAAATAAAATTCTCAGTCTTCTATTAAATAGTTAATATAGATCATTTAAATTAGATCTTGGGATTCAGTGTATCTTATATTTTGTACAACACAGAAATTGACATATCTAAGAATAAGTGATATTTAATATTATAAAAGTACATTGTGATATTATTTTGGTTGAGTAACCAAGTCTACTATTTATACAACCACTGTACCAAGTCTCGGAATATAGATGGAAGCCCCATCAATACTATATACACTGCACAAGCCATAGATTTTATTTTTTGCGCGTCAGTCACCTAGTGGCAGTGTTCTGTACAAAGATTTTAAATAACAACAAATCAGGATAACAAATATAGCAATAACCACTGTCTACAAATTTTAATAAGGTAGAGACAATGAATGTTCTTATAGATGTAATTTTAAACTGGTAAAGGTTGAATCCATAATATTATTATAATTAACATTCTTTTATAAGAAAGTATTAGATCACTAACAATCCTTCACAAAAATGCATGTATATATAATTTTTGTAATCATTTCAACACATTGTTTAACTTTCAAAGGGAATTATATAGTTTGTATTGGTTATAGCATGAGATATTTCTTTTTTATAATTTACAAGTCCACATTATAGTTCACAAACATTTGAAAAGTTTCATGGATACTTATTTTAAAATGTTCACAAACCAAAAGTCTCACAACATTACAATCCACATACTGGTCCTGCAACTCAAATAAACAATTCCAATTCACTAAACCTGCACTAAACATCTTAACCATAAAAGTCATAAGCCGAAACAACTCAACCGGCGGCCATAATCACACACTAAAACCCAATAACCCGGAAGCACAAGACATCACTGCACAGTTCACTCCCATTCGGGCTTCATCCAGCCCATGACCCACTGCTAATTGGCTCGAGCGCGCTTGGCATGCGCTGGCTGCGCATGCGCCGGTCGCGGCGGCTGCAGCGGCTCGTCTGCGGCCGAGCCACCGCGCAGCATGTACTTGAACTGCGGCATGTGCTGCATCACGTCGCGGATCTGCACCAGCGCCATACCGTTCTCGCCGGCGGCCGCAGACTTGCACTTGCCAGAATTGCGGAGAACTTGAAGTTGCGTTCTGAAACAAGGTATACAGATAAAATTTATGACTTATTTTTTTTCTCATAGTTTTTATTAATAAGTTTATTTAAATGCAATCATGTATACTCTTACAAAATAAGTAAATAAAATCAGATAAGCTGATCTAATAGTTTTTTACTGCACCAGATAAGTGCACTTATACTTGATAAAACGCAAACACTGGAGGAAAAACTGGTAAGAAAATGTGTATTACTAAAAATAGTTTAACCTAGAGTATAGCCGTCTGAAAAAAGTAGAAACCTCATAATTTTAATTAAAAATTGTAGGTCTTTGAACAGATAAATTTATTAAAGGAGAGAATCCCATCAATAATTTAAGTTATACTCACGAGTTAGGCCTATACAGCGTAAGTCCCAGCGCGTCGAGCATGGCGCGGCAGTTGGTGAGGGACACGCGCGGGAAGAAGTGACTGGCGAGGTCTGGCAGCGTCATCAACAGCTCCGTGTACTGGTACTGCTTGGCGTTAATGCACGGGACCATAGTGTTCTCGACTAAGGCTTTTTGGACCTGCGGATATCATCTTTATATATATATATTTCTTGTGTGCGTGTGTTTGTCACTGAACTCCTCCCAAACGACTGGACCGATTTTTATGAAATTCTTTGTGTGTATTCAAGGGGACTTGAGAATTGTTTACATATTCATAAGGTATCGATTGGTCGAATTATACTTAATGTACATGTAATGACGTTAGATATTGTGATAACTTTTTAATATATTTTTTTTTAAGTTTGAATTTTTTAAATTAAAGACGCGTGTACAAGAAAGACAACTCTGTTGGGTCCGCTAGTTTTTATATATAAAATTTATTTTCAAATTTAAATTTTTAACTCCCAACCCAAAAAGAGGGGTGTTATCAGTTTGACATGGGTATTTATGTGTTTGTTTGTAGCATCGTAGTGCAGATTTGTAATCGAAAATCTGGTCCGTCAAGATGGTTTTTAGCTATGTTAGGTTGAAATAACAGCAGAGACGACTGCTTTATTTGTAGATCTTTTATTGTTTCTGGTGAAATGTTCTATGTCAATATTGATAAAACAAGTAAAAATGTCTGTGTTTGTAGTTTCATTTAGTAGAATATAGTAAACCAGTAATCAAATTTAAAATAGCGGAAAAAAAAACAGAACCTTTTAAAAAGATAACAATAGCATGATGATGTACTTTTAGGAAGTCGTTTCGTCGCAGGATCTCTAAATAAAGGAACTATTAAAAATGCATGTTACCAAGGCAAATAATGCAATTTGTGTCGGTTTTTATTTATGACATGTACCTTATACGGCGTATGGTTGCCAGTGATATTGATATCCGGGATGGGTGTGAGCCTCTTGCGAGTGTCCACCGCGTGAGAGGTTGAGTGGCCATTCATTGATCCCGTCACTTGAGGAGGTACACTGAGGAAATAAACTGTACAATTACAAACAACATTAAAATAGTTATTAATAAGAATTAATTATATAATAAACTTAACATATATAATAGGCTACATATATGCATAAAGATATTTTCAAGCATTTATTTCGCGGTTGTTGCATCTTTTAAATTGTTATATATACTGCAAAGTTAGAAACATTGGTTAGGATTTTGAAAAGAAGGCTAATAAATGTCACCACCGCCTCGATAGAGACGATCATATATATGTTTTCACCAAGACGGGTAGCGACACGGTAGCTCAATTGGTAACGCGACGGGAGTCTCCCAGAGGTGGTGGGTTCAAATCCCTGCCCGCATTTTTTTTTTGCATTTCTATATTTATTTTTATTTAATATATACTTCTATAAATAAATGTACCTTATACTCTCATATTTCAATTTTGAATTCTGATTTAATGAGTAAAAAACAAAATTAATTATCAATAAAAATGTTAATCTATTTTTAATAAGACAGAAAATCGAGGTAAACGGCTCGGAATGCCGTTATTTTTAGAAAAGTGGGTCAAACATAACAGGATCTTATCTTATTTGGACAACAACATATCTTTACTTTAAAATAATTTATTTTTTTGTCATATCATTAAATTTGAGTATTTTTTTTTACGGCAATTTTTTGGAAGGCAATGCCAAGCCAATTAGAATGGAATTTTGAAACATACAAGGTCAACATTATTTATAAAAATGTTACCTAAATTCGTATACATTTTCGTTGAATCTGAAAACAGTTCTTGAAATTTATTTTCGTCATAATAGCTGCTTAATTTTGATAGTTTCACACAATTAGATCAATATTACATTAATACCCACACAAATAGATATGTCATCCAATCCATTCCAAACATAGCTAAAAACCATCTCGACGAACCAGACTTTCGATTAAAAAAAAAGCAATCAAATCCGTCCACGCCTTTGGCTGCTAGAATGCCACAAACAGACACACAGATACACAGCTTGACAGGTCAAATATAAAAACAGGGGTGTTAACCCCTATTTTTAAGTCGTTGGTTAAAAATAAGTTCAAGTGCAGTCAAATGCACCCATGTGACTTTTTGGGTTCACGAAACCAAAAAATTAAAAATGCCCTCTGGTCTATAATTCAGCAATAAAATATAAAGTAAAAAATAATTATAACTTCGAGAACGTCTGACAGAATTCAAGCAGAGTTGTAAGAAACTCGGTGATGGTGTTTCGAGTTTATTCAAGATTTTGTAATTAAAAGTAATCATAAATTAGGCGCATGAAATATTTGCTTTTTTTATGATATTATATATTTTTACTGCAGATTGTTTTATAGTCTAAACTCTAAAGCTTTAATGTAATTCAGGTATGAACCTTTTTAAGATAAGTTCCGCCTCTTGAGTCGGAGACCCTTCTCCTCTTCTCCTTTTCTCTCTTCAGCCGCTTTAGACGCTCTCTATAGGCTTTTGAATTTGCGACTTTTCGTATTTTTACATCTTCTAATGTCTGATTCCCCTCTTCATCTTTAAATTGTTTTCTACGCTCTCTATATGCTTTAGAATTTGCTGCTTTTCTTTTGCTCGTCTGATTTATCAATTTGAATCTGAATATCTTTTAATTTCTGCCTGTATTTCTTTTGAAATTGAGGTCGTGACTTGCTTTTATTATTTAGCTTCGAATTTTGTTCTTAATCACCATCTGAGCTTGAATTATCAAATATTTAGAGGCAAAGCTTTTACAGTATCATTTGCCGGTCGGAGTAAATTCCGAAGAACCGTCACCGTTACCTGGCACTTGTCACTTCCATTAGCACACAGCTACATAAGTTCCACATGTACATACAGCTCTTTCGCTTACAGCTGTTAGGTCCTCGTACCACTTTATCAGTTGACATGACCCACAAGACTTATTATATAACAAGAAGACGTTCAACAATGGTTCAACAAATAAATACATACTAATAATAATAAATACTAAAAGTATTTATTTTGAAGTTTCGCTATTATTAAATCTTATTTTAAGAATAAACTCTAAAAACTGTCAACCCGCCGATTCCATTAAGGAGTAAATAATTATTCTACACACACATAAACCTCTGCTTCGCTACTATCAGTTCCGTGACGTACGACTTTTAGGGTTACTAAATATCTAAATTATTATATATTATTATTATTAATCATACTCGGTTTTCAATGACTTTTTCCAGGATACATACAAGGTTAAAATATATATAGTTAATACTTAATCAGAAAAAAAATGTATAATCTATACTAATATTATAAAGCTGAAGAGTTTGTTTGTTTGAACGCACTAATCTCTGGGACTACTGGCCCGAATTGTAAAATTCTTTTTGTGTTGAATAGTCCGTTTATTGAGGAAGGCTATAGGGTATATATCATCTCGCTGTGACTAATAGAAGTTAAGCAGCAACGAAAAATGCTGCAAATTTAATATAATCTAATAGGATCTGACTGACTTAGTTATAGTATACAGTCTAAACCGCAGGTCGTAGAGATAGTAAAAATAGAAGTTACATTTGTTTTTCTACGTAGTGGTGTACTAAGAAAAGATTTTTAAATTCCACCCTTAAGAGTTTTAAATAACAATTTTGTATGGAACTCTGCGGCAACACTAAAGACCACGCGGACGAAGTCGCGAGCGACCCCTAGTTAATAATAAACACATGCTATATCTTTAACCCATTTCTAGAATTCTCAATATAATTTCTCTACAATATTTTTTATAGTTTAATTCTTATATGTATAAGTACATTTAGCTGTTTACGGCCTTTGTGATAACCCCTTCAGTTAATAAACTGTTTTATTTATTATGTTGATTCACCCACAAAGGTTTGATAGTCGTGGTAGACTTGCATGCAAATGAAACTATCTATCTCTCTCTTTCTTGCATGTGTATAATTATATATTTTGGTTCAGAATTTATAAGTAAAATTCAAGGATAAAATAACTTATATCATATTTAATATAAATAAATAATATTTTTATATTAAATATAAATAATATCTATTTATACACTATATTATTAATAAAATAATAAAAAATAAAACTAAAAGGTGTCAAGGGACACCCGGATGGAACGAAGTTCCTTTCGACTAATTATTGAAGGAATTGTAATATTTTTTTTTTAAAGTTATAATAATATATATTTTTTTATTATTACATTTTTTAATTATTAAATATAAACATAAAAACTTAATCGGTAGGCTCAATTTTAGTAATAATTGGCTTGAGGTAACTGAAGTAGGAAATATGTTTGGGATTCTACTTTATTTAAATGTCTTGAAAAAACTGCATCAATGGTAGTAATATATTTTGTTGTTGATTCTGCTGGATTATTGTTAATTCTTAAATCGAATTCTTCCTCTAAAAACTGTAGCAATGGTTTTGATTTTTCATTACTGAAGTTGATGTTAAAATCACCGGCTAAAATGAGTGGAACTTTATCTAAATTTTTGTTTGTATCTGCTAGGCGTTCGAGATACATCTTTAGAATACTCTAGCAGTGCTCGGTGGATATTTGGTGAGATATATGACTGCCATGAATAAGGTAACACCGTTTTCCATTACACACTCTACTGCACATAAATCTGCAACACCTGTACGTCTTGAGTGCAAGTTCTGAATATTGTTCATTATGACCGACATATTTGGTGTTCACAAGATTGGTCGGTCGGTCCTTTGTGTTGTGATGTATCGGGTCGGTCGGTCCTTTGTGTTGTGATGTATCGGGTCGGTCGGTCCTTTGTGTTGTGATGTATCGGGTCGGTCGGTCCTTTGTGTTGTGATGTATCGGGTCGGTCGGTCCTTTGTGTTGTGATGTATCGGGTCGGTCGGTCCTTTGTGTTGTGATGTATCGGGTCGGTCGGTCCTTTGTGTTGTGATATATCGCAACTCCACCTGAACGAATAAAATCACGTTTAAAGTGGGTTATACAATTAAAATTCGGTATATCACATTCTTCTCGATTGTCCAACCATGTCTCTGATAATAACAAAATGTTCGTTTTTTCTGTAACAGAGTCGATTAAATCAACTGAATGTTTACGAAGGCTTTGGACATTGAACGTACACAATGAAATGCCTTCTCTAGTTATGAAATCAATCAATCAATCTCTGAAACTCTTGTACTAGAGATATTGTTGATGAAGCTTGTACTCGATTATGATGAAATCGAAATTTAGTTTCATCATCACCAAATGTAACGATAAATAAACCTTCGATGCTTGTTACACGAGAGAGCAACATAAACAAGTTTTTGTGGATCTATTTTGTCATACTCTAAACAATTTGATCAAATGTTCCACCTTGTGACTTATGAATCGTCATAGCACAAGCAGAAATGATTGGAAAATGTTTACGTTTATCAGTAACTGCTTTATTTGTTGTCATGGTAATGTTGGATGTTCGCCGTGCAATAGGTTCAGCAGCATTATTAACTTTGCTTTGGACAGCTCGTAAAGCAGCTTTTTTTTCTTGCTTTTTGCCCAACCTTTGCTGATCCACAGAATTCGAGCCAAACTCTACAAATTACGTTGTCCTCATTAAGGTAACCAATCAAAAAATACTAATTAAAAAGACATCACATTTTACTCCAACAAATATACCTTAGAAAGATAAAAAAAAACATAATCATACTTACGCATCTGAATGATGATTTAAAGCGTTTAAAGCCTGAAGTTTCTTTTTTCTATAGTAATAGTCTTTACTTTTTTGTTTATTAGTTTTTGGTATTTTTTTTATTTTTTTATTTTTTAATTTCTGCGCTTCATAATATTTTTTTCTTCTTTCTGCATTGGTTTTAGGTCTTTTGGCTGGTAATTGATCAGTCTCACTACATTTATCTGATCTCTCTTCAGTTATGTTTTGTACCATTGTATTTTGTAATTTCTTTCTCTCACGATATTTCCTACATCTGTGTGCATTTCCCTTTTCCCTTTCCCCAGATGTTATAGTTTGAACCTCAGTAGTCGATGCTTTAGTTGATACGCTATTGAAATAAAAAAATGTACAATTACTATTAATATGTATATATATATATATATATATATATATATATATATATATATATATATATATATATATATATATATATTTATACATATATACATATAATCTCTCGACTTCGTAAACACAACAGCGTATAGGTTAGAACACGCACGGCTTGCTAAATACATACATTCTGATATTGATAATATTAAAATATGATTTGCTTTTAAATTTATTAAAATTATGACGCGTACACTTGCTAAACACACAATAATGGAGATATTTTAATGCCATACGCATTACATACTTGGTTAGCACAATAATAAAGAGAGGTTATAATGCGTACTTGCTAAAAATACAAAAGCATTTATTATTGTCTGTATAAAATCTGTACTTACCAAACTTCATCAGCAATATCCGGAACTTGTGCAGAAACACTGTCAGAATTCATTATTATTATTATTTTTGGAGTTTACTCCTTAAGAATCGGTTTTTTTTCCGATCTAAGGCGCTCGGTATGAGAAAAATGTGAGGAGTAAAATCTACCATTCTTCATCACCATCTGAGCTTGAATTATCAGATATTTTGAGGCAAAACTTTTACAGCATCATTTGCCGGTCGGAGTAAATTCAGAAGAACCGTCACCGTTACCTGGCACTTGTCACTTCCATTAGCACACAGCTACATAAGTTCCACATGTACATACAGCTCTTTCGCTTACAGCTGTTAGGTCCTCGTACCACTTTGTCAGTTGACATGACCCACAAGTCTTATTATATAACACTAGGGGTCGCCCCCGACTCCGTCCGCGCGGTTTTTGGTGTTTCCTCAGTGCACGCGAGGAAAGCTCTCAAAAAAGAAATCTTTTCCCGTTTTTGCAGCATTTTTATTGCTGCTTGACTTCTATAAGTCACAGCGAGATGACATATACCCTATAGCCTTCCTCAATAAACGGACTATTCAACACAAAAATAATTTTTCAATTCGGGCCCAGTAGTTCCAGAGATTAGTGCGTTCAAACAAACAAACTCTTCAGCTTTATAATATTAGTATAGACGAAGACGTTCAACAATGGTTCAACAAATAAATACATACTAATAATAATAAATACTAAAAGTATCTATTTTGAAGTTTCGCTATTATTCAATCTTATTTTAAGAATAAACTAAAAACTGTCAAACCGTCCGATTTCATTAGGGGTAAATAATTATTTTACACACACATACACCTCTGCTTCGCTACTATCAGTTCTATGACGTACGACTTTTAAGGTTACTAAATATCGAAATTATTATATATTATTATTATTAATCGAACTCAATTTTCCAATGACTTTCTTCCAAAGATACATACAAGGGTAAAATAAATATAGATAATTCTTAATCAGAAAAAATATATAATTAATAATAAACACACGCTATATCTTTAACCCATTTCTAGAATTGTCAATATAATTTCTCTACAATATTTTTTATAGTATAATTCTTACATATACTTAATTTGGCTGTTTACGACCTTTGTGATAACCCCTTCAGTTAATAAACTGTTTTATTTATTATGTTGATTCACCCACAAAAGTTCGATAGTCGTGGTAGACTTGCATGCAAATGAAACTATCTATCTCTCTCTTTCTTGCATGTGTATAATTATATATTTTGGTTAAGAATTTACAAGTAAAAGTCAAGGATAAAATAACTTATATCATATTTAATATAAATAAATAATGTTTTAATATTAAATCTAAATAATATCTATTTATGCACTATAAATGCACATATGCTATTAATAAAATAAAAAAAAAACACGCCTACCTAACGCAGTAAAGTGATAATTTTTTTCCTAGACTTTCCCAATAGTACAAATTTTAAAAAGCTATTTATAAAATGTTAGCAAAATATGTTACAAATACCTGAGTCATATATTAATTAAATATATTTAATTCATCAATTTGGATAGGATTTGAACCATAAACCTCTGGGATGTCGTTTTCGCCGCTCTGTCTACTGAAGTACCGTGTCACTAACTGTCTTGATGAATTTGAACTTGTTTATGTATTACGAGTAACTTCCCGGTAATACATAAGTCCTGCATGGGTCTATTTATATAAATTTCGATAGTTTTATACGTACATCGACGAAGTTATGAGAATGGTTTGGGAATCTGAGTTATTGATTTAACTATATTTTAAACGCTATTAAAGTAGAATGATTGTGTAACAATTATGAGTCAATAATATATTTTATTAGTATTCAAGTTTGTGAAACAGTGATCACAATAAAGAAATCTGAGTTTGTTCTGTGTTTCTTCTCGATTCAGACCCTTTTAGCTTTAATTTTAAGTTTTTTTTAGAGTTTTGAGTTTCTTTACAGAAGGGCTTATTTTGATAAGTATGGTATAAATAGGCCCCTCCTGTCACTGACATAAGCGATTCTACTATAAATTCTAAGTAGTTGAATTAAATGAATTAATTGTAAAATGTTTAAAAACTGCTTTTAAATAGAGGGATGTATTTTTTTGAATAATTATTATTGAATTAAATAACACTAATAGTAATTAAAATGTAGAAGAGTTTGTGTTCACAACTAGAGGCAAAAGTAACGGTGACGGTTATAGTTAACTTCTACAACCGACCTCCGAACGATACATTCAAAATTTTACTTCAAAAATCTTTAATAGAGAAATTTCTATTATATTTAATTATCTACATTTGATATGATGTTTATTTATTGATATTTATTTTGTAACATCATGTATAAGTAAAACAAAAATATTGGAGTCCTTATATCTTTTCTTTATATAAAATAGAATTTAATTCAATAATTAAGTGCATTAATGATGATTTTCAATAACAAAAAAAATGGTTTTCGTTTACTAATCAACCATAAATTGCGTTATTAGAAAATATAATAGTCATTATTATGTATAACCGAGTCTATTTCAAAAATATGAATAACAATAATGATTATTATATTTTGTAAATAACGGATTTTATGAGCCCTGAACTACTAAACTCTTTTTTTAGTAACGGTTCTCTAAACCCTGAACTACAAAACTCTAAACTAGATCATGATAAACAAATAATAATTAGTATATCTTGGTTAACTAAAGCTGGTAAGTTCCCAAAACTCAAAAATGCCTTAAAGACATAAACAAAGATAGGCATGACAGAGATAGAAGAAAGTAAAACAAAAAAATAAGATATATAAAAATAAACACGCTGTATAAAGTTGTCTCTTTCATCCTATAAGCGTATACGCGTGCGAAAGTGCGATGTGTGTCAGTTTCAGTTAACCAATACATACATATTGCATATGTTATAGTGTGCGTGTGTGTTTGTATACTCACTTCATGGTGTTGGTGTTGGCCGAGCTCCTCACCAGCGGCGGGGGAGGCTGCTGACCCATCGCCATTGTTAACGCACTATTCGGGAACTGAAAATACAGACATACGTATAGGGAGAGTGTTTATATGTATATACATAGTGTGTTTTTTAATCTGGACAGTTTTTTAGCCTTATAAATATATATTATACGAGACTATAGGGTGTGTGGTTTTTTTGACTGTCCTTTTGTTTTAATATGTTAATGGAATTTATATAAAACCTGTTTTTTTTTATTCTGGTTCGATTTAAAGTAGTTTAAGAATTTGTGGTGTGTGGTTTGTTTGCCAATTTAAGGGATGATGGGAACAACAAGAATATTGTACTAAACTTAATATTTAGAATTTTTCAAGAATGAAGTACAGTAGGATTTTTGTTTCATTTGTAATACTCAGCTGTATGGTATGTACACATAAAAAATATGTTTATAATCTCCCGTTCTTCTTCATTTTGGTTCCTTTTAGTCTGTACGTACAAGTAAACTTAATAGTTACGACAGCGGCTTAAGTAATAAAAAAAATGCTTCATTAATGAAAGTAGATACCTACTTTTTGATTCGTATAGATTAAGTACAGTAGTTACCTAAGTATAGTTACCCAAGTACCTAAAGTTCAATGTTAATTTGTACAATAGTTTTGGTAATTTGATTCAATGTTAATAGATTTATAATTCAGATAGGTACGAACATTTTGATTTGTATATGTTATGTTGGTATATGTTAGATATTTGTATGTGTTACGTAGATATTTGAGTCATTATGTTTATAAGTAGTTTTAATTACATGTTTTTGGTTTCGTGTACATTTAAAAAGATGAATTTTCCCACCATTCCCGCCGCGCGCCTCAACTTTTGTCGCAAACTGTAATCCCCACTAATAATATGCAAGTAGGTAGGTACTTGAAACTGTCTAATGCCGACGAAGTCGCGGTTAAAAGCTAGTTTTTAATAAATAATAATAATAAATATTGCCTATAAAAATCCTCAAATAAATAGTTTATGTGTATAATAATAACAAATACGAATATTAGATAAATAAAATTAATATAAAACTAGCCAATCCAATCCAAAGGGACAAATAATATAGTTTCAAACAAGACTTAACTAAGAATTCTTTGGAAATGAAACAACAAAACTATTTTAAGGATAAACGTAACTGCTAAGTTTCAGAGTCACATTTAACATAACCTAATGTTGTGTGTTACTAGCATAAATTAAATTAGGGTATGAGGGTAATGAAATGAGGGTATAAGGGTAATTAAATGAGGGAAATTGGTGTGGTAACTAAGTATAGAAGTAAGTAAAAAAGTAGATAGGGGAAAAGGGGCGATTAACGGAGGTATTATTCCACATGTAGTGTGTGGTGTTGTGCGGAGCTATGTCTGTATATATGTGTGTATGCATGTGTGTGTGTGTGTACCTGCACTGTCCGCGCGTGCTGTGAGCGGTGCTGCGGCAGGGCGGCGGCGGCGATGGCCGCGCTGCTATACCGCGCCGCTGCCTGGGCCTGCGCCTGCGCAGCCACTTGCGCCTGCACAGATACCCACATCATTACACAATCATTTATAGCAATGTTTAAATTTTACAGAATTTCTGTGTATTAAGTCTATATTACACCTATCTAAGATTAATGTCAAGCTTGGATTGAACCTGGCATATATCACGTACCTGGTATATACCATGTACCTGATATATATAATAATGTACTGTGCTATTTAATTCAGACCTCGAAAAATACAGAATATGTCGAAATTAACGAAGAAAGAAGCGTGACTTAATATTGTTGACAACACACAATAATTGAGTTAAACCCTATTGGTATATAACCAGTCATTAGTCTAGTGGTTAGTTACCCGGACACATTAACCAAATTCTTCTTGTATTATACACATATTATTCTACAGATTCTGTTTGTATTTGGTGTCCGTCATTTATTTTTAAAACCCCAAACAAGGTCAAATGAAACATACCTGAGCAAGTCGTAGCACTTGCTGAGTCTGGGCTTGAGTGAGAGTCCCAGGTAGGCTCCACCCATTGGCAAGGGCCTGTACCGCGGCAGCAGAGAGCCCCGCGTGGGGCATCTGCATCGCGGCGGAGGCTGGCGAGTGCCGCTGCGCGGGACGTCGCCCACGAGGCACGCTCGTGAGCGAGACGCTGCTGCCCACGCCCACCGCTGGGGGTGGCGCGGGCGGTGCTCGCGTCCACTGGCCTCCGCCAGATACTGAACCTGGTAAAGAATTATTTTAGATTATTATTTTAAAATATTACTCAGTAGTATTTTTAGTGCTATTTATACAATTAGTAATATATAATTATAATTTTTAATTACTAGCAATCTTCCCTTACAGAGATAGTTTGGGATGACGCTTATTCTTATAAAACTTGTAAACTATACTGTATTTTATAAATAAGGCTGAATTCAACGAAATTACATGAAATGTTTATAATAATTATGTCGATCATTGTATAATCTTTTTTACTCCGTTATGTAGGCATAGGGTCATTTCGCCTGTTCGCGTCCATCGCCCAGTTCGCGTCCATTCGACGGCTATCCTTTCATAAAATACTCGAAAATAAGTTCATGAACTTTCTAACAAAACCAAATGTAATTTTTGCCAATACCTCAATATATAGGAGTCATACACAAAATACACAGTCATACACAAAATTTCTTTGAGCGCAATCTTTCCCGTTTAAAAAAAATAATTTATCTGAGCCACGGGACAAAAGACTGCGAATGTCTTAAATGTTAGTAAAAAAATAGTGAGCAACAACACCACTCACGGTTAGTTTTACATTGTTTTATGTGAAGTTAAGGATACATAGATGTTTCTAGACCTTAATAATAAAGAAAGGAAAAACATAATTATGAATTTATTTAAGTTTTTTAATTGTTGACAGTTAAAATAAGGTGGACGCGAACTACTACATACAAATTTTAAAAATTCCACTTTGCGTCCGCAGTGGACGCGAATTTTATGACCTATTATTTAGGACAGACCAGATTGCGTCCACCTTTGTTTTCTTGTTATCTATTTATAAAAGTAATTAAAAATGTATAGCTTATTTAAATTTAATAAAATTGTATATACCTACGATCAATAATATCTTAATGTAATTATAAAAAAAAATAACGTAATTTATTAACGGCTCCTAATTGATCAAATTAGAAATTGTGAAATCACAGTGTATCAAGGCAACTCTGCAACTCATGACATGAATAAAAATGTTTTTGCCATTGATTTATCAATTTCGCCAATACACTTTTTTGGCAGTTACCTGTAGCTTAGTTCAATAGTGTCTTCAGATGAAGTTCTTATTTTACCACTAGAAGATATGGCAACTCATACTACACCAAGTCTTGTGAAAACTAAGCAACAAATATCAGAACCACCTCCGACTGCTTTTATTCATTCAGCATCAACTGTATCACCATCTATTTCACCTATAGAAAAGCCTCCTAGTTTACAATCATCTTCATTATTTATTCAAAACATTTCACATTCAGAAACCTTTTGATCCATTTAAAAGCCACCTGATGTTGGCTGAAATTTTTAGCATAGCAAGAAAATTTAATCAAAGAACTCCAGCAGCCATATCTTCGTCTGCATCGAGAAAGTGTTATGAACATAAAGAGCAGATGGAAAAAAAAACAGAAAGCAGTAAGAAAAAGAAATTAAGAGCGAATGGAGAAAAAACAGACAAAAACTTCAAGGAACTGCTCCAAAACGTAGGAAGAAGACACTTCCTGTTAAAGTCACAGTAGATACGGTAGATATGGACTCTGAAAAGAAAATTTACCAGCCGTGGATAGTACAAAGTGCGCTGAATGTAATGACATACTTATATCAGATGTAGATGAAGACGGCGAATCATTGGCTGTGACAAATATATAAGATGATATATTTGTTATTAAAAATATTTTATAATATTAATCAGTTAAATATTTAGACATAAAAAAATAAATTGTTAAAATCTAATCTTTCTGAATAATAATTAATAAAAATCTCCCCTACATTCTATATATAAGTTGGTGGACGCTAACTGATCCATGAGTGGACGCGATTTAGATTTTATGGACGCAAACTGGGTAAATCGCCCAAATCTGATATTTATCACTTTTATATTTAAATCATTATATCTTTTCACCAAAACTTTAAATTAATATTTAAAAGACTATATTATTAACACTGTACATAAGTTTTTATTTAAAATTAGTGCTAAATCATTTTTATTTTCTCTTTCAAAGTCAGCAACTCCACTAAGTGGACGCGAACAGGCGAAATGACCCTATTCATTTTTACTCCATTCTGGATAAATAAATCGATTTTATAAATGGCTTTATAAACTAAAGCGTGGTTAAATACACAATTTTTAACTATCAATAAATTAACCATAACAACCAACGATTAGATGAATATTCATCAGTTCTAAATGATCGGATATTATTTTTAATATTCATACATTATTGTCTGCTATAGTAAATTTTGTTATATAAAACCTATGCATTGAGTGCAAGTAAGTAATACATATATTTTTATATTTATATGTATAATTTTTCACATATATTTTTTAGAGTTTGAAGCCAATCTTTAAAAATATCTCTCCGATTTCTAAACTTACTTTACTACTAAATAAAACCTTAAAAACGGGCACAGTCTTAAATTATTCTACTCACGTCAAAGGACTTCTAGCAGAGACCAATTTTGTAAAATCTTATAAAAACCTACAAACGAGTTAATTACAAATTACCTTCAACGACGGAATTGCCATCAGCTAGTGTATCGGTAATATGGTTATATAAAAATATATTAAAGATATTTATATATTAATATTTATAAGAATAATTAATGTGCAGTCTGTAAAGTAAAATAAAACCGATAAACATTCTTGTTTTAATATGATCAAAACAATTAATTCAAATATAGGTAATTATTTTTAAAATGTCGTGTCATAAATGTCCAAAGAAAATGCTATATTTGGTAACCATTTAAATGTTTCGTAAATTTAAAATACTTTTTAATTTTGTCCAAAGGGATATCATTGTCGCAATATAATCCGAACTTTCCTATTTATAAAAAGACATACATAATAATAGCCACATCAAATACTCCTATAAAAATAAGTTTTTCTATAAATAAATTAAAATAAATTAAAAGACACTAACATTAATCGACTCTCGATTTTTTATGTTCTTTCCTAGGTATATACATTTTATCTCTTCTAGTTAAAATAGATACCTACTTATTAATCAATTTCAATTTGTTTCTATACTACAAATATTTTTACCTTCCATACCTATTAAATGAAATAAAACTTAACCAATCATAATTTATTATATTCGTTTATTGTAGACTAATCTGCCTATTTCAATATTCATAAATCTACAACGAAATATTTGACCAAAAATAGTGGGTAAGAGTCCACCAATCTACTGGAAGCACTACGCTTACAGCCTCTTCATAATACAGTTTTAGCACACTACTAGAACTAGTGCGCAATCAATTGGAAATGGCTACTAAAATTATAATGTTCTAAATAAAACTATTAATTATATTAATATGCTGTTAATTCTCATATCATCCCACAAACTTTCCATTATCAAGGGCAATAGAATTCTTGTCTAGCTACAAATAATTATATTTATTAAAATCAAACAAAAAAAAAAATGTGCTATAGGACCTTGACAGATCGTTATTTACAAGATAGTCTAACCGCAAAGATTATAAAGATAATTTAGGTCCGGCTATTTAGAATGAATGATTGAAAATATCTACACACATATATAAACATATTCAACTTATGAAATATTTAAATATAAATAGTACGAAAAAATATATAACATTTATATATGGAACGCTAAATTCATCGAAGCGGGTAGTTTAATTAGTCAAGTTAGTTAGACGGTCTCTAAACGGTGCGGATTCGAATCCTTGCCCGCATCTATATATTTTTATTTTTTTATTTATTTTCAAACTATTTCTATAACTATATATAAATATATATCTTTACAATGTTTAAAAGGAAACTTCTAGTCGTACAGTAAATGCAAATTCTTTTCGTGTCAAGGATTTGTTGAAGGTCTTACCTCAATACCAAACAACTTTGAGTGCTATGGAGGTTATAAAATATTTATTTTAATATACTGACATATACATACACACATACACAGACATATTGAAATATTCCTGAAAATTCCACCCCTAAACAAGAAACGAGATAAATCAAATAACTGACAAGGTTTTTTAATTTTTTGTTCCGAAATCCTTTTTATTAGATTTCGCGAAAAATATTAGAATAATCTGCTACGTGCGGGTCCGACTCCCACGCGAAGGGTTCTGTACCATAGCATATATAAACCGCAAAATATCAGAGTTTTAATATCCTTTCGGGGCCCCCTTAAATATTTATTTTATTTTTAGTATTTGTTGTTATGGCGGCAACAAAAATACTTCATCTGTGAAAATTTAAGTTCCCTAGCTATCACGGTTCATGAGATACAACCTGGAGAAAGACAGACGGACTGGCAGCAAAGTCTTAGTAATAGAATTCCATTTTTACCCTTTAGGTACGGAACCCTAAAACCCAATTTATTTAGATGAATAACCTTTTAACATATTGATTAAAAAAATATATATTTTTTATAAAGACGTCAGTCTGATTGTGCTAGACTACACAATACTTTTTCTGTTTCATTTTCGTACGGGCATTACAAAAAAAACCTATTTTAATAAGAAAACACAAGCACCAATATGGGATCTAATTACTATGAAGGCTTTTTTTGTACAGACAAAATTGTGGGCAACAGTATCCGACAATATTGGACAAAGTATCAAGAACCAATTATGTCCCTCCCATATGTTAACAATGTTTTATATACTAAAATAACTCACATCATCAATATATGTACTAAAAATTTTAACCTCATAATCTGAATGTAGTGGTTTGATTAATAGTTTATATACAGGTGGAGACAGAGGAAACAGTAGTTATTAAAATAGTACATTTTAATATAGTATATAAAATTTACTTAGTATTTAATAAAATAATTCCTAGTGCTCAAAAACAAAATCTCTTGAATGTACACTGTTACCCAATGATTATTTGTTTTGTACCATACATTACTTAAAAACATGTTGATCTTGACAAATAAATGTATGTTTTTTTCCTTTAAGTATTAAATGTATACTATTTTATGGTTGTGACTCATAATTGTTAGAAGAAACATAATAATATTACTGACTTAGACTATATTTAGCTGATAAGCATTAAAAATGCCAGAAAAGCTTTTAGGTATGAAATTCAAATTCATATATATTCAACTAAACATTTGCACACACTTTTAAATTATCAATTATTACATTAAATTGGTCAGTATAGTCAATCCGTGAGTAAGCTACCACTAGCTCGGACTCCTGCTCTATTGAGTTGAGCTAACCAGGAACTCAACAGTTGCTCTTTTTTAATGAAATATAACCATTTTTGACTTACATATTATAACATCAACCCTGCAAATGAGTCAATAACCCAATTTCCACACATTTTGATTAAAAACTCTTGAATGTTATAATGTTTTAAACACTAAAACTTGTAAACAAAATTTGTCTTAAGTCCAATATAGCTTTGCATAATTGACAAAGGCAATAAATGGGTGTTTCTCTACTAACGGGAAAATTTTGCATGAAATTTGTCCTGCTCACTTTTTGTTTTAAAATAGGGTTTTAAATATATAGAATTAAAGCTAATAACAAGCGATTTTCAAGTCTATAAAAGGCTGGAAGATTACTTAGCTATTTTCAATTTTAGAAGTTTTTTTTTTTTTCGGTGCTTTTTTTTATTGACCTCCTCCCTCTTTTGAGGATCATTCTTATAACATTTGTATCAAAATTTTGCTGTTTTTCTCTTTTTTTCATTTTATAATTTTTTTTGGGAGGTAACTGGCATGGTAAGCCGTTTCTAAGCTATATTTGTAATTAGTGTACTTACGGATAATAACTGCATATAATCCATTTAATAGCTAATTTTATTTAAATTTATATAAAAAACAATCCACTGGAAACTATAAAACTCCCCTGTGTTGCGTCGAAACAGGGGATTGTCGCCAGGGGGCTGTCACCGTCACCAGGGGACTGTGTTTTCTGGCACTAAACAGGACTGTACTCATTATTTACGAATCCTAGTTTATTTCACAGCTAAATAAGTAACTGTACGTTTATTTTCGTAATCGATATATCAAAATCATATTCTAATTAGAAAAAATTACCACTCAAACTACTTACCAGGGGACTGTTACGCATAACGGCCCCGACGCGTGATTCAGTAACTATTGCAAAAAATTAAACTACCCGCAAAATGATGGCTCGGTTCTGACTCGATATGATCGAACTTCACACTGTCAGCGATTCATTCAACACAAAATTGAGTCGTTATCATAGACTATACAATTTTGTTTTATTTTTTCAAATTAACCAGAGGATTGTGTTCAAATATTTAGGACAACATTCAGGCGGTAATTTCGAATAATTATTATTACATTTACGTAGTGTTTGTTCAACATATATCATTTTCAGTATATTTAGTTTTATAATATACTTTAAATTTGTTACACGCACATAAATATTATTTTAAAATTGGATTTAAAGTGGAGATTCTGGTATGGGGACGCGCCAGGGAACTGTGTTTTGACAGGTTGGGATTAAAAGAAAAAAAGATATAAAACATTTACATGGTCAACAAGTAGGTAGCCTCAAAGATACTGAAATGTACTATAGTTTTAGATATTTTCTTAAATAAAAAATATCCAAAACAATGTGCAAATTGCTTGGGACATTCAATTTTCCCGTTAGTAGAGAAACACCCAAATAGTGTTATTTATAATATGAAATTTAACAGCATAATCATGTTCTTCAAAAATTTCTGTTGCAACAATTATTGTGTAAATTATTGAGTGTGTAAGAGATTTTAATAAAATTCATCTTTTAGATCTCTTTCAAGAAGTTTGTTGTCCAATCATTTTGTACAAACAGAATATAATGATATATAATTTTTATTATATATTAGATTGTTTTGTTTTATTATTCCCTGTTTTTTTCAAATAAGTAAATTTAGTATAAGTAGATTTATCTTCATATAAGTAAATATATAAAAACACTCATTAAACCTTTATTTGGTATGGATCACACTGCCGGAAGTTTTTGGGTCAACTTGCTGGATTATTATGTAATTTATTATTTACAAGTTTATTTATTTTCTGGTTCAAATACTAAATAGACAAAATGCCAGAGACTTTTGGGTCAACTTAGATGTTTATTTTATTTATTATTTATGAGTTGATTCTATCTCTGGTTCTTATAACAAAAATATACCAAAATCCTTTTTCAATGAAAAATAGGAATACTAATGATGTGGGATAGATGGTCATCTCTTATCAGTTCGTGACCCATAATATAATGACAATTTAGTCATTTTTTCATACTACATGAATATTATGACGAAATAATTAATAAATCTTATCCTGTTAAATTATATTTAAATTTGCTTGAGTTATTAAAATATATGATGAATTTAAAATTTAATTTTCTTTTATGAAGTGTCTCATTCTACACCTCTTGGTCTATTACTTAGTTGCATGCATGCATTTTCCCGATTTTATAACTCCTGCATTTTAACTGTAGCTGATTTAAAGATTTTTCTTAATTTGACTGATAACTAGTTTGTCTATTCAAAATTATTCATTTATTGTTTATATAATAGAAAACAATATATAAGAAATATAGTATGTAACTAAACAAATTGAAAATAATTGGTATGTTGTATAAATACATATACAAATAAGTAATTATTTGTTGCATTAGCACATTTACATGAAATAATTTTAGATTTTGACAAATATGTAGGTAAATATATTTTTAATTTAGATTTTTTTTTAATTTGGGCAAGTAGGTAAAAAATAATACATAAGGAATATAGAACTGTCTGTCAAATCATTTATTATTTTGTTGTGCAAGTTTCTTTAACCCCATTTTTTGTTTAGTTAAAAAAAAAACCTAAAATTTGTCAAAAATAACAAAAAATTATATTAAGGTAACAAGAACTTAGCAAAAAACTTTTTTAAATTTTAATAATTATCTGGAATTTAGTATAAAGTTTATTGACAAACATAAATAATAACTTACCCTTTGCTGAGATCAGCAGCTGCGAGTCAACCACTTTGTTAGGCCAGTACTCCTCAAACTCTGTTCCAGGTGGGAAATAACTTTTAATGTCCGTCAAACTTATAACTGAACATGTCTCACTAGCAAATAGTTCATTCCTTATCCCTTGTACTTTACAACAGAACTTTAGGTATGATAGATCCCATCCTTTTAATTGATCTGCCTTCAACTTTAAATTGTCCGTTTCTCCTTCAAAATAAAATAAAGGTACAAACTTCTGGCTATCCCTAACAGTGTATGGTACTACAGATTCCTTGTTTATCCTAATAAAACCACATTTATCTTTATTATTTGTTGTGCCACGAAGAAGTTTATTATAACATACATCCAAAAAGTTGTAAAACTCGTAGGCATCTGATAAGCGTACCACCAAATCTTTCTGTGTAAATGGCTCACGGCCAAACTGTCCATCACAATGCCTGTTATTGATTTCATTGAGTAAACGTGCTTCTATATCTGTAATATAGTAACTTCTTATGCAAGTACAGGAGTAGATGTCTGCATGAAGGTAGTTCAGATACTTGTTGAGAAGTTTGATTTCCACCATTCGTACAGCTACATATTTCTCTCCCGATCGATAAATGTAGGGAATATGACATTTACCTAACATGTCCCAACCGAAGTGACCTTTCCAGCTGGCTTCGTCGGGAGCTGGTGTCTTTTTCTCATCAGCTGGTGGTCGCTGTTCTACGACAGGCTGAGTACTTCCTGGTTTTCTGGTGAGAAAGTTAAGTATTCCCATTTGGCCGCCGACGGCCGGCGTCGAAGCTCCCATAAGCGCACCGGGTTGCGGTCGCGCGGCCGCCACAGAAGCAGCCAACGCTTTCGCTTTGTTGGCTTCCACCATCTTCGCAGCCAACTCCCTGATTTCGGCTTCATCTGGACGTTCAGTTTTAATTTTGACTGAAATTGAATCCGTCATTTTGAGGCGGGAAAATATAACTAGTCAAAATATTCACAAAACACTATAGTTATATATTAACACGTCACTTTAAAACACGGCTACATCGTGTTTTTAAACCACCTACCAATAATCACAATTGGTAAACATTATCTACATACACAACACTAATATAATCTCACTTCTTTGACAGACTAACGACGTACGGAGCACATTACAGGTTATTCGAATGTTATCAGTAGCTTATATAGTAAATAACTTAAATTATTGTGAGAAACTAATGCAGTCACTCAACAACGTCCACTTGGTCGCCTAGACAGGCGATTTTAAACGCGATTGTTAACTTCCGTTTTGACGTTTGAAACTTATTTTTTCAGCTTATCCGGCATATTATACTTTACTGAAATTATATATAACGCTCTACTTTATTTCTTAGTGAGATAAACAATTTTTTGTTTCCACGCTGCGAACGCGAGAACATGAAACCCAAATTTTGTGTTCACGAGGGAAATGCCCAATACCGTTGTATAGTCTCGTGGGGAGTGCGCATTAATTCATGTACATTTTTCACCTTTTGGTGACTCAGCATTGAACAAAATGGCCGCCAACAAGGCTTAGTTGGCCAATCAGGCCATTGCTAACGATATACATACCTACAAAAATCAAGTCTGTGACGTAACCGCACTCCCCGTGAGGCTAGTTCTCAAGGACTTTTCATTTTTAGTTTTTCAACTATCAAGCTATTTTAGAAACACATCAAGACCTCACCCTTGCAATAAAATTAAAATTTACATTTATTTTTATAGTATTTATCTGCGTAGTCTATCAAATATTTTATAATTAAGAAATTATAATAAATAAGATTTATGAATGTACTCTTACAAAGTAGGTAGTAGCTACGGATAGCCTCGTGTCAAAGTTAAACGGACGATAAGATTCATTTGGATAAACACGATTTCCAAATTGGATCTTATTGCATAAAAGATAGAAGCTAATTTAGTTGGTAGTAATAATAATATCCGCCTAACGATCACAGACACGAGGCTTGCCGACGCGCGCATTCCATGAACAATAATCCCCTTACACGAGTGAGGGAGATAGCAATAAGTAAAAAGTAGATGTCAAATGTTTAGGTATTTTACTATAAGCGTAAAGAGAACGTAGGTAGGTATATAATGCAATTACTGCCTACCTATGCACGCTTAACCTACTTTAAATTTAAGTAGGTATATATAGGATTTAATAAATTAATTTAAATATATATTGTGTATTTATAATATTGATAATCATATCCTGTATAGTTAGATCATGTTCGCAACTTTCATAAATAGCAATTAACATTTTAAACTCTTCCGTTTACAAACAATATCTATGTATAATTTGTTATATGAATTATGTACGTAGCTATAATTTTTAACGTTATATCATAATATTAAATTTATTTATGTATTAAATATGTTTATAAAGTTTTATTAATAACTTAAAAAGTTCTTCGAGATAAAATATTTCGTTATCTTTTTGATAACACAAAAAAATGTTAGATAGAAGTCAGTGCCGGTCTTTTACTTTTAACTAGCTGTTGCTAGTGTCTTTATCTACACTGTAATAATAATTCATCTTTAGAGTTGCCTCTCAACTAAATCACAATAAATTTCATCAAAATATGTTTAATATTTTTTTCGTGACCGGCGAACATACAGGAAATCTATTATTTAAGTAGGTACTTATATACTTAATACGAATAATTTGTTTTAAATACATATATAATTAGAGCCCCTTAAACCCAAGATTTTATATCGGCTGAAAGTTTAATTGTTTATTGGCCCACAACAAACAGATAAACATACAAAAGACTATTATTTTAGACTCTTTATATGTAGATATTATTAAATATATTTTTATTTAGGGCAGCCAATATCTTTGGTCATTTATTGGTCCACACTGTGCCAATTATGCAGTTGATTTGGTTGTCAGATTGCAAACTAGACAATAGCCGACTAGCCAAATAGCACCCTACACCAAATATATTATCCGAGACTGATTGTTAGGCCACTTTTGAATTTTGATCTCATATTGATAGACAAAAAAAGAGCTAATTGAACTATGGCCAAGTATGTGATCATTGAAAAGTTACCCAATCGCTGTAATAGGTGGACTAGAATTATATGTATATTATGACTTTAAGGGCTGAGACCCTTCAGGGTTAAGACTTTTTGTTGGATTACATATATAGTGAGCTACAAGTTCGTTAAAAATTCTGAAGTGCCTCGCTAATGTATATTGGGTTATGTATTGTATGTTATTTTATTACTGCGTCAGTATGACTATAGAAGGGAGAACATGTTCGAATATTAGTTCAGTACATTATTCGGAGAAACTTTTAGTAACTTCTTTCTATTACTTCTTGTGTTTAATAACGTGTTAGTATCTTTTCATTTTGACAAATATTTTTTTTTCTTTCTTTTATTAGGTTTATCAACAGCTTACATTTTTTTTAAACAATGATCATTGTAATAATAAGTACCTACTAAGATATAATGAGAACCTAATTAAAGGTAGACACCACATGCCCATAAAAAAAATACAACTATCCTAGACTATCGTAGAAATTACAACTAAATTTAAGGAAATCTATTTTTGACTAAACTATAGTTAGGTTTTTATTTGACATTATTAACTTAAAATGACGTTTCCAATACAGACTTTTACAGCAATCGTGTATGTGTGGTGATTGTCTGTCTGTGTGTTTTCTGTAATAAATAGTTTTTTAATGTGATGTTTAACACATGACTCAACAATAGAAGTATAATAATTTATAAAAGTGGTAAAAGAAACAAACAAAAAATCAAATCTTACCTATATTATATTAGTACTAGCTCTGCCCATACTGGATCCACAAAGAGGTAAACAGAGGTCCAAGGTTCGTATCCTGTCGTATCGATGGATTTTTCATTCTATATTTATTTCAATTTGAATAACCTTCACATCAATCACATACATGTTTGAAAAAACATTAAAAAAAATAATAAGAAATAACCTTTCATAACTCTATATTTATGAAAATAAAAATGGAATAAAGTTTACGAACAAGAAACATTATTATTTGAACACACGAAACCGGAACATAATGTTCAAAAATGTCGAATTTTGGAACAAACTTTTACCCTACTTTGAAAAACTTTAAATTTTAGAAACCATAAACACATTTTTGATTTCTAATCGTAAAGTTAAAAGACTTGAAAAAACATAAAAAAAATCGATGTTTATTCAAAATTACATCCCTCATTTCCACCCAGGGGTTCATTTAAAAACAATATACATATAAAAAAATCAACTAAGTTATAATAATGTAATAATGCCTTGTCCAATTTTTTTTGATCCCAATAATTATCTTGTTGACTGTAATGGCATTAAATCAGTCATCTCTTAAAATAGGAATACATAGAAAGATAGTATGGAGTACGTTTTTATCTAATCGATTTTTGACTCCTTAGCTACATTCTTACAACCTTCTTTATCCTCAGCTTAGATTAGGATCGGCCCATATGTTTCCGAGGGTGCCGTAAAAACTGGATAAGGATTTAAAATAAATCTGGATACCATAGTAGACCACTTATCCTAAATAGACGGAAACCACCAAAACTAACAGTATAAAAAGTGGCTGGATGGATGGTTTAGATTCACAATCACGGATCATCCCTTATGTGAACGCAATCTAGAAGGCCATTGTATCCCCCTTATTTTTTAATGTACTTAATTTCATCCCTTCAACGACGTCCTGTCTCGTACCATCCCTTGTAGATACCATTCCCCACGACATCGTCCTTCCCCGCACCAGTCCTTGCATCATAAATATTTTAGGTTTGATAATGGTTGTGTTTATTCCATATTGTAAATTTGTCCAAATTAATAATAATAAGTTATTATCCGATACTTTGCGTGTGATATATTTGTATTATGTCTACACGTATTAATTTTTCCACGTATTTAATGTGTTGGTTTAGACTTTAGATGTATGTGTAACACGATTAGTTGATTAGTTAAAGTACCTACTATTCAAATACTTTGGTAGACACCTGTATGTTTTTAAAAATCGAACCCTTTATGATTTGCAAGTTGTCTTCTTTACTGTCAATTATTTATTCCATCAGATATTAAGCGAGTTTTAATTTATTATTGAGATTTTATTTTTAAATATTTAAATGAGTTACAAGGGTCTTAGTTGGAATCGCTTCATCTTAAAACTAGCCTGGGGCTTTATAAGTAAAATAAACATAAGATTATTATTGTTTGTTTGTTTTAGATTACATTGTTTTGGTAAGCAAAACAAAGCATCATTTACGCATAAAGTTTGTAAATAAAAAACTTTAAATACAAATTTTACCTACCTACTTACTATTTGTGAAAACTACTTAATAATATATACAGGGTTATTTGTAATTAGTTGACTATCTCTTGTAGGTAGCCTCTTTACATCAATCCCAACAACATTTGTTCTACGACTTTTAAAAATAAAAAAAAAATAAAAAAATCCCATACAAAATTTATTTGTTGTCTCTGAGCAGGCATTAACTCTGAGCGTCGGTATGGTGCTCGGGCGTTGGCCTTTTAAGTACTTCGTATAAAATACAGAGTAATAAGTAAAAGGGGCAGCAATTTTTTTTTGTTTCTTTTTTTTGTGTTGTTTGTCATGATTTGTAAATAGTTAATGCAAGAGGTGGTCATCTAATTACAAATAACCCTGTATATACATATAACTGTCGGTCAGTCATTCGTCTTACCTATCGATCGCATATCCCAACAGTTTGTTTTGGTTACCGTTTAAAAATAAATAAATAAGCTTAAAATGGCAAAACATGTCACATCTTTTCTAGATGGTAGAAGTTACTACCCATTGGGCTAAGTCGTGTCGCAAAGCGTCCTAGTCTTGTTCCGGCACGTTGCTAGATGAAGCCGTTTATGGGAAATGGGTCTGAACAGCTGCGGTCCGTTGGCAAACCGGTTTGACGTCGAGTTGGTGTTTTTTTGTCGGGTGTCTAGTCGAGGAGAGTAGCAGGATCCGAAGCGACGGCTTTCCGCTGGCCGCCTGCAGATGGTTAGCCACCCACGAAAGGCCACCTCGTCAGCTGCGAAAAATCGCAGGCTGGCTCTATCGTGGTGGTTGGCGACCAGACGAGGAGGTCCGATGGCAATTCCTGGGGGGGACTCGGGCGTCCCCACAGTCTCCAGGTTAGCCCACCAGTGGCATAACTTAACCAACTTCGACGTCGGGTTCGATACGTATCCCCTCGTTCAACTGCCATTTCCCATCCCTATTCACTTAATTTTTTTTTATTATGAAGATAGACAAAAAAAAAAGAAAAGTTTTTACAGCGGGTTCACTCCTCCTCATTTAAAGTGCACCTCAGTAATATCAGGGGCTTGCACTCTAATATCTTACCTGTCCATCACCACCTGGAGAGAGAGCAACCGCACCTGTTCTTTTTGACGGAGACGCAGATACAATGTCCGTTAAGCGCTGCGCACCTGGATTATCCCGGAGACACGTAAGAGCACAACTTTCACTCACGTGCCAGAGTCTGCGTGTACGCCCGGAACGACCTCTGGGTCCAGCGTCTCCGTCATCTTGAAGGCCCCAATTTTTCATCTCTATGGGTTTTAGTAGACACAGAAAACGATAAAATCCTGTATTCCTGTATCTACCGTTTGCACAGCGGTCACCAGGGGACAACTAGATTATTTGAGCATGTTGGTGAGGCTCATCTTTCTGGGGGACCTTAATGCCTGTCATCAGGACTGGCTGTTCCGTACGAAAAATCCAACCATGCTGGAAGAGAAGCGCGGAACTTCACCTTGGACCTCTTTCACCTTCTTTCACCTGCCTGGTGAGGCAAGCGACAAGGGTACCAGATGTGGTAGGCCATACATTCTGCTGACAACTGATTAGGTCTGATGACATCTGACAGGTATCGTGTAGAGGTCACCTCCCCTTGGGAACCTTCGTTTACTGTCCAATGAAATCTGTGTTTACATATTCCCCACCAGCTTTCGAACCTCATGGTGTTAAGCGAGTATGGAAATACAAGTCAGCAGATTGGCATGAGATGTGGCACTTTTTTGCGTCTTATCCTTGGCGGCAGGTATGCTGCACTTCTTTAGATCCGTCGAGTTGCGCGGATGCTATAACCGATATGGTGCATCGGGCAAGAGGTATTTTATTCCTTTTGCTGACGCACCCATCGGTGGCAAAGCTCGTCCATGGTTTAATGCCGAATTTGGTAATTCTCAAGACCGAAAACATTCGGCATACCTCATTTGGGCTGATGCTCGAAGCCGCAAAACTCCTGATGTAAGTTCAAAGAAAAGAGTCTTTAACCAAGCTGCCAAGTCCCATAAAAAAGCATTGCGGAAGGCTCGTCTCGATGGAATCGCTAAAAATGGCGAAAAGCTCTCTGTCAGACCAACTGGTGGTCGAGCTTTATAGTCTCTTGCCAAAGCGATAGAGTCGAAATTCTGCCAGCCCTCACTGCCTGCTCTGCTGAATTCGGATAAATCCCTGGCCCACAAAGCAACTAAGAAAACGAATGTATTTGCCTCTCTGTTAGCTGATAAATCACCTGTAGACACTGGCAATGCTTCTCCAGCACATCTTACTCAGTGCGGTGCTCGATGCCTGAGATCCGCATTACGAACAAAGAGGTATGAAGAGCATTGTGTCATTTAGATGTGAATAAAGCCAGTGGTCCTGATGGTATACCAGCCATTCTGCTTAACACATGCGCAGCTGAGTTGTCTCCTGTACCGACACGTCTGAATCGCCTTTTTTTCAATACTGGAATAGTCCCGAAATCCTGAAAGCTTGACAACGTGCAACCCGTGCCGTGCCCAAAAAAGACAGCCGTGCCGATCCTGTCAATAACAGACTCATTTCAATCCCCTCTATACTCTGCAAGATTATGGAGCGTGTATTGAACTTACGCCTTCTAGCATAACTAGAAGGTAACGATCTCCTCAGTGACCGGCAGTACGGGTTTCACCGTAATAGGTCTGTTGTCGTAATAGGTCTGTTGTTTCACGGGTGTTCCTCGGAACCCTTAACGATAAATGACAGAGTGCCTCAGGGGTCCGTTCTTTCTGCAACTCTTTTTCTGCTGCATATTAACGATCTGTTGAAGCCTGGTATCTATGAGTATACAGACGCCACCACAGTTGTAGAATGTGCCGAGTACTCTGGCTAGTAGAGATCAAGTACAGTCTGAAAGAGAAGCCATGGTGCAACGTTTGAGTGGCAAACTTCAGGCAGTCTCCGGATCGAGCAATGCTAATCTTGTCAAATTCAACCCCACCAAAACACAGACGTGCCTGTTCACCGCCAAAAGGAGCCCTTTCACCTTAGCTCCTACTTTCCAGAATGTAAGACTGGAATACAGTGACCGGTTTCTTTTTGTATTGGGGTATTTTTTTAATTTTATTTTTTTTTCTGCTTTCTAAGGTTATGTTGCTGGTTTCTGAATTGTACTAAATGAACCTACAGACACACAAAATTCTCAATTGTTTAAGTATTTCTATTAATGTATCCTAATATTATAAAGAGAAAAAGATTTGTTTGTTTGTTAGGCTCCTAAACAACAGGACCGATTAAAAAAATATTTAACCTTTAGAATCCTACATTATCCCTCTGATGTACAAAGGTTATATTTAATACGAGAAATATATATATATAATCTATACATAACAAATTGTCACTGGTCCATTCCTGTACATGGAATTTAAAAAAAATATCATAGGGGTTTTATAAGAGCAAGAGTACCCAAAACAATGATTTTCAGTTTGTCTGTTTGTCTGTATGTCTGTATGTTTGAGCACGCTAATCTCAGAAACGGCTTAACCAATTTGAATGCGGTTTTACAGGAATATATTATCACAGTCTTCTCTTAACATTTAGTGTTTATTTCATCTAAATCGGTTAAGAAATAAAAAAGTTATGACAATTTATGTCAATGACGTAATAGGTACAAGGAAAATCTTATTCTACACATTTAATAAATCTGTGGAGGAGTAGTCTTTGTACATTGAAAATATTTAAAAAAATATACTAGGATGTGAAGTAATAAGTAACAGAATCCATTTTAAACCTTTAAAAAATCTTTGTCTGTTTATCTGTTTGTCTTCTAGTTGTGCACAAAAAAACGAAAAAAAAATATTTTCAAAAGTTCATACAGCATATAACCTTTATATAAGCAAGAGAAAATCCGCGATGGTATTTGTTTATCTCTTAGGGATAACCCACAATAGCAAATTTATATCTTTTTTTTTTACGAAAAATAATAGGTTATTTACGAAGCGATTTTAAGACAGATACAGCTTTAATCCTTATCTAATTACAAAATACATTTTACATTTAATATGGAACAATATAGCCCTTCACAGCATGTAATTTAAATAAATATTTTCGAAGATATTACAGATTTAAAATATAGGTTCTTCGCGTTTACGGCGGTACGGTCTACCGGCGCACTCTGGTATGGAACTGTGCAAACCGTGGAACCGTGCAAACCGTCGCAAAATGGCTTTTGTGAATGTTCAGTATCAAAAATTTTGTTAATGCATATAGCTAACTGAATGTTAATAGCTAACTGAAGATAATCGATTAAAAAAATTCTATGACTATCCCAAAAAACAGTCGCCATCACTTTCCCAGCCGAAAAAACAGTTTTTGCTTTTTTTGGAGCCGATCCCCCTTTGCAGTCCACTGTTTGGACTGCAAAGTCCTATAATGTTGTATCCAAGTTTGGTCTACAATAATTAATTGGCGCCAAAACTCGAATATATTTCGCCTAAACTGCGCCAAAACAGCGTTGGAAACGTTCATTTGAAATGATTGTTGTTGATGTTGATGTTCAAGGAACTGCTCGATACTCGATTTTGTCCATTTTCACAAAAAAAACTCTAATCAATTCACTCAAACGACTGTTACACAAAAATTACTCGTCCAAAATGGCTGAAACTTTGGTGAATAACTCTCAACAGATGAACAACGAAATTCAGTAGCTTTTGTTTACGAGTGCTACCATCTTCACGTTGACGTCGGAAACTTTTCATACCATCTACATTCAGGTTTATAACTGTTTAAATCATACCAGATGTTTTGCTGTATTTTTTGAGTGATATGCGAACAAACATATAGACAGACAAACAAACATTTTAACAGTGATTGTATTGGGTTCAATAGCTTGATTGATTTATTTTGTAATAATTCGGCCAGAACGAAATCTATCGGATCATAGCGTACTATTTAAAATTCTTTCAAAGACAAGATGTAAGGACAAAGCAATATAGCATTTAATGCAATTATAGATAATAGCCTACTTAATATTCAATATAAAGTATATTCATGTATGTATATTAATTCATCAATAAAATAAACTAACTAAAAGATAGTATACGTTTATGGTTAGTACACATCATCCCAGACTAAACTAACTAAAACATAGCATATATCTAACTATAAATATACACACCATCAAAAGCTAAACTGACTAAAAGATAATATATATTTTATGGTGGTGGATGGTACCCATAGTATTAGTAGCTATAGTTATGTAAGTCCAAAAGTTTTGAAACATGACATTTAAAACCATCGGTCCTTGGTAAAAGCGAGAGCAAATTGTAGTGTATCACTGTGTATATATTATTATTATTGAATAAAAATGTGAAACACGTGAGAACTGTTGAACAGATTTAATATTATTTTTAACCCCCGACTCAAAAAGATAGGTTTAGGACCGCTTAATAATGGAAGAAATTAAAATGCAAGAAAGTTACCAAGACAAATAAAGAAATTACGATATCGAATCGTATACCCTAAGCCCTCGTAACTTCGTAAACTAAACACCATCGTCAACGTACATACAACGGTCTCCCTACGCAACGACTTCTTTAATTACATAATAATATTATTTTTATTATTTTTAGAGGTCTTTTTCTATCCGGGTTTTTTATTTTTTTATTTTTTTATGCTTTTTTTTTGTTTTATATGTAAATTTTTAACTCTGTAAGAAAGATTTTTGGAGAAATCTACACAAAACGTAGGTAAATTTTATGATACTCTTGTAAATAAATGATGTTTAGTTTTATAATTACGAGAGAGTTTTAAAAAAAAATATATGTATGAATGTTGAAGAGTACGAAAGAAAGTATGAGTGAATGGAAGTTAAATTACGATCGCAAATTGTGTAAGACTCTTCTTACACAGCACATGAAGTATTTGGCGAATGGAAAGGGAAGGATGTGATTAAAATGCATGTATGGTGGTGGAGTGAAAAGATTTAAATTATGATAAAAGAAAAGAAGAAATATTCAAAAAGTGGCACAATGCCTTTATCAAATATAAAAGTGTTAAAGACGAAAATGAAGGAAAAATGGAAGAGGAGACCTATATAATGGAAGAAGCAGTTGCTAGATCTAGTGAACACAATATTTTGTACCAGGTGCTGGATGAAACCTTCTAAAGAGCAAAAACAACTTTACCGAATGATGACCAGAAAGAAAAGTTAACCCTAGGATGTTTCACATATCAGATGTATGATAGGTAATAATAAAAGATTTCTGATAGGAGATGATGAAACATAAAAACAATACACTAGTAGAAGTGTGGAAGTTACTTCGAAAGAGTTTATATAAGTCGTCGAGTTTGTTCTTCAATAAGTTGCTCCAAGAGGATGTGCTTCCGCAGGAATGATACACTAGTGCCCAAGTACCCTTTTTAAAAAATAAGAGTGATATAAAAACTGCAACTATTATTGACGAATAAAGCTCAGGTTACGATCGGAAGGTTGTAGAAAAATGACTGCGTGAAGAAAGTGAAATCATCAAATAAAGGTCGGTTGAATGCCACAGTTGCCATATTTGCAAAAACAGACTTACGCAAAAAAACTTGCAATTTTGTTCATCAAGTTTGATTTTGGATCACGAAAAGCCGAACAACAGAGTACCCCTAAGGTTTTTTTGTTATCCCTAAAAGAGAACGATATGTGGAGTTCGCTCATCCAATGTAAGGTCTGTCTGGTACCCATTTTAGAACGACTTTCGGTTATACAAGTTGTAGTGCCTACATCAAGGGTCGGCTTTAAACCCTTACTTCATTCTGTCGATAATGGATACCTGGACCTCGGACATACAGGGGAAAGCACCAAGATGTATGCTGTTTGAATTTTTAGTTTGTTGTCGGCTAAAAGCCTTTGGTCCAGAGCAAATTGGAAATGCGATCTCAAAAATTTTAGAAAATTAGCAGTTATGATATAGGGCTTGACCTTGTTCTTTACTAGTTTTCTCCCACTTTCGGCACCCTAACCGAGTAGTTCAAGATGATGGTGAAATAAGTAGAACTGTCGAAAATGGCAACGGCAACAGTAATACGACCTGTCGTGTTGTATCAATACCGAATGCTAGGCTACGACCTGAATGGATAAAGGAGATGTTAAATACCTATCTACTTAGGTCAAATTGGTTAAATATCTAGATTTACTAAATAATAGAGTGCACCTAATAAGTTATTAACCCAAGTAGTACTTAAATCAGTATGCAAATTATTTAGCGGTTTATACATTTTGCTGTCACACTCGATGGCTCTGATTGTATCAAACTATATAACGTTCAAACAATCACTATGAAAATTATTTTGCTAGGCAAGCATTTCATGGCGAAACGTTTGCAGTTTTTCTTTAACCTTAATTTGCCTTCCCTTACCTTGACATCAAATTACTTTGATGTGACCTTCAAAAGGATATTACAAAGTAGACCACTACTTACTATTGCTTTGCGTAGTTATGTGATTGTCTGAGTAACCGAGGAATTTGAGTTTTTATTGATGGTTGCTCGTCTTGGCTGTCAATGCTAGAATCTAATCTGTATATATACACAATGTTTTCATAGTCAGGTTACGGGTGAATTCCGAAATACACTGGTTTTAGTTTTAATGTCATCATAAATGGCCGATATTACCAATTTCTTATAAAACTTCATAAATCTACACCATCGTGCTTACCTATCAACAATAATTGCTGACTTTGGGACGTAATTATGGGATAATAAAAAACTAACCTCGCTTTTAAAATTCAGATTTATTTATAATTTTTTTATTAAAGATAAGTTTCAAACAAATCTTTTTTTTATTGTTAAACTACCACCAGCTAGAAAAAAAAATGTCACCTATGTGAGAAGAGCTGGCGACAGCAGTTTGGAAGTCGTGAATCTATAAGGATTCCCAGAAGTTAAAAAAATCAATAATAAGGCGTAGACAGAATGCAATCAGTCTACATAAAAAGAGCTCCCCTTTTTCGGTTTGCCAGAAATTAAAAAAAATATATAATCATTTTATTCGCTCACTAATAATGGGTAGAATTATGCGAAAAATGGTTCAAGGAAATGTTTTTCGGTTTTTGTTTTGAATAACTCTCACATTAGGTAAAAATGCTTTCTTGGATGTTTTTTTTTTAAATATTATATGTCATTTGCAAGTGTGACACATTCATCATAAAAACTATAAAAAGATATTGGAGCCGATTTATATATTAAGTTGAAAATGGTGTAACAAAGTGTTTATTTGAGTTAAATCATGTCAAAAGTTTTCTTCGTTTCTTAGGATTGGAAGATTAAAAGATGTATTTTTATATCAAATGTTTTATTTGCTCTAATTCGTTATAATATACACAATTTATACAATTTCAATTCAACGTTAAGTTTAGAGAAGAATAGTTTAAAAAAAAGTTGTATTGCGTAAGTTGCGGTTTTTAATCTATACAAATACCTACTTACCTTTATCTACATTTTTGCGTAATTTTCTCTCACAATCGAATATTATTTTTTTTATGCTATAAACTGTATCGGTGTATAACTAACAAAACGTTGCTCTTCACCAAACGACAATAGACAACTGCTGTCAACAAAAATGGCTGTTTTTGGCGTCTTGTGCTAAAATAGACATTCTTCCTGTATTTCGGTCCAAAATAAAAAATAAAAATCTTAAATCTTTATCATGTTGATCGTTCTTTATAATTTTATAAAATATATGTATCAAGCAGATTAGTAATTTAAATGCATTGTTTTCGGGTTTTTAGTTATTCGTATTAGTGTAGAAGTTCTAATATTTTCTAGCTCTATCGCATCGCGGCATGTTTATTGACCGCGAAATCGGGACTTATTTGAATCTTAATTGATAATATCTAAAATAAATAATAACAATGGAAGAGCTGAAAGTGTGCAGAATATGTCTCGCTATGGATGTAAAAATGCACGATCTGTCCACTTACCCTCTGGATATCTGTTATGAAAATTTAATCGGTTCTAATGTGAGTATTCAACCTTATTCATTATTGCTTGTAAATTATTTTATATATTTTTTTTGCAGATCTAGTTATATGTTTAATAATACTTACATGCTAGTTATTTGATGTAACTCATAATTATAATAAAGAATTGATTCTGAAAAAGAGACAGAGATAAAACAAAAACTTAAACTATAGTAAAAAATATATATATATATATTTATTTGACATTTTTTATACATACTTATATTATTAATTTTAACTATTTTGAAAATATTAATATTAAGTTAAATGTTTAACAGGTTAATTAATTTAATTTTACAGGTACTGAAAATGGTGCAATTACAGGGGTATGCATGTTATATGTGTGCACCGCTACTGAAAAAATATCACTTGTTTAAGGAAAAGTGTCTACAAGGACAGTCGGCATTGTATGGTTTGCTGAACTCTTTTGGAAATGTAAGTAAATGTTTTATATTATGTACACTAAGATTTAGAACAATAAACTTAATTTAACTTTAAAAGTTGGTATGGTTATACGATCAATTAAAAAGAAATAAACAAGTTGAGGTCAAATACATTTGAAAAGTGCGAATCTAGTCTAGTCTATAAGTAATCTAGTCTAAAAAATAGAATACATTTCAAAGATTTTATAAATATTCTTATATTATTATCATTATTATTATGTCTTAGCGTTTTTAAAAGTAATTAAGTAGTAACTACCTACCACAGTAGGAAGATACATAGTGAGATGATTGTCCTCCTGATCATATAACTAACTACCCACACGTTTTTTTATTATTTGTAGTATTCTTTATTCAAATTTATAAAAAAATATATTTTGTTTTTTTTAACTATTATTTATTTTACCGTTTTGTGATTTTTAAACTTAGTGTGGACATTCTTATACTAAAGATAATTATGGTTTGTTTTGTTGTTATAGAAAATATATTTTAGCATTGAATACAACAGTGTGAAATGATTTGTCAATATATTATATATATAGTCAATCAATGTAAATATAAAATTTTTGTTTCTTTGATTTTAATAGTAAAAATGTAGCCAAACTGATATGAAGATACAATATATATTTTTTATCATGGTGGCACAATTCATTGCAATATCATTATAAAGAAGTCTGCATTCAATGTTATCAATAAACACTAAGCCATTATTAAGACTAGTAGGGGTTCTCTATTTTGTAAACACCTCAGAGCTCATTATTGTATCTACATGTTTATAATTTTCTTTTGACTTTGAATTCATTGTTACCTAGCACATATTACTAAATTAAACCTTGCAATCAAAATTGCTCTAAGAAGTACTCTAAAGTTGCCAATTTTTTTAAAATTTTTTTAATAACATATTATTTTATTTATTTTAATATAAGATTTATTTGCCGATTTCATTATCCAATCTACAGTGTACTATTTGATCCCAAAAAATAGTGAGTAAAAGTTCCACCCATCAGATGATAACAGTAGCTCACTAACAGTATTAGATATGAAATGTTTGCGTTAATATAAATGTGTCTTTCAGATAACCAGTGAAAGTATAAGTCAAATAAACAAAGAAAACCTTTGCTCTAGTTTATCTAGTTTCAAAGTATACAACATTGACATAGACTCCAATGAAGATAAAAGTGAATTTAAAAGAGAACCAGCCGATGTTCAAGTAAGAATATATTATGAGGACAGTGAGATTCTGAAGCAAGAAGTAGTTCAAGACAGAGCATTTAATGATTTTGAAAATATAAAGCAAGAAGACGATTTTTATGACTTTAGCGTATTATCTAGTGATGATGATGAACCGTTATCTGTACATAAAGAGAAGAAAGAAGAGACTGTCAAAAAGAAAAAGAGAAGTAAAATAGAAGAGAATATTGAAACTGAAGTTGATGAAGTAAGACATAATCATCATTAAATTTATTATTAATAAAACACATAGTAATCTATTCATATTACAGGCCAATGCGAGTACAGTTCTCCAAGAATTGTATGATATTATTACAACAAAAAAAAGGGGAAGACCTAAAAAGGCTGAAATTAGAAAGAAAGATACCAAAAAGGCAAAACCTCGTCGAACTGCCAATACAGGAGGGGTGGATGACGACGGTCTGGATATAGAGGATTACTGCACTATTATTAAATTAACTGTATGTTTATCAATCAACAAAGTAATTACTAGATTAAAATTTTAAATAAATATAGAATAAATAATTCTTCAATATTGTCAGGGATTCGAGCTCAAACCTCCAAGAAATCGTCCCGTCGCTCTACTTATTGAGTCACCGTGTCGCTACCCGCTTTGTTGTATATGAAATTCTTTTTATGATTGTAATTGTCGGGACAGTGGCGACATCTATTAAGATTCTTTTGCAAATCGTCACTAATAATTCTAACTTTGCATTTTAGATTATAATTGAAAAGATATCACAACAGAAATTTATGTATGAAAATATCCAAGCACGCATAGCCATACTAGACCTAGTTTTTCTTTTTTTTTAAAAAGTTTAATAGATGTTAACACAATCCCAATAAAAACAAATGTATATAGAATGCTAAATTCACCGAAACCGATAGCAATATGGTATATATTTTGCTATCAATGTTATTTAATTTTGTATTTATTTAAAAATGAATGTGCTTTCACAATTATTATTTTTTTCTTAAATAAACGTGAGTGTGTTAGTCGAAAACAAAAAAAATATAATATTGATAAACATGTTTTTATACTATTTCAAACTAAATTTATTTAATTTAAATGTATTATACATTTTGAACTTAAAAGCAATTTAAATTAATATTAGTAATACTATAAAGTAAATTAAACCATAGACAATAATCTAAACCAATTGTTATTTAACAGGAAGAAGAACAAAAAGAAGAGGTGAATCAACGACAACAGTCTCTCAACTATATGAACGCGGTGTATAAATGTAATCTATGCTACAAGGGGTTCATTGACACACATGCCTGGAAACACCATGTCGCTAAACACGATCCGGTAAGTGGGTTCAAATCTCGGATGAGCTAAATTAAAAGAAGTACGTATATATCTAAAGAAATTATTATATATTTAAAAATGTCTATAAACATGTATGTATATGTTAAGCTTATTTAGTATTTGAATAAATAATGCATAATAGATTATCATATATAGAATGCTAAATTCTCCTGCAAAAATGCTAAATTCTTCTGCAAAAATGCTAAATTCTCCTGCAAAAAGGCTAAATTATCCTGCAAAAAGGCTAAATTATCCTGCAAAAATGCCAAATTCTCATGCTGAAATGTTAAATAAATACTGTAGCTTAATTGGTGAAGTGACGGAAAGGGTTCCCTGAGATCCTTTCGGATCCCTTGACGTATGCTACCCCCTAATGTTGTTCCCTAATCGGTTTGTTATTCGTTCAATAATATACTAAAATATTATATTATTTATAAGTAAATTTATTTTTTAAATATTTTATACTATTTCCAGGCCGCAGGTGATATTGAGTGTCCAGTATGTAAGATTCGGTTCAAAACTAAACGCAACTTACAGAAGCACGCCGCTAACCATGGGAAGAAATTTGCTTGTAAATCTTGTTCTTATGTATCTAAAACCACGTGAGTTTTATAAATAATAATAATTATAAATATTCGGATATTTCTACACAACACACACTAGCCCTAGCTACTATGGGTACTAGACAACTCATAGAAATATATGAACGATTTGTTTAATACATATAAAAAGCACCCAGAGCATTGAAAAATATATATTTTTTAAATAAATATTTTCTAGGATCGAACCCACATCCTCCAGCACAATGCTCGGAGTTCCAACCACTGAGCCATTCAGTATTTGATAACATACTTAAGCAGTCATTTCATTATCTAATTCACAGAGCACTAGATCAACTAGTGTACTAATATCGTATCGTGTAAGGCTGTCAGTGAGCTAGTGCTGCCATCTGATTAGTGGAAACTTACTTACTATTTGTAGGGTCATAATAATTCGCATTATATTAAAATATTTTATTCGCGTATATTATAGGAGTGTTACGCTTTCAGAACTCAAGCCAAACAACACCAACAATGGCATAAAGGAGTTACATACAAATGTCAGCACTGCGACGAAGTTTCTACGTAAGAATATTTGAATTATTTTTTATTTAAGATATACTAGATAAGATTATTCCTTAAATTGATCACTGAATTCTTTGTGCTTACACCATCCACCATGATAATGATTGGGACCACCATGATTTCCACCATGATAATTAATTGGTTCAGTAGTTCAGGAGAAGAAATCAGGGAGATCGCATTTAAGCCAACTACATGCCTTCGGTCTCCGCTGCGCTCAATTTATTATAATTAGTAAAGAATACAAATCAATTAATTGTCTGTTATTATATTTAGATATATTTTTTCTAATTTATATGGAATGGCAGTACTAGAGTCATAGCATGTCCTAATTGTATTTAAGATGAAACTTAACCAGCAATATTTTGATATATTAAGTGACACACCTGAGTTGTAGAATGAAATAACTAATATTCGTAATTAAAAAAAATAATACAATAATGATGATAAATAATTATTCCGTCGGATATGACTTCAATTTGATGATAAAAATGTCCGTTTCATATTATAGTAAGTGGACGTCATACCTAAGTCACGTGCGCATCAAACACCCGTCACAGTACATCTGCGGCGCCTGCGGGTACTCCTTCGTGAGCCGACTGGGACTCAACATGCACCGGACCATGATGCACAAGGACCTCGTCGTGAGTACGCACACTCACATAAACACACACACACAAGTGCAATTACTTACGCTCATACTGCATACGGATCATAAGTGAACATTTCACACACATAATGTAATGGTAGACCGTAGAGCCCAGCTTTACTTGAATGACATTTTCATTAATTTCATCATTTAAGTTCATTTTAATTAGTGGAAAACCCTAAAATACAATGATTATTCATCACCAAATTACAAGGTCTATTTGAAAAATGAGATAAGCACGTGTGGCTTATAACTATTATCACTATAAACATCTTTCTAATTCCCAGGATAATGAAACCCCCGACAGCAAGGAGGCGCCGTACTGCGAGGACTGCGACGTGAAGTTCATCAGCGTGGAGGCCTACAAGAGACACATGGTCACCTCGGTCAAACACACGCAGAGCACCGACTTTGGGTATGCTCTTAAGATTATCGTGCCTTTTGTTAGATTTGCCACCTACTTTTTATTTAATAAACATTAATATTAAAATAAATGATTACTACGATCCTCAATATTCGAGTAAAGTAGTTAATTGTTGAAACCAACCCCAACAGTACGGGCTGTCGCGAGTGCGGAGAGACGTTCCCGGACGCGGAGGCGCTGCGCCTGCATCACCGCCGCAAGCACTCGCGGCACAGACCTAAGAACTACGGGAAGAAACCCTCGCGCCTCGCCTGGCCGGCGCCCTGCGAACACGTGAGACACACACACACTCTCAACTACACCATTACATGCAAACACATTACATATGTGCCTATATTTCACTACTTCTTTATCAAGGCCGTTAAATATGTAGGCCCTATGTGAGGCACCCCTCACCGAACTAGTGCTATTTTCCTAACTGTGACAAGTTAGTTAACTTACTACTTACACTCCGTAGGTCGTATCGAATGCCTTGCTAATATGTATTCAAATTATGACAAATAAGTACTTATATGTGTGTTTAACATGTGAAGCAATTCATCTTTTTATAATCTTTATTAATCCACAATTATTATACCCAAAAGTAGTTTTAGGATCTTCATATAGAGCTTTATAATTTTGTTCCCTATATTGTAGTGTTCCGAAGTCATTCCAAATGCTCGAGAGTATTGGTCGCACTTCCGACGCGTTCATCCAGATAAGACTTACCCTACACAGAAGAATTTCGTATGCGATATATGCGGGAAGAGTTTTCGGGTAAGTGTAATGTACCCTAGAGTTAATAATTTGTAATAGGTGATTTTATTTAAGTGAGGAATAGGTGATGATGGGTAAGAATAGGTGTAATAGTTGATTTTATTTGATAAACTTAAAAACATAGTAAAATATTTATATTACAGGGCAACGCGTTCCTAGTTTACCATAAGCGTACGCACACGTCTGAACGTACATACAAGTGCGGTCAATGCCCTAAGGCCTTCCACAACCGAAACAACCTTCAGATGCACGAGCGCACTCATTCTGACGCGCGGCCCTATCCCTGCGCGCTCTGCGACAAGGCCTTCAAGTGCAAGGGCGCGCTTGACAGACATTTCAGAGTATGTAGCCTTTATTTATTTATATATCTGCAATTCTTGTTATATACAACGGTCTTAATAAATAATATAATAATGATTTAGATCCAAAAAAAACCCTCCAAGGGCACTACATAACTTCACTTGGAATGCAAGTAATTTTTTACCGTAAGATAATAAGGAATATGCATAAAATTTAAAATGGTCTCAAATACTTATTATCGTCTTATTAAAATAAAAAGTGTTTTTTAATTACAAATTATTTAAGGCCATAAAAAAAATTGTGAAAAGTGTAAATTAAGGAAACGAAATTAAAATTTTCAAAGCGAGCCATCATTGGTCGAAAGGAAATGTGACATCATCTGACACGACATTATGGGCGTCGAAGCTCATGCTGTGTTATTAGTCTTTTCGAAAAAAAAAATAAGTTCAACCTATATTTTCGTGCTTAAAAGTTTTAGTAAATGATATGATTGTTTAGGTAATCCTAAAAACATTTTTGGTTCTTTTTCAATGGCAGTTAGCATGCTACTATTACACATTACATTTTTAAAATATTTCTTTCTTTGAATCATTTTCCACTTCACTTGATTGAGATAAATAACTTGGTTAATAATCAGCAGATAAAGATGAATAAGATGCTATAGAAGTACTATTAGCTATGTTTTCAGTAAACGATTTCCTTCTTAGTGATCACTTCTTTGTGAGGGATCACCATTTTTTTAACTTTACTACTGTTGATAGCTAACTCTGAAATGGCTTAATTACCGGTGTCAATCTTTGCTTTTTTACTAAATATGTGTATATTCTCATTCTCTCAGCTGGTGTTTTTGGCACAAAAATATATGAAGCAAAACTCCTTTCTTCAAACTTAGGTTACTTTTTCTTATTTCTGTTTATATTATATTCAATACAATTTGCTGTATCTTCCTTAACCTGAAATAAATCAACAAACGTAAAAAAATTGTAAAACCAAAAAAAGAATAAGGTTTTTATAGAAAGTTATAGTTGTAAACTAATTTTAAACCAAATTTTCTAATGTTCAATAGCTAATGCAAAACTTACTTCTTACAAATTTACAGTAAGCTGTATGTAAATAAAGTATACTTACGTTTTATTGATGGTCATAATAATACACCATTGTTTTTGTAGTTTTGCATCCCTTGGAATACAAAAAACAATTTGTCGGGTGTTTTTCTTATACTATTTTTGCACTCCGGAACTATAAAATACTTGTGAGTTTGGTTTTTGTCCTCTTTCATGATTTGTATAGCAATTAAAACTTAAAATATGTATGTAGTAACTACAAACTAAACTCACTTGACGTGTCATTTGACGTCACGCTAAGCGCGCGCAAAATGGCGGCATTTGAACGGCTCAAATTTACTCAATGTTTTAATTTTCACTTTGAAAACTAACTACAATATTTTCCAGTCTATTTATATTTTTTTCTACGATATAAAGAGTTAAATGATTAGTTTAAGCAATAAAGAAAAAGCATAAATATTCCCTATTGACTTAAACTAGGTCTAATCAAAAACATTAACATAATAATAATCTTAATTGAGCTTTACTTACTGTCATTTCAGAGTCATAGCGGTGAGAAGCCGTACATGTGCCAGGTGTGTGGGAAGGCTTTCGCTCAGTCCAACAGCCGCAAGCTGCACGTGCGTACGGTGCACCTCAAGCAGCCCTCGCCGTACGTGTCGCGCGCCCGCCTCGAGCGACGTGCCCGCGCTCACAAGGACCACGCCCCCTCCACCCACTATCTGTACTGAACTATAGTGCTAGCAAGAGCCGCTCACAAGGACCACGCCCCCTCCACGCACTACCTGTACTGAACTATAGTGCTAGCAAGAGCCGCTCACAAGGACCACGCCCCCTCCACGCACTACCTGTACTGAACTATAGTGCTAGCAAGAGCCGCTCACAAGGACCACGCCCCCTCCACGCACTACCTGTACTGAACTAAAGAACTAGCAAGAGCCGCTCACAAGGACCACGCCCCCTCCACGCACTACCTGTACTGAACTATAGTGCTAGCAAGAGCCGCTCACAAGGACCACGCCCCCTCCACGCACTACCTGTTCTGAACTATAGTGCTAGCAAGAGCCGCTCACAAGGACCACGCCCCCTCCACGCACTACCTGTACTGAACTATAGAACTAGCAAGAGCCGCTCACAAGGACCACGCCCCCTCCACGCACTACCTGTACTGAACTATAGAACTAGCAAGAGCCGCTCACAAGGACCACGCTCCCTCCACGCACTACCTGTACTGAACTATAGAACTAGCAAGAGCCGCTCACAAGGACCACGCCCCCTCTACGCACTACCTGTACTGAACTATAGTGCTAGCAAGAGCCGCTCACAAGGACCACGCCCCCTCCACGCACTACCTGTACTGAACTATAGAACTAGCAAGAGCCGCTCACAAGGACCACGCCCCCTCTACGCACTACCTGTACTGAACTATAGTGCTAGCAAGAGCCGCTCACAAGGACCACGCCCCCTCCACGCACTACCTGTACTGAACTATAGAACTAGCAAGAGCCGCTCACAAGGACCACGCCCCCTCCACGCACTACCTGTACTGAACTATAGAACTAGCAAGAGCCGCTCACAAGGATCACGCCCCCTCCACGCACTACCTGTACTGAACTATAGAACTAGCAAGAGCCGCTCACAAGGATCACGCCCCCTCCACGCACTACCTGTACTGAACTATAGTGCTAGCAAGAGCCGCTCACAAGGATCACGCCCCCTCCACGCACTACCTGTACTGAACTATAGAACTAGCAAGAGCCGCTCACAAGGACCACGCCCCCTCCACGCACTACCTGTACTGAACTATAGAACTAGCAAGAGCCGCTCACAAGGATCACGCCCCCTCCACGCACTACTTGTACTGAACTATAGTGCTAGCAAGAGTCGCTCACAGTAAGACCGCGCCTCTTCAGCACACTTCCATGGTGGAACCGCGTTATGTACATGATTAGCGCATACTTTCTCCACGCACCCTAAATGGGCTATTTGAACTATGTTTCATTGAGGGCACGAACCACGCACCTAAAGACTGTAACTTGACATTGTAATCTCAGTATAATAATAATAGTAGTAGTAATCCAGGGTTTTATCAGAAAAAAAAATGCTAATTCCAAATATGTATGTAAACCATTTTTGAAAAAATGCTTAGACCAAATAGCCCTGGAACCCTCGTAATGATAATTGACTATTTAAACGGTTTATTATTAAATAAGGCTGTATTAAACATAAAAAAATAAGTAATTACTATTTTTTGTAAGAACATATGATAATGGTAATGTAAGTTGTATGTAATAAGTGCAATTGGCTCCGAAGTAAGATAACTGTATGATACTCAATCTAATAATAATGGTATTTAATGTACAGCATTTAGATAAATAAGGCAAAGTGTATTTTAATGCAGTAAAGTTTTAAATTTTGTGTTTGTTGTTTTTTTTTTATTTTTATACTATTAAAACAGTTAAAGCATATTTTTAATTATACCATAGAACTGAACTATTGTGTGTTGTAAGAGTTTTCGTAATTTCTTAAGAACGTAGTTAAGCTAAACTTCAATATGTATAAAATATATATAGACAATAATCGTCGCAAGGGCTTCACTAGACGACGTGTTGATCTGAGTACAGAACTAATAGAAAAATGTCGGAACAGAACTAATAGAAAAATGTCGGAACAGAACTAATAGAAAAATGTCGGAACAGAACTAATAAAAAAATGTCGGAACAGAACTAATAGAAAAATGTCGGAACAGAACTAATAGAAAAATGTCGGAACAGAACTAATAGAAAAATGTCGGAACAGAACTAATAGAAAAATGTCGGAACAGAACTAATAGAAAAATGTCGGAACAGAACTAATAGAAAAATGTCGGAACAGAACTAATAGAAAAATGTCGGAACAGAACTAATAGAAAAATGTCGGAACAGAACTAATAGAAAAATGTCGGAACAGAACTAATAGAAAAATGTCGGAACAGAACTAATAGAAAAATGTCGGAACAGAACTAATAGAAAAATGTCGGAACAGAACTAATAGAAAAATGTCGGAACAGAACTAATAGAAAAATGTCGGAACAGAACTAATAGAAAAATGTCGGAGCAGAACTAATAGAACTAACAGCTTTTGCCCGCGGCTTCAAACGCCTTAAATTCTGAGTAAAACAATTCCCACTTCCCTTTTTTTGTATTGGCTTCTATATGGCTTATTTTAAGTGATACAATCAAAATTACTACATCGGCAGATATCGTTCACTGTCAAAAGTATGTTTAAAGTTTTTAATAAGGATACAATATTAGGTGCTGTAATTACTTTTTTACTTCTCTTGTTTTTACTTAAACGTACATTTAATTACTTCTTAAACAGAGTACTTAATAACCATTCTAACCATATATCACACTTACAGATTTTCATTGAACATAATCAAAATATTACCATGTAAACTTGATTAATTCTGAGCTACACAATCGGACGTTATTTTCACCATCAACTTGAAGGTGTAGTTTTATTAAAAAAAAATCTATTTTAAATGATAAACATTCAATTAGCTATACGCATTAACAAAATTTTCAATACTGAACATTCACAAAAGCCATTTTTTTCCAGTTCCATACTAGAGTGCGACGGTAGTCCGTACCGCCGCGCCGCAAACGCGAAGACCCTATATTTTAAATCTGTAATATCTTCGAAAATATTTATTTAAATTACATGCTATGTTGTATTGTTGTCCATATTAAAAGTAAAATGTATTTAAGTTACTTAATTAGATAAGGATTAAAGCTGTATTTCTTAAAATCGTTTCGTAGATAACCTATTATTTTTCGTAAAAAATAAAGGATAAAAATTTGCTATTGTAGATTATCCCTAAGAGATAAACATATACCATCGCGGATTTTCTTGTAGAACTTTTTAAGGTATACAATACTTAGTACATTATTTTGATCTATCTCGTAGAATTCAGCCAGCGTTTGCATTGTAAGCGCAAAACAATGTGTTTGTTTACGACTTCGCATTAGAAATCTTGCAATTATCAGAGGCATGTTATTATACATATAAAGCTTCCTCTTGCATCACTCTATATATAAAAAAAAACTGCATCAAAATCCGTTGCGTAGTTTTAAAGATCTAAGCATACATACATACAGGCATAGGGACAGACGCGAAAAGCGACTTTGCTTTATAGTATGTAACTTGCTGTGCGTGCGACTTCGTACGCGTAGTTTTCGATTTTGATAAAAAGTACCCTTTGTACTTACTAATGTATGTAAGAACTATGAACTTTCAAACTGGTAAGAAGCAATGGTATGACAATAAGAGATTATTAACTTCTTTTTTGTTAACCGATTGTTAAAAAAAACAAAATATAAAGTGAATCCCATGACTATATATTCCCGAAAACAGCATCCAAACCGATTAATCCGTTTCTGAGATTAGCGTGCACAAACATGCAGACATTCAGACGAACAGACAAAATGAAAAAAACATTGTTTTTGGTTCTCTTGCTTATATAAAGGTTATATGCTGAATGAACTTTTGAAAATATTTTTTTTCGTGTTGTGTGCACACAAAAAAATATTTAGGTACAACTAAAAAAAAATATTTTCAACTAAAAGACAAACAGATAAACAGACAAAGATTTTAAAAATGTACAAATACTACTCCTCTACAGATTTATTAGATGTAGGTATAGAATAAGATTTTCTTGGTACCTATTACGTGATTGACATAAATTGTCATAACTGTTTTATTTCTTAACCGATTTAGATAAAATAAACACTAAATGTTAAGTGAAGACTGTGATAATATATTTCTGTATTCAAATTGTTTAAGACGTTTCTGAGATTAGCGTGCACAAACATACAGACATACGGACATACAGACAAACTGAAAAACCATTGTTTTGGGTGCTCTTGCTCTTATAAAGCCCCCTTTCGATGTTTTTTTTTTAATTCCGTGTACATGAATGGATCAGTGACAATTTTATTATATGTATATATTACATAATAAATAATATAGAATGAAAACAAATTATATTCAATATAAGTGAAAGAATAAGTAATAAATACATTTAATATGTATGTATTGTTACATAACTTTCATTATAATATTACCTAGCTAGCTCTGCACTAAAAAATCTAAAAGAAATAAATATTGAAAATATTTCAATAAATTTATCATTCAAAATTAAATTTAGGAGAACCGAATATTAGTAATGTATTTTATTATATGGCCAAACCAAAAATCAGTCTAACGCTTTTATTAATTATTTTATTATATGTATAGATTATTAAACGTATAGTGATCTCCGAAGTATCAAAATGTGTTGGTTTGATTAAGCACGAAAGACTGCAATACACTGTCCCATTCCCTGCAATACTCTGTCCCATTCACGTACACGTCTTCGTAGTGAATTTTTCAGCAAAATACAATTAAGGCGCACCAAGAGCAATAAACACCAAAGCTGTAAAAGTGCTACTTAAGCTATCAGATTATTCCCGGAATCTCTGTAGGACTGTAGATACGTTAAGTATCGAGAGTAGATAAGCAGGGTACCGTTGTGAGTTGACTTGAAATCAAAATTGATGAAATTAATTTAGTATACTAGTAAATCCCCTCTTTAGTGGTTACATAATGCTGAGTGTCCCTAAACTATGGGTTTGTTTAAAGCATAGACAAACTAAATATTTAAGATTTGTTACGTTTAGGTTATCTAAACAGCAGTTACAAGGCTAAATACTTTTCTTTAAAAACATCTCTATGTTCACTCCTTACATTTTTTTTATGTAAATTTACGGTTTAATGTTTGACAAATACGAAAATTTGAATATGACTAAACAAGACTTGAGTCTTGAAGACTATGGCTCGGTACTTTTGACAACCTTTTGACGTATTTCATGAGCAATAATAAACTATAAAGTTTGTTACAAATGTTATCACTTGTTTGTTATCTCGCAGTTTACAGATATTACTTGAACAAAACCGGCGGTCGTGACTTTTAAAACAAGCAGTTCAGATTTCATCATTATTCAGACTTCAGTCCTCTGTGTTCATTTAATCTTTCAGTAATTCTGCGTTCCATCCTGAACTTGTAGTAACTTTATTTTGAAGATTTATTATTTAGTGAATTAGTTGAGTTTTGCAGTAAATTATGTTAAAGCGAGGTAAACTTAATAACCAGGCTCATTACTATTAACTTAAAATGTGTGAAAGTGCAACAGATGCGGTTCATCCGCGATTTTTAAAGAAACCTGTCTTTTATAAAACGGGTATAGTATTCAGGCTTAAAAATCAAATATTCACTGTAACCTGCTTGATAATACATATGTGTAATATTCTTATCAGTTATTATTGTTATAATTCCTTTTATTTAAAAAATTCATTATTACCTTATGATAACCTTCACAAGAAATAACTTACTATCCACCTTTGATTTACATGTTTTATAATATAACAAGTCAAGTAACACTTATTTTAGAACTATACTTACCTTCATGGAAAGTATAGTACCTTCCACTGATTGTTTTTTTTTTTAATTATGTGCATACACTTATAAAAAAAAATATAAAGACATAGTTAGATATTTAGATATCACCATAATTTTATAATTATTATTCTAAATATGTCAGTTGAAAAGTTTCATTATTATTCCTACTTTTATTATTTAACACAAAAATATACGGCTATAGGGAAAAGAAAATAAATAGGTTGTCATAAAAATATAATTTTATACATTTATAAAAACTATCATATTTTATTAGGATAAAAATATATATGAAACCTTTTTCTATTGTAATTTAAGCTGAGGTCTTTTATTGAAACTAACAAATAAATATAATAAATAATAATAAACAAAGCTACCTACCTAATAACATCCAACTTCTTTATAATAACTTATTTTAAATTAAATAACTATTCTATTCTGCAATACAATTAATATATTTTAGGTTTCAAAATAGCCCTTGTCCAACTGTCAGTTGGTCCAGATAAGTCAAAAAATATAGCGGCAGCCGTCAGCGAGATACACAAGGCCAAGGAGCAGGGAGCTCATGTGGTAGCTCTGCCGGAGTGCTTTAATTCACCATATGGAACTAGTTAGTAAATGTTTTTATTAACTAATTAATATTGCTTACTTGTTGGTTTAATTACTTGGTTTGTCTTTATAAATTAAATAGTTTTAAAAATATAATAATTAGACTTCCCTGTAACTTTGATTAATGGGATTGAAAAAACTTATTTTTAACAATCAAGTATAGAAATGGAATGTTCTGTAAAAAACAATTCAATACTAAGAATAGTTTTTGCTTTAAATAATTTTACAAAACATTAGACTTGCTGTGACTTTCACTGTTGGAACATTGTAAAAACTTAAAAAAAAATACTCAAGTATAGAAATGGAATGTTCACTAAAAAACCATTATATACTTTCAATACTTTCTGAGTTTTGAGAACACAACATTTTTATAACAAGTTAACTGACTTTTATTAATATATTCTATCAGTATCATTGAAATGCAAAAATGATCATATAAAGAGGAAATTTCTAGACAGTTTTTTTTATCATCAAATATTGTAATTTATTGTCAAACTATTATACATATATAAAAAAAACATTACTAATTTAGTCATTTGTTATTTTATAATAATCAATTTAATCATAAGTGACAGTTAAATAAGTCTCCTGTTTCCTGCGGATAAACGATTTTACTAACCCAGTCACGGTCATGGCATTTCATTCATTAATTTCCTATTCATCTAATTGCTGTAATAAGTCAATATGAGTGACTCCAAAACTCGAGAACAGCTTCAAGTGATTTTAAAACTAAAGTACAACTCGAGCGGCGTAGAAGAGCAGCCGAGTCGAGATGCGACTTGTCTCTAAGTCAAATTGCATTACTAGAGTATGTATCCTAACCAGGGTACTTCTCGGAGTACGCTGAGGAAGTGCCGGCCGGTGTGACGAGCCGCGCGCTGTCCGCGGCGGCGGCGGCGGCCGGCGTGTGCGTAGTGGGGGGCACTCTACCAGAGCGATGTGGGGACAAACTCTATAATACGTGCACCGTGTGGGATCATACGGGGAAACTACTGGCGCAGTACAGAAAGGTACTATTGGAATTGTTTATTAATAGACTAGACTGGAGAGTTTATTTATTTATTATAAGGCATAAGCACAGATTTAAAACTAAGTAAAACTTATACAATCTTAACCTAATCAAAAAACTAAAACACTACACTAAATAAACATTAAGGAACTAAGATATAAAATAATGATAATTAACTAATATACTATATACTTATACCTGTGTACCTATATACACTCATGGACATATTTAGAGGAACGCAAAAAAAAGGTCGAATAACGGAAAATATTTTCATATTTTCGTACTGGCCACTATACCAATATTATGTATTAAAAAAAAAAGATGATTTTAAAAATAATTTTATTTTAAATTTCATTTGTTTTTTTTGTTTATCTGCTAATTTCTGAGACAGGTAGTGTATGGAATTTTCGTCGGCTTTTGTTGTTTTTAACAAAAACTTTATTTCTGTTGTTTTTTTGACCAAAAATTGTCATTATTGAGTGAAGTGAACTTAATTCGATAAATTTAGGCGATAATGCCGGATCTCAGCGTTGCTCTGGTTTCTAAAGCTGTAACTTTAATTGAAAATGGTTACACTTACAATGAAGTGGCTCAAACATTACATGTTTCCAAGTCTGTGATTTTCCGCAATGTTAAACGATACCGGCAGACTGGAGAGTATACTAGGCGTAAAGGACAAGGTCGCAAAAGAGTAACAGGAGAGAGAGACGATAGATTTATTGTCAGCAGTGTTCTCAGAAACCGTACCTTGACTTCTTCTGAGGTACGAAACCAGCTGCAAGAAGTTCGACAAGTGATAATTAGTACCAAAACCGTCAGAAGAAGACTGAAGGCAGCTGGTATAGGGGCGTACTTGCCTGCCAGAGGTCCACAGCTCACCGCAGGTCATCCAAGTGGCTCGGGCCAGCTTTGCTCGTTTCCACCTAAATTGGAATAATGACGCTTGGGGAAAAGTTCTTTTTAGTGATGAGTCCAGATTTTGTCTCAAACCAGATGATGGAAGGACCAAAATATGGCGACGACCCGGAGAAAGATACGCTCAGTGTAACATTATTGGGAGAGAGCCGTATGGTGGAGGGTCAGTAATGGTATGGGGCGGTATTTGCTTAGGAGCACGCACGGAGCTACACATCGTAGAAAACGGCTCCCTGACTGCGGCAAGATACGTAACCGACATTTTAGAGCAGATTGTGATGCCTTTTGCCCCTTTCATTGGAGACAATTTTCTTCTAATGCATGACAACGCTCGACCTCACATTGCGGCATTAGTTTCGGAATATCTTAATGAGGTCGGAATCCAGGTTTTGGGGTGGCCGGCACGCTCGCCAGACCTAAATCCAATAGAACACGTTTGGGACAAACTGGGAAGACAAATTAAACAAAGAAATCCATCACCTGTCAACGTAAGAGACCTCAAAACCGCATTGGTTGAACTCAATGCCGCAAAGTTTTATTGACAATTTAATAGAAAGCATGCCCAGACGCATGCAGGCAGTTTTAACAGCAAGAGGTGGCAACACTAAATACTGATTGTATCACCCATCGCGAAAAAACCAGTCATTTGGACAATATTAACTTTTCTTTAGTTTTCATTGTGTTAGGTCAAAACTCTTCAGAATTAAGTCACTGACCTTATTGTCTTTAATTTCGTTTCTTTCGCTTTAATTTTGTGATTTTTTATGTTCAAAAATGTTAATTTAATTAATTCAGAATAATAATCAAATGTATTGTACAACAAAAATGTGTTTTCATATGATCTTGCAGTCTGTTTTTTGCGTTCAGCTAAATATGTCCACCGGTTTATATATATATATATATAATTATAATATTTGAAAATATCTTTAAACATGTATAGCCATGTTAAGTTTATATAAATATAGAATAAAAAATACACCGAGCTACCGCATCGCTGTCCGCCTCGGTGAATTAAGCATTCTATATGTGATCGTCTTTATCGGGACGGTGGTGACATCTATTAGGTTTCTTTCGAAGATCCTAACCAATGTTTCTAACTTTGCAGTATAGATAAACATTGAAAAGATGCCACTACCGAATTTAATGTTTGAAAATATCTTTAAACATGTATAGCCACGTTAAGCTTATTTAAATATAGAATGAAAGCTCGGTTGGTAGAGCGACGGGACGGTTTCCCAGTAGTCGCGGGTTTGAATCCATGCCCGTATCGGTTTATTTTTCATTCTATATTTATATAAATTTATATATATGTATATATATATATATGGCTCAAAATCACCAAGGTGCAGAATTGGCTTTGTGAGCAATTTAATGTCTCAAATTTTTACTTTATTAAGAAAATATAATAAAGAGATACTACAACAAACCTGTTTTATATGTACATCTTATCATATAAATTATTAATGAAGTATTTTTTTTATTATTCCAATATACATTTAAAGAAAGTCATTTCGGGAACGCGTCCTAATGTACGATCTTTAACAACAAGTCTTAAATAATCATTAATAATTTAAGGTATGTATCACCGAGTAATAATTTATATACCGTATTTTTTATTCAAAATCTAGTTTTGAAAAGGATGCTAAAATATTATTTATTTAAAATTATAAAAACTAAAAAAATAGTTTGTCCAATAGTCCACACGTCATTTCAGTGAATGCATCGATAATCTAAAAAAAAAATGATTTTAAGTGAAAGCAACCCTTCGATGCCAAACGCGGGTAGATGAAGAAAACAATAACAAAGACGGCTGTCAGTATTTTTATCGATAAAAAAATTATGTTTAAGAGGTAAGTAACTTTTAATTCATTTTTTGTAGAGCGTACATCAATAGTCCGTCAATCCGTGAACGTGTTTATTCCATTTAATTATTGACGAAATTGTTTTTGATGATACGAAATAAAAAGTAACCTTTGATAGTTTACTATTGACAAAGTCGGGTTGCATTTAAAATAGCCACGATATAACCAAAGCTCGCGTTTATTTGAAAACGTCATTTCGAGAACAGTCATTTCAGGAACGTTCCCGGACATGATGGCACGTTCCCGAAATGACTGCTGCATTCTCGGAATGATAAGTATTGTTTAAAACTGCAATTCACTTATTTTTTTTAATAAAGTAAACATTTTTGTTGCTTTTTAATTACAGCGTAATGGAGACCCCTTATAAGAAAAAAAATATTTGAAAAAACACAATAAAATCTTAAAAAGGATAGTGCAGCTTTATGCGCCAAAGAGCAAGGGCAAATTCTAGGAAAATAAAGTTTTTGGATAAAATGAGTGAAGAAGAGAAAGAAATTAAACGGGCCAAGGACAGGGAATATTCTAATAATGAAATAGGTAGAAAATAAAATCAATAAAATTATTATAATGAGCAAACGGGAGAAACGAAAGCAGAGAAAAAATTGGGAAATCTTCACCTTCCTCGGATTTAATGGCAATAGCTCTTCGTCAGAAGGTTAACGATAAAAAGATCGATGTCAAAGCAAGTACATCTTATGGCAAAGAAAATATACATTCAAATCTCGTATCTCCTGGGACATTCTTGCTTGTTAGAGTTCCTTCTAAGAAGCCAAATATTTAGTTCAGATATATTGCTACCTGCCAAACATGTGTCGATGTCGATGATGGGGAAATCTTAGTGACCTTTTTGAGATCTGTGCATAACAATATCAGAAAATTCAAACTTGAAGCAAAGCATGTGTGATACATTAATTTTCAGCAATTTATTAGTATTATTCCAACAGTAATGGCAAAAGAAAAAATGAAGAATATTATGATTTTGATACCGATATTGATGTTTTGGAAAAATAATAGGTTTTCTTTTTTATTTAAGGCTATTTTGGTTAACTTGCCGTTTATGACAGAATTTATTGTTGATTTTCGTACGTTACTTATATTTTGTTTATATTATTTGAAGAAGTTTAGCGAAGTAGACTGTGATTTTAAGTAAAAAGACTGAAATTGTAAGAACTGATTAAAACTTAAGAAAAACTAACTATAATTATAGAAGTTTCATTAGACTGATTTATGAAAATGTTAAAACTTAATTATTATAAGAATTTATTAATATTAAGAGTATTTTTTTAAGAGCAAACTGTGACAATCGAAATAAATAACTTTATTTTTTATATTTAAACTGTTGTTTATCATTTTAATAAGTACTTTATGATATTAAATTATCATTCCGGGAACATTTTTGTCATTCCGGGAACGGTTGATCATTTCGGGAACACTACAATATTTCATTAAAATACGTATTAATTGAGCAATTCATTAGAAAAAAAATAATTCATTACATCATTCTGATCATGTAATGTTAATTCGACTATAAGAGTTTGGAATATATTGAAATTTCTTAAATTTTACGAACGAAAATAACAACTTCTTTATTTTTTTTACGTTTTTTGTTTGTAGAATTTTTGTATGTATTGTTTTCATTATTATTTATACAATATAGATATATAATGTACTCAGCTTATTAAACAAAATTTAAATTATTTTCTTTGTTTTCTATTTTTCATTCTATCACACTTACAGAAACGTTCCCGAATTGATGGTTTTTACTCAATACATGTACTAAAAACCATATTACAAAAAATGTAAAAAATTCTGTGCGCTGCCCGGTCTAAGACTAATAATATACAAATTTTGCAACACATTAAAATTAGAGTCATCATTATAGCTTGCATTTTTTTTTATCATAAAATCAATCTTGGAATTCGCAACCTTGGTGATTTTGAGCCATATATATACATATATATATATATGTACTTATAAGAATTTGAAACCAACTATTAATTGTAAACATTATTTCCAGATGCATTTATTCGATATAGATATTCCAAACAAAATAACATTCAAGGAATCCGAAGTGCTAAGTGCAGGGGATCAGGTTTCGACCTTCGATTACCGTGGTGTTAAATTCGGGATCGGTATCTGCTACGATCTACGATTTCCGGAGCTCGCTCGTCTAATGGCCCTACAAGGTGATGCCACGAAACATCGACCTACGTAATGATTTGAACGGAATATTAGGACGCTATCTATTTTCAGGATGTTCCGTGCTGATATACCCGGGGGCGTTTAATATGACGACCGGCCCCAAACACTGGGAACTCCTAGCTCGTGCTCGAGCGAATGACGAGCAGCTGTGGGTGGCGCTCGTGAGCCCCGCGAGGGATGAGGCGGCCGGCTACGTGGCGTGGGGACACTCCGCACTCGTCGACCCCTGGGCAAAACTCTCGGGACAACTCGACCACAGACCCGGCGTGCTGTTGGCTGATGTCGGTGAGTGCAACGAGTGTGTACCACCATCCTATACAGTGTACAGTGTAGTAGTGCATAGCAATGTTCCACAGTGCACCACTACACTACCTTGCCTACCACACGGCGCTCATAATACATCACAGTCTACACCACACCACACTACCATCTACATGGCACTCCATAATAGACCACTGTACTACACACACCATATGAGATGCCTTAACGTACCACAGTCCTACACCACACTATACTACCCACTATGATCTCATTATCTTATCTCTATCTTTAGAATACCCCCAGTCATACATAATACATATGTAGGTACATTTGAAAATACTTTGTCGGGGTTTTCGTATGTTCGATTATAGAGGGTATATAATAAATATAAATAAAAAAGACCCTACCTCTTTTCCTCTTAGAGTTAGGTACAAGTGACTTCTTGATCCTGCTTTGAAAAATTACATGCCTACTACATATAATGACTATTACTTGAATTCATAATAGTTCATACCGTTCTCGCAATCTTACTTGACCGACTTGAAGTTGACGTTTCTTTAGCTAAACTAACTAACTAAACTAGAGTTTTGTTTCAGATTTAACACTAGTAAATGAGGTTCGAAGCCAAATACCAATAAAAGTTCAAAGAAGAACTGATGTCTATGACACTATCCCAAAATCGTGTTAAAACCAAAGACATTCCAATAATACAGATAATATATATCATGATAAAAAGATTGTATATAAAAAGTTTTTATTAACACGTTACCATACATATACAAATATATTATTTAAAGTTTTGACATTTCTTTTATTTTCTTGGTATTTACAAATCTGTCTAAAATTTCTAATACATCCGAAGCACAGCCCCAGAAAAATGTCAGTCCACTGCCGCCTGCAATACAAACATACATATTGAATTTTTAAATATATTTTAACGTTTAAAAATATTTATAAACATGTATAGCCATGTTAAGACTATTTAAATTTAAATAAATATAGACTGAAAATAAATAGATACGAGCAGAGATTTGAATCCGTGACCTCTGCTCAATCGTCTTGATACAATAGCTCGTATCACGACGGGGGTCGCGGGTTCGAATCCCTGCTCCTATCGGTTTATTATTTATTCTATTTACATATTTAAATATTATAACGTTTTCTTGAAACGTTTAGTAATTGGTAATAAAATTTATCAAATCTACTTCTAATAATTAATATTAAATACATCTATGGTTTAATAATTTATCTTACATACCGTGTCCATAATTGTGGATGTAGAGTTTACCATTTTTTTCTTCCTGTTCGAGTCTTATTTCTTCCCTACACGGTCTCAAACCCACCCATTTTGACAATACTTTTGCATTCTGAAATATATTGAAGACAAAATATATTCAACAGATTATGTAAAAAACAGCTAAACAATCTTCCGTATGTGAAAATAAAAACCACACACTTAGCAACAAAGTCACTAAATACTAGACCGACAAGTCACCGAGAAAAATAAAAAAAATACAGTAATATAAAAAAAACTGCAATAAGAAAAATAAAACTACAGCAAGTAAAATTATTCTACAGCAAGAAAAGTTATACTACAGCAAGAAATATAAAACTACAGCAAGAAATATAAAACTACAGCAAGGAAAATAAAACTACAGCAAGAAAAATAAAAATACAGCAAGAAAAATAAAACTACAGCAAGAAAAATAAAACTACAGCAAGAAAACTAAACCTACAGCAAGAAAAATAAAACTAGTATAAGGAAAATACATCAAGGAATAAATAAACTACGTCAAGATAATTACAACTACAGCAAGATAAATAAAGCTTTGTCAAAAGTGAGTATTTGTATACTCACTTTTATTCCAGGAACAATGCCAGAAGACCCATTGGCAATCGTATCTGTGTCCTCATCACTAATTTCTGTGTTGAAGTTGTTTTCCTGATGGGTGCCGCCAATAATAACTCTATCTGTACTGAAAATAGAAAATATATGAAACCATACCGCGCGACAACATTTTCCGGGTGTGGTATTTTTTTATTTTATTACGCTTTACTTACTTCGGTAAAATGTAAATTCCTTTCTTAATGTCAAAAATTGTTTCGTTGAGCCATGGGGCTTCAATCTGAAATATTATTCTTATGTAAAAGTAATTAAACCGAAGAAGACCGATGATTCACCGACGCGGGTAGCTCAATTAGTAGAGCGACATACGGATTCACAGAGGCCGTGAGTTTGAATCTCTGCCCGTATCGGTTTATTAGACATGAGAACGCCCGATGCCCTACCTGAGCTATATAACCTTATACTATATCGCGAAAATTACCTTGGTATTCTAATGATATTGTATCAGTTTTTCATTGACTGAAAATGCTGATAACGAGATTTGCTAGAAATGAAACCCAGCTAGATCCATCTAGCGCCCCCGAAACTCCCTGCGTACAGATCTCATGAAAATTTTTATAGGGCCGTTATATTTACAGGGTTATTTGTAATTAATTAGCCACCTCTTGCAGGAAGCGTCTCTATATCAATCCTAAGTCCTAACAACATTTGTTCTTCGACTTTTTACAAATCTTGATAAACAAAACAAAGAGGCTGCCTGAAAAGGTGGCCAATTAATTACAAATAACACTGTATAAGTATACTTGTATTAATTATACAAAATTAAATAATACCTTATTAAAGTCTTATTATGGTCTTTTATTTTTCTTTGATTAAATGACAATTTATATTCTCTACTATGTACCTAAATTGCAATATTGTTACGTTTTACTTACCCCTATTATTTGCCCTCTAACAGGGTACACCTTATCATCAGGGACAACTTCCCTCGCACCAAGTCCTAGACAATTGATAATCACGTCATATTCCAACAACTCGGGATCGTTCAATGTCTTCACAGTACCCTTCACCAGTCTGCCGTTAGCCGCCTTGAGGCGCTGTGCTAAATGTGCTAGCATGGTTTTAGACCACACTATAAACGTAGTAAATGTAAGTCCGGCCCTAAAAATAAGATCAGTATTGCATATGGTTATAAAAAAAAATATTATACTCTCACCACCACCAACCACAGTAATTAATTTTAACTTAACAGTAGTTTATTAAGCATTGCTTGTTAATTTATAAAGGTCTACATATTTTATTGTAAAATTCGATCTTAGAATTAAGTTAAGTTTGTATTGTAATATAAGCCTACAATCAAATTTTATGTTATAATATATCTAGTATAACATAGACATACTTAGATTAATTTATCTACATCAAATAAAAGAAGTTAAATAATGGTTTTGAATATTTGGAAAATGATTGTTGGAAGGATAATCATTAAAATCTTTGGTTGGATATGCTGGAAAATTATGTTTTTATTCAAAAAGAAAGGGAAAAATAAATTAACTCTTGTAAAGAACATGATCATTATGCATGATTGTTAAATACAAATATAAATAAAGCACATTACAAAAAGAACTGGTCAAACATTGTCAACATAGATTATAGATATGTACTTCTTTATAAATCTTCAAATTACAAATATGGCAAATTTTCTCCGTCTAACAGGCCATTGATTTATCTTTCTTAACAGACTAATCTGATGATAATAAGAACAAAAACTTACGTATATTTATTCCCATGTAATTCGCTTAAATAATCTACGTGTTGTTTATCGAGGATCCTGTAACCGAAGACGGAGTTTGACCACATTGGGGCTGACAGATGTGTCTCTTCTCTAAACAGATCATACAGAGGCATCATACTTACATCATAGCCACCTTCGAGCCAAAACTTATGATATAATTGGTATGTTTCGATGCCCCATTTACTGTGAAAAAAAAATGCTCTAAAATCTTTTAGAGTAATCCCAAAGAAGTCAGTATATTATATTAAGTGTTGGGACGTTTTTGTTATACTAACGTTAAAAGATGTTCAGGTGTTTTCCCGCAAAAATAGGGTTTCCAAAGCCCACCGCACCCATCACTCGTCGTTTCTGGCGTCAATATTTCGGATATTATAACTACCTAAAAATACATATACATATTGGAATAATATATTAAATATGAGGCTTAAAATTTACTTTTGGTGACAAAATTCAGTATTACATTCAAGATGAGCATGCGGTTAATTTTATGAGAAGTGATCACGGCCACCTACGGCCTCTTACAACATCCGAGGATGCACACGAGCGTTTTCTTTGAGGGAGGAGTAAGATTAAGCAGATAGGAAGCTTCCCCCTTATCTTATTTTTATTATTTATTTAAGTAGCCTCAAAATTTAAAGAAGGAAAATAAATATACCGATAATAGCATGTACAAATGATGAAGTTATCTCTTTAGGAGTTTCTCCTAGTTACCCTTCGGTGTGTGATATTTATTCATAAATATGATATCTGGCAATTTAACAACGTTAAATGAAATAATAATTATTAATAATAATTTGTTAATAGTTTAAAAACTACACTGTTGGATATAGCCACGCAGATTAAATAGTTCTTCAGAATATTTTCCGCGACGACCGCGTTAGAACACGCATGATTGAAATATACATACTACGTTCCTCCGACAGAAATATCTATGCTACGTTCCTCCGACATTCCAAGCGGCAGAATAATAGGGCTCAGATGATTTTCAATCGTCAATACAATACCTAGAGATATCACATCTATTAATTATTACTATTTAACACAGTTAGAACGATTTTTGGGAAAGATAAATAAAAACATAAAAAGTCTTCCCCTTGACTAAAATACGTATTTGCACCTTAGGTGCAGCACCTTTTGTCTATCCAGTTGCTTATATTGCTCAAGGTCCCCAAACCATACTAAAAACTCCTTTGTAAGCGTTCAAAAGGTATAGAAGCAGATATTGAGTTGGTTTTGCCCACAGAAAAGAGCAGTAGGTATGTAGTATGTGACCGGCACGCTTTATACAGAACCAGCCTCTAGTCTGGTGTGAATACTACTACTACTACTACCTTGATATGGATCAATCCTAATTGTATCCAAAATTGGCCTTGTCCTTCAAAAGACCTCGAAACCGACAATCGAAATTTCAGAGCCGTTATTGGCGAGGAACTTGTGAAAACGTCCTCAAATTGATACGACGAATCGATTAATTAATTAAAAAAAACACTTACATCAATATTAGAATATTTTTCTTTTATTTTAACAGCACAACTTAAACCATTGATCCCAGCGCCGAGCACAGCCACTTTCATCTTAAAGATGTTTTATATTATCAAAGACAAACACTGTACTGACGATGAGAAGAAATAAGTATTCATTATCAAATTGTTGGGGCATTAAGGTCAAAGAGCGTTTAAACAATGCAAATATTTATAAATAATTAATCTTTCATATTAATAGACTTATAATAAAATGGTAACGGGAATGAATCTATATATTATACAGGGTTATTTGTGATTAGTTGACCACCTCTTGCAGACAGCAACTTTACATCAATCCCAACAACATTTGTTCTACGACTTTTTGAAATTAATAGTTTTTAAAGTTTAAATATTCCCATACAAAATTTATTTGTCGTCTCTGAACTGGCACTAACTCTGAGCGTCGGTATGGTGCCTTATAGAGTTGACTTTTTAAGTACTTTACTTCTTACAAAATACAGAATAATAAGTAAAAGAGGAAGCAAAAATTTTTTTGTTTTGTTTTTTTGTGTTGTTTATCAAGATTTGTAAAAAGTTGTAGAACAAAGGTTGTCGGGATTGATGTAAAGAGGCTACCAACAAGAGGTGGTCAACTAATTAAAAATAACCCTGTATATATTTTTTGAAAATTCCTTATCATTATTTTTTTTACTTTGATTTCTTTAATACAAAATAATCTTCTCACATCTAGAATGCAGAATAATCATTTGTTATTTTTCCAGTCTGTATTCCTGTATTGGAATTTTTGTTGATTCTTTTGAATTTGGAAGCAATTCGGGATAGGGATAATGTACGTCATAAATTCATATTTAGGATACATTTTACCCCGAAAAACAAAATAATTAATTTGGATAGACTTAGAATTAATTTTAGGGACTCCAAATTATCATGGCGTTTACAGCAAGCTGTACTCTCTAAAACTCAACATAAATCATAATACAGCGGATTGAGATCGGAACTAGACGACGGCCAGTCTTCAGCTCTTATGAAGTCCGAGACGTTCGCTTCCGACCAAGACTGCGTGGACCGAGCTTTTTGACCCGGTGTCGAGTCTTGCTGGAAGGACCATACTTGGTTATTGAACATAGTGTTATTAAGGGGTTTAACGACCTTCTCAAGAATGGTATCTTGATACACTTGTGCCGATGTTTTAATACCCTTTTCACAAAAATATGACTCAATCACTCCTTCATAGCTAACATCCCACCAAATCATCACTGAAGTCGGATAACGCCCACGCTGCACTCTGTCGACTAATTGGGAAGCTTCCTTAGAGCTTTGAACATAAATACGGTGATTTTTTTTGTTAACTGTTAAATGTTGCTCGATTGTAAAAGTTTTTTCATCCGTAAACAAAGTTTTTCTGTGACCTCCCTTTGCGTACCGCTTCAGTAGTTGTTTCGATTTTACCGCCCTAGTCATCTTTAATTTATCAGTTAAGAAATGACCAGTGCCTATGCCCAGTCTAGAAGAGCGTCTCTTGTAGGCTGCAAGTCCTAAGTCATCTCTTAAAATACGCGACATGGTTCTAGGTGCTATATTCATTACCCGAAATAAAATCTTATGCTTTCAGGCAGGATTTTTCGAATTCTTTCCCTTAGTGCTTTGGCCACCTTTTTCGAACGAACACTACGTGGACGGCCTGATTTTTCTCTGTTACAAACAGAGAAAGTCTCATTGTATTGTAGAGTTGTATTAATAGTAATAGCCCGGTACACAAACATTTGACTAATATAAAGTGTATGGAGAGTTTTAAAAATTGCATTTGGCTCCATACCTACTTTGTGTAATGCAATCACAGCGATTCTCTTCTCTTTATCATCCCACACTATTTCAATATCACAAAATATTGTAAAATGAATTGGAATGAGGAAACACAATGAACAATTGTATAAAAATGACAGATTCCAAATTCAAATGTTTTTTTTTTTAATTTTTAATTGTAACAGTATTAATGGCTAGACTAAGTTATTATATTAGTAGTCCTAGAGAAGAGTGACGAAACTAATTTTTGGGAAAGCTTAGGAAGTTACAACTTACAGGGCTGGCTAAAACAGTTTTGTTAATTTTAAATACTACTACTACTAAATACTGACACGTTTTTATCGCCTCACTTTCAAGACTGGTAAAGTGTCGAAATCCTTGAAGCTTGCCAACGTGCAACCAGTGCCCAAAAAAGGCAACCGTGCCGATCCTGCCATTTATATATTGATTTCAATCACCTCCATACTTTGCAAGATTATGGAGCGTGTATTGAACTTGCGCCCTCTAGCATACCTAGAAGGTAACGATCTCCTCAGTGACCGACAGTACGAGTCTCGCCGTAATAGGTCTACTGAGGACCTCCTAGAATCTACCCGCGTACCGAGGGAGCGCAGGGAGGGGGAGGCAGCTGCCCCCCTGGACATCGTATATTCTTCTACTACCTTCTATTGTAAATTAAAATTGGTATTTTAAATTAGAAAATAAAACCGATTTAGTTTTAAAAATTGAAGATGGTTTAGAAATACTTTTCCTTTGTTATAGATCTATGTATTACAAATACAATTCTCTAGTTAAACTTTTACCAAACACTTTAAAGTCTAAAATCTTCATTAGATGCGAGATTCAATCACAAGCGTTTGCTCTTTCATGGTTGAACCATGCTCAGAAAATTAAAATTACATCTCCAAAATTACAAAAATATATCAATGAATTCTGGCTTGCCCCCCCTCCCCCCCTAACACAGAATCTGGGTACGCCCTTGTATCTACCTACCTCTCTGGACATCTCGAGGGCAATTGACAGGGTCTGGCATGAGAGCCTTATAAGCAAACTTTCATCGTACGGTATATCTCCTGGTCTGATCACCTGGGTAACGGACTTTCTGAGCCAGAGATCTCTCCGAGTTGTCGACGGGTGTTCCTCGGATTCCTTGACAATAAATGCCCGAGTGCCTCAGGGGTCCGCTCTTTCTGCAACTGTTTTACTGCTGGACATTAACGATCTGCTGAAGCCCGGTTTCTATGGATACGTAGACGATACATTAGATTTATTTAGTAGCAACTTGCACTGGTTGAAGTTGAAGTTAGATCTTAGGATCACTAACTTCTTCAAATTAAATTATTAAAGTATAAATAAAACCTCATAAAATCTCCGACATATATTTTATTTTTACAAAACAATGTAGGTATCATATTATAGATTAGTTGAAAACAAAACACATTATGTATATTTCTATGAATAAGTTTATGAATTTAAAGCTTGCTTTTTTCTTTAATTCTTCCAGAACTAATGTGTTTGTCAAATATTTCTAAGACATCACAACCGCATCCCCAAAATATTGTAAAGCCACTTCCTCCTGTAAAGAAAAAACTATTAAAATGATTCTCTGTTAGAGTAACTTTGTATTAAGTATTTTGTTGAATTTTCACACATACCTACATAAAAAAAAGTTGTTTTTTCGGAATGTTTGAAAATATTTATAAACAAGTATAGCTATGTTAAGCTTATTTATTTTAAATATAGAATGAAAAATAAACCGATATGGGTAGGCATTCGAACCCGAGTCTCCTGGGAAACTGTCCCGTCGCTCTTGAAAATGAGCTACCCGCACTCCATATAGATGGATTTATATTTTACGTTATAAACTTTAAATTTGCCTACATGACTACGCCTTTCCGTGAACACGATTGCAAAGCATTCAAAAGGTCAGGTTAAATCTAAAGTTAATAATGTAAAATATAGATATGCGAGTAAGATCTTTAAAAATAGTTATATTTTAGTTTTGTAATATGTTTTTATTTTAATTAAATGTCCCGAAAGACTTAAATTATCGATTAAAAGTAGTGTTAATACCATGTCCATAGTTGTGAATGTATAATTTGCCATTTCTTTCTTCTGGTTCGACTCTAATTCTTTCTGAGCAAGGTCGCAAACCAACCCAATTTTTAAATACCTTTGCATGCTGTAATGAAAAGCCAGGAATTTAGTAGAAGGCCAAAGTAAAATTCAGTAACATCACAATTAAAAGTTATTTCCAAATTATTATGGTTCGTAACAAAAGTTTCTTTGGCACCACAATCAAGATAATAGACGATAATTTGATAGGGATTGTCATCCCGTTTTAGTAGTTTTTTACACTTTTATGCTTCTTTTTTATAAAAAAAATATGTACAGAGAAAATTTTATATTTGTTTCTACAAAACACAGAAATTAAGAAAATCATTGTAGATATCTTTTTATACCATGTGTTTTAATAATGAATATAGATTATGTATAAATCCTTGAAAATGAATTTGGGAAAATACGTATCAACGATTTTTATTCTTAAACAACCGAAATTAAAATAATTATGTTATAAAAAAAAATCAAATGAGTACAGAGTGGAGTACCCTCTTTAGTAACCCTCTTTAGAACAGCTAGTTTTTTACATAAAATGTAAAATTCATAGCAAGATTTGAACCTGTAACCAGTAAGATACCGTAATCGTCGCTTTAAGAAAAGTACCTTAAGCCCTGGTATAATTTTCGAGCATCCATTGGCTATAAACTCAGTATCATGTACTAGGCTATAAACTCAGTATCATGTAATAGTTACCAGTATTCATGTTTATTATCGTTTGAGTAACCCAAGGTGCAACTGCCTGAAAATAATGTTTTATCAGATAACCAGAGAATACACGCGTAATACCAAGAAAGCGTTATATAAAAAGTAAGTTAAATACAATCAATCAGATGAGAGCGTGCGATATTAGTACACTAGTTACTAAACGCATTGTGAAAATGCTGATAGTGAGTTAGTGCCTCAACTGATTGGTGGAAATTTTTACTCGCTATTCTAGCGTCTAGCGTCAGATGAGACGAAGCTTCTTAGCATTCCATGGATTCACCGTGCGCCTTTGAAATACGTTCTAGAAATGAACCGATGCTTGTTCTAGAAAGGCCAAGGTCTTTAAGTATAGAGAGATTTCGCTGTTATACCTCTCGCTCCCACTTCTACCGCGTAAAAACTAACTATAAATTTATTCCTGATCAGTTCGTTGGTCAGTTCGTAATACTTATTGAGCTTGAATGCGTGATCCCTTGGGATGTTTGTTTCCCAAGGTACAGTAAGCTCCACAAGTATCACGCGCCTCAGATGTTTCGAATACAGGAATAAGTCCGGTCTGGATGACGAAACACCAACATCCCCAGGGATTTTGTAATGCTTTTCATACGTGTCCATCATGAGAGTCCAATCAGGAGCCGCGCCTAATATTGAATAAGGCTTCGCTTTTGATTTTTTGGAGGAGCCTTCTTTTACGAATTCTACAGATCGTTGGGTGGTTGTTATACCCTTCCGCGCTCTTGCTACTGAAAGAATAACCGATTCCCGTATAATTTCTAATACCTTGTCGTGGCGACGCGAGTATAGACCTTTATCTAGAAGTACCCTACACCCTACTAATAGGTGTTTCGCGGTTCCTATTGCCTCCCCACAGATGTTGCAAGACTTTTCGGTGTCTTTGCCCCATCTTACTAAATTACTTTGATCTGGGAGAGTCATTTGGAATGCATTAAGATAGAATTTTAATAATGATGGGGACCAATCATAAATTAAGGTGCGCCACTTCAAAGCTAGTGGAATACAAAAATCTCCTATGGTCACCCATTCGTTTTGAATTTCTAGGCTCATCGCGTGGAGTCGGTAATTATCGTTTTCGTCTTGTCGAATAAAAGATTTTGTTATGTCTATGTCTTGAACTTTCCTACTTGATCCTAGCCCTACTTTATTCGTTTGAGCACCTATCATAATTTTTTTATGAAATTGAAGTCGTGACTCAAGCTCTGAGGCAACTTTGTCTTTTGGGAGAGAAGTTACAGTATCTTTATATTTATCTTTATCTTTAGATTTTCCGATGATATGTCTTTTGGTAACTCTTAGATGTTTGGAGAGCTCCGATGGTCTCTTTAATTTTAATCCAAAATTGTTTCGGTCTCTAAATAAGGTTGAAGAGTCCGCTGAGTGCGCTAACCCGAGCCATAACTTCAATGTCCTTATGACGCTTGCATCTAACTTTGACAAAAGGTTATATCATTTATTTTAAACTGAAAATTTACCCCTATTATTTGCCCTCTAACAGGGTACACCGTATCATCAGGGACAACTTCCCTCGCACCAAGTCCTAGACAATTGATAATCACGTCATATTCCAACAACTCGGGATCGTTCAATGTCTTCACAGTACCCTTCACCAGTCTGCCGTTAGCCGCCTTGAAGCGCTGAGTTAAATTCGCTAGCATGGTTGTAGGACACACTGCAAATGTAGTAAATGTAACTCCAGCTCTGGAAAATAATAGCTAAGTAAGTATATCAATTTCAAATACTTCACGGCAGAGGGAAGCTAGTATAATCTGAAAAGAATATATAAATTTGTCTACCAGTACTTTTATTACCTTACTATATTTTAGTCAAATTTACTATACATTATATATATACAGTATGAAAAATAATATATAATTTTTTAAATAATTATAAGAATCTAATCTATATAATTACTAGCGGACCCGACAGACGTTGTCTTGTACACGCGTCTTTAATTTAAAAAATCAAACTTAAAAAAATATATATGAAAAAGTTATCACAATGTCTAACGTCATTACATGTACATTTATCATAATTCGACCAATCGATACCGTATGAATATGTAAATAAAGATTTTTTTGTCTGAATAAATGAATTTATTCTAATTTTTTTTTTTAATTTCAGTTTTTACGTAGCGAAGCTCGTATCGGGCCGCTAGAAATACTAGTATTTCTTATTTCTATCGCAACGCCAACTGTCAGGGCAGACCATAATTAAAATATAATATTATTTAATATTTGACATTGCCATGGTAACGCAGTCCGTCGGAGCCAATGTGAAACATTCCAAAATCACCACCTACTTACACATTAAAAATTAATCAAAAAACCATTTTCCAGTGGACCAAATTGCGAATCTAAACAATTCTCAAGTCCCCTTGAACACACACAAAGAATTTCATAAAAATCGGTCCAGTCGTTTCGGAGGAGTTCAGTGACATACACACGAACACAAGAAATATATATATAAAGATTTAATAAATGGAACTTTGATGGCTAAAGCTAAACATAATAATAAATGTCCCTAAAATACTATAATTCTTATGATTATAGAAAAAAATAATACATTCCTTAAAAAAATTGCAGATAATATAGGGAGATATTAGTTACTCAATAATATTAGGAGTATTATGTTTACTGGTATTTATCGGCTAAACTTTTGGGGTGACCATGTAAAAAAAAATCTATTACGTAACTAATTTTCTCAAGTAGGTATATTTTTTATGAACCAAATGCACAATAACTGTAACTTCTGATTCAATGCTATCAATTATCTAGACAAATATTTACCCAATCGCAATATTTGCATAAATAATACTAAGATAAATAATCGTGAATATTTAATGTAGCAATTCAGTATTTTATTTTGTTATTCGAAATAGCCTCCTACTATATTTTCTCTCTCTCTTCAATAAGTCTAAGTACAAAGACTGTTTTTTTTGTATTTAAACTTTCGTGAACGATGCAGAATATTAACTTTATATTACCAACAAATACGCTTTAATTCAATTATTATGTTATTATATAATGGCGGTATGAAAACAGAATAAAATGGATATTTCTCATACCAGAAACGTGGATTTTGAACGATAGTAAAACCGGCAACAACTAAGCGCTTAAAATTTTAAAAGAATTTATTAAGTTATATGATCGTTTTAAAAAGATAATTAAATTAGAATAAAAAAAAAATATTAAAAAAATTTGATTAAACAATAATAAATTCATTGAAATATTTTTTTTTACGGATTTAACTCGCGTATAGTTAATTAAATTTTAAATTTACATTTTAAATTTAACCCGACGTTTTGAATGCAATCAATCAATCAGCAATCGTGTTCACGGTAAGACGAGATGGAGGTGTCCGACACCATTAAAGGTTCGGGGTTAAATTAAAAATGTAAATTTAAAAATTTAATTAATTATACGTAAGTTAAATCTGTAAAAATTGTTCTATTTCAATGTTTAGTACTCGTGAAAGTCTTAGAAAATACAATAATAAATTCATACAACATACAAGTATTTTTTTCAGGTTTTTATAGATAATAGCAAGGAACTTAGTCCGATTCGCACTTGGGCGGTTTTCTTCTCTACTTAATTCACAGGTGAAACTTAGTTACTGTATATATTTATCAATTTATGCCCGGAGAACAATAATACTTACACATATTTTGCAGAATGTAGTTCGTTCAAGTAATCGAGATACGTTTTGTTCATCATTCTGAATCCAAACAAGTCATCTGACCAACATTCGGCTGTTACATTTGTCTCCTCAGTGTATAATTCGTATAAAGGTGTCATGGTTACACTGTGACCTCCTTCAAGCCATAGTTTATGAAGTAGTTTGTATGTTTCGATGCCCCATTTTCTTTAAAACAATATAAATATGCCTGTAGATATAGTCAAATAGTAATGAGTAATTTTCTACATATATTTAAAGTCCATGTTCAGTGAAATATAGAACACATAAGGGTTCCAAATCAACATTATTGTTAGTTTTTCTGTTCATCTTTTATGTAGATAGGTATTACTCGTCACTCAAAATCGACTTCAAGAATATTTGATAAAAATAAGTATGGTATTTTGGACCAACATATGTTTAATATACAGGGTTATTTGTAATTAATTGGCCACCTATTGCAGCCAGCCTCTATACATCGATCCTAACAACATTTGTTCTACAACTTTTTAAAATTAATAGTTTTTAAAATTTTAGTTTTTCCATACAAAATTTATTTGTTGTCCCTGAACTGGCATTAACTCTGAGCGTAGGTATGGTTCCCGGTCGTTGACCTTTTAAATACTTCTTACAAAATACGAAGTAATAAGTAAAAGAGGATATCATATAGGATACTTTCTATAAGAAAATTAAATAGTTTTGGGAGATAATTATGATAAAACTGAAGATGTATCTACGGAAATTTGCAAAGAAATATTATTAGGAATTAAGAGACTAGTAAGTATCAATACATTGTAGGTATATATAATATGATTTTGTTTATTTATTTATGTTTATATTCTATATCGCCCTAAAGTAGTTTTTCATTTTTTTTTTTTTTGCTTACCTCAATTTATTTTTATCTGTGGAACCACAAAGGTAGAGCGTCCACATTCCTCCCGATCCATCGCCTGTAGTGTTGGGAGAGAAATTCTTTGATATTACATCTACCTACAAATTACAATAAAAAAATGTATCTATATTTGTAGAATTGAACCGTGTAAACTCGACTTAAATATTATTATGGATATAAAAGTGACTTAATAAAACCATTAAAACTGTAATTGAAACTCTTTTAGGGATATATAATATTATAATAATAACAAAAGTTATTTAAAGCTGAAGATTATTAACGAAAACAGATAATAAAAAAATAATGTTTTTATTAACAGGAAATAAATTGTTAAGGGTTAATTGCTTAATCTTTGATATTTTATATCTATTAGGTTGACATGACAAGAATAGAATAGAGAGGTATTATTTATTTATAAAACAATAAAGCATTTAGGTATTGTTTAAAACAAATGCTTAAAAATAATATTTTATTCGCTATACTGATACAGGTTTTTTAATAGCTAAGTTCATATTTGTGATATTCATACCGGTTTTTAAATAGCTACTGCAAACCGAAATCAATTAAATAATTAATTGACTAAGTGCTATTACATAGCTCTACTCCAACCAACCATTTACTCTTCATTTACTAACAATTTATCTATATTCTTATATTTCCTCAGAGTTAACATTTCTGATTAGGAATTTAATAATAATCTGGGATTTTAAAAATTTTTTAAAAATCTATTATGTACTTACATCTACATAAGGATATTTTTCTTTGACTTGTACGGCAGAAGTCAAGCCATTTATTCCAGCACCAAGAACGGCAACTTTCATTTTACAAATGTATGAAACCATCAAATACTATCACTCAAATGATTAGCATTATAAATTATGATACCGAAAATATACACTTAAGAACTTACTTTGTAAGTGTTCTGTACATGTGTGAGTGTGTGTTACTGAACTTTGCGTGTACATCATAACTGTTTTATTTTAATGAACTCTGGATAGTGTGAATTTAGACTTGAACAAGAGAAATTTGATTCATTATGAAATCTTAACAAAGTATGCAATAAAGATGGAAATAAAATTTATATAAATGTCATAATATCAAAAGAAATATCTTTTATATTAATTATATATAATTTGATATATTCATTAACAAAAAATAGAAATATAACATATTAAATAAATCTTCCAAGCCGGCTGGTCACCGTGGAAGATCATGACCACAACCCTTCAGAATTACTAAAATATAACCACCAGCCACATAACACTAACAATATTAAGCTATTAGTGGGCACCTACAATGTCAGAACATTATCAACACATGAAAGACTTAGTGAATTAATAGAAGCACTATCGGAAATAAAGCTAGATATCTTGGGCCTTGCAGAAGTTAGACGCCTCGGAATTAAAATAGAAGACTATGAAGACTTCATCCTATGCTATACTGGTGAGACACCAGGTCAATATGGTGTTAGTTTTCTAGTTATGAAACACTTAAAGAATTACATAGAGAGTTACATCGGCCTATCAGAGAGATTGGCTTTACTAAACTTGAATATATTCAATTATAAAATGACATTGATTCAAGCCTATGCACCGATAGAGTCGGCCAGTAGCGAAGACATAATTTTTTTTTTACCATACGATTAATGAAAGTATGCAAATGGCACTCAAGATAGTCCATGTCATGGGAGACTTCAATGCTAAGATAGGTCAACCTCAGAATGACGAATACACAATCATGAAAAGTCATAGGTATGGAACACGTAATACCCGAGGGAAAATATTGATTGAATTTGCTTTGGAGCATAAACTATTAATTATGAACACCGTTTTTAAGAAAAGATCTGGGCGTAAATGGACCTGGTAAGCGCCATATGGCCGGTATAAAAATGAAATAGATTTCATTTTGTCAAACCAACCCAAAACTTTTCAGAATTTAGAAGTACTAAACACAAACTACCCATCGGACCATAGAATGGTCAGAGCTATACTAGTACTTTCCAAATCCAATAAATGCAGATCTAACTTCACCAATAAGAAGACCAAAATGCTGGAGGACGAAGAGGATATAAAACAGTTTCAGAAAGAACTCTATCAACACATCTCGATTATAAAAAAAGGAAAAGATACAGACACAATTCAAGAATTCTACGACAAGCTTCTCAATTCGCTCCAATCATCCCTACAGCAAATCCACACCACAACAAAACATATAAAAACTACCAAAATATCAGAGCGATCAAAAGCCCTCATGGTAAGGAGACGTATGATTCAAAAAACAAAATTCAAAACTAGAGCCATGAAAAACGAACTCAAGGCATTGTATAAACTAACGAACAAACTAATAAAACAAGACTAAGTACATAGAGTATAGAAAAACACTTTCAAAAGACATATAGAAACCTTAGGAAGTATAAAAAAGGCACGCAAAGTACTACAAACACATGTAACCTGGATTGAAGGATTACATAATGGAGTGGAAACAGCTATAAACAGGAAAGATATTATAATCATAGCTACTGAATTTTATAAGAACTTATATAACACACAAATACCACCCAATGTACCGTGTCGAATGGCTGAAGATGACCCAAATGAAATTCACCATCCTGAAATAAAACCCATAGATGAATCAGAGATACTGACCAATATAATGTGCATAAAAAAACGATAAGAGCCCAGGACCTGATAGGATAACAAACGAAATATTAAAACACGGAAGATTCAAGCTATGTTACCCATTGGCGCACTTATTTACCCGAATACTTAATACAGCTACCAACCCATCTCAATGGTCAAGTTCGAATATAATATTAATCTACATGAAAGGGTATCCACGAAATCTCTCAAATTACAGGCCTATAAGTATTTTACCAAGTATTTACAAATTATTTGCTTTGACTATTCAAAAAAGAATAAACGAAAAAATAGAGGACCAACAAGCAGTTGAACAGGCAGGGTTCCGCAAGGGTTTCTCTACAGTTGACCACATACACACTTTGGAATTACTTATAGAGAAATATCAAGAACAGCAGAGACATTTATATATAGCCTTTATAGACTACCAAAAAGCCTTCGACACGCTGACCCACTCGAGCATCTGGGAAGCACTTAAGTCACAAAACGTAGAAATACAATACATAGAAGTCTTGAAGAATATCTATAAATCATGTTCAAGTAGGATTCAATTAGAAAGGACAGGTCCACCTATCGAAATCAAGAGAGGGGTGAGACAAGGTGACCCGCTTTCTCCAACTCTTTTCATCTCTGTATTAGAATATGTTTTTAGGAAACCAGATTGGCACCGATATGGCATACTTATAAAGGGCACTTATCTCACGCATCTAAGATTCGCGGATGACATCGTTCTTTTTTCAGAGAGTTCTAGTGAATTACAACACATGATCCAGACACTTCACTTTGCAAGTGTACAAGTGGGACTGGAAATGAATTCATTAAAAACAAAAATCATGACAAACAATGTACAGAAACGCATAAAGGTTAATAATACACTCAGGCAAACGTAAACGAGGAAGACCATTCACACGATGGGAGGACGAGATAGTACGTACAGCTGGAATTCGTTGGCTAGAAGTAGCACTAGACAGGGAGAGCTGGCATTCTCTGGAGGAGGCCTTCACCTTATGGGTTTCCGAGGATTAAACATAATCCAAATAGTATTAATTATTTTTTTAATCTACTAACTTATTTTACACAATTAGTATGTTTATAGTTTTGGAAAATAAAAGGCTTTTTATTTTATTTTTATTTATTTATTTATATATTCCTATGCTCTTTTACTAAACTCGTAATCATAAACAAATCAGACTCGATTTAAAAAAAATCCTCTACTAGTAGTATGAAAGATAGTGAAGGCTGATTTATAGTTTGGGTCTTATGTTAATTATTTTATCATTTACACAACACTTAAAGATAAGATTACATACAACATATGAAGTACATAAGTTACTTTAATTACACAGAATAAATAACACCTTGTTTCATTATTGTACGTTATTTCAACATTTATACTTCGTTTTCTAAAATTCGTTTCTTATAACATGAAATTCATTTCACACACTTGGGAATACCGACAACTAGATACTGTTGATGCTAAATTTGAAATCACACTAATTGAAGGTGTATTTCGAACTTGTCTTAAAGTATTTTAATGTCCTTTGCATGTAGTAGTAGCTGCCTGGGGTCCTTTTGTTATTTTAGAAGCTGTCCACTGAGAATTAATCATTATATTAATAAAGATTTAGATTTATTAAATAGTTTTTGCTATCGGGTTTTCATAGTTTCTTGTGGGGTCTAACCTACCCTATTACCAGACCGGTTTGCGGTTACGATTTTGATACGAGTAACATTTTTTCATTGCTTTTAGATGCCTACAAATCCAGTAGTGGATTTAGGTTTGAGGACGCCCTAGGCCCGAGACGATATGGCGCCCTTTATCTTTTGTAACAGTATATATATATATATATATATATGTATATATCAGAGGCGTAGTGAGGGGGGTGCAAGGGGTGTCATCATGCCCCGGGCGCTACTCACATAGGGGCGCCAAAAAGTTAGCAAAATAAAAAATATTGGATATTTTGTTGATAATATATTTTAAATTTACTGTGAGTGAAATACAACACAGTTAATTCGTAAATAAAAAGGGAAAAGATCAGACCAAGTGCTTGTAGTTGGACTCGCACACGAAGGGTTCCGTACCATTATATATAAAAAATATCAAAAAGAACATATTTATTGTATGGGAGCCCCTTTCAAAATTCATTTTTATTTATAAGGGAATATAAAACTGAATATTCTGGGAATATTTCAAGCGCCTATCTGTTGCCGTTATATTAAAAGGGCGCAAAAAGAGCGCCCAATAGTAATTATTCCTTTTTAGGTTTTTTAAGTGAATATATAAATAAATATTCTGTGAATATTTCAAGCGTCTATTGCCCTTATTAACATTGAGCAAAAAAATTAAGTTTCTTGTATCGGAGCCCCATACAAGTTTTTATTTTGTTTCTAGTACATATTTGATAGAAAGTTCCTAGAAAATAAAGAAAAACACTTTGCCCACCCGTCTTTAGGGCTTTTCGACAGCATTTTGAAGCGCAGCCTTTGCTTCTTTGGCGTCCATAAAACGTTTTCCTCGAAGTTTTTCTTTTATTTTCGGAAATAAATCAAAATAGCAATGCGCGAGGTCAGTGTTATAATAAACGGATGACCCATTAATTCTGCGTCTGATTTCTTCAAATAGTCGATTATTCGCATGTGCAACGAGGCGTTGTAGTGATGAAGAAGGATTCTTCTGCTAGATCATTTTTACCAAACCTTTTCCAAAATAACTGGCAACAGTAGTTCGTGCACCACTCAGCAGTAACATTTCTTTTGATCCTCTAAAACAATTGTCGCGTAATCCTTCTAAAGAACGAGGCCACCATACAGTGGCGTAGCGTAGTGGGGGCGGCGGGGGCGGCCCGCCCCGGGCGGCACTTTATAGGGGGCGGCAAAATTTAACAATAAATAAAAAATATATATTTTTATCGTAACTACAAATTTGGACCGATTGAAAGGAGCACGGAATTTTTCATTACTTATTTTGTGACGAATTCGGGGAATTCCTTTTCTTTGAATGATATTTTGTAGCGACTGGCAACAACGTCTATACTGACTTGTGGGAATTCCCCGTTTATGACTAACAAGCAGCGAGAATGACTTCTATTACATATATATTAAGTTCAATATAGTTTATCACACGTACGAGAAAGCCCCTTTAAGGTACGGGGAATTACGTGCTTTGACAATGTTTGACAATTCAAAGAAAGTTTTATTGATGGATCGTCAGTTGTCCAATTCACATTGTCTCGTATTTTAATTATGTTACGCTTTCCAAATTGTGATTTTTGTGCAAATAAGTGCGTGTAGTGGTTGTGAAATTATTGAACAACTTTCAACTGAGTGAGTATTAAATATTATATTTATCTAATTGTATGTTGGACTATCTGATATGTTGTTCAAACTTCAAACTTTAATTTATTAAAATAAAAAAGAAACGCCGAAGTGCATAAAAGTATTTTCACATTTCAAAGGGATCTTGATCGGAAACTGTGATATAAATTTCAATTTAATATGTGTAAGTAAGTACTCGTTCTTATGAAAAAAGGTCTTGACAGACAGACGGTCAATGAAATGATTTAATAAAAGTAAAGATAGATAAAGGCTCAATTTTTTTCCTTTTGGGTACAAAACCCTAAAAACGGAAAATTTCAGTAAAGCAAGGTTTTTTTTTAATATCCTAGGTACTTCTTTTGAAATGTTCGATAATTTTGTTTACAACACTAACTTGTACTTTTCTCATTTAATATTTTTTTGATTTTAGCATCAAAAATGAAAAGAGTAAAAGAAAGTGGGGCTTCTTACCGTAATAAGAGAAGAGCTAAGTTGGAAAATATTAGAGCAAATGAAGGAGCTTTACTTAAATATGTGAAAAGTGTTGTTCCTGACACGTCAGATTCCTCGTTAGGCTTAAATTCATCACAGACAACTGGGCCTTTAAACCCAGAACAAGCTGAAAAAATACAAGAACTTGACATTGTTCCTAAAGATCAAATTCCAACAACATCCACTGCATTAGTGTCTCCATCTGTATGTTCAGACATGGACATGCATAGTTCCGAAACAGAGATTGATACAACATCATCATTGTCTGCTATTCAGTACCAAAGACGAAAGGAAAATTTCGACGATATTGGAAAATGGCCTGAACACATAGACGACAATATTCGATTGCATCTCATTCAGCAAGGACAGGAAATTGATCAGCATATTGATACTAATTTCGCTGAAATGTCAACAGTAACACGCTCAGATTCGTGCTCTTTAAAATCAAAAGGAGAGACAAGAAGGCTTACTAAGGATTGGTTTTATCGTACATTGACTAACGGCGAAAAAGTTTTACGTACTTGGATGGCTTATTCTCCAGCTAAAGCATCATTATTTTGCTTTTGTTGTCGTTTATTTGAGAACGTAAGTACACCGAATGGATCTAAATTTTGCTCATCTGATGGATTTAATACTTGGTGGAAATTAAATCCTAAGGTTTCAAGTCACGAATCAAGTGCACTACACATCCAAAATTATTGCAAATGGAAGGAGTTGGAGAGCAGACTTCAAAAATTACAGACTATTGACAAAAAAGAGCAAGACATAGTGGCAAAAGAAATAAAGAAATGGCAGGAAATTCTTATCAGAATGTTTGATATTATAAGATTCCTTGCCAAACAAAATTTGGCTTTACGTGGACATATAGAAAACGACACCGGTACCAATAGAGGAAACTTTTTAGAATTGGTTAATTTAATTGCAAAATACGATCCTGTACTTCGTGAACATCTTGTAAGGTCTAAAATATCTGGCAAAATTTCAATCACTTACATGTCACCACAAATACAAAACGAATTTATTGCCATTTTGGGAAATAAAGTTCGCCAACATATCATCGGACAAATAAAAAAGGCTAAGTATTATTCAATTATATTCGACAGCACTCCAGATCTTTCTCATAAAGATCAAACAAGTCAGGTATTAAGATACGTAGTAATTGAAAATCAGGAAGTAAAAGTAATGGAATCTTTTATAGATTTCATTGAAACTAAAGACAAAACTGCTGAAGGAATTTCAAAGATGATTTTGGACAAAATTCAAGCTGATGGCCTAGATATAAGCAACTGTAGAGGCCAAGCATATGATAATGCTGCTGTTATGGCTGGAAAGTATTCAGGAGTTCAGCAAAGAATTCGAGAAATAAACCCTAAAGCTGAATTCGTATCTTGCTCAAATCATTCGTTAAACCTAGTTTGTTTACACGCTGCCTCAGTTGAGGTGGATTCACTAACTTTTTTCGGCACTTTAGAACGTTGCTATTCTTTTTTTTCCTTATCGACACATCGTTGGGAAATTCTGATAACAGCTACAGGCAAAAGCTTAAAAAGGGTTCAAGACACGCGGTGGAGTGCAAGAGGCGATGCCGTAAATGTGACATGGCATCATTACAAAGATATTCTCGTCACTTTGGAAGAACTGACGGAGGCAGGTGAAAGCTTAAACACCTAGGACAGATGCAGGTACTTTACTAGTTTCGATGCAGTCATTTTCCTTTCTTTGTTTTTTGGGCCTGTGGCAACCGGTGCTACATGAAGTGAATGATGCACAAAAATATTTACAAACAAGGGGACTTGACATAAGATTGAGCGCTCAGAAAGTAAATGCTTTGCAGATGATATTGACAGAGAAAAGAGAGGAATGGGCAAATGGCGCTGTAGGTTATGCAAAAAATATGTGTGAAGAACTTGGAATTTCCATAAAACCTCGGAGGCGCATAACAAGAAAGCATATTTTTGATGACGGAACTAGAGATGCTAACTTGTCTTGTGAAAATGAGTTGAGACGAAAGCTGTTTTCTTCGTTAGATAGAGTTATTGCAGAAATTCGTGAGCGTTTTCAACAGCTACAGAATTTAACGGATAAGTTTGCTTATCTAACACCGGCTATATTATTAGATCCAGACAACACTGAATGTAATCTAGACTACGCATCTGACGAAATTGACGAGCAGGATTTCAAGCTGGAAAGACTTCGACTGCGGACTTTCGTTGTTGCTACAGGCAACGAAAATGAATTGATTAATGCAGACTCACTTGAGTTATTTAAATTTATTGTTAAATCCAAGCTGGAAGATACTCTGCCCAATATTTTAATAATGTTCCGAATATTTTTCACAGTTGCTATAAGCAATGCCAGCTGTGAGAGAAGTTTTTCAAAATTGAAATTGATTAAAAATTATTTAAGATCGACAATGAGTACTCTAAGACTAACTAATTTGGCTATTTTGTCTATTGAGCAAGAGGTGTGTGATGCGATAGACATTGACGGTGCAATAAAAGACTTTGCTCTTAAAAAGAGTAGACGTATAAATTTTTAATTAAAGACGGAAGTTTTGTTTTGTTTTTTTAAGAAATACTCATATTACTTTTCAATAAAAATAAAAATGTTATATAATAGTATCGTTCTAGTTCTAAATAAAAATTGATTTTATTTAATCTTGTCGATCCTCAAGGTGTACCTAATCTTAAGTGATAGGTACCTAAGTTAAATCAATGTATCTAATTGGTTAAAGTAAAAGAATTTTTGTATTAATAAACGTGATTGTAAAACTTAGATAAACTGTTTTTTATTTAAAATCTAGCCTGTATAATACAAAATAATGATGACTGTTCTCTCCGAAAAGTTCTCTATAATTAATGTATGTAATGCATAGTATACATTAAAATAAAATACCTAAATAAGAGGGCGGCAAAATTGTCTTCCGCCCCGGGCAGCCGACACTCACGCTACGCCACTGCCACCATATTTTGCTCATACTTCGACTTCTTTTCACGTTGCTTGGCAACTCCTCGGAAAGACACAGTACAAAATAAAAAGTACAGTTGTTGGCGTAGAAGGCCGTTGATCGCGAAGATCAGCAGTGATACTATGTGCTGCTGGACTTAGGAATCCCTCAGGGCACGCTATTAGATCCGATCTCCAGTCCTCGTCACTGCCAGCTACCCTCTTCAAGTCATCGGTCCATCTAACCGGTGGGTGTCCAACACTATGTTTGCCATTCGAGGCCTCCATTCGAGACCCCGTTTATTGAATGAACCATCGGCTCTGCTACAAATATGATCAGCCCACTGCCACTGCCAGATAACTTCATTTAGGAGTGTGTTCCTTAGTGAGATCCCAAGCATAGACCTTTCCATAGTTCTCTGGGTGACATGCAGACAGTGGTCCAGTTTCATCGTCAGGTTCCACGTTTCGGCTCCGTCTTATGGCATTGTGGCAAAGATGACATAAATATGTTACGCAATTTTCGGTTCGGGGATGGTGTGTTTATTGAACATTACCTTGGTCTTGTCCAAGTTTATCCGGAACCTAACACGTCTTGAGGCAGCATTGAGGCTAGACAGTATAGGATAGGATTTGCAGGGATTCTGTCATTATGGATATGCCATCGATAAAGCAAAGGTACGTGAGTTATTCACCAGTGACATTGATGCCCCAATAATCCGACGACAATGTCTTGAAAACATTCTCCAGCGCAATGGTAAAAGTTTCGGGAATATAACGTCACCCTGTCCTACACCTCAAGACCACTGGATAGGAGTTGTTTGGTGGTTATTTACTTGGACTGACCTTGTTGCCATTTGGTAGAGATTTCTAGTATTTGTATAAGTAGTATGTAGAGCAGCGCTGCAAAGACTCCAGAAAAGCAAAGGTTTAAACGAAATCGAAAGTTTTTTCCTGGTATACCATAACCAGACATTTACAAAACGCAGCTTGCTCCGGTGTGTGGAAGGTATTAAATCTTGATGTTAGACGATTATAATTATTTTATATAGTCAGCTTATAATTGTGGCTCAGAAGTGTTTAGGAGCCACAATTATAAGCTGTATTTCATATAGCTGTACTTCAGGATAATTACTCAATTATAGTAGTTTTTGAGGAGCGCCATCTCTGCTCCACGCCTTCGGGGTAGTCCCATTGGTTATCACAGAGCTAAATGACTTTTAAGCTCCTCAAGGATTGGTTTCTCTCCAGCCCTAACGAGCTCATAGTCTACTCCGTCTTCCCTGGGAGTCTTATCGTTTTTAAGTTGTTTAAGAGCCGCCTCGATTTCGGCGAAATCTACGTCTGGTAGACCTTCCGTAAAGAGGCGGGTAATTGGGGCTCTAGGGTCGCTCGCGTTTGGAAGAGGCTTCGGTGCGTGTGAGGCATATGGATTTGCGTAAAAATCCTAAATTTCAGCAAGTATCTCCGGAACTGATGTGACGGCTTCACCATTCGAGGTCAGTCAGTTTTGTCAGATGACTTTTCCCAGTGGAGAAAGGATTTTGAATTCCCGAATTCACTCAATCATCTTCTGTATGCGGCGAGTGTTCCAGCTTCGGTGGTCACGCCATACCAAGCTCTGAAACTTTTTGTGGAGCTACTGGGTATCTGACAAAGGAACCTCTTGTGTTTCTAGTCGAGGTCGCATCAGTTCCATGGTTTAGCATGAAATGTTTGGTCTTATCTAGTTTAGTTTTCCGAAAGTACACCATTCCCACTTCGCGTGTAATCCCCATTATGACGTTTAAGTCCTTATAAGCATTTGCCTCAGATTCGAGTGCATGGAATCTGTTTTGCAGTTCCAGTTGGAACGCATCATGTCCGGCTTGGGGCATAGTTGTACGAAAAATAGACCTTATCATGCGGTTCAACTCGAGCCTAAAATTTATATTTAGGGTGCCCTTACAAGTCGGTGATCGCTTCCAGTATTATACGATATACCGGTTATTCATCACTAAGACCTGCCTAAATATGTGCTTCTTATCCGTCATGATGAAGTCCATCTCGTTCTTATACAATATATATACAGTTACAAAAAAGGCAAGTAAAAAATCCGTAAGCAAGTAATGTATCCGGAAAATAACAAGTGAAAAATAATCTGTTTTTAATATTGTTTTCAAAATGGGGGCGCTGAAACGGTATTGTGCCCCGGGCGCGAGTTAAGCTCGCTACGCCTCTGATATATATATATATATATATATATATGTACATATATGTGTGTGTGTATAAAATAATTAAAATAATAACAATAATAATAAGAAATCTAATTCAGGTATAAATTAAACATTTATTTTTTTAACATAACAATTAAATATAGAATTAATAATAAATTGCTTGTAATGTAATTTTTTTAAATCTTTTTGTTAGAAATTTCAAATTTTAGGACTTGCCTGATTAATTATTTTAACAAAGAAATTCTACCCTCAAAATGGTACTATGTTTCGATAGTAAGAGCGCAATAAAATAAACTTTAAAATTTGGTCTTGCAGTTTACAGAAAACCCAAGCGATTTTAAATTTTAGTCATCTTAAAAATTTTGGCGCCCCTCAAAATTTGCCGCCCTAGGCCTGACCCTAGGCCCTAGTCCTGACAACAATCAATAGTCAGATATGTTATTTAAAATATTGTATTTCTTTACGTACAAATGCCGCTATTAACAGATTATATTATATTATATTCAGATTATCATACATTTATTCGGAAACTAATGTATAATCTTATAATAAAATAAGAATATTTCTTCAATTCTCTACAAAGGCAAGCTACTTTGCCAGATCTTCAAATTTTAGCAGATACATATAGCAGATGATATATATAGCAGATACAGGGTTATTTATAACTAGCTGTGCCTGCGACTTCGTACGCATGGATTCCGATTTCGATAAAACGTACCCGTTCAAAGTTACATCAAACTCCGTCAAGTAGTTTTTGAGTGTATATGTTATTTTTTATTTATTTTAATTAATGAGTAGGTTGACCAATTACGTATTGTTTTTTAATGGAAAGTTTATTATTATTCCCTGACGGGAAGACTATCAATGTATATTATCAATATGTACTATCAATATGTACCATCAATAATTACTATCATTATATGCTATCAATATGTACTATCAATATATACTATCACTATATAATAACAATATGTACACATAAATATGTACCATCAACATATACTATCAATATGTTCTATCAATAAAAACTATCATTATGTACCACCATGAAGTATAAAACTACTAAGTATGAAACCTGTTCTTAACTGAAATATAAAAAAATAAAATAGTTTTGAAAAAATATCTTACCGCAATGATACGAAAATAAGAGATTATTAATTTTATTTGTTAACCGACTTAGTGTGAAAAAAGAAACAAAATGTGAAGTGAAGCTCACGACAATTTATTCTCGAAAACCTAATCCAAACCGGTAAGTCCGTTTCTGAGATTAGCGTGCACGAACATAAAGACATACAAACATACAGACGAACAGACAAAATGAAAAAAACATTATTTTGGGTTCTCTTGGGTATATAAAGATCCCCTATTATGAATTTTTGAAAATATTTTCCATGTACAGACAGCGATCAGTTACAGTTTTATTTTATGTATAGATATACATACATTTCTTAAACGATTTAAAAACTTATATCTTTTGATAATATTTAAGTGAAGAGTGTGCAATAAAAGTAAAAAACTAAATGTTATTCAAATGACGCTCAAATTTTAATGTACAAAAGTTATTTACATTGGCCACATATTTTTTCGTGTTACGTGCACAATAAAAAAATAGATAAACAGACAAAAAAATCTAAAATATTAAAAGTTAATTATCCGTTCACATCCTGGTTATATATTGTTTTTATATTTGCTATGTACAGTGACTACTCCTCTACAGATTTGTTACATATATAGAAGAAGATTTGCATAGTCCCCATTACGAGCTTAACATAAATTGAAATAACTTTTTTATTTCCTAACTGATTTATATGAAAAAAAATACTAAATGTTAAGTGATGACTACTTACAATATATTACTGAAAACTGCATCCAAATTGGTTAAGCCGTTTCTGAGATTAGCGTGCACAAACATACAGACATACAGTCAAAATGAAAAACCATTGTTTTAAGGTCTCTTGCTTATATAATGGCCCCCCATTATGTTTTTTTTTAATTATTCCAAGTACAGAAATCGATAAGTGACAATTTACACAAATTACTCTATATTTTTTTAGACGTACTTTAAAGGGAAACACCCGGGCGCCATACCTACGCTTAGAGTGAATGCGATTTCAGAGGTAACTAAATTTTGTATGGGATAACTTAAATTTTAAAAACTATTAATTTTTTAAAGTTGTTGAACAAATTTAGTTGGAATTAATGCAAAGAGGCTGCCTGCAAGAGGTGGCCAATTAATTACAAATAACCCTGTATATCGAATTATTATTTTTTTATTACATCTGCGTTCCCTCTAGATTTTTATAATGTTCTAAAATGAAAAAAGTAATTTAGTAACGAGACCAATACCTATATCTCAATTTTTACATGAGTCGCTGTTCCTAAACGAACCTTCATGACAGTTTCTATTTCAGTTAAAATCATAGAAGGTTAAAATAAAAGTTCAATGTTGTCAATGTCAATTGAACATTCACCATCAAATGATCAAAACATTTTATTTTCGCAAGTTGTTTATTGTTTAAAAATCTCATATTAAGTTAAAAAACTTGTGTTTAAGAAGTGTTTCTTCAAAAACATGAAGTAAATAGAATTATAATCATAGCTATGATACGATATATCAAATGTTTAAATAAAAAATGTAACAATTATTTGTTTTTTAGGTTGACTGTAGATGGTTTGCTTGTTTATTTCCCTTACGATTACATTTACCCAGAACAGTATGCGTACATGGTTGAACTGAAGCGGGCTCTGGATGCTAAAGTAAGATAATATGAAAAGAAAAAGGTTTCTAGGTTATATCATGCTCACAATATCGAAAAAAAAATGTCGCTAATATTATATCGCTACCGGCATATCGCCAAAAAAGCAGCAAATCTGAAACTGTCGGAAAACTGTTTTGCTAAACTGAACGATTTTTTAAATATTTCATCATATTCTGCAACTATGAATACAAAAATAATCTTAGTAATACAAAACAAACAAAAACAAATTGTTATTTAAAATTAAAAATAAATAAATTATAAATCCATAGTAATACAAAAAGCGTTATAAGTATTTTTTTAATATATTACAGGGTCATGGGTTACTGGAAATGCCTTCTGGTACTGGAAAGACTATATCACTGTTATCTCTTATAGTTGCTTATATGATACAGAATCCACATCATGTTAGGTAACATCATTTTACAATAGTTTTCATAGTAAAATACAAATAATTTTCTTTGCATATTAATATAAAAATGATGTTTGTTCTTTCAGAAAACTTATCTATTGCTCTCGCACTATGCCTGAAATAGAAAAAGTGTTAGAGGAACTCAAAAATCTCATAAAATATTATGAAAAGAGTCAAGGAGAGAAGCCAAATCTGACTGGTGTTGTTTTGAGCTCAAGGAAAAACTTATGTATTCACCCTGAGGTTATTAAAAATAAATTATTTAATATTATTTTTAAACACCATCTCCATGATAATTGATTGAATGAAAAATAACCACTGTTAAAAGTCCAGCCAACTCTTCTCAGCAGACCAGCATTCCGATCTAGTGATAGCTTACATATAGATTCACTATATTGACCAATTCAATGTGATCTTTGACAATTCCAAAGTGCACATAAATGTGACTTGAGTATAGATATCTTAAATTTGAATGATATTAGTATTGCAGTTTTTATTGAGGTCAACAATAAAATACAATAAAACAGCTTTCTCAATATTTCATGTAGTCCAATTGACGGCCATATTGTTCTACATAAAATGTTAAATTCTCACCAAAATGCCAAATTCTTAAATCAGGTATCAAGAGAACGAGAAGGCAAGCTGGTAGATGGCAAATGTCACTCTCTTACCGCAAGTTACATCCGGGACAGACACGAGAATGATAGCTCCATACCTATATGTAAATATTGTTATAATATACTTTAATACTACAATAATTGTTGAATAGTACATATTTATAATTTTTTTAAGATTCCATACCCAAATTATTATTTTTTTATATTTTTTTTTTTTTTTAAGTTGAAGGGGGCTTCTATACAACAAACATAGTATTTATGCTAGATAATCACAGAATATTTAGTTATATATTCACTTCCGAAATAAAAAATACATTTAAGGGAGTCTCATCTACAACAAACATGTTATTTTTGCAGTTTTTAACATATGATAGCAGGAAAACTTTTATGTGCGAGTCCGCCTCGCACTCGCCGGTTTTTTGTGCTTATAAACTAATAAGATAAAAATTAAAATGTAATTAGGGTGATACTAATTAAATATAAATTGCAATCCCAAGGTCAGTTCTATGAAGGTTTCAACCGTGAAGGTCGAGAGTCAATGCTTCCCTACGGTGTGTACACTATGGATGATCTGAAACAGTATGGAGCTGATCGGAACTGGTGTCCGTACTTCTTGTCCAGGTTTGCTGTAAGTACGCAAATTATCTGATTGTGTTAAGGGTGTTAGATAACAATACAAATACATAGAAATATCCATTATAAATACTTCGACTATATTTTATAAACAGCCCAAACCTAGAAATACAGACATCTATGCTCATCACATACATGCCCATGTTCCTGTCGGAAATCGAACCCGAGGCCTTTGCGTAGCGATACGTTAGTTGTCTGCGCTGCATTGTTTATCATTATGGATAAATTATTTATGTGAAGTTCATACTTTTTGTTTCTGTATTGATTTTTATCAATAGCTTTAACAAGCAAAACTTATATTTTATAAAAAATATGATCAAACTACAAAAGTATGAGACCGAAATAGTAAATAAAACAGAAATATATTACATTTTGATCCTTTCACCAACAGATAGTCCACGCAGAAATAGTAGTATACTCCTACCACTACCTCCTGGACCCGAAGATAGCTGAAGTGGTATCAAAGGAGCTGAATAAGGAGGCAGTAGTGGTGTTTGATGAAGCCCATAACATCGACAACGTGTGTATCGACTCCCTCAGTGTCAAGATCACTCGACGGACTATCGATAAGAGTACACAGGCCCTTCAGACCTTGGAAAAAGCGGTGTCACAGTAAGTCTGATCACACCTAGCTATAGGTTGTAGTTGGCTTCAACGCGATTTCCCTAATGTTTCTTCTCCTGAACTACTGAACTGATTGTCATCGGGTTTTTTTATTTGATCAGTAATCGTTATATACTTTGAGGTATTAGCACCGAAAAATTTAATTTCGCAAAATGCACGAATAAAGTCTTTGAATCTGTCAATCTAGCATATTTATTACTTAATATACTTAAACTGATATTATTATCCATAGATTGAAACAAGAAGATGAAATGCGTCTTGCTCTAGAGTACGAACAAATGGTGGAGGGACTGCGAGAGGCCGCGCTGGCGAGGGACAGTGACGTCTTACTAGGGAACCCCGTGCTGCCTGATGAACTACTTAACGGTGAACATACATGAACACACATACAAAGCCTTAAAAATATATACAAACAAATGAACACCCATATCAACTCATGAACACACCCACAAACATACCCACACTATAAATGAACACATACAAACACAGAAGACACACAAACTCATGAACACATACACAACATTAACTTGCTTGTGCACACAGATCTAAACACACACATGCACAACATGAACAAGCAACCACACACAGATATGCTATAAGTGTAAAAGACAAAGTATGATTTAATTTCAGAGGTGGTTCCGGGTAATATAAGGAATGCTGTACATTTCCTTGGATTCTTGAAACGTTTTATAGAATACCTTAAAACCAGACTAAGAATACAACATGTGGTACAGGAATCTCCAGCAGGTAAATATTAAAATTAATATCAATACTTTTATGTACTAATTATATAAATATGAAATTTTCATAAAAACAGACTATTTTATTTTTAATATAAAAATTGTCTTGAAATTTCCTTTTTTTAATGAAAATTCTTTTGATAAAAAAATTATCCTATAATTATTAAGTCAGTACTATTTTAATTTGTTATTACAGTGTGTTAAAAAAATATGTACTAGAAATATAGTTTATTCCAATATAAAGCTTAAACATTTAAATGTTTCCAGGTTTTTTAAAGGATGTATCTTCAAGGGTGTGTATAGAACGAAAACCTCTTCGCTTCGTGTCGTCACGCCTGCAGACTCTACTACGAACCCTCCAAATACCAGACCCTTCTAACTTCGGAGCCCTAACCCTCATAGCACACTTGGCCACTCTCGTCTCCACATACACTAAGGGTTTTGTTATCATCATAGAACCCTTTGATGATAAAACACCAACAGTATCAAATCCGATTTTACATTTCTCGTAAGATTAATTCATATTTCTTCTTATTTTATGTTTGTTAAATATTCAGACTGTATGAAATTAATTATTATCATATATAGGCACGTTAAGCTTATTTAAATTTTAAATAAATATAGAATGAAAAATAAACCGATAGGAGCAAGGATTCGAACCCGCAACCTCTGGATGATAAAGAGGATCATATATAGAATGCTTAATTCACGGATACGGATAGAGACACGGTAGCTCAATTGGTAGAGTGACGGGACGGTTTCCTACTGATCGCGGGTTCGAATCCCTGTCTTTATCGGTTTATTTTTAATTCTATATTTATTTAAAATTGAGACCATAGATTTTATGGTGTTATATATTCAACAATAATTTTATGGTATAATTACATTTTTATATTATATGTATATAGTATTAATATATTATATATATTTTTTGCAGTTGCATGGACTGCTCCATAGCAATGCGACCTGTGTTCTCGAGGTTCCAGACTGTGATTATTACTTCTGGTAAGTATTTTTTATTATATTTTATATCTGGTATTAGTATTTTTATCAAATTATTTTTATATTTGAATAATATTAAAAAAAAATCCTCTTATAATTGAATAATATATCGTTGTTGTTGCTTATCTGTGGCTTGTTGTACTGCAGTATATAGTCATTAGTCCGCAATAATTCCGCCAATGTCAATGTCGTGGAAAAGAAAGAAAAGACAGGCAGTTTGTATAGTTGTGCTATTTCCTCTGCACATCAATATTATAAAAACTGAAAACTTTCCTTTTTTGACGAATGTTAACCCCAAAATAACTCGACAAATTATATTACTTAATGATTTATAAAACCTTAAACCAGGGACATATTGTTAACCTAAATCTTGACGTAAGAACATATAATACACCGATATACATATACTTTAAATAGAAGATGTTATAATTTAATATTGTAAAGATGGATATAATTACATAAACATTTAACAACTACGGGATTCAAAAGATTAAGGAGAGAAGTGAAATGAATTGGTCGATGGATGTCAATAGGTAGCAAGTCATATAAGGATCTTGAAGGTATAGAGTAGTTAAAGAAGATATGTTCCACTGAACCTTCATCAATACCACATTCACAAAGCGAGCTGTCCCTCACTCTGATTTTTCTTAAAAAAACCGCAGAACATACATGACCAAGACGTAATCTACATAACACTGATGTAGTTCTTTTATTAAATTGTTTATATTTAAAAAACCAAGGTTTGCTAGGTATATTCGGCTGAATACTTCTGTAGTGTTTTCCAATATTTGTTTGGCTGTTAGACCACCTAAAATTCCAATTTCTCAGCATGTAGGTTTTAGCTAGAGGAAGAATGTCTCTTGTATACACAGATTTGTATGTCAAGGACCCAGTAGTGACCGACTCTTTAGCCCACCGATCAGCATGTTCATTGTCTACTATTCCCCTGTTTCCTGGAATCCAGGCTAATGCAATTTCTAAATCATGACTAGAACAATAATATAGCACTTCCTTGATATTTAAAAGAATTTGAAAATTTTGTATATTATTTTTTAAGACATTGCCTGAGAGAGCCTGCAAACAACTCTTGGAATCAGAGAGAATGAATATTTTAGCTAAACTATGTGATTTAGTAATCGTGCATATGTGTAGGTACCTTGTCTCCCCTGGACATGTACCCCAAGATCCTGGACTTCTCTCCCGTGGTGCTGTGCTCCTTCACCATGACGCTGGCTCGACCCTGCATACTGCCCATGGTGACACTATATTACTAATGTTATAAAAATATCAACACAAGCAGGAATCCAACCTGCGACCTCTATGGTTATAGGGTAGCGAATGACTCAATGGGTAGAACGACGGAAGGGTTACCCAGACGTCGCGAGTTCGAAGCCTTTCGATATATTTAATATACATATATAATATTAAAAATTTAAATAAGTTTAACAGGTCCATACATAGTTATAGATATTTTCAAACATTTAATATCTTTTCTATATATTATTTGTGTTGACAATTTATGTATTTTTGTTTTATTTTTGTACTACAGATAGTGTCCAAGGGCAGTGACCAGGTAGCCATCTCGTCCAAGTTCGAGACGCGAGAAGATGTCGCCGTCATACGAAACTACGGACAACTACTAGTCGAGGTACTTATATATAACTATTATTAATTAACTAAATATAAGTTACTGCATCTAAGCATTATATAACTAAAATGTTTTCCTCATTTTTATGAGTATACAGTATTACAGTAGAAAAATGAAATAAAAAAGATATTACATATCATTTTCTATTCCATATATAGTTTTCTCCAATTTTTTACGCAGTTTAATCTCTTAGCCGACCTTATAAATTAATCAATATATATAATAAATAAATAAATATTTATTTGTTTAATTAATGTTCTTAGATAGCAGCGTGTGTACCGGATGGTGTAGTTTGTTTCTTCACGTCTTACCTCTACCTAGAGAGCGTCGTGGGCGCCTGGTACGATCAAGGTAACATAAATGCAAGCTGACCAATGCAAACAAACACACAAGCACTGCACAAATACATAACATATGCGCACACACACCCAAACGCAAAAGACATCGTACGCGTTCACGTATACGCAAATCTGCGGACGCATACTCGCAAGCACGCATCCATATATACGTAAATATAGCTAATATTGTTGAAATTATTTATTGAAAATTATAAAATCTTTTTATATTTCGTACTTACAGGAGTAGTAGCGAGTCTACAGCGACACAAGCTACTGTTCATCGAAACACAGGACTCCGCCGAGACCAGCTTCGCTCTCATCAACTACATCAAGGTAGCCTTTTATTTCTATAAATATGTTTAAAAAGTTACAATAAAGTCACTAAATTAACTTAATGAAGGTTTTAAGATATCTTCAAACATATTTCCATGTTTAGATTTTAAATAAATATTGAACGAACTGTTAAACCAATCTAGCGAAAGTGATGGCTCAATTGCAAGAGCGACGCATGGATCTTAGATGTCACGGGTTCAAAACCTTGTTCGTATGGGCTAATCTGTCATACATATTAAAAATGTAACTTTATTAAGTATTTAATTTTGTATTTACCCTTGTACATTTTTTAAATTTTATCATGGAGTACCTACCCCACACTAAGATCTTCTTCCTCTCCATGAACATGGTGCTGTGCTCACAGCCTATAGTATGATAAAGAATTAGTAAAATAATGACCCTCATCTCCTGCTATTTCTGGTTATCTCTTGCTATCTCTGGTCTTCTCCTGCTATCTCTGGTCATCACCTGTTATCTCTGGTCATCTCCTGCTATCTTTGATCTTCTCCTGCTATCTCTAGTCATTTCCTGCTACCTCTGGTCATTACCTATTATCTCTGGTCATCTCCTGCTATCTCTGTTCCTCTCTCATCTCCAGGCGTGTGAGAGTGGTCGCGGCGGCGTGCTGCTGTCAGTGGCCCGCGGCAAGGTGTCGGAGGGAGTGGACTTCGACCACCACCTCGGGCGCGCCGTGCTGATGTTCGGTATACCGTACGTCTTCACGCAGAGCCGCATACTGAAGGCGCGCCTGGAGTACCTGCGGGATCAGTTCCAGGTCAGTGGATAGTCATTATAGATAGAGTAGGGAAACTAGCCTAACATGTGTCCGGTAAAAATATAGGGCTACCTATCTGTCTCTCTTTATTATGTATTATTAGACAAAGATAAGTATGGATCTCTCATCCCTCATTTTTTATTTATTAGACACTCGCACTCATAGACCTATATATGGCGTCCCTACTAAATGTTACTCAATAATCAATGTAGCATAGAAATTTAATGTTGTAGTTCAAAAACAAATACAGTAGAAAATTCGATAATCAGGACTAATTAATTATTCTTGTAAGGCATTCGGATAATCGAGAATACGGATAATCTAACGTATGAAAAACGGCAGGTTTTTTGCATATGTTGTAACATAATGTTATAGGTCTATTGAAAAAAACATATACATATTGACGAAAATCGACTTGCAAATATTTAATTAATATTAAATATGAATTAAATATAGCTTAATAGCTGAGAATATTCGAACATACGTAAGCCGATAAATAGTACGCCGTAAAAATAAGGGTATTTTTTAATTATCTTCGCCCTTAATATAATCGTTCAATAGTCCGAATAATCGCGAATCCGGATAACTGAGGGCTGGAAAATTTGATTTACTACCATCAAATTAATATTATTATTACTATACAGATCCGCGAAAATGACTTCCTAACCTTCGACGCGATGCGTCACGCGGCCCAGTGCGTGGGACGAGCGCTGCGGTGAGCTGCATACTACTTATACTATCTATGAGTATTAACACATCACAGATAAATAATATATACGTTCTTTATAGAGGCAAGACTGACTACGGTATAATGATATTCGCGGACAAGCGCTTCAGTCGCTCCGACAAGCGAAGCAAGCTGCCGCGCTGGATACAGGAACACCTGAGGGACTCACTCTGCAATCTCAGCACTGAGGAGGCCGTACAGGTACATACACTCAGACACAGAGACGTACACATATTTATGAACACATACACAAAGACATACATATTTACAGAAATATACACACGCCCACACACACAGAGACAGAACACACATACAAAAAGATAATTTATCTTAAATTACTTCAAAATTACCTCTAAAAAGTTGACAGAATGTTTAGTAAATACTACGTAACACTATTCAGTGCACCGAGTTAAAGAATCCCACACAATACCAGCACGTTGTGTTCCAGATCTCTAAGCGCTGGCTGCGCCAGATGGCACAGTCGTTCAGTCGCGAGGACCAGCTGGGCGTGTCGCTGCTGACGCTGCAGCAGCTGCAGGCGCGCGAGGCGCAGGCGCAGGACAAGCAGAACAAGGCCGAACAATACAACTTATAACACTTTCATATTGTTTCATTTCAAATTATTATTATTATTTTTTATTTTTTTTTTTGTCTGTCTATGCTGTTAGCCCTGTTGACTATTACAGCGTCACCGGGTAGCGGGTGGGTCAGGAGACCCGCCCTTAAAAGGGGGGGCCAGATGGGCCCCCATGGGGAACGACCCGTCCCGAGGGCGTCTCAGATTGAGACACGGACCTCGGCTCGGGGCGTCGTTAGTCAGGTCAGGTTAGCTTCCCTAAGTAAATTTGGACACTAGCGTCCTCTGACGGCAGAACGCCGGAGCAACAGAGCACTTACTCAGTTGGGACCTCGTCTATGCCGGTATAGACGGTGTGTGTCTGTATGTTGTGTGGTGTCAATTATGCCTACGCGTACACGTTATTACCTACTGTGAACGCGTCGTCGGGGTCAACGAGTACCGACTTGGGTCTTCTTTTTCTGACTAAAATAGTCTTACGTGGTCTATACTCTGCGGCGTCAGCCACCAGTGGGTTCGGGTGTCACTCAGCACGTTCAAAGTACTTTTGGAAAAGCCCCTTAAAGTACTGAGCGATAGTCGGAAGGAAAGGAAAGGAAAGGTCTAAGTCTCTATGGAGATCGATGTTGCGTACGAACCACGGCGCCCCGGTTGCAATCCGTGTAAACCTGTTCTGAATCACCTGAAGGGGTTTTAGATTAGCGTGCGCAAAAGCGGGACTCGCATAGGACGTGACGGAACGTATGCAAGCTTTGTAAAGTGTCACCTTATTGCGAAGGGACATTTTACTCTGCTTGCCTAACAGCGGATATAAACGACCTAATATGTAGGCCACTCTGCTACGAACCGGTCCTAATATGCGCAGTGAAAACTAATTTTCTATCTAACGTTACTCCTAGGTATTTTCCCTCGTCTTTCCAAGGTATCGGTTTATTAAAGAGTTTGATTCGCGGGAGGATCCTTGGGGGGCCCCGTTCGAAAAGCACCGAAACGCTCTTCTCAGGGTTTACCTCGATCCGCCATTTCCGCAGCCAACTCTCGAGGGAGTCGACTGCGGATTGGAGACGTTGGTATACCTCCCAGTGATCCTTAGAGGACGTGTAAAGCGCGGTATCGTCCGCGTACATGGCAAGGTGCACTTTAGGTCGCGGCCTAGGAATATCGCTAGCGTAGATGGAGTAGAGAATGGGTAAGAGAACTGAACCCTGGGGGACACCCTCCCTGAAGGAGCGGGGGGTTGACAAAACGCCTTCCACTCTGTAGCGAAAGGAGCGATTCGACAGGTAGTCCCGTATGATGAGTACGAGTCTGTCCGACACCTTGAACTGGTATAGCTTGTACACCAGTCCATTGTGCCAGACCTTGTCGAACGCCTTAGCTACATCGAGGAAGAGCGCTCCTGTCCTATGCTTCTTGGCCCTCACAGTGGCCCCTATCAGTATAAGCTCCGTGAGGCGTTGCACCTGATGGGAACATGAATGGTTGGCTCTAAAGCCGAACTGCTCATTTGGGATGAATTTGAGGCTCTCGACTTCCGATCTAAGTCTACAGAGGATGATTCTCTCATATACTTTCCCTAAGGAACTAAAAAAACTAATGGGACGGTAACTTCTAGGCAGATGCCGGGGTTTGCCTGGCTTATGGAACCCTATCACTATGGTCTCTTTTCAGTGGGCCGGAAACGAGCATCCGGCCAGTAGGTAAATTAAGGCGGAAATTGAGGCGGAAGGAGCTTTATCACTTTGTTAGTGATCCTATCGGAACTTGGCGATTTGCAGTGTTTTTACATACATATACATAAATAGCATTTTATCGTTAATTGGATGCCACAAAAAACATTATATATTGATAAAAAACTAAAACTCCTAATTAAGCATTTTCTTTTACGTAAAATTAAAATTTTAAATATTTGAGTAACAAATTATTTCACAAATTTTACCGCAATCGATTTCTTATTGCTTAATCATTTTAAAATAAGTTGGGTTTTCCTTTAACTACCACTCTGGATACTTTGATTAGATTATTGTAGACAATATGAGATGGTATTGATCAAAAATATTTAGAATATAAACTACAAATAATAATTAAATGGTTTATTTTAGTTTTTACACTTTGAAAAACAAAACACAGGGAGTTATGTTATTGAAGTGACTTCATAACTTTCAATAAATAGCTCAAGAGCACCAATTACAGTAAAATACAAACTAATGTGCACAATACTATGTATCTAACAGTATACAAATCATTTTATATACCACAAGTATACGCAAATAGTATTTCAGTACTAATACTTATAAAATCAAGTTACAAAAGATATTGGAGTAGCTGCCTAAAATAATAAATATAAATTAAAAAATAGTGAAACTATATAATATAAATTAAAAAATAGTGAAACACAAAGTCTCACCTAAATTTTATATGTGTGTAATAATAGAAAAATGTATCAATGTTCAAATAAAACTAGTTTACTTACCAGAGTAATACTATAAACGAGTGTCAAAATTTTGCTTTTATATTTTATCATTAAAATATAGCACTTAACCTATATAAGCTATAATAACATATAAATCATTAAATTTTCACTTCAGAGACCCCAGTCCGAGTATTAAAGTTACGAAAACTTTGACAACTTTTATGGATTCTCTGGATTCAAATCTATTGACATATTTAAAAAAGTATATTTAGTTATTTATAGAATCATCCTAAAAGATGATGAAACTAAAGATAAATATATTTTTTAACCGTTTTTTTTTTTAAATATGTCGATAGATTTTGATTTAAAGTGTACAATAATTCAGTTTTGATTTTACGATTTCGTAAACTGTCATAGTTTTTGTAACATAAAAAAGGCCATGTTCCGAAATACATACCCGTAAAATGGCCAGTGCTAATGACGTCATGGAACCGATGCCTTATTGCACTGGTATCGGCCATCATCATCATCGGTATCACTGGTGAGGAAATTTTAGAGTACATAGTGGAGATAAAGGCAAATGCAGAGTAATATTACAAAAGCAACTAGAATCATTGTTATACATATTTGAAAATATATATTCTTTATATACGTAAGTTTTATAAATTATTATCACAGTTATAGTTACATAAATGTACAGTATCTACGCAGTAAATTAAATTTAAAGTAAATTGATAATTCTTTTTTCATTTTCGTTATGAAGTTTAAAAATATTCTATTTCTTTCATCTCCCCATTTACTATTAATTAAATATAATCATAGTCTTATTAAATAATCTTCGTCCTTTTTTAGAATTAAATATCTGATCAACATCACTTTTTGTTGTAATTGCTTTGTAACTCAATTCTTTTGGAACTTTATTATTTTATGTAATAAAATATATTAGTATCTAAAACAGACACATTAGAAATAAATATGTAGTCACAGACTAATAAGTAATTTATAATGCTAGGATAGCCGTCATATTTCAGGACGTTTCACCAGCATGGCATCGATCTTTGACGTCATCAGCACTGGCCAGTATACTGGTATGTCTTTCGGAACACGACCAAAAACTCGTACTAGGGGTACAGATTAAAAATAGTATATCGAAACATATGTCGTAATAGAACGTCGAAACGAGTGTCAAAATTTTGCTTTTACCATATTGTCTTTAAAAGCGCTTACATCAATAAATATATAAAACTACAATAACATAAATGTTATTAAAATCTCATCATATGTCACAAGAAGTACTCCCCAAGTCACAGACATGTTAAAAATCACAATCAAATCAACAATATGTGCACATTTCATTTGAATATACTCTTAAACAAACAAGCAACTATTATAAAATTTTAATAGCAATATAAATACAATTGGCTATTCTAGGTAAAACAATAATTTATTTAATAATTTTCTAAACAGTGTTTTTAAAGTAGCAAAAATATTTTGCTATTAGAGACATAACTCTGTCCAAATTTAAATGTAAGATATACAGACTGAAAGAGCTAGCAATTATCTTATTTTTTCTTGAATTCTGATTGGTCCAATTAATAACAGAGACAGATATTGTCCGCTTAATGCTTTGTCTCTTTCTAGAGAACTGTCAAATTAGTAATATTTTAATCAGTCCATTCTCCATTTCTATGACCATTTAATGTAGTAAGTTGTAATAATAAGTAAAATCTATTAAGATTTTTAATTACTATTTAATCATATTCTACAAATGCACTTCTAGTAAAAAAGTAACAATGAAAACTTTACAAAGTATTTAAATAATAATATACTAAAATACTGCAACAGTTTTGTCTGTAATAGTGTTAAAGTATATATTTTATTGAGAGGTATTTCCCAGTGCAAATGTTAAATATAAACACACTATTTCATGTTCTTATAGTATAATGGCTACAGATTTGAAACTCAAATGTCTTCATATATAAATTATTATATGTATTTAAATATTGTAATATTTTTTCTAGAATTTATTAAACTATCAGCAACCATTAGGACAGATTGTAAATTTAAGTATATAAAGAATACATTTGTGTCTGTATTCACAAATATGGACAAGTATGTGAATATAAATAATAATTATATCTATAGCACACTACTTAGCCTCAATAAATAGTGTCTACCAATCAGAAGGAGGCACTAGCAGGGGTGAGTAAGAATTTCTACCAATTAGATGGCAGTACTAGCTCACTAAATAGTCCTTTCACACTGGATATTAGAACACTAGATCTAGTACTTAAAATGGATTTAAATGGTTGCTTAGTTGTTAGAGCTAAAGTCACACAAAGACTTATTACTCCTACAAAATAAGAAATGCAAATATCACGTTAGTAAAAGTAATTTCGTTGTTAACATATTATAGTGGCTTAAAGTAGTACCATATTTAAGTATGTACTAAGAAAATAATTCTTGACATTTTTATTTGTTAGATGTTATTTTGAGTATGAAACAAAAACCATGTTATTCATTGAAATAAATGTTATATTCTTTTAAATATGTTGTTTAAGTCAGTAAGAAGTTACCATCAAGAGTTAATAAATTAGCAAAAATTTTAATAGCATTTTTGATGACAAACCATTTTTCAGTTCCAAGAATATGATTACCAGATTCTAGAATTTACAGTCATGTGATTGAGGAACACACAGAGGTGTATATGATTTTGTGTTATTACATTACCAGTAAAAGTAGGAAAAATCATTAAAAACCTAAGAAAAACACAAAATTGGTAAAACAGAATTTTTAAATATAAGGCAACATTAAGTAATAATACTAGGTAAACAAATCTTTTACTCAATTATGAACGAATTAGGTATCATAATAAAACAATATTAAGAAAAAAAAATGAAAGTGTTAGAACTGGTGAATGTTAAAAAAAGAAATTGATGATTTGTCAATCAATAAATGAATAAAACTAGACTTCAATTATGGGTACAACTGTAATAATAACACATTTTGAACTTTAATAATTATGCTAAAATAAGTAACTGCCGCTTTTAATAAAATTATAATTAATTTACCTACAGTTATTCAAGAATATTAATATTTAATTATGCCATATTAACATTTATTTAGTTGGCAATGGTTAGTTTCAATTATTGACATGAGATACACACATTAAGTGATGTTTATATAAAATTTATTCAGTGAAATAGCTTTTAAGTCCTTTGTATGCTGTTTTAGTTAATATTTTTATACATTTTTAATTTAAAAAAATAACAGGGTTTTTGTTACATACATACATAGTATTAATATTTGAATGAGCATTGTCAATGTGATCACAGTAATTTTATTTACAGTCTGCATTATTGCTAATAACAATTGTGCTATTAAAAAAACTAAACCATTATATCTGCCGACGCACGCACACATACTTACAGCCCTTTGCTTGTGTGCAGACGAGCATCCATAAATACAACACTTTATACGTTAGTGCGTGCGAGAAGCGTACATACTAGTAGTATCCATTGTATAAAAGCGTCACGCAGACAACCACAATCACATAAAAACACTGGAGAATGATTCGCGCGAGGGCACACACACTATGATACACATCACGAATACACACTACACAAGTGCACGCACTACAGGTCGCCCCCGTGTTTCTGTATGGGGCGCGCGTGTCCCGCGTGTCGTCGCCGCAGTGCGGCCAATAGTGCGCGCGCACCTGATGCACAGAGCTCCGTGCCGTCACGAGCCGATGATACTCGACTGCCGCCCGACAGAGAATTGCCGATGTGACTGGAAATTGTTTAAGATTTTTATTGCGATTGAATAGAAATACGAGTTAAATAATCAAGAAAAATAGTAGATTCAAGTATTCTAGAGATTGTTGCCTGAACTTCTCACTAATATTTCATATATAATTTTACTAAAGTCTAACTTACTTCAAACTTGATTATGTTATTTACTTACGATAAGAACTTCAACAAATTGATCACCAAATTTATAAGAACTTTGCTGGTTGAGTATAGTTTACTTACCGCACCATATGATACGGAACATGCTGGGTGGAGAGCCACTCCAGGGCAGGACTGTTACTAGTACCACTCGTACCACTAGTAGTGTTGGTGCTAGTGTTGTCGGTGATGGCGGCCGCACCGATGAACTTGGACGCTCCAGAACATGAGAAGAATACCACAACGCGGTTTCCATCCTACCAAGAACAGTTATGTTAGAAAAAAAACTTCAATATGAGAAATAAATGAGGTTGAGATCAGACTGACCTGTTTCATTTTCATAAGTTTCTTGACAGTGTTCTGGGTGAAGATGCCGCCAGCACTTGCCTGTAAAGCCTCCACACTGTGGGCCTCGTCCGCTCTCACCACGAAGTACCGCGTATTAGCATCATTATTGTCAACATATTTTTCCATATTACCCATAGCTTTTCCAGGAGACATGGGACTCTTAGGTCCACCATATTGCGGCGAGAACCCGGGCCCCGCGTCCCCTCTCCAAACTCCCCTTTGACCGTTTCTATACCCATAATTGTTTTGATAATAATTATTCGCAAAATCCCCTTGACCGTACTGTGGGTAGAATTTGTTTTCGTGTCTATACTGTTCTTCGTCAACTCGCATGCGCCAGTTCGGCGAGTCCAATGTCAGTGGTTTCGGCCGTTGGCCAATACCACTGGGTTGATTAAGACCAATGTTCTTCTCTTCAGCTCCGAGTACTTGAACAACAGAGTTTAAGATCTGTTCATCAAGTGGAGTCATCGGTTTTGCTGGATTGGACATTCTGCGTATGACCAGAGCACATAACTTCTGTCTTAGATAGTAAACGCTAATTGCATCTGATGCGTCTGCTGTGAAAGCCATCCAATCATCCAACGTCAGAACTGCTGTATCTGGTGAGGAGTTGCTCTCATCTGCCTCACTATCCGAATCACTTGAAAGTCCCGGGGGATTCGCCCTCTGAGTCAGTGCTCCAGGCGGAACTCGTAGTGGGCCACTAAACAAGGCCACAGTCAATGGTGTCACCAAGGTGTTGCATCGTATGAAGCAGAACCTTCCGACTCTCGATATTTCTTCAAATACCACCCAGTCTGTGGGTAAGCTCTGAACCGATTTCTGGGACCCTGCCACTCCTCCACCACGGTGTAGAGTGGAACTCGGATGGAAGGCAACTTTCACTTCCTTTGATGTTCTTAGAGTAAACGAATCTCTGTCCACTCTCGCTATGGACGGATAGAGGCCACTAACTAGAACTGCTTTAACAACATGCCACTTTTCTGAGTTTAAGTTGACATCCTTAATATCACCCGAGCCTCTCGCTTTAACGAGGCCTAGGGCACGGAGTTGTGCTAGTAATTGTGATCGGTAGCCAACAATCATCTCCATGGTTGCACCGCAGATCAAGTTCCTGCTGCAGAAGGTTTTCTCGGTACCATTAGTTCTAGCCATCTGCCAGGCTTGGAAGGCACGCAAGAGTGCCATGTGATCTGAATAACTGTCCGCCGCAAACTCTTTCCTGGCCATGCTTCCTTTCTTTCTATTCTCTGGATTCATTGAGATTTGGAAGGGCTCTTTATTGGCTAAACTGCAAACTATTGTCAGAATTGGATCCAGACACTTCATAACACACGCATATAGCAACATTTTTCCTAATTTTGGTTCAACGGTAAGGTCCAATAAATGTTGTCCAATTTCCGTCAAATCCTCCATGGGTGTTAGAGCACCAATAGTTTTAAGTAACGTTACAGCATTTCGAACCGCCAAAAACGATGGAGGTTCCAGAGCTTTTGATAGAAAATCTGCTATTGGAGTGTTTCCAGGTGCCAGAAGCTTCGTATGCAAACATAACTCTTGCAGCGGCACTCTTAATATTTCTGGTACTGAGTTCAGAGATAAGGTCTTGAACCTCCGTTTTGAGCACATATGGTAACATTGTCCAGGTTTCGTCCTTCCGGCTCGTCCTGCCCTCTGCTGGCAGCACGCACGCGACGTCCACACACATTGTAACGAACAAACACCACCATTAGACTCATAATACTTCTCCTTCACCTTACAAGAGTCAATCACATACACCACATCATCTATCGTTATTGAAGTCTCCGCTACATTCGTTGATATTATAATTTTCCTTGCATTTGGTAAAGGATTGAATACTTTCTTCTGATCCAGGGTCTGCATGTTACTATGTAAAGTAAATATTTGATATTTCATTGCGTTCATATCTGAACAGTTCTGAATTAAATCTCTTAAAGTGACTATGTCATCATATCCGGGGAGGAATATTAGGATACTTCCTTTAGCCATATTCAAATGTATCTGTTTGACCAACGCTAGCATCAGGTCGTGGTCTATTAACTCCTCCGAGAAGGCATGGTAGTACACATCTAATAGGAAGTTATCCGCCGCATTATCTTCTTCCTGGTTGTTCTTGGGTTCCTCGGCGTGGTTGAAGGTAGACAAAAGTTTTGCACACTCGGTGTGACCGTTATCAACTGCGTAGTCGTACGGGGTTTTGCCACTTTTGTCTTTTGTGGTAGGATCCGCCCCTGTAAGTATTGAACTATTACAGTATATTTGCCTTGTTTAGAAATTAGGCGAAAGAGCTTTTGAAATTTGTATATGGTTGTATGTATGTGCTTGTGTAGAGATCGCATTTCTCAATGTTTACTAAAACTTTGGATTTGTGTTGCTTTGCGATGCCGACTCCAAAACTCAAATATTTTAAAGTTGCGAGTGTGTTTGTATATGTAGTTGTGTGTGTATGTGTGTGGTAGTGTAGGTAGGTGTTACCTATCCTCAGCAGCTGCAGCGCCACATGCGGCAGGCCGTGCGCGGCGGCGGCGCTGAGCGCGGTTCGTCCGCAGCGCGAGTGCGAGCACGAGGCGGGCACGCCCTCCGACATCACCATGTATAACACCTGACTGAACGAATCCTACGACCAAGTAGCAATAAAATATATATACAACAAATATAAATCAATAATTTACGTACGAATGACAAGAACCAAAATAAATTGTATTTTTATAAAACTTTCTATTCATATAATATTTTATTTATTTGTTTAAGTTTTGTGCAGTAATAATTACTTACCAAGCTGCCTTCATTGAAGCACTCATCCAAGAACTCATCCATATCTGCCTGAAGCGCTGCATCTATTGAAGCCTCTTTTTCATCCTTTACGTCTTTCTCCTCTTGACTCTGCTTCTGACCTAAATCTCTCTTGTTCAATTCAACAACTCTATTTAAGTATTTAATCAAATTATTATGTTAACTTACTTTCAAGTTGCGACCAGTAACTTTGTCCACTTTTGAGTTTTGACTTAAGTTCTTTTTCCACTTGACTCATCTTTTTTGTGTTATACTTGGTTACTTTCAATATATCTTCTAGGTAGTAGCGCTGGACCTCATGCAGGCGTCCCGGGATTGTAATCACTGGACAGCCGTTGAAATATCTGCACCAAAATATTATCTATAGTATAATGACTTAAGATCTGTACCATTGACCCAAGTAAAATGCCTGAACATAACCTTTGAGGTATATAAGTGTATTACCATTCGAATGTGTAGCTCACGGACACTAACTTAAGACATATTTTGTGAAACTTAAGATACTTTTTTGGCTAAAAAAAACAATTACAAACTCCGAATAAGTAAAGACATTTTAGCATGCATAGGTATTATACTTAAGTATTTTATTTGTGTGTATATAAGGGTCAAACAAAGTATTAGCGGTTACAAAACCTTTCCTCGTAATTATTTATGCATTTAAAATTTTTATTGCACAAAAATACGTACAAATGGCGGACTTAATGCTAAAGCATTCTCTACCAGTCAACCGACATAGTAAACAATCAAAATAATATGGAATGAATATACATACAACTACTTATACACTATACACACACATTACAATTTATAAGTTTTAACATCAAATATTTCTTGTCAACCAGCGATGCCGGGGCTGTTATTTTTATAATGGTCTTGTTACATTAGAAACAGTCATGTCAAGTTAGGGCATAATCTTTTTGAGCATAAAAAATAATTAAACCTTTGATCACTCCATTACTCTCGTGAAATTAAATTAGGTTATGTTAGGTTAGTTTTTAAAGATGCTATAAGTTACTCCGGGTACCCTCATTTAAGGGTTTCCGCGCGAGTAGCGATTTTTTAGTAAGTAGTCTTAAAAAGCGTCTCCTATGCTGCCTAATTGGTCGGCAGGTATCAATTGTTAAATAAAATTTTAAAAAAATATATGATAAAAAAAATGTCTTTACCAAGACTTGCGACGGTTAACTTAAATCCAAAAGCTAACTATTACACTTTTGAATAATTAAAATATTAATTATGACCTTAAAAGAAAAGGATCAGTAAATTATTTTTATTTCCAATGTATGCACCTGGAAAAGATTTGAGTATCCATGGTCGCAGACATCAACAAGAGCTTCAGGTCCTTCATCCTGGTGAGAGCATCACGTAGGGCGATGAGGAGGAAGTCGCTGAACTTATCACGTTCATGTACCTCATCTACCAGCACATGTGTTACACCTGGAAAAAGTATTTATATAATATAATTAACATAACCTGACCTAAGTATTTATATAATATAATTAACTCGACACACAGGTCAGTAACATATGACAATAACACAGTACAATATATACAGAAATTAAGATCACTAACATGTATATAAATATATTACCTGTGAGAGCGGTGTCTCCACCCATCAATGTCCTCAATAACACCCCATTGGTACAGTATGTCAGCACTGTCCGTGGACTCACTCGGGACTCCAAACGTATCTGGTAGCCGATGGACTGGCCTATCTTCTCCATCCGTTCATATGCTACCTGTTGGTTATTTTCATGATTAATACATTTCTTTTTGATCTTTCATATTTGTTAATCACATACTTAAATTTATTCAAAGTTTTATTAACTAGTGTAGTAAGAACTTCAGTGACCCACAACGTAAAAAGTAAAGTTTCTTACTTAAATTTGATTTAATAACAAAACAATAATATAACCCCAAAATCACAGTTACAGAACTAATAAGTCTCCTTACTTGTATTTGCATGAATAACAAAATAATCCATTCCTAAACACAACATAACAATGTCCATAATGATAATGAATAACAAACTAATATAAAATTTCGTAACCTCTCAATAACACAACAAATGAAAGTCTCCTTACTCACCCTCTCAGCTACAGACACAGCTGATATTCTCCTGGGCTGCGTGCAGTATATCCTCGCTGGAGACTGATTCTCCTGGCAGTGATCCAAAATGAGTTGTGGTAGCTGTGTCGTCTTACCACAACCTGTTGCACCCGCAACTATTATGACCTTAATAAAAATGTTTATTAAAAATGTAATAATAAATTTGAAAAAGCCCGATACAAGAAGACGTTTAAAAAGGATAAAAATAATATTATTATGTACTTATGACCGTTGTACGTTCGTAGATTTTGGTGATCTTACAAAATTTTCGGAGCTAATCAATAAGAACTTAAACTATACGATTTGATATTCTTATGTCGTTACTTCCCTTGGTAACTTACTTGCATTTTGAATTCTTCCTTTACTTAGCGGTCCCCCGACGTAACGACTTCAACAAGTACATAATAATATTATTCTTATCCTTCTTATACGTCTTTTCGTATCGGGGGTTCGTTAATTTTTTTTTTTCTTTTTAAAATTATTTTATTTTTTTCTATGTTGAACTAAATGAACCTACGAATATCCTAATTTTACTTGTTCAGGTTTTTACTATCAATATTGTATAAGAACCAATACCAATAAAAGCTCCAATCTTGGAGACGATTGCTTTTATTTCGAACAAACATAGCCAAGAACTATATCGACGAACAAAGCTTTCGATTAAAAAAACCGCATTTTATGGTCAGGGATTAAAAATAGTAATTTGTAGAGATGCGCCGGATATACGGTAAGTATACGGTATTCAGTGTATTCGACATCTTTTACGCAATTTGTATTCGGCCGAATTATTCGGATTTGGTGCCGAATAAATTCGGTTCGAGAATTTTAAGTTTCTTGGCTACACCGTACACGACATGGTAAAGAACTAAACGACAAAACTAAGATTTATATCATATTATAACTCAAAGTAATCTTATAAATAATACCTATGTTGAATAAAGTTTATTAATATAAAGCAATTAAGCTTCAAACAATCATTTATTTAGAAACATATCAAGTCAACACATTTATTTTATTATTTGTAACCTACAATTAGTATTTAGTATAGTCAACATTTATTTTGAACCTTAAATCAGCATTTATTTTTAAATCTAAAAACAATATTTTTAAACCACAAATAAACACATTTATTCATGTAACCAACAGCCACACATAACATAGTCCATGTTTTTGACAAACAAACATTGAAAGGTTAAACCAAATAGTATTTGGTTACATGGTGAAAGCACTATTTGGCAGTTGGCACATCTCTAGAAATTTGTAACTGACCAAAGTATATAGATAATACACTTAAACACATAATACACTTAACTTATGTCTTATTAAGATTAAAAAATAGTATTTTTTTATATAATGGATGCACCCTAATTTATAAAAAATAGTAGATATATAGTAGATATAAATAATAACCTATAATAAGAAACCTAATAGATGTCACCACCGTAGCGATAAAGACGATCACATATAGAATGCTTAATTCACCGAGACGGACAGCGATACGGTAGCTCAGTTGGTAGAGCGACGGGACGGTTTCCCAGTAGTCGCGGGTTTGAATCCCTGCCCGTATCGGTTTATTTTTCATTCTTTATTTATATAAATTTAAATAAGCTTAACATGGCTATACATTTTTAAAGATATTTTCAAACAAAAAATAGTATTTTTTTTTATATAATGGATGCACCCTAATTTAATATGATGATGCATCCTATTGGATTACTACTGGAATGGAAAAATTTTAATTATATTCTATTGCATGTTTTAGATTCTAGTAAAAAAAAAATCTATTTAAAACAGAACAACCTATTACCTGATGGTTTTGTATGGCATTTAAGAGCTCTTGTCTTTGTTCATACACTGGTAACCTCTCTCTAAACTTTATTAATTCTGGGTTGTAAGTTGTGTTCGGAATCTGAAAAGAATATTCATAAATTTAAAATTACATTCAAAATTGCCAATAATAATAATATAATGATCTATTATTGGAAAAATAATATACAGTAAGAATCATATACATAAATAATACCATCCTCATAAATGCCATCATATATAGAATGATTAATTCACAGAGACGGGGTGCAATATGGTAACGGAATTGGTAGAGCAATGGGACAGTTTCCCAGAGGTCACAGGGCCAAATCCCTGCCTGTATCCGTTCATTTTTATTCTATATTTAATTAAATTTAATAATATTCTACCTGTGCTACACCATTATTCAACTGCCCCAAAGACTTATGAGCCAACTGAGGGCTTCTTTCCTTCTCCGGACAAGAGCTCAAATCATCCTTCTCTTTGCTGGTAATTGGAAATGTACTGAACAACTCTCCAATACTACATCTCATATTTGAGTCTAATATCAGCTTAGCATCATTCTGTATGATTGTTGAGCCGATTCTTTTGTACATTGTTATATAGCGATGGACTCCTGACAAAATGTTTTAAGTTTGTTATGAGAATGTATATTTATGAGTAGTTGTTTAATGTTGTGATATATTGTGAAATATTATTAATTACATCTTAAGATTTTGAAATAACTATTATGAATAATTGTGTATACATACAATAAAAAATCTAATTACATAAGTATAAATATTATTATAATATTTGATGTTTTTAAAAATAGAACACTGACTGTCCTAAAAATTAGATTTCAATACCTTTGCCACGCGATTTGGACTTAAGCCCCAACTTAGCAACAGTCTCGTGGATGAATCTTCGTTCTTGAGCCGACAAAAACGAAGGAAACTTAAGTTCCGTCTCATTTTCATCACTAAGAAATTTATCCAGCTGGATCTTTAAGGCTATGCTTACTGATTCAGCTATTGTAGCATGCTTATTGCTTATAATACGTTTACCCTTTTTAGAACTCATATTGATATTATTCTAGATGAAGATAACAATATAAACAATATATTATCATAAATGCCTGAAAACTAAATATTATTTTTGTTTACTCGAAAACTATTAGGGTAAGAAAATAACAGACAGACAGTAAACAGATAATAATATGAAATCTCGACGTAGCTTAGGTCGTAGACTAATAAGAAATACATTATGTACTATGATGGTTATTATATAATTTATCCAAAAATAAAAGAAGTAAAGCAGCATTTTAACATTGGTCATTAAATAATGCGGGAAATTGTCCGCAAGTAGTTTTAGTCACAGGTTTCTTATGTAAACTTTTTGTTAGAAATAATTTGTTTGTAAAATTAAAAAAGTTTGGGGCAAATCAAACTATGTATTATGTTATATTAAGGTTGTGTTATTTTATATCAAATTTCTATATGTGCCCATAATATAAATAATTAGATTTGATTTAATGACTTAAAAATATTTGAATTACGGAATAATCTTAATTTATTCTTCCGTTCAGAAATTTAGTGTCATCAAACGTCAATGTTTTAAATTAAAATAAATGTCATTTCTTAAAATGCTCTTGATTTTAGCACGTGGATATTAAATTTAAAACTTTAAAATAGTAAAACAACCGTGGTTCCATCAAGTACAATAGATAAAAAGTAAAAGCTGAAGGTATTCCATGCAAGTTTATAAAGCAAATCCAATATGTCGAAGAAGATAAAACATTTAGTCGTAGATACGACTGCTTTCATTCGAGCAGCCAATCTACAAGACATAGCAGATGAAATTAACACTGTCCAAGAGGTCATAGATGAAATCACTAATGACCGGCAGCGTAGTAAGCTGGTGGTACTACCATATGATTTAAAAGTTAAAGATGTGTTTACTGAGAATGTTAAGTTCATTACAGAGTTTTCAAAAAAAACTGGTGATTATACTAGTCTATCCGCCACTGATATTAAAGTTATGGCTCTTACATATCAAATGGAAAAAGAATTTATTGGAACCAATCATCTTAAAGCAGAGCCTACAATGCAAAGAACAGTCAAAGTTACTGGGCTTCCCAGTTTTAATACAAATACAGAATCCAATAATGCGTCTGCTTCGTCTGAAACAATAGATCCTAAAAGCAATGAATGTAATAATTTAAAGGATATTAACAAAGAAGCAGGTCCGATTCTAGTAGAGAATAAAAACCTAGCATCTGCAGTAGTTCCAGAACTAGACAATAATGATACTGAAGATATGAAAAATGGTAATGACAGTGATGAAGATAGTAAATTTGCTGAAGAAATAGCTGAGCAAATAAAAAACATGGATTTGAGGGATGAGAATGAAGTAGATAATTGTATAATCCGGGTGTCAGATCAAGAAGAAAGTGGTAGTGAGGAAAGTGAAGAAGATTCTGACAGTGACGAAGGAGAATGGATTACACCCGGAAATGTTAAAGAGAAGAAAAAAGAAATGGAAGATGGAGAGTTTGAGGATATAAGTGTAGTAGTTGCCTGCATAACATCAGACTTTGCAATGCAGAATGTATTAAAACAGATAGGTTTAAAAGTTACATCCATTGACGGCAGAGTGATAAAACATCTCCGAACATTTATTTTTCGTTGCACCACCTGCTTCAAAACCACTAGTGTTATGACAAAATTGTTTTGTCCAAAATGTGGGCACGCAACTCTGAAAAAAGTTTCAGTAAGTGTGGATGATGAGGGTAATCAACACATTCATATAAACGGAAAAAAACCTCTTACATCCAGAGGCAAGAGGTTTAGTTTGCCAACACCTAAAGGTGGTCAGCATTTTCAGTATCCCATACTTACAGAGGACCAACACATCCATAAAAGATTTGCCACAAAGATGGCTCGGAGCAAAACTAATGCTCTCTCGGCTGACTATATTGCTGGATTTTCTCCATTTGTCATGAAAGATGTCAATTCAAAGTCTGCGGTGTTAGGAGTGAGAGCCGATAAACAGGACATTAAATATTGGATGAAGCATTATTCTAAGGGCAAGAAAAAATAGATCTAGTTCTAACATGTAATTTATACTAAAAATATACTTATATACATACATTTTTGTATTATTTAACACTTATAAAGGTTTTACAACCATTACAATAATCCATTTATTGCCATATACAGTGGAAACTCGATTCACTAGACAATCACTTGACTAATTGTTGTCATGCATTCATACAATTGATAATCCGGTTAATGGAATGTATGAGAAGAAGAGGTATTATGTTAGATGGTTTTTTATGTACATACATTCTCTTAAATAATATACATATATACTAATACTAACTAATTACAAGATATTTTCAAACATGTATGTAGCTAGTTAAATTTACAATATTTGGTAATTTTCATCATCTTGGATGGTCCTAAATAATTTTTCATATCTACATTCCATCTAACTATACTAGAACAACTTTAAATCCTGGGACAGGGAATGCAATGGGCAGAATCAGCTAATGCAAGTTCCAACACTACTATTTCGGAATACATTTTACTTGCCTAAAGTTATATATTTCATCCCTATTGGTAATCCAGATAACCATGACTCTGTAGAGCTGAGAGTTGTATAGCTATGAATCCATATAACCGAGTTGGATAATCGAGTTTCTACTGTAATTTAATAACAACATTGAAACATGATGAAAGCCTTAACAAATATTTGTATATTAGGTTATAATTAGGCTTTATTTCTTTGTGTATTGTTTGTGCATATTAATCAAGATATATTTAGTGTCATGTGTTCTTCAAAATAATTTACTTTTCATTCAGTTTTTCATCAAAAAATTTAAAAACTGATTGTTTGCATGTGAATGAAGTCATTTCATGTTTTGAATGACCTGGAATAATAATTTAAACATTAAATAAACTGACAAATATATATTTATATGTTAACATTAATACATTATATTTTTAATACCTGCTGAAACTCTGGTGACATCAAAATCTGGAGTTTTCATTGGAGCATCCAATGGGGATGTACTAGATATCCAGTTCTTAGAAACCTATAGAAATATAATTATTAAATATAGAAACCAAATATAACAAATAAAATTGTTAATGTTACAAATACCTTTTTAAGATATTTAGTGATTTTAACACCAGAATAGCTATGAACAGAGTCTGTAAATGCTACAGCTTTAACTCGTTTCTCAAATTCTTTCTTCTCATTATCTGATAATAAAACTGTTAAGATTCCGCCATAACTGTGTGCAACAATTAATATACTATTAGCTTTGGTAGGTTTTATATAAGTTTTCCAAACATAATTGGCATGTTCCTCGGCTGTATTGCTTTGATCAATTTTCCTCTCTTCTCTGTAATTGTCATTTGAATTAAGAACAACAATTCCATAGCCTTTAGACTGTCCTTGTTTTATGTATGGTATTTGTGAGCCAGTATCTAAGTTATCATTTATGATAAGTCTGAAATAAAAAAAATATGAACATTCTATTTTTTAATCATAATATAAAGTAGTATAACATTAAGTCTTACGATCGTGCCCATTGTCCAGCACGCACGGCACCCGAGCCATGAATCAGCACCAATAAAACATCTCGATTGTCATAATCTGGTGAGACAAATATGAAAGTACCATTTTCTTCTGTACTTTCTTTTGGTACAGGCAATCTTATAAGGTTCACCTCAGCCTCTAAAAGATGGTAAATATGTTGGGTCACAGCTGCGCCGAGGATTTCGTAGTTGGCTTGACATTCTTGATGATCACTACTGATATTAAACTCAAACAATTCGTTGCCGGGCTTACCATCTTTTCCTATTTTTCTTAACTGGCCCTCTGGAACATGGTATTATCGAACTTATACTACCTAACGAATGTTGTTACAAAATTCGGTTTGCTTTCATATTGAAAGTTTACCTGAATTAAATGTATATCCTAAATCTGCAATAGTTTTGACAGCCGACATCATTTCAACTGTTGAATAACACTTCAACGAGCCACTTTCTGCTAATATTACTTTATAAATGTGTAACGATTTCAATGCTTTACGTAATACAAACATGAATTAAAACATTTTGAAATGTATTTGATAAATACCAAAAACATCAACATATATTGATTTTATTATGTATTATTGAAAAAATTGATTTGACAGTTACGTCAATAGGAATTCTAATGACACTTCATTATTCACTAACTGACAATACTTATAAATCAATACGATCTATTGTAGTCTTTGACCACAGACTACATAGGCACTTCTCCGACTTACAGCAATAGATATTATCCCGTTAATATATTAATTCTATCTTCCTAGTAAAAATAAATACCATTCTTTATGTAATGTTAGGCATAAGTATAAATTACAATTAAGATATTTTTAAAATACGACTTTGCAAACTGTTTAAAAAATTTAAAGACTAATTATTAAGGATTTTTCAATTTGGGTAATGGTTGAAAAAAAAAGTTGGATAGACCATTATGTATATTAATATTTAATCAACAATAAAAATATATTCAGTGTTGTTACATTTTATTTCACTCAAACAACATTAAAACAATAATTTACAACATATGCACTTACAATTATTTTATCATTATATCAGTCTAGAAATAGTATTTTATTCATTATACCAGTCTAGAAATAGTAAAGTAAATGACATTACAAGCAAAAAGAAAAGTATGTACACTCTTAGGCCAGCATTTCGTTGAATTGCTTGTTTTATTTGTTCATTAGCATCTTTCATTGTCTCTGTAGTGCCAACAACGGTATTAGCTATCCTGTCAATATCCTGTTCTTGTTGTAACACCTAAAATAAAATATTTGATTAATGTATTTTATATAAACATACATTTTAGAACATTTTAATCAATAAAATATTAATACCTTTTCTGTAAATATCTCTTGTAATTCAGCAATATGGAGTACTTTGCTCTCTATTTGCCTAACTTCCTCTGTCATACTGTTCAATTCATTTAATAACTGGACATTTTCTGACTCAAACATTTGTAACTCCTCCGCACTAAGTTCTCCAAGATCTGACATAATTGCTACTTCATTCTCAGATAAATCCATTTTGGTTTTTAGACTGTCTGTCTCTTCTACAACTTCTTCATCTATCTTTTCTTCTTCTTTCTTTTCCTTATGTTCAACTATTTTATCATCTGTAAAAGGATTTGGAATGCTTGATTTAATCTGAGGTTGCTCTAGTCGTGATAATTTACGAATATCCAGCGCCCTTTTCACTCTTAACGCTTTCAATTCACTGTGTATTTTACAAACTGCTTTTAAGTATGAATCTATAAGGTCTATTACTGAGTCCATATAGTCCCGCGTCTGTTGTGGCACAGAGAGTTTACGATTATCATTTCTAAATTCTTTTAACAGATGTGAACAGGTATTAATTATTCTTTGCGCCCCTGTGTCTATTTGATCTCGTTCAGCCTCTGACATCTCATCACCGGTTACGCTATTAAAGAAACTTAAGTATCTTTCTCTGTGCTCCAGCAGAAAATCACGTAGCTTTGTTATTTGTAAAGTTATATCCTTCGCTGTTATCATAAAAGCAGTCTTGGGTTTAGTTCTGAGTATTCTCTGTTTGTCTTCACTCGATGGGCTGTGAATGCCGAAGGCTTTATTCCGTGTTTTCACGGTTTTTATACAAGCTTTAAACAATGGAGTTATATCCATGTTTTTAGTTATAATCGTAATATTAAAATAAATAAATATATTTCGAATACTCCAGTTTGAAGTGACGTGACTGAAGACAATAGACATTGACATTTGACACATGGCAAGTTGTTGTTTTGTTGCATTTATCGTGTGGATCAGGCAAAGTTCAACGGCCATACAGCCTATGACACGGTACATTTATGGGTTTCATTTCGTTTCTTCAAGGGAGCGGGCTATTCCAACAACAATTCTGTATCCTAGTCTTAGGTACAAATAATATAAATATAAGTATATATTTGAAAATATTGGAGTTTGTAGACGTTATAGAGGTGAATTTCACAAGTGTAATGGTTAAAATATTTTTGAATAAAAAAATAATGATTTAGTTTGTAATGTTTCTATTGGGTACTTGGAATAAGTATTTTTGATACTGTTACAGTTCGTTTTTAAGTAAAAAGTTTTTTTTTTACAATCCGAGTCCATTGTAACCAAAATTGTAATGATAGCATAACTATCGACATGAAACAGCGTCCATAAACTAGACTGCGCAGAAGTTAAAATTAAGGTATCTAAGGGGACTGGGAAGTGCGAGGGTCGAGGGATAAAGAACGGGCGTACATGGCGCTGACTTATGACTAGCTCTCCAGTCTCCAGTCACGTTACTTCCCTCCCCCCACCGATACGACACCCCTGACCCCACTCACTTCCCGTGTACAGTCGACTGCTCAATCGTTATCCCTTGTAATATTTTATATTTTTTTTTTATTATGTTTTTTATTTTTAACTTTTTTATTTTTTTATTTGTATTACCCAACTTTAATAAATTTAGGTTATAAAAATAACTTTACTAAATCATATCTTAGATACCATATAAACTATAGTTAGGGAATAATTATTAACAATTTTTTACAAAATAATTTGTAAATTAAAACAATACGACTTTTGGGTAATGATTACATTAGGTCTACTATTTACAATAAATAAAAAATATATATTTTTGTTTGCATTGTGTGCGCGAAAGTACAGATGCGCAGTTATCCCCTCCAAATTTGGCTAAGCGCATTTTGTTAATGTCGATACCTATAATAAGCCGTTGAAAACTTTTATTCACGTCTTTTACACCTTCACCTTCTTTTTTGTTGAGTAACAAATATTTTTTTCGTTTTATAAGAAACAATGCTCAAGCTAGAATCTAGCATTATAGTTAAATTGACAATAATAACAATACAATAATAATAAAAACCAAAATAAAAATTATGTGTGTGTGTATTAGTGTAGGTACACATGTAAGAAGTGAAACTTCTTTATGACATAATTTTTTGAAAAATGATTCACTAATTACAACTTTACAGGAATGGCTTATTAATAACAGAAAAACGTTACAATTTTTTGACATTGCTATAAAATTTCTCCCATCCTTCGATAAAAAAGTTTCACTTCAAATATGGCGCGTAACGGAAAAATGTGACTTAGAAATAAAGATGAATGAAAATGTTTGTATTTTGTCAAACATTTTTTTTCTACCTTCTTTAGAACAAATCACAATATGTATCCAAGCAATAATAATAACTGGACTGTATAATCGCAAACGTAGAGAAAAAAATCGTCGATTCAGTAATTTCGCGCTCGGTGTACCCTCATTTTTAATAAATAATTGTTAACGTACCTATTACTTATATTTCTTCTGTAATAATAATTCATTATTCAAGATTATTATAGTGCTTTTATGTAGCTACAAAAAGCAATAGATTTTTCATAAATAGCTGAACATCTCAAACGTCTGTATGAATTATGAAGGTTTGGTTTCAAGCAAATTTGAGTAATATTAACGTAATTTTGAGGTAAACTAAATCATTTCTTAATCAGAGGATAAAATTCTGAACTCATTGTCGTATAACACTAATATACTTATCATATAAAAACTTTTCTGAAAACGTTGACAAAGTTTTAGTTTTATTTGTTTATGGCTTCAGGCAGCTGTAAAATATAGACTCTCATCAATACCTACTGATAAAAATAGGTGCTACACGAGTTAAAATAAAAAAAAAATAATAATAAAAAAAAAAAAAATAGAATAATAAATTTGCTTTTAGAAATCGGGACTGTTGTAGTCTATTCATTTCAAGGTTACATATTTGTTATATTTTTATCAATAAGAAACACAAAACTCGCTGTTATTGTAATTTATATAGGTTGGAAACACTATCAACTACAGAATTGAAACATTACTTTCCGCTTTTAATTCATAAATTTAAAGATATTCGTAACAATTGATCGTCTTGCAGTTCTACGCCCGTACTGAACAAAGGCGCTGAATTGAAAGACGATTACGTAATTATTTTCTACTAAGCCGAGTTAGTAAAAAAAATCTTACGGGCTTCTGGTTATTTGGCAATGCATTAGTAATGTTAGAAATAAAAGAATATATAAACATTTAATTCGTAAATTTATTAATTCCCAAGGAGTTATTTTTAGCGTTTCGTAACGTACAAACGTTATCGCGGATGTTTACGCTTTTTCAAAACGGGCGTTTCCTAACGTCCGTCGGATGCTAAGGGGTATTAATTAATTAAAACGTAAGAAGTGAATCGAGTGTTTCTGACGTATAATATTCTCATAGAAGAAACACATAAGTACCATAAAAACAGACAAATGTACACAATCCACTTTAAAAATAATAACTTTAGGCTTCTTAACATGTTGGATCGTCACTATATCACAAATAAAATTATTCTTCATCATTGTTTCTGCTGTTTCGAGTTGTTGTTCGTTCTAGGTATAGCAAAACAGACCTTGTAAAGATCAGGACCCCAATGCTCCATTTCTCAGTAATTCTTTTCATTCTTACTTCTATTTCAGACAATCAATGTATTTTAAAAATATTATAAATTATATTTAATAATTTCTTCTTCATGTTATAATCTTGAATTTATTTATTAGTTTCAATAGCAAGTCCATAAAATCGTATTGTCCAGTATGTAATTACAATTCATTATTTAATTATAGAACTCTAATCCGATAATTTTATTTTTGGTTAATGTAAATTGTGTTTTGTAATCCACATACTTGTCATTTTAATTATTTAGTATTTCCATAGCAACATGGTGTAAAAGAGATGAAGCAATACGAAAAAAGCTGGCGCGTAACGGAAAAATGTCACACGTAACGAAAAAATGTTACACTAAATTTTATTCCAACCTCGATAAAGAAGTTTCACTTCAATAAAAGTTACAATAACTCGAGAGTAAAACATAATCATACCCAATATAATTTTGATAGAATTGAGCTAACTTATTATTATATTATAAGATATTAATTATTGTTTTTTTCTTATTAATTAACAATTATTTATCATTTTTTATAAATTATTATAATTTTTTTTTTGTCTGACCATACAGTTAGCCCTATTGTCTATTACAAAATAATTTACGATTAGATTTAGATTTATGATTTATCTTCTAATTATTCAAACACATAAACTGAATTCTGTATGTAGCAAGTTAATTTAAAATTATGTAGTTTTTGGTATAATAAATAAATAAATTCTTTTAAGTTTTAATTCCCTCAATCATCTCCGATAATAATATTATTGCGCTAGCCTTAATGCTCTTTAATTGAATGAAAATGAAAAGTAGTTTTTTTAAATCTGGAGATGTCGAAAGACCAAAGTACAAAAAGTACTCTGTGGACACTTTACGAAATTTAATCCTGTCAAATTAGATGCCAAATTGACAATTGAAATTTCTATTAGAATTTCTATTTTAAAGAAACTAGAAAGTCTTATATTGATTATTGACAAACAATTTTGTTCTTATCACTGAGTAATATAAAGTTCTTATTACCTACAATCCGCTTAAAATTTCAAGCTTTTTCAGTAAAAATATTTTTATAAATAATATATTTTAACGTTTTTTAATTTGAACCTGTTTATATTTTAATCATCTTTAATTAAAATAAATCGAAAATATGGCTTTAGCAGAGAGTAATTTTCGTCATAACAAACACTCAATACCTACAGATATATTAGATGACCTTTGCAGGTAGAATTATACTTTAAATTTCTAACATTATTTCAGCTTTTATGTTCAAATAACAGTGTTCCATTTTCATAGTTCTTTTGGAATTATGTTATTTAAGGTTATATCCTTTTTGATTGTTAAAAATACATGCATATTAAATAATGGCGCTAGCATTAATAATAAATACACCCTCCAAGTATAAGTTATTTTTTTAGCCGTTTTATAATAAACTTGCCGCCAGAAGACAAAGCAAATTTGGTAAGAATTTGTTTTCAAATAGAGTTAGCACACTGGTTCTATTTGGACTATTATTGCACTGACGAGAGTACGAGACTCAATCCTTGTGGGATAAGGGATTTTGCGGCTCATATATTTCAGGTAATTTATATAATTAAACTAATTTACCCAAAGAAATCATAAAATTGTTGCTTGGGTAACAAGGAATTATTGTTAAATTTTATATACTAAATGTGATTATTGTTTACAAGTTAAATAAAATTAAGTTTTATTATTTCTGTTTAGTTTAGTTGTAGTTTTTGGTAAATATTCCTCAAGTACATGACCATTCACTGATTTTGTTTTATTGCTATAAAGTATAAACCATTGATGATAATGCTACTAATAAAAAGAACCTGATGACAATTGTGTCATTGGTTCAGGAAATGAAGCATCAGGGAGATGGCATTGAAGCTAATTGCATAAGTTTGCTCAATTATTTATTAAAAAAAATATTTTATTACACAGCATGTCCCTCAGCTTCGTGAGCATATTCAGAACCTTGATGAAGTCTTGGACAACTGGAGAGAATACAAACAAACAGTACCAACATATGGAGCTATTCTCCTTGATACTGAATTTACCCATGTGTTATTAGTGCAGTCCTATTGGACCAAGGCCTCGTGGGGCTTCCCCAAAGGCAAGGTGAATGAAGATGAGGAGCCCTGGAAGTGTGCAGCTAGAGAGGTAAAATGAGTTAGGAAAAATTTTAAAATACAATTATTCCATAACCAGTTTTTAAAATTAAATATAAATATAGGCTGACTCCCCTACTCTATGTATGATAACACTATGGAATGTCCATATACATAATGTTAAATATTATTAGCCTATTTAAATTTTAAATAAGTTTAGAATAATTTGATTTTTTGTATATTTTTATTTTTGCCTTTTTATTATTGTATTTTAAACTTGATACATTATAGTCGTAAACAATTATTTTCATTATAGGTGCTAGAAGAAACCGGGTTTGACATAAGCAGCCTTATAAATAAACAAGAATTTATTGAGGCAATAATACATGATCAAATTGCTCGTCTCTACATAATCGGTAATATACCACGAGAAACTAAGTTCCAGCCGAGAACAAGAAATGAAATTAAGGCTTGTGAATGGTTTCCAATAGCAGACCTTCCCGCAAATAGGAAGGATATGACTCCCAAGGTCAAAATGGGAGTCAGTCCCAACGCCTTTTTCATGGTACTGCCATTTGTTAAACGTATGAGGCGCTGGGTTGCGGAAAGGAACCAAAAAGTATTTAAGCGTACCCGCCACAAATCGATGGGAGATATAGATACATGTCAGAATAAAAACAAAACAATTTCTCAAGGCTTACAAAATGAGATACAAGAATATCAACAGAATTCTACTCAAAAAGTGTACAAGAATCATAGCAACGGTAAAACAAATAACGGAAGTAATGGGAATGGTAATAGAAAGGCGGGAAAAATGTCGAAACGTCAACTTTTTACTCCACAAAATATTCATACGCAAAACTTTTCTCCAGTACAAAAAGATAATAGTCCAATTAATGATATCGAAGAGAATTCGTATTATACTTTCGTGGCGCCATCGTGGGCTAATTTTAAATTTGACAAACGCGCCATTTTAGATTGTCTGACTTGAGACTGTGGTTTTTAACGTAAACAATCACATTGCTTTTTCTTCTAAAGAAAATAAAATTCTCAACAATTCCTTAATGTTGGTATTGCAATTCTGGAATTAAATATGAGGCTGTCTTTTCCATTATTATTTTTTTTCTTTTATTCTTTCATGTGTTAACTAAAACAAAAGGGAAAATAAATACTTACAAAATTATAATAACTTTCATTATACCTGTTTATAGTTTGTAGTAATATTATATTTATAATAAATAAATGTTTGTTTTGGACATTTATCTAATATACATGATAAAATAGTGTGTAAGTGCGCCTGTATATGGATGTTTCGTGCTGTGCATGTATTAGTGCGCGCTGTGTATGTGTATGAGTCCACACATATTTAGGTTTAGGTTGCTAACACAGAGTACTATAAAGTTCCTAACGGAATCTAATGTTTATTGCATTAAAAGGTGTCGAATTCCTATAAATGAGGCCAAGACAGTTCAGAATTAATTGTTGATTTAAGAATCTAGACTCGAGACACGAATATAAATTATGCGGTTATCGGAGAGGGCAATAATATGAATTATTATTAGTTATTGTTGTATTTGTTACACAATATTATCGCAGTTTTCTTCTTAAAACATAATGAAATATATGTTCGTTTTTTATAAATTAAGATGTATGTATATGGAAATATATAATTAATTTATAATTTTACATCCACTTTTAGAACCACTTTCTTACATTTTTACAACGTAATAATCTCTATTAGGATCCGCCACAATGCGCGGCGGATTTTAATAGCATAAAAAAGGGATTTTATAAACATTGGTCAAGTGGTTTTAATGTGATGTTGCCTCAAAACATTGATTCCCAAACGGTTAAGAGCTTCGTTTACGCTCAGATCAATAATATGTTATAGTTTTCATGTTTAAAGATCAAGTTATCATATGAACGAATAAAATAAAAATGCAAGTTACAGAAAAATAAAACAAAAATTTCTTTAATATTTAATGTAATATACATTTATACAATAACCAAGTAATATCACATTGTCTTAATACCGAACTTTTCTTACTAGAAGTAGAACATTGTTAGTAATGTGAAAGGTTTTAAATATATATTTAGATAAGAAGATACTTTATTAAAAAAATAACACAAACATTCCTAAGGGCGTTTACACTTGAGTCTGACAAATGACGTAATAATTAATAATAAATGTGTAAGCCTCCTGGATCCGAGTTTTTAGTAAGTCACAAGTACTATTCCTATTTTTTTCTCGGATTGGGATAGGATGCGGTCCGTATACGTCCAAGTTAGATAACAGAATCCAATTTCTATCTTAAAACTAAAAAAAACCTAACCAAAGAAATAAGATATACGCGTTATAGATCTGTCAAAGAAATAAATAGAATGAATATTTAAAAAGAAATGTAAGGCAATTATTGAGATAAAAAATATATCACGTCAATATTGTTATAAATCAATATATTTATAAATCCAATACACATAATATCGTTAATGTCTGTCTGTTTAATGTCATTAAATAATCTTTCGCAATTAACCATTTCTGCCTTTTTATGTCTTAGTATTTAATACTCATATTTATTGCAATTTAATTATTTTATGTTTCATGTCAATAGCCAATAGTCAATAATTATTATACATAGTGTAGGGGAGTCATAGGCAGGTCTGTAAGTGCGAGTGTCTAATAAGTAATAAAAGAGGGAAGATGAGAGACCTATTCTTATCTTTGTCTAATAACATATGCAAGAAAGAGAGACAGATAGCCTCAATTGATGATTTGATTTTTTTTACACTTTTTAGGCTAGCTTAACAACTCTATGTCAATAATACTCCAAATTACACATATGTCAAATAATTACCACAGATAATCTGATGAAAATTAACAAATAAATACTTATTTATCAGTTAATAAAAAAAAACATTAGGCAATAAGTAAAATGTCAATAAAATAATACAAATCTTCGTTTAAGGATTACTTTCATAATTTGTGTCTATTATATAATTTAAATTGAACTAAAATATTTGTGTTTAAATTAAGATAATTTAAGGCAGATCTCAATGTATATACAGCCTTATAAAGCTTAGTCTTCATTCGTGAATCTAGTTCTATCAATCCGTTGTGTGTATCTTCGTCTAACAACATACACGATACCAGATAAAGCTAGAAGAACAGGAACTCCTAAACCTATGGCTATAACCATAATTACGAAGAATGAAAACTTTTCCACTGGTGGTGTCCCGTAACCAACAACAAATGACCTGCGAAGAAAGCATATATTAAAAAAAAACTTGCCAAGTGCAAGTTGTATTTTGGATATTTTTTAAATATTTACTTACCATGAAGTCATGGCAGTTGTTTTTTTCCATAAAATATAAACTAACCATGATACAAAGAATGAATCAAAATTTATTTATTATTATTTGTTATATAAAAACTAAACTTACCATGAGGTATAATTATGCGCTTTATAAAATCCGTCGCCTGATTCCCCGAAAGATATAAACAGGTCTTCTATTAGTAGATTTCTGTCATCGAAACTTTCATAGAAATACTTCAGAGTGCTGCGGCGAGGGATAATAGTTCTGAAAAGAATTTAAATTATTATAATTTTGTTTTCCAGAAAATTGTGTAAAAAGAAAGCATAATATAAATATCTGATTTAGAATATATTAAACATTATTAAAAAATCAAACGAAATGTCGTTTTCAAAAAGATTCAAAAAAATAACCATATCTATCTGCATAAAAAAGCATAAAATAAATATTTGTAGCCGATTATCATTATTAAAAAAAAACTGACGAAATAAAAAAAAACTTATATGGATATTATATATATTCGAACCTGTGTAAGTCGGACACGTGGGCGGTGGTGGAGCTGGCGAAACTACGCATGGATTGCCTGTACCCCACGGGACGAAACTGGAGGTACCCACCCTCACCCGATGAGAACAAGGATGGAGTCTTGATCTCTATTACCTGTGGAGTAAGGATCAGTATTAGGTATCTATCAATGGTGTAGTATTTAATATATTACTATTTTTTTTTTTTTTTTTTTTTTTTTTTTTTTTTTTTTTTTTTTTATGATTCACCGTTGAGCAGTCGACCGGGACACATGTCCCTCTTACCTGCTCCGCCTATCCGCGCCACCTACCTGGGCCGTCACGCTGACCGCCCAGCCACCTGCACCGACCACCTGCACCGACCGTTCGTACACCTGCGCCAGTCAAGATAACGACCTCCATTGTGTGCAAGCCAGCGGTGTGATTGTGTTTGTGTGTGAGTCATCGCCGCAAGCACACCTGCGGGCCGGCGAGCCTGCATAGGGGTCCAACAAGTCCGACGTCGCCCTAGTTAGGGTACGAAACGCAATTCAAAGACTTCGTCGTAATAGCCTGCGTCGTGTAAGTACACAGTCGTTAGGGTATTAGGCACACCTCTGTCACCTACTGACAGAGATTCGATAGGGTTCACGTTAGGCACTCGCCTCCCTGCTCACGCAGGGAGGACGGCTCATTTCTCCGGGCTCCACCATGGACCCCAAATCCGCGGCGGAACCCGAAGATCTGTCCAAGTCGCAGTTCTATGGTTGGGTCCACGGAATTGCGCCTCAATTATGCCTGCGCTACTCTGTCTTGTTAGGCATCGAGTCTCCGCTCTCGACCTCGCGCGCCGCGATCGTGACCAAGAGCACCTCCGACATGGAGGTCGAGGCCGCCACTCCTACGGAGCAGACGGCCTCGGATTCCGAGTCGGGGAGTTCGTCCCCTTCCTCGGACGCTGACGAGGACGACGGTTTCACGACCGTGCAGACCAAATCGGCCAAGAGGAAGGCGACGAAAGCGCTCTCCTCGAACGTCCCGCGAAAACGGGCCTCAAAACCCGCTAGTAGCGAACCCGCGTCGCCCGACCGTTCTTCGGGCCCGGGCCCGACTCGCGAACGCGCGCCGATCGCGCCCGAAGCGCCCGCGTCCGCGTCGCCGTCGTCCGCGCCTTCAGCGCCCGCGGAGGCACCTTCAGCGCCTGCGCCTTCAGCGCCACGGAAGTCCCCCGCGCCGCCGCCGCTTTACATAAGGGACAAGTCTAAGTGGGACACTCTGTCCGCACTTATGACGGAGCACAAGCTCCATTTCACGTCCGCCCGAAATACCGCCGACGGTATCCGCGTTCAAACCGCGTCTTCGTCGGACCACCGTGGTCTGACTCGTCTCCTCCGCGAACGTGGTTACGGATACCACACCTACGCGCTAGAGGATGAACGGCCGCTTAACGGTGGTCATCCGAGGGCTCCCCGTGGAGCTCACTACTGAGCGGATTTTCGAGGACCTTAAGTCCCAATCCTTCCCCGTCATCTCGGTGCACCGCATGTACCGAGCGACCACTAGGGTCCCGTTCGATCTTGTTCTCGTCCATCTCGAGCTTTCCCCGGAAGGAAAGCAAATTTTTAACGTTAAGGCAGTCTGCCAACTCTCCGGCCTTAGGGTCGAACCTCCACGTGGTCGCGGTTTTCCTGGTCAGTGTCATCGCTGCCAGCTCTATGGGCATTCCCAACGTTTTTGTCACGCGCGTCCAAGGTGCGTCAAGTGCCTGGACGACCACGCGACAGCCGACTGCTCGCGGAAGGGACCGGTCCCTGAGGATCCTCCCACCTGCGTCCTGTGCGGACAGAAGGGCCATCCTGCGAATTATCGCGGGTGCCCCAAAGCGCCGCGCAGGACACAGCCGGCAAGGCATCCTCCTCGGTTCGCACAGCCTCCATGGGCTCCTCTAGCCCCTGGGAGGCCCGCGGCCCCTCAGGCATCCCAGGCCCCTCAGGCACCCGCGAACGCGATCGCGAACGCTTGGGTGAAGCCTCCGAGGATTATCCCACAGCCCGTCCCCCAGTCATTGCCGCCGCCGCCGGTTCGTAACTCCACCGACGGAGTTGCGAGTTCGCTCGCGTGCGTCACGAGCCTCTTCGGTGTAATAGACATCGAAGAGCTCCTAGTCTTTTCAAATGAAATGAGGGATTCCGCGCGGAACCCTCCCGCGAGGATGGAAGTGCTCCTCAAGCACGCCGTCCTAATCAAATCGATATACGAACACACGATGTCAACATGATGACATCGCGTGGAAGGGTAAAACCTCGCTCTCTGACTGTCGCTACATTCAACGCGAACGGGCTACTTAAGCAGATAGATCTAGTGCGCGACTTCGTGGTCACGCACCAGATAGACGTCCTGTTAGTACAAGAGACCTTTCTGAAGCCGTGTAATCGTGATCCGCGCATCGCAAATTACCGTCTCGTTAGGAACGATAGGGCAACCGCGAAGGGGGGAACCATCATCTATTACAGAAGGTCTCTTCATTGCACTCCGCTCAATCCGCCCCAACTAGTCAACGTAGAAGCGTCATTATGTCAGGTGGGTATGACCGGCCATCAGTCGATCGTACTAGCATCCGTAGCTATCTTTCTCCCAATAAAGCCTTAGTTGAGAGGAGGGAGAGGTTTAGCCTTAAGTCCTTACTCCAATTAGGTAACGCAACCATTCTGGCCGGCGACCTAAATTGCAAACATCCCCGCTGGAACTCCACTGTCGCAAACAGTAGAGGAAATCTCCTTGATAGGCTAAGTTACAAGGCTGGTCTCGACTTCGAGATCACCGCGCCTTTGAGTCCCACGCGATACTGCGACACAGACTTCCGACATGACAGACCCGACGTGCTCGACATAGTACTCTTGAAGGGCGTGACACTCCAGTTACATTCTATCGAGACGCTATCCGAGCTAGACTCTGACCATCGACCGGTCCTATTTCAGCTAGGACTTCCTCCCCTTAGGGAACCCCCGACCAAAACAATTATTAACTGGACGAAGCTTCGAGAGCAACTCCATTCCCCCGTACCAGCGCACCTCGACAAAATTCCTGACCAGCTTACATCGGTCGAGGACGCTGTCTCAGCCGCGACTAACTTCACAGAACATTTGGTAGACAGCATAGGAAAGTCCTCGAGGGAGGTCCGAGTGAACTTCGAGGGTTACCAAGCACTCCCTCCGGACATTAGACTCCTCATCACCCGTAAAAACGCCGCGATTAGAGCCCATGACCGATACCCGACAGATGACAACCGACGGAGGCTGCGCCGTCTTCAGAGGGAGTCGAGACAAGCTCTCGACGACTTCAGAGATAGCGGCTGGGATAGGACGCTTGCGACGCTCTCTCCAACACACCAGGCATTCTGGCGGTTGCAGAGAGCGTTGAAGGCGGACACTGTCTCAGATATGCCTCCCTTGGTTGGACCTAACTCCGCCATCGCGTTTGACGACTCTGACAAAGCTGAGTGCTTAGCCGACAGCCTAGAGAGCCAGTGCCGTCTGTCTGCTCAATCCGTTGATCGCGATCATGTCGAAATAGTCGACAAATCGGTCAATATAATGTGTTCTCAGCCACCGGCCGGTCCGCCAATCGAGGAAACGAACCTAGACGAGGTGACGTCCATAGTTAGGGCGCTTCACGTCAAGAAATCGCCAGGTCCCGATAGGATCACTAACAAAGTGATAAAGCTTCTTCCGCCTCCTTTAATTTACCTATTGGTTACCATTTTTAACGCTCTACTGGCCGGTTGCTCGTTTCCGGCCCAGTGGAAAGAGGCCATAGTGATAGGGTTCCATAAGCCGGGCAAACCCCGGCATCTGCCTAGTAGTTACCGTCCCATTAGTCTTCTTAGTTCCTTAGGGAAAGTATATGAGAGAATCATCCTCTGTAGACTTAGATCGGAAGTCGAGAGACTCAAAATCATCCCAAATGAGCAGTTCGGCTTTAGAGCCAACCATTCATGTTCCCATCAGGTGCAACGCCTCACGGAGCACATACTGATAGGGGCCACTGTGAGGGCCAAGAAGCATAGGACAGGAGCGCTCTTCCTCGATGTAGCTAAGGCGTTCGACAGGGTCTGGCACAATGGACTGGTGTACAAGTTATACCAGTTCAAGGTGTCGGACAGACTCGTACTCATCATACGGGACTACCTGACGAATCGCTCCTTTCGCTACAGAGTGGAAGGCGTCTTGTCAACCCCCCGCCCCATCAGGGCGGGTGTTCCCCAGGGTTCAGTTCTCTCGCCCATCCTCTATTCCATCTACGCTAGCGATATTCCTAGACCGCGATCTAAAGTGCACCTTGCCATGTACGCGGACGATACCGCGCTTTACACGTCCTCTAAGGATCACTGGGAGATATACCAACGTCTCCAATCCGCAGTCGACTCCCTTGAGAGTTGGCTGCGGAAATGGCGGATCGAGGTAAACCCTGAGAAGAGCGTTTCGGTGCTCTTCGAACGGGGCCCCCCAAGGATCCTCCCGCGAATCAAACTCTTTGATAAACCGATACCTTGGAAAGACGAGGCAAAATACCTAGGAGTAACGTTAGATAGAAAGTTAGTTTTCACTGCGCATATTAGGACCGTTCGTAGCAGAGCGGCCTACATATTAGGTCGTTTATATCCGCTGTTAGGCAAGCGGAGTAAAATGTCCCTTCGCAATAAGGTGACACTTTACAAAGCTTGCATACGTTCCGTCATGTCCTATGCGAGTCCCGCTTTTGCGCACGCTAATCTGAAACCCCTTCAGGTGATTCAGAACAGGTTTACACGGATTGCAACCGGGGCGCCGTGGTTCGTACGCAACATCGATCTCCATAGAGACTTGAACCTTCCGACCATCGCTCAGTACTTCAAGGGGCTTTCCCAAAAGTACTTTGAACGTGCTGAGCGACACCCGAACCCACTGGTGGCTGACGCCGCAGAGTATAGACCACGTAAGACTACTTTAGTCAGAAAAAGAAGACCCAAGTCGGTACTCGTTGACCCCGACGACGCGTTCACAGTAGGTAATAACGTGTACGCGTAGGCATAATTGACACCACACAACATACAGACACACACCGTCTGTACCGGTATAGACGAGGTCCCAACTGAGTAAGTGCTCCGTTGCTCCGGCGTTCTGCCGTCGGAGGACGCTAGTGTCCAAATTTCCTTAGCTTCCCTCCTGACTAACGACGCCCCGAGCCGAGGTCCGTGTCTCAATCTGAGACGCCCTCGGGACGTCGTTCCCCATGGGCCCATCTGGCCCCCCCTTTTTAAGGGTGGGTCTCCTGACCCACCCATTCCCCCGGTGACGCTGTAATAGCCAACAGGGCTAACAGCATAGACAGACAAAAAAAAAAAAAAAAAAAAAAAAAAAAAAAAAAAAAAAAAAAAAAAAAAAAAAAAAATTTTATATGTTCTTAGTTTCTTTTTTTTTTATGAATTACGACGATCACAGTAAGGATCTAAAATAATAAAAAATCTTTAATTAATAAGTTAACTGTGTCGTTCTATGTACAAAGTGTGAACAAATCTGTGTCCGGAAAATTTTACGATAATGTATATGGTCGTAAGCGCATGTTCATAACAAACTTTTCATATTTAGTTATTTTTTTTTTTTATTTAAACCTTATAAGCTAAGCTTTTTATAAAAAATGTGCCACTTTTATATACTCGTGTATACTTCTCAAACACACAAAGAAGATTAAAACTTAAAAATTATAACTAATCGACCAAGCTACTTGTAACGCGTTCAAGGTTCGAGACAAGACTGATTTAAATAGATTCCTGATCCAATTATAATTAAAAGCATTACAGAAATATAAGAACAATGAGAGGTTTCGGATATCCTTGCGTTACAACTGGATTCTGATGCAATATGCTTAATATCTATCTATCTATCTATCATGCCTATGCATCATCGATTCGATGCATAGGAATATAGCAAATATTATTTGTATATTAGGTGTATAAAAACAAATTTGTATTTTTTTAAGTCATCGTTACACACACATTAAAGCCCCATTATTGTTAGCGCAGACGCCTAACGTAAATAAAATAATAACGTAAATAAAATAAAATAATAATAAAATAATAACGGTTCAATTCCCTACAGCGACAGGCATGTACATACTCGTCAAAGTCTATATTTTAAGTATTTACAATGTGTTTTTCTATGTATTTGTATTGTTGTCTAAGACTATTAATATATGTAAATAATTTGCTTACTTAGGGGTGGGATCAGTTTGTGTAATTTATCCTGTGATATTATTATTATTACACTTACTTCTTTAATAAAAATAAGATTCAAAATTCAGAAATTGCAAAAAAAATATTATCTAAATATTTTTTTTTCAATATTATGAATAATACAGCACATAAAATATACAATAGCACCCACCTCAAACACTGCTGGAGTATGTTCATCATCAAGACTCTTCCTAACAGTGTAATGCATGTTATCAGTGACATGATCGGTGCTCAGGGCCAGCAAGTGCAGTGAGTACCGAGAGGCATTGTACTCCAGGGTAGAGGAAAGTTTCTCCAGGCTTATGTCAAAGAGAGTTGAGTTTGCAGTGTGGATAAGATGGGGCAGGTCAGCTGCATAATCTTTGAACGGGATTAGATCCAGCTGGAGGTTTAAAAATATTTAAATTGACTTAAGCAACCATTGAAATATAAAAAAAAAGTTTCAAACAAAACATTTTTTCACTATCACAACTAACACACCAACTCGGAAAAATAATTCTCACAGACCAGCTATAATCTGATCCAGCTTATATAGCTGGTCTGTGAAATGTTAGAGTCTCACATATTTTAGAAGACCTGGAAAGAAACTCAGCGAGTAGTCACTTATTTTAAAGTATGACATGTATTCAAATCTTAAAGTAGGCCGGCCTGGCCACTATACTGTACACTAAGAGCTAGGTCAACTAATGTACTACATAATATGAAAAGGCTGTTAGTGAGCTAGTGCAGCCATCTGATTGCTGGATACTTTTATGTGCTGTTTTTGGGATTAAATAGTACACTGTTGAATGGGCCCATTAATTGCCAAAACTCAAAATCTGATTGATAGTTAATTGAAATAATTTCAATTCTATCAATTGAGTAACTTTTAGTTCTTTTTTAGAAACTTCCTTAAGATTAATTGGTTTTTTCAAAAAAAAAATAAAAAATCAAATAGTCAAGCTGTTTTGAAGTTGTGTATTAAACACACAACAACTGATTGTTAATTATATTATTATTTTAAATGTAATTTAACTTTGAGACTAATTAGTTCAGAAGCCTTACTTGTATGTAAATGAGATTTATTATACTTACTTTAATATTCACTTTTCCATGTAGCCAATCTTCATGAATAGGTCCATACAAATTCACCATAGCTTCATTTTCAGTAAGCTTGCTATCATTGAGGTGCCACACAATTTTGTTAAACCTGAACTCCTTCTGGGGGAACTTCGGCTCAATAAGACCATTGTCTTCTAAATCATTATACTCATATATCTGTAAATATAAAACTTTTAATTTCATACACTATAATAATACCATATATTTATCTTTAGTTATTTAGAATGAAATCTATAACTAAAGTTAAAAATAATTTTGAAAACATTTTTTAAAATATTTTGATATACATATTTTGATTGTCAGAGTGTAATCATTCTATGTTTTGATTTTACAATTTTGTAAACTCTCATAATTTTTATAATGTCAAAACTCTTACTAGGATCAGAAATTTAAATTTTAAATGCCTACCTATATGGTTTATTGTATATTTGTTTCATAATCTATTGCGATTTTTATTTTAAACCAGTTTAAGTCAATTTATCATGTTTTTTTGTAGAATATGGCCCATAAGAATTGGAAGAATTGTAATTTGTTACTTATGGAAGTATTGGTTAAGGAACCAATATCATAAACAAAACAGTAATATATAATATAGATAATATAATAATAGGAAAAGCATAATATTAACTGTCTATTAAAGCAAGGTACAATAAAAATAAAATAAATATTGAATATATTTTGTACAAATATTGCTCTTTAAACATCTGAACTGGCCCAAATTTAATAATTGCCAGAGTGGTTATAAACTTTAACACAATAGAATAAAGTTCAGAATACAATAAAATATCCACCCATACTGTTTCTGAATCATTACATCTAAATAGAGATAATCAATGAAATTTGGGTCTTAAAACTATGTCATTATAGAATATTTTAGATAAACAGTAATATCAGTGGAAATATTATTATTGTATATTATAGTTGACTCAATTGATTTTTTCTAATAATTTAAAAAAGCTGTGTTAATATAGAATAATTTAAACAATATTTAATGTTCTTATATCCTGACCTATTTATATAAATACTTAATATTTTATAATGGAGAATATATAAGTATATAAGTATAGATATTTCTAGGTTTCATCTTTGAAAAATGTGGGAACACAAAATGGTTAAAATGTACATAGAATTAATCTTACCTTATCAATTGCAGTTGCAAAGCTATACCTCGGTTTTTCAGAGAATGCGAATCTTGTTGGCAGAAACTTTTCCCATGTAATATTTAGAGTAGAATTTAAAGAAGCAACTGTGATGATAACTGTTGGTGTCTGTCTTGTAAAATCCCATATCTGATGGATTGTGTCTGCAGAACCATCACATTTTGCATAAACCAGTATTGTGTCTGATGTGCATGATGGGCAGCCAGGGTTAAGTTTTGCAGTAATCTGATAAGTGAAAAATAACGCATAAAGTATATATTTTAACTAATAATAGTAATAAAGTTTATATTTACCTTTCTATCTTGGCCATACGCCACGGATATTAATATAACAATCAATAAAGATTTGAGGTGACTCCATATCGAAAGAGGAAACTGCATTTTTATAATAAACATTCACTATTTGATTATAGGGGTCTAGTTCAAAAGGCAATAAAAACTACATTAATTACGCGATAAACACCTCAGCACGTGAATACATTTACGTTAATATAATTGATAACGCCTATCGTGGTTCAACTATTTTATTTATTAATTAATGCCCTTTGTCTTTACACTCAAGGAACAATATGTAAAATGTAAATGTTAAAATATATTGTTGAATTTGCTGATTTTACTGACGTTGACATTTTAGTTTTGACAACTTACAATTAGGGACGTAATATATTTGATATGGCAATTTGGATTTTAGAGTGGTACTATTCTACAAATTGAAATTAGATGTGAAATTTGATAAACAAGAAGAAATATTATCGTATTCCACAACCCAATTAAAGACCTAAATAAGTCCTTTATTCAGATTATTAATTAAGTCTAATAAAATAACATAAGTTTAATTTTTTATATAAGGTTTTTTTGTTGTATTTTAGTATTCATGTATCAATACAATAAAAAAAAGAAATAGTTATAATATATAAATATAAATAATAAAAAATTCTGCATTTTTAGGTGAACGTAAAACCTACCATATGAAATATCCAGAAGTCAAAAATTTGGCCAGGTTATTATAAAATAAATAATAATAAAGGCCAGGTAAATAAATAATATTTTCATAGCATATGGTTAGGAATGAAGTATGTAGTTATTCTCCACCGAACTATCTAATACTCAAAAATGCTACTGGGCAATTCTATTAATAATACTTCATAAGATTTAGGTTGATATTATTGAGTTCAAAAGATCAACATATGACTGAAAATAGATATTTGTTTGTTTTTTTATTTAATTGATAAGGAATATAAAAATGACTTCTACTCAATCTGATATAAATAAAATATTTATGTATTACGCAACATTTCTTTCAGTCAAACATCAAATCCAAATTCAGTAATGCTCTAGCACAAAAGTGTAAAAATTATTTTAAATTAATAAAGTCTTATGGTTTCAAAATTATAAAAAAATCTCCTTTGCTTACTTTAACACTTTTTACTCCAATTATTTCTATATTATTTATATAGGCATAATTAATTACAAAGATTACAATTAATTAAAACAATGATAATCGTCACAAAACAACATTTATTGTACAAAATAAACACCTAAAAATATGTATTCATTAAATATTATTCACACGACCGATGTACTAAATCGGCAGTCGTCTTCTTCCGCGCCTCCTCATCAGTGGGCGAATGAACACGTTTCTCGACGTGTTTATTCTTGCTGTGTTTGTTTTGATTTCGTATTGCCTTGGAAATTGTTTCGTCGCCGACACTACAATTAAAAGTGTATTCGTATGTATTTAAAGTAATAATTTATTATTCGATTATTTTTTGCAGTACTATTTTATTGCAAATATTATATCAAAGGGTTTACACATATCATTTTTGAAGGAAATTACATATTTTTTTATTTATTTTCGGATTTTAGGATTGATGAGTTATTTGAGATTGAGTATTTTAGAATTGATGTAGAGAGGCTGCCTGCAAGAGGTGGTCAACTAATTAAAAATAACCCGGTACATATATTTTAATATATTGCTAAAAAATAACATGTTGCAAAAAGCCCAGATAAATTACATGATCATAGCCTGTATATATATGGGTGTTTCTCAACTAACGGGAAAGTTTTACATGAAATTTGTCCTGCTCACTTTTTGTTTAAAAATTGGATTTTAAATGTATAGAATGAAAGCTAATAACAAGCGATTTTCAAGTTTAGAAAAGGCCGGAAGATTACTCTGTTATTTTCAATTTTAGAAGTTTTTTTTTTCGGTGCTTTTTTTTTATTGACCTCCTCCCTCTTTTGAGGATCATTCTTATAACATTCGTATCTAAATCTTTCTATTTTTCTCTGCTTTCTCTAATATTTATTCTCTCGTCAATTTATATTTTTTTTTTGGATGGTAACTGGCATGGTAAGCCGTTTCTAAAGTATATTTGTAACTACTGTACATAAGGATAATTATATGCATAATCCATTTAGTAGCTAATTTTATTTAAATTTATATAAAACACAATCCGCTGGAAACTATAAAACTCCCCTGTGTTTCGTCTAAACAGGGTATTGTAACCAGGGGACTGTGTTTTTTGGCATTAAACCGGACTGTATTAATTATATACGAATCCTTGTTTATTTCACAGCTAAATTAGTAACTGTACGTTTATTTTCGTAATCGATATATCAAAACCATATTCTAATTTTAAAAAATTACCACTCAAACTGCTTACCAGGGCACTGTTACGCATAACGGCCCCGACGCGAAATTCAGTAACTATGGCAAAAAATTAAACTACCCGCAAAATGATGTCTCAGTTCTGACTCGATATGATCGAACTTCACACTGTCAGCGATTCATTCAACACAAAATTGAGTCGTTGTCATAGACTATATAATTTTGATTTTTGTTTTTAAATAAACCAGAGGACTGTGTTCAAATGTTTAGGACAACATTCAGGCGGTAATTTCGAATAATTATTATTACATTTACGTAATATTTGTTCAACATATATACTTTTCAGTATATTTAGTTTTATAATATACTTTAAATTTGTTACACGCACATAAATATTATTTTAAAATTGGATTTAAAGTGGAGATTCTGGGATGGGGACGCGCCAGGGGACTGTGTTTTGACAGGTTGGGATTAAAAGAAAAAAGATATAAAACATTTACATGGTCAAGTAGCCTCCAAAATGCTGAAATGTACTATAGTTTTAGATATTTTCTTAAATAAAAAATATCCAAAACAATGTGCAAATTGCTTGGGACATCAATTTTCCCGTTAGTAGAGAAACACCCATATATTTAATAATTCAAATTCAGTTTATTTTAAATTTAAAAATTATTGAATTTCATTATCATTATTATTATAATTTTATTTTAAAATTTATTTTAGATTACTAGAGATTGTTTCAAAGAACTCAGTTATTGTGAAACAAACTTTTTAACGTTAATAGAACATAAAATAACGTTACTAGAACGTAACGTTAATAGAACATAAAATAAACTCAATATTAAAATGTATGCATCTAAATAACATTGATAATTTAACCGCACATACTTTACAACTGCTCTTGAACCTGGGCCCCAATTTGGAGTAGGATTCAACTGGAATCGTAGCTGACCATCTTTCCTGCTTATAGGATTAGCATCTGGGCGTTCACTGAGGTCTACATAGTTTATGATTTCTTGCTGTAAAATAAAGCGTGCCACTGGATCAGCTTCCAACCTGTAATGATTTAGCTTTGTTTGATTGACTTTTAAATTTATATTAGGATAGATTATTTTTTTGCAATAATATATGTATATTTGCTTTCTTATGGTCCAAATGTAGTTGGTTTTGTATTTAATTTAATGTAACATATTAATATCTTTAAGAATTGTGACCAAATATGATTTAATACAAACTTTGAAGGTTTAACTGGATGTGTTTTCTCCCACGTGCGTACAATGTCCCACACGAGTTGCGCCGGCGCAGACGTTTTGAGAGAGAGCTTGGCTGCGTGGGAGTATGACACTTTGTATCCTGCATTAAGAATCGCTGACCTGGGGATAGTTATTTACATTTTAATTTGTGTTAACTATTTATCTATATTAATATTATGATTACAGGTTAAAAAATTCGAATTAAAAAAAAATAAATAAAAATGTATAAAACCCCAGATACAAAAATCCCTAAAAAGAATAAAAATAATATTATTATGTATTTATTGAAAACGTTGCGTCGGGGTCCGTTGCACGTACGTAGACGATGGTGTCTATTTTATGAAATTACGAGGGCTTAGACTATACGATTCGATATCGTAATTTATTTATTTGCCTTGGCTACTCACTTGCATTTCAATTTCTTCCCTTATTAAGGTCCCCTGACGTAACGACTTCAATAAGTCCAAATAATATTATTTTTATTCTTTTTAGAGGTCTTTTTGTATCGGGGGGTTGTTTAATTTTTATTATTTTTTTCTACTTTTTAAACTTATGTTACTGGTTTCATTATTGTATGTATGTAAATGAACCTACGGACACACAAATTTTCACTTGCTTAAGTATTTCTATCAATATTGGATAAGAAGCTTTCACCCGCACCAATAAAACCTCAATATCTTGGAGACGACTGTTTCTATTTCGACCAAACATAGCTAAGAACTAGCTCAACGAATCAGGCTTACGGTTAAAAAAACCGCAATCAAATCCGTTCACGCGTTTGGCTGCTATATTGCTCCAGACAGACACACAGATATACAGATCGATAGGTCAAACTTATAACAACTGTTTTTTTTAGTCGGGGGTTAAAAATAATATTCAATTCTAAATTAAAAATCAACAACAATGTACCTCATAACCAACATAGGCATGGTTTCTAAATGGACTCTCCCAAATAATTTATCCAAAGTATAATACAGAGGGACTTCAAGTTCTTCCCTCACCATAGAGAGTACACCATGTAACCGTTTGCTGGTGTTGAAGAGTTGCGGGTTATTCTGTACGTGTGTGAGCACTCGGGTCACAAAGACCTCATCGTGAATAGGATGGGACCATATTGGACCTCCAAGCTAAATAAATATTTTGGTTTGATTAATTTCATTATTTTTCTAAAAAAATAATTTTATGAGATAGACAAAAGTAGAAGTTAAAAGTTTTTAAATAAACATGTATATAATTATAATATAAACAAACAAAAACATAAATATAATATAACAAAAATATAAATAAAAAGTAACATATAATATAAACAAACAAAAGATTGTAAGCTCACTTGATGCCTTTGATTGCAATGGTTACAATTTTCTCCAACAGGTGGCCCCGCGGGTAGATAGGACTTCATTTGTTGTGGGTTCTTCTCAGTTGGATTTGGTTTGAACCCACCCATTGGTTGTAATGTTATATTGTCGCATCCGACACAGCGGTACACCATTGATAACTTACTGAAATTTATTATATATATTTTTTTTTATGCATGACAGGCATGTATGTGATGAACACAGACATCTGTATTTCTGGGTTTGATTGTTTATTAAATATACTCCCAGTATTTATGATGTATTTGTATTGTTGTCTAACACCCTTAACACAAGCAAATAATTTGCTTACTTAAGGGTCAGATCAATGTGTGTAATTTGTCCTGTATTATTATTATTATTATTACTAAAAATACATACAAACACAAATATTTACATTAAAATCTATTAACCTCAAAAAACAATGTAATGAGAAATTAATATTGGATAGTTTTACATACCTGGTAGTTTTTTTGCAATGTATAGCTCCAGAGTATATCCTAACAAAGACACGAATATAAAAGTCAGCTGATATACTTATGAGTGGTACAATGTACCGACTGTATCTGTTGGCATGTTGCTCTATACATTGCAGTAAAATTCTTAATGCCTGTTAAAAAAAAAAGAAAATAAAACGGAACATTTGTAAACATGTTATTTATGTCAAAAAAAAAAATCCTATATGAGTATTAATCAGTACCATTTCATGGCAACACTTGGTCTTTAAACTGATTGCTCCGTATTTACAATAACATGTCTCCGGTGAGTTTCCCGCTAATACCGCCATGTCAGTTGCTGTCACTAATAACAGACCGCCATCTTGAATGCTTTGAACTGCAGAGTCAAGGAATATGGATGGACAGCCATATGGGTCTAGGTCAATAGCTGCAAACCTCTTTGATGGATGCTTGTGTTTGTACATAATCATGCTAAAAGAAAACAAATATGTATATATATTTGTTAAAAATGTATAAATATATATAAATGTGAATTTTTATATATTTTAGAATAGCGTATCTGTTTATAAAAACAGATTTTGCCTTCACCGTTTTTAGTATTAATAATATTAATTTTATATAAAAATTTTCTTATTTCACTCAAAAAGTTTTCTATATCAGTTTTTTTTTAAAAAGTCACACATTTCAAGGATTATAATATAGTCTAGTAATAAACTTATACAATGTTACATATTACTAAAAAAACCTAAGAACAACACTTCAGCGGCCAATAATCATGCACATTTGCTCACCATGCATCATCATGGCTGGTCTCCACAAGTGACTCAACACTATTATACACAATATTGGCCTGTATAGTGTCCACAGCCTGCTGGGAGAGGTCATTGGCCATTATTTTGGTAATGTTTGGCACTTCCTTGGCATATCTAATGCTTCTTAGACCAGTGGCTGATAATGCCTCTAAGATTGTTATGGGAACCTAAAAAGTTAAAGATTTTATTCATGATTACAGTGCTGTAAGTTTGTGTTTTTTTAGTATATAACTCTTAACAAGCATTTTTAAATAGACAAACATTAAAATATTTAATGTATCTTTTTATTATCACCATATTTAAGTCTGCTTAATTGGCTACAAAACAATTGTTATAAATCAAACCTCAGTATGATCTCCTATTGCATCCTCAACTACATTTTTACAAACTTTCCTCTCATTTTTCAGAATTTTAGCAATTTTCTCAGTTTTATAATCTTCTGTAAATATACTTAGTACAGCTATACTTAAATCTCTATTGAATTCTTGCACTGGGTTATAGAAAACCTTTTCGGAAGCAAGGCGTATTTCAGCTTGTCCTTCTTTTATAGATTTTTGATTACTTTCTGCAGTTGATACTTCCATTTTCATAATTCCCTATTGTAAAGTAGAGGAATATAAGATTTACAGGTCCGAGGAATAATATAAAAATATTCAAACACAATTACTAACGGTACTAAGCCTTCGAAGAAATTGTAAATATCTCATGAATATTAATATGTATTCTACAAGTTTTATTATAATGTTATTTCATTAAAATACATAATGTAAATTAATAAACAATAATTTTTTACTGTACACAATCCACATGTATGCCCAACAATTTGACACATTTGTGGACACTTTATAGTACTCTGTGGTGGACACTTCATAGTATTCTGTGGTGGACACATTTCACATTTCACAATTCATATAAATGAAATTGACATTTAATAATTGTCAAAATGGCTGCTTATCGACAATATTTTAACTAAATTAAAAAATAACTTTCATATTTAACTAAATGTAAGTCCTAAAGATAAAAATAAATTGTTACTCAAATTATCAAAAAATACCTAATAATTTTTTATTATTTTTCAAAAATGAATTTAACCGTAATACTATTCGGATTCCTAACATCACACTGAAAAACTGATTACTGACACTTGACAGTCGACGAATTATTGTTGAGAAGTGACAGCTAAATTTGAACACTGAAAATTTGAAGAATCTGGAAAACTAACCTTTTTTTTAAGAATTAATTTATTTTTTTGAATGAAATTACTTTATATGAAATAGGTAAATTTTAGAATAAACATAAAATATGCACATAGCGAGTGCGTTAGTTCGGAATAGCGTTCTTTTTAATCCGACTATAAGACTATCTTCACAAATAACTCGCAATGTAACAAAAATTGCATCATATTGTAAGCCGGTGGGAAGTCGCTTTTCAAGTGGACTCAATGTTTACGGAACTCGTAATGCAAGAAGATGTAGTTATAATGAAGCATATTCGGCGGTAAAACAGGTTAGTTTATTTGACAGGACCTATGTCAATTCCAGACTTTTTAGCCAAGACTCCAGGGAACTGAGGCTTCAAATATTTTTATATAAACCTACATTTCTATTAAAAAAAATACAATTCTTGAAAAACACATTCCTTGATTTCCATTTACAGTTTTTAAAAATTATTAAAACTTCTTTTATTACTCTCTGCTGTACATATGTACTGTACATTTAAAAATATGTATTTTAAAAATATACTTTTTAATACACTTTTTTTATTACATTTTTTTAAGTAATATTGTATCAAATTTATATAAATATAGAATTTAAGAATGTAAATTGTATCAATTTACTTTTCAGGCACATACTAGAAGACATTATTCCAGTAAAAGCAATCCAGAAGATGAAGAATCTACAGACACTAAAGAAGATCCTCCATTATTCTCAAGTCAGTTGCCAGCAACTGTTGCGGTGCCTGAAGTATGGCCGCAAGTGCCCGTCATTGCTATCAATAGAAGCCCAGTCTTCCCTAGGTTTATTAAGCTAATTGAGGTATTTTTTTTAATATTCATTTACTATTACAACAGTAAATCCTTCTTTTGAAACATTTTACATCAATCATGATAAAACCTGATTATTAATTATTACTTATAATTTGCATTTTATATTATGTTTTTACAGTTAGGGAAGCTTTTTGTTTATCAATAAAAAATATTTATCTAATTGTAGCATAATAATTATAATTGTTTATTATGCTTTGTTAGAGCTAATAGCATAAAAATAATGGCAAAGGGTTCTGTACCATTACATATAAAAAACGGTAAAGAGAGTTTTTTTTTTTTTTTTTTTTTTTTTTTTTTTGAGCTCTATAAACATCTAAGAGCTACCAAAAGACATCATCGGAAATTCTAAAGATGTTACTGATGATAATGATTACTGTAACATCTCTCCCAAAGGATAAAGTTGCCTCAGAGCTCGAGTCATGACTTCAATTCCATAAAAAAATTGAGATAGGTGCTCAAACGAGTAAAGTAGGGCTAGGATCAGGTACGAAATATTGAGGCATAGACATAACAAAATCCTTTATTAGACACGACGAAAACGATAACTACCATCTGCTCGCGATGAGCCTAGAAATCCAAAACAAATGGGCGACCATAGAAGATTTTCGTATTCCACTAGCTTTGCGTTGGCGCACCCTGCTTTATGATTGATCCCCAGCATTATTAAAATTTTATCTAAATTCATTCCATGAACTGACCAAACTAGTTGAGACTGCGGTCCAACCTATGGAATTCAAATACAAAATAGTCAATAAAAATCTACTTCGTATAATGGTCAGCACAACCGACAACTATAAAAAAGTTATTGACCTCCTAAGAGCTAAGGGACTTATTGGTCACACTTTCGCAAGGAAAGATCAAAAGTGTTGTAGAATTGTCATCAAAAACTTACACCATACAACTCCTCATGTAGCCATTATAGAAGCTATTGAGAGTACTGGAAATAAAGTCAAAGGAGAAATTATAAACGCCCGATATGGTAGTGATAAGATTCCAACCTCAACTTTCTTTGTCAACATAGAACGCGACACGAACAATAAAGCAGTCAAATCTATCGAATACATATATCACCAACGCATCAAAATAGAAGATCCTCGTAAATCAACGACTTTTGTTCAATGTCAGCGCTGCCAGCAATATGGCCACTCTAAGAACTACTGCATGCGACCATATCGCTGTGTGAAGTGTGGTGAAGCACACAAGTCAGCTGAATGCAAAAAAGACAGGAAAACACCAGCAAAATGTGCACTATGCTTTCGAGACCATCCTGCAAACCACAAAGGCTGTCAAGTGTACAGAGAAATTCTAGAAAGGAAGAAGAACAAGTCCCGTCCTAGTAAGCCAGCTCGTGGAACTGCCGATGATACAAAACATCTCGTGAATAGACACAGTGACGTGAACTTCGCCAGGGCAACCCCAGCTCCGCCTGATCTTAATAACACACCCAGATCTTTCTCAGATGTAGTACGCGAACGAAGGCCTGATCCAAGAACGTCAACAGAAAATATTCCAAATCAGACTATTACAAACAAAGACCAAGCCAGCAAAATTGAACTACTTTTGATAAAACAAAGTGAAAAAATTGATATACTCCTACAACAAATAAGTTCCCTAATGGGACTATTGACAACAGTAATATCTAAATTAGTTCCAAAATGACTGCCTTGCGAATAGTCACATGGAACATTAACGGATTATCTCCAAACGTCCTAGAACTCGAGACTATACTCACAAATAATAAAGTTGACGTGGCACTATTATCGGAATCCCATGTTACCACTCGCAGCTCCTTCAACATCAGAGGATACCACACCTATATTACTCCACATCCGGACGGCAAAGCACACTCAGGGACAGCCATTGTCATAAAGTCACACCTAAAACACTCTCGACTGGATACTTACTCTACCGAGCATTTACAAGCCACCACAATAAGGTTAGAGGATCGTGCTGGACCTATCGTACTGTCTGCGGTATACTGCCCACCGAAACACCGATTCACTGAGCAAATGTACCTTGATTTTTTCCAAACACTCGGTCAACGGTTCATTGCTGGCGGCGATTGGAATGCGAAGCACATATACTGGGGCTCACGGTGCACAGTAACAAGAGGCCGAACACTCAAGCATTGTGTGGATAAATTGAAGTTACAAACGTGGTCTTCGGGGAATCCTACATACTGGCCCTCTGATCCTAATAGGATGCCAGATCTGCTCGACTTTTACATCGCCAAAGGACTTAGCCACTTTGATGCACACATTGAATCATGCTTGGACGGATCATCTGATCACACCCCTGTCATTCTAAACCTGGGTGTACATGTAGTTAACTGCGAAAAGCCAGAGTCGCTACACAATTATAAAACTGACTGGGAGGGATTCCGTACCTACTTAGATGATCATATCAACCTCAAGGTCCCACTAAAATCAAATGATGACGTGGAAGAGGCTTGTTTGAATATTACTAATCTATTCCAAATGGCAGCCTGGAATAACACACCACATCTACCTGATTCGCACAAGACGATTCCCACCCCTATAGAAATAAAAACCAAAATTGAAGAAAAACGTCGTTTAAGGAGGTATTGGCATCAATCACACCACCCGACTGATAGAGGGAGATACAATCGTGCATCAAGGCAACTTAAAAAACTGTTAAAAGAGTACTCAAACAATAAAATAAGGCAGACCCTGGAGTTGATGTCACCAAGCGGCCGAAATGAACGCTCGCTATGGAAGGCCTCCAGATGTGCTAGTAAGTCGCAAACACACTGTCCTTCTATTAAAACTTGTGGCTCTTGGGCAAGAACAGATACAGAAAAAGCTGAAGTATTTGCGACACATCTATCAAAAGTCTTCCAGCCTAACCGCGTTGAAAGTTTAACTGATGATGGTGAATTGGACGAAATATTACAGCAAGACCTACAGCTATGCCTACCCATCATACCAACGTCACCAAGAGAGATAGCTAGGATGATTCGAACTTTAGACGCCAAAAAAGCACCCGGCTATGATCTGATTACGCCAAGACTCCTTAAAGAATTGCCTAGAAAAGCTATAACTTTCCTCACTTGCCTGTTTAACGCGATTTTCAGAACAGGATATTTCCCAGGAGCTTGGAAAGTCTCGCAGATCATTATGATCCATAAACCTGGCAAACCCGCACACGAAACCGGATCTTACCGCCCCATCAGTCTCACTCCTGTGCTCTCGAAGCTATGGGAAAGAATATTCCTGACTCGATTGAAATCTTGCCTTGATGAATGTGAAGTGATACCCTCGCATCAATTTGGTTTCAGAAAGTCACACTCCACAACAGAACAAGTACATCGAGTTCATGATTCAATACGACAGTGTTTCGAACGCAAATTACACTGCTCAGCGGCGTTTTTGGACATACAACAAGCTTTTGACCGTGTCTGGCACAAGGGTCTTCTATGCAAGATTAAGAAAAAGTTACCTCACTCGCTGTTTAGCATCTTATCTTCATACCTGTCTGAGCGAATATTTCAAGTTAAACAAGGTGATGCCAGATCTGGTTTTTATAATATAGAAGCTGGTGTCCCGCAGGGCTCAGTTATTGGACCCATGTTATACAACATTTTCACTCATGACTTGCCTACCTCTGAGCACATTACTGCGGCTACTTACGCTGATGATATTGCCTACCTCTCGTGCCATACATCACCGGAAAAGGCTAGTGAGCAACTACAATCGGTCCTAGATAACACCAACTATGGCTTAAAAAATGGCGGATAAAAGCTAGTGCCCCTAAATCAAACCACATCACCTTCACCCTCAGAAGGGGTAACTGCCCTCCAGTAAGTCTTGGAAATGATATCTTGCCACATTGCGAAACCATTAAGTACCTAGGCTTTCACTTGGATCGTCGCCTTACATGGGTAACACACATAAAGCATAAACGCAACGAAATCAATTTGAAATACAAGAGCCTTCACTGGTTGTTGGGAAGAAATTCAACTCTCTCTGTGGACAATAAATTGCTCTTATACAATGCAATTATTAAGCCCATTTGGATCTACGGCATACAGCTGTGGGGAATCGCTAGTGACAGCAACATAATGTGTCTGCAAAGAGCACAGAACGGCATCCTTCGTACCATTGCAAATGCGCCCTGGTTTGCTCGAAACGATGAAATACATGAGTACCTCAACATACCCACAATAAAAGAGGAAATCAAAAGGCATACGAAACGTTATGTCGAGCGTTTATCGAGTCATCCAAATCCACTGGCCATAAGACTACTAGATAAGACACAAATTGTTCATCGCCTTCAAAGAAAGTACATTGTGTAGCTTTAACTAAGGATTAAGTGAGGCAATGGTCTCCAAAATCTAAAAATCAGTCTCACTCACCAAAACTGATTATAGTCGTTACCGACTGATGGCAGTTCACAAAAAAAAAAAAAAAAAAAAAAAAAAAAAAAAAAAAAAAAAAAAAAAAAAAAAAAAAAAAATTCATTCCAAATGACTCTCCCAGATCAAAGTAAATTAGTAAGATGGGGCAAAGCAACTGTAAAGTCTAGTAACAACTGTGGGGAGACAGTAGGAAACGCGAAAGACTTAGTAGTAGGGTGTAGGGTTTTTTTTTTTTTTTTTTTTTTTTTTTTTTTTTATATTCTCTAGGGCAATGCTTGACTACATTCCACCTGATGGTAAGTGGAATGTAGTCTTAGGTGGTAAGGCGCATTACCCTAGCAACCTATTCACTCTTCGCTTGAAGACACCCACATTGTATTCGGTCGGAAATACCGACGCAGGCAAGCTGTTCCAATCCTTTGCTGTACGCAGTAAAAATGAGGAAGCAAAGCGCTTCGTTCGGACAGGTGGAATGTCCACAACAAAAGGATGGATACCTGCCGTGCGTCGGGACGTCCGGTGATGGAAGGGGGACGGGGGAATTAAATTGTGTAATTCCTGCGCACACTCACCAAAATGTATCCTATAGAATACTGAGAGGCTAGCAATTCTACGCCTGTGCTCAAGGCTTTGGAGTTTGGCTCCGACCAATTCGGGATCGCCTATAAGCCTCTTTGCTCGCCTCTCAATTGAGTCCAGAACCGCAAGATGAGACTTTGCGGCACCAGCAAATATGTGACAACAGTACTCTACACACGACCGGATCTGCGCTTTGTATAAAACAAGAAGCTGTCCCGGTGTAAAGTACTGCCGAACCTTCGCCAGAACGGCAAGCTTTGCTGCTGCTGCTCTTGCTCTGGACTCAATGAACCGACCAAAGTTGAGGTTCGAGGAAATCTCTAAGCCTAACAACTGAAGCCGGTCACTGTATTCCAAGGATACATTCTGGAAAGTAGGAGCCAAGGTGAAAGGGCTCCTTTTGGCGGTGAATAGACACGTCTGCGTTTTGGTGGCGTTGAACTTGACAAGATTGGCATTGCTCCATGCGGAGACTGCCTGAAGTTTGTCATTCAAACGTTGCACCATGGCTTCTCTTTCAGACTGTACTTGATCTCGACTAGCCCGAGTACTCGGCAGATATCTTTCTACAACTGTGCTGTCGTCTGCATACCCATAGATACCGGGCTTCAACAGATCATTAATGTGCAGCAGAAACAGAGTTGCAGAAAGAACGGACCCCTGAGGCACTCCGGCATTTATTGTCAAGGGTTCCGAGGAACACCCGTCGACAACTACTCGGAGAGATCTGTGGCTCAGAAAGTCCGTTACCCAGCCGATCAGACCAGGAGATATACCGTACGCTGAAAGCTTGCTTATAAGGCTCGCATGCCAGACCCTGTCAAATGCCCTCGAGACGTCCAGAGAGACGGCGACCGCTTCTCCGTTTTTCTCGATGGCCTCGCCTAAAATGTGAGTAGCATACACTAGGAGGTCCCCAGTAGACCTATTACGGCGAAACCCGTACTGTCGGTCACTGAGGAGATCGTTACCTTCTAGGTATGCTAGTAGGCGCGAGTTCAATACACGCTCCATAATCTTGCAGAGTATGGAGGTGATTGAAATCGGTCTGTAATTGACAGGGTCGGCACGGCTGCCTTTTTTGGGCACGGGTTGCACATTAGCAAGCTTCCAGGATTTCGGCACTATTCCAGTCATGAAAGAGAGACGATACAGACGTGTCAGTACAGGAGACAACTCAGCTGCGCATGTCTTGAGCAGAATGGCTGGTATACCATCAGGACCACTGGCTTTATTCACATCTAAACGACACAATGTTCTCCATACCTCTTTGTTAGTGATGCGGATTTCAGGCATCGAAACACCGCAGTGAGGAAGATGTGCTGGAGAAGCATTGCCAGTGTCTAGATGCGAATTATCAGCAAACAGAGAAGCAAGTAAGTTCGCTTTCTCTGTTGCTGTGTGGGCCAGGGATCCATCCGGCTTCAGCAGAGCAGGCAGTGAGGGTTGGCAGAAATTCGACTCGATCGCTTTCGCAAGAGACCAGAAAGCTCGACTGCCAGTTGGTCTGGCAGAGAGCTTTTCGCCATTCTTAGCGATTCGATCGAGACGAGCCTTCCGCAATGCCTTTTTGTAGGACTTGGCAGCTTGGTTAAAGGCTCTCTTCTTCGAACTTACATCCGGAGTTTTGCGGCTTCGAGCATCAGCCCAAATGAGATATGCCGAATGTTTTCGGTCTTGAGCATGACCACATTCGGCATTAAACCATGGGCGAGCTTTGCCACCGATGGGTACGTCAGCAAAAGGAATAAAATACTCCATTGCCTGATGCACCACATCGGTTATAGCATCCGCGCAACTCGACGGATCCAAAGAAGAGAAGCAGACCTGCCGCCAAGGATAAGACGCAAAAAAGTGCCGCATCTCATCCCAATCTGCTGACTTGTATTTCCATACTCGCCTAACACCATGAGGTTCGAAAGCTGGTGGGGAATATGTAAACACAGATTTCACCAGACAGTGATCGGAGGTTCCCAAGGGAGAGGTAACCTCTACCCGATACCTGTCCGGATCAGTTGTCAGCAGAAGGTCCAGGCAATTGGCTGTATGGCCTACCACATCTGGTACCCTTGTCGCTTGCTTCACCAGCTGAAAGAGGTCCAAGGACAACGCAAAGTTCCGCGCTTCTCTTCCAGCATGGTCGGTTTTCTGGTACGGGAACAGCCAGTCCTGATGACAGGCATTAAAATCCCCCAGAAAGACGAGCTGCGCCGAAGGGAACTGATGCAGAGCCATATCAGCAGCCTCACCGAGATACTCGAATAATCTAGTTGTCTCCTGGTCACCGCTGTGCGAACGGTAAACACAAGAATACAGGATTTTTTCGTTTCCTGTGTCTACTAAAACCCATAAAGAAGAAAAAGTGGGGTCTTCAAGGTGACGGAGACGCTGGATACAGAGGTCGTTCCGCGCATACACGCAGACTCCGGCACGTGAGCGAAAGTTGTGCTCTAACGTGAATCCGGGATAATCCAGGTGCGCAGCGCTTAAGGGACATTGCATCTGCGTCTCCGTCAAAAAGAACAGGTGCGGTTGTTCTGTCTCCAGGTGGTGATGGACAGGTAAGATATTAGAGTGCAAACCCCTAATATTACTGAGGTGCACTTTAAAAGAGGAGGAGTGCAACCGCTGTACAAACTTTTTTCTTTTTTGGTTTTTTTTCATGGTAAAAATAAATAAAAGTGAATAGGGATGGGAAATGGCAGTTGAACGAGGCGGTACGTATCAAACCCGACTTCGAAATTGGTGATGTCTTGCCGCTGGGAGGCTAGCCTGGAGACTGCGGGGACGCCCGAACCCCCCCAGGGATCGCCATCGGGCCTCCTCGCCTGGTCGCCAACCAGCACGATGGAGCCACCCTGGGATTTTTCGCAGCTGGCGGGGCAGCCTTTCGTGGGTGGCTAACCCACTAATTGGGCCCCCAACTATCTGCGGGCGGCCAGCGGAAAGCCGTCGCTTCGGATCCCGCTACCCTCCTCGACTAGACACCCGACAAAACAAACACCAACTCGACGTCAATCGGTTCGCCAACGTACCGCAGCTGTTCAGACCCATTTCCCATATACGGCTTCATCGAGCAACGTGCCGGAACACGACTAGGTCGCTTTGCGACACGACTTTGCCCAATGGGTGGTAACTTTGCCGGCGACCCGATGTTATGGTCTACCACCAAGAAAACCACCACCCAGGCGTTGCTTGCAACGCGATGTGCCCGGCAACCGCTCGGTGAATCTATGGAATGCTAAGAAGCATCGTCTCTGGGAGCCTCTCTTAAACAGTCAAACATTATATTTTAATGTAAAGATTTATTTATATAACTTATATAACTAAATATAATTAATATAACTATAATTAGTATTTGTTGTTATAGCGGCAATAGAAATACATCATTAGTACATATTACAACTAGGTAACTATCACGGTTCATGATATACAGCCTGGGGACAGAAAGACAAGTAGCAAAAGTAGAGTTCCGTTTTTAACTCTTGGGTACGGAAGCCTAAAAATGAATAAGAACCAAATTATTGATTACTTGATGTTTTTAATAAATATCACGTAAAAATGGCTCCACTTAATTTAATATCATTTATGCAGTTAATTGGCTTGAATTTATAAATTGGTACTACTCTGTCAAGAAAATACCGGTAAAAAAATCAATAATACACAAACTGTCTGTTATTCATCCAAATTTTTTTTATCACCTTCAAAGTATGCTCCTTCAGAAACGATACACTTACGCCAACAAATATTCTAATCATCAAAACGTTTTTTGAACGATGTTACCGGAACTGAGGTTAGTTCTCGCCGCCATGGCTTCTTTATGTCTTCGACCAAATGAAAACAGGTGCCAGGAAGTGATAATTTAAGTTTAGGAAAAAGAAAAAAATGGTGTTTGTTCGATAGTATTTGCTGAGTGTTTTCTTAAAAATTCGTTTACAATAATGGCCTTGTGTGAAGGTGCATTATCGTGGTGCAAGATCTAAGAATTTTCTTTCTCCAAAACTGGCCTTTATCGTCGAATTTCCTCTCTAAAACGCTCCAATAATGTTCCTTATTTACCGTTGGATCTCCCGGTAAGAATTCCGAGTGCACAACACCGCGATAGTCTAAGAAAACAACACCACTTTGATTTTTGAACGATTTTGGCGTGGTTTTTTTCGGTTTCGTTTCAGTTGAAAGGCACCACTCCGAAGCTTGTTGACTAGTTTGCATGTGAAATCCGTAAAACTATGTCTCGTCACCAGACACGTCAACAGTAACAATGCGTTTCGTTAGATCGACTCGTTATAATGCTTAACGTTGAATGTTTCAACGACAGCAACGCTTCGCACAATCGAGCACTCTTGAGTTGGCATCGATTGCACGTATCACGCGAAAACATTACTTTTAAGAGTGCTCGATTGTGCGAAGCGTTGCTGTCGTTGAAACATTCAACGTTAAGCATTATGCCGCATAATGCGCTCTAGTGCTGTAATTGGAAAACTACCATCTATTGCATCTATAAAAAATCATTTGTGAAAGTTTAACATTGACCTTGTCTGTAATTTATTGTATAGTTTTAGTTATGGTTCTATTTCTAGTTACTCAACAATGACAACTTATTTTTACAGATCTCAAATCCGGTTCTTATAGATTTAATAAGAAGAAAAGTTAAACTAAACCAGCCATATGTTGGTATATTTTTACGCAAGAAGGAAGACGAGAAGTCCGATGTTGTATCTAGCTTAGAAGATTTGCACGATGTGGGTGTGTTTGCTCAGATCCATGAAATGCAAGATATGGATTATAAGCTACGTCTGGTAGTGATGGCACATAGACGTATAAAAATAACTGGACAATTTGTTGAAGATGAAATTGAAACTGGTCCGGCAGGTACGTCAATATATTCCTATTTATTTCTTTATATGCCTTTATATACGGAATATTGTAGAGTAATCTTATCTTTTATATAATAAAGCTTGTAGCTTCAATTCTGAAATATAACATTTCAGAAATGAAGCTCAAGTTTCCTGTTTTTAACGTGGAATTTAACGTTACTCGCGAAGAATCGGACGCTGAACGTCGTAGGAGGAAGTACCGTAACACGAGACGACAACGTAACGACTCCGAGACGGATCCCGAAAAGGAAACTCAAGAAGCAAAGGAGACAAAGAAACCTCTCCCCGATCAGGTCATGATGGTGAAGGTCGAAAATCTGCTGCATGATAAGTTCCAGCAGAACGAGGAAGTCAAAGCATTGACTCAGGAAATCATAAAAACGATCCGGGATATTATCAATATGAATCCTTTGTATAGGTATATATATTTTTTTATTGTACGGCTTTAGATTACAATTTTGGAAATAACTGTTAATCGGGTAAACTAACTTGTATATAACTGATTAAAATTTATCACTATGTTATTTAACAATATTGGTCCTGCTTCCTTAAGTCCGTATGTTGATTAACAAAAGATGAAATTCATAGCTTCGAGTCCTGTGCATGTCGATAATTATTCTATTATGTATTCAAAAGTTAATAAATATGACTTGACTAAATTTAACCCTTTACAATATGTTTGTTTTGATGTATTAATAAATATATATCCCCACAGGGAGTCCCTCCACCACATGTTGGCTCAGGGTCAGCGCGTGGTGGATGACCCGGTGTATCTAGCCGACCTGGGCGCCGCGCTTACCGCCGCAGAGCCAGCTGACCTGCAGCCCGTACTGCAGGAGATGGATGTGAGTACTCACCACGCACACATGCGTCTACTAACCCACCATCACTAGCACACATGCACAACTCACACTACTCATATATCTGAACTCTACACGTGCACTACTCACATACAATCATTATTCACACACACGCAGCACTTACATGAACTTAATCACACACTTACACTATATACACTATACACACTATATAAACATGGTTAAATTTCATTTAAAAAGAGCAACTGTTGAGTTTCTGGGCAGCTCTTCTCAGCAGAACAGCATTCCGAGTTGGTGGCACAGACTGACTATACTGACCAATTTAATGTAATTGACGATTCAAAAGTGCGTGTAAATGCCTACTTGAATAAAGATATTTTGAATTTGAATTTATACGAACTGCTTACATGTGCACCACTCATATCGTCATCATATGATTATTTTGTCTAATTAAATCATTAATTATTTTAAGTGTTTTCTTTTAAAATCATTGTATAAATATTTTTTAAAGTCATGCGATGTTCTTAAACTTCCATTCCAAATAATTCTCAGCTAGTATTAAAAGAAAATAATATAAAACTCTAATTACATTTTAAAATATGGCAGATCCCCAAACGCCTCATGCTGTCTCTGTCTCTCCTGAAGAAGGAGTACGAGCTGTCAAAGTTGCAGCAGAAGATCGGTAAAGAAGTGGAGGAGAAAGTGAAGCAACAGCACAGGAAGTACATTTTACATGAACAGCTGAAGGTTAGTATTTAAATTATTGTAATAAACAAGTTTAATAAAAATAATCTTATTAATGTTTTAAATATCTTTAATCATGTAAAGCCATGTTAATTTAATTTAAATTAAAAAATATATAGAATGTAAAATAAACCGATAAGGACAGGGATTCAAATCCGCGACTCTCCTTCATCGACATATATTGATATCTCAATTGCTAGAGCGGGACGGTTTCCCATAGGTCGCAGGTGCGAGTCCCTGCCCGTATCTGTTAATTTTTCATTCTATTTTTATTATTATTTATCCTGCATTATATAAAAATTATATATATTACTATATGAAAGTATATTATAAAATCAATAAGAAATATTTTGTAACATTATATTTAAAAAAAGATATATTTTGAAAAAAAACGAAATACTATAATAATTAAAATAAAATAATAATACACCTTTATAAACATTGCTGTGAGTACATCAGTGTAATGCTATCATACAGCGAATGACTACTCGCTGTTTCTACAGCATATGTTTAATTCTGAAAAAATATCTATTAGACACGGAAAAATATACTGTTTTTTTCTTATATTGACTAAAGACATAATAAATTCGATGTTTTATTTATATCATTATTTTTTATACTCTGTATAAAAATTAGTCCGCTACACGCGCAACTCTTGAAGTTACGAAAGCTATTGAGAAAATAATACAGCACGAATTGATTCAAAATTACAGATGAATAAAATCAAATGACTAAAACGGGCGGGGTTAAATCAGAAAAAAAAATAGCACTTCTTAGGCATCAGACTATGGGGGCTACCTGTGTACATGTAGTCTTAAGCGTTGAGGAGCTATGTAAGGTACAGGCGGACATTCCGGACGATTCAATAAAGTAGTTTTCGTTACGTAATAAAGTTGTACTATCAACAGGTGATAAAGAAGGAGCTGGGTCTAGAAAAAGACGATAAGGACGCGATAGGAGACAAGTTCAAGGAACGCCTCGCAGACAAGACCGTGCCGGCCGCCGTCCAGACCGTCATAGACGAGGAACTCAACAAACTTAACTTCCTAGAGAGTCACAGCTCAGAGTTTAAGTTAGTATTTGGTTTAAACTGCACTCCTACTACGAGTTTTTTATTTTGATACTACGAAAACTATGATAGTTTACCAAATCGTAAAATCAAAGCTTCTTGTATGGAAGCCCTTATTCATTCTTTAAATTAATATGTAATTAAATATTCGGTGAGAATTTCAAGCGTCACCTGTTGCCGTTATTATTATCGAGTGAAAGTTTCGTTAAATCGAATAAAAACCAACGAAGACTTTGACTATTTATTGAAGGAAAAATCAAGACTATAGTAATAAAAATATTACGAGTTTCCAAATAAAAAAATCTATAAATAAATATGTATCTTACAAAATGGTTGGGAAACAGAGGAGAAAAAGATATTGAACTTTCTTTTTGAGATACAGGGCTATTTGTAATTAATTGGCCACGTCTTGTAGGCAGCCTTCCTACTACATCAATCCCAACAACATTTGTTCGTCTTTTTTAAAATAAATAATTTTAAAATTCAAGTTTTTCCCTACAAATTTTATTTTTGCCTCTGAACTGTCATTAACTCTGAACGTAGGTATGGTGCCCGGACGTTGACCTTTTAGGTACTTCTTACAAAATACAGAGTAATAAGTAAAACAGAGTGCAAACAATATTTTGTATAATTTTATTGTGTTTATCAAGATAGTCAAGTCGTAGAACAAATGTTGATGTACAGAGACTGTCTACAAGGGGTGGCCAATTAATTACTAAGAACTATTTACATTATTTTCATTTTAAATAATTTGTATTCAGTGTGACCCGTTGTTACCTGGATTGGTTGACCTCGCTACCCTGGGGGGTGTCTTCGGAAGAGAATCTCAAGCTCGAGGATGCACAGGTGATCTTGGATGAGGACCACTACGGTATGGAGGATATCAAGAAACGTATCCTTGAGTTCATAGCGGTGTCTCAGCTGAAGGGGAGCACCCAGGGGAAGATCCTCTGCTTCCATGGACCTCCCGGGGTCGGGAAGACTAGTATAGGTTGGTACTAACTATTAATTACTTAAAATAAGAATCTTAAAGCAATCACAAAGTAGAGTTACAGAGTAATATATTTTGATAAATATAAGACAATTAAAAATGAAAAAATATGTATAAATTAAACAAGCAGGAATATTTTAATAATGGTTTTTTTATTTATTTGAATATTTTTTAAGTTTTTTTGCGCATATGTATTGTTATTTCATAATAGCAATAGATATCTAGATATATAATGAAATAGCAATAAATATGGCCTAGCCTCATGGCTATGACATAGATAAATTTTTATTTTAATTTATATTTTTTTCAAAACATATGTATATATATTTAATTTAGCAGAGTTCTTAGAGGATTTACTTCTAATATGTATATCTCCTAATCCTCCTTTCTTGTGTAATAAAGTCTGAAGTTGTTAATCCACTTGATATAAATAAACTATATAAAAATTATAAGTATATTATTTATAATTTTTAACCTATCAAGCAAACTCTACCATATTCTAATTCTGTTTTTTTATGTCCAGCCAGGTCAATAGCACGGGCATTGAACCGGAAGTACTTCCGGTTCTCAGTGGGCGGGATGACTGATGTGGCGGAGATCAAGGGTCACAGACGGACATACGTGGGAGCCATGCCCGGCAAACTGGTGCAGTGCCTGAAGAAGACCAGCACTGAGAACCCTCTGGTGCTGATCGATGAGGTGGATAAGATTGGGAAGTGAGTTGATTTACTTATGGAGGATTTGGTTACAAAATTTAATACATATTTAATATGGCTTGTTCATATCTTGATATTTTAAACTGTATTTTGGTATTATAAATAATACAGGGTTATTTGTAATTAATTAGCCACTTCTTGCAGGCAGTCGCTTTACATCAATCCTAACAACATTTTTCAACAACTTTTAAAAACTAATAGTTTTTAAAATTTAATTTTTCCCATACAAGATTTATTTATTGTCTCTGAACTAATATTAACTCTCAAGTGTATGTATGGCGCACCTTTTAAGCACTTCTTACAAAATACAGAGTAATGCGTAAAAGAGGGAGCAAAATTTTTTTGTTTATTATTTTTTGTGTTGTTTATCAAGATTTGTAAAAAGTCTGTTGCTAGTTGATATTTTAAACTGTATTTTGATATAATAAATTATTATATTATACTTTTTGGTAGTGGTTCGACATTTTGGGCAATGATCGCGGGTTCCATTCCCTGATGGGTCAATACCGTGCTTCATCCAATTAAACGTTTTATCGAGTCTTTTTGTTATTTTTATGTTCCTAAAACCCCTTGAGACATAAGGTTACTAAAGTTTTTTATAAATTAAAAAAAAATCGGAAAACACTTTAAAACTTAGAGGCAGATTAAATAAATATTACAAGTCCCACTTTGTACGGTATTTGCGGAGGAAATGTTTTTAAACATTAAATTTGCTCTATTTTCACTTACACTCAATTAATAAATAATTAAAAATTCAACAAAACAAATCAAAACACTACTTAGAAGCTAATGTATTGTATTTCCTGCAGGGGTATGCACGGGGACCCTTCCTCCGCGTTGTTGGAGTTGCTGGACCCCGAACAGAACGCCAACTTCCTGGACCACTATCTGGACGTGCCGGTGGACCTCTCCCGGGTGCTGTTCATCTGTACGGCTAATGTGCTGGACAGCATCCCGGAACCACTGCGGGACAGGATGGAACTCATCGACATGTCTGGTGAGTGGTCAGGACTATATGATAAGATAAGAGGTCTTGGACCAACAGTACTTATGAAGATAGAGTTCTACATGTATCTTACTCATTTATGAAATTGTTTGTACTGACTGACTATCAACACACAGCCTTGAAATCTGGAATTTAAAATATATATCTCCTTCCTGACATAAGTATTGGTTAAGAAAGAATTAGTTTGTATAGAACTATAATTTAAAATAGAAACGTTGATTTAAATATTATTTTCTTTACTTTTGATTTTAATTTTATACGAAAAACTACCAATTATACGAGTAAAGTAAAGAAAACATTGTTTTATATGAGAAAAGGTTAGTTTTCTGAAACCAGGATTGTTAGGCTTAATATATTTTTTTATTAAATTTATCAACACAAGCTTTCGACCTCTTGGATTGTTACCGTCACTATGGCCACTAAGCTATCATGTCAGTATTCGTTTTTAATTATAAATTCATTATAATTTATTTTGTAAATAATATAATAAATATCTTAACATTCAGGTTACGTGGCAGAAGAAAAGTTAGCAATCGCACAACAATATTTAATACCAACCGCGCGTAAGAACTGCGGGCTCTCTGAAGAACAATTGGATATAAGTTCAGAAGCATTACATGCGCTTATTAAGTCATACTGCAGAGAAAGTGGCGTCAGGAACTTACAGAAGCATATTGAAAAGGTAATAAAACCTCTTTGGCTTTTGACACATGTCATGTTCTGCCATTTTAATTTTTTTTTTCTGTAAATCGAAATTCTATTGAGAAAGTAATTAAATCTTGTTGTACTAAATTACATTAAAAGTATATTTATTTATTGCCATGTCTGTGAAACATGAAAAAAATTCAGTTTAATAAACAATATTAAAGTTTTTTTTATTTATTACATTAACTTAAAAAAGTCGTTTTGTGATAAAAAAAACATCACACAGACATAATATTAATAATATATTATATTAATTATATCAATCTTTAGATCGCCCGGAAAGTCGCCTACAAGTTGGTGAAAGGTGAGCCTGGGCCCTTAGCGGTGAGAGAGGACACCCTCAGCGAGCTGGTGGGGAAACCGACCTTCAAGCATGACCGCATGTATGACGTCACACCACCAGGGGTTGTCATGGGGCTCGCGTGGACTGCCATGGGTTAGTTGGGTATTAGAATTAATATACCTACGTAAAAATTTATCGATATTTATATTCGATGTTGAAGATCGGATCTCAGCATCGATGTTTATCGATATATCGAATAAATGTATCATAAGGAAAACGTCCAATAAATTCGATTTATTGATGTTAGATCCCTATATTAGATAAATCTTCCTTATGAAATAAATGCATCGGTAATTCAGTGCAGACTAACTTTAATATATCTACCGACACGTTCATACATTTATTATAAACTTTTCTTTAACACATAACATAGATGTCGCTAGGAAGTACATTTTGGTAGAAGAATACATACCTCATAAGACTTTAGTTAGGTTAGGATTTTGTCCATCTATTTTAACTGTTGGTGCAGTGGTTAGTGAACCTGAATGCTGAAAGATCCTGGGTTCGATTCCAAACAGGAAAATACATTTTGTGATCTACAGATGTACTTTAATATTGAGGCGTCACATACTGATAATAAAAACACATTATGGCGAAAGTTGATTGTATAAAAAATACAATGTCCAGATGTATGATAATATATACCTTAACCGCCCCGTTGGTCGAGTGGTTAGCGCAGACGCCTAACGTATTGTGGCGCTAAGGTGTCGGGTTCGGTTCCCGACAGGGACAGGCATGTATGTGATGAGCATAGATGTCTGTATTTCTAGGTTTGTTGGTTCAGTATATATATTCTCTGAATTTATAATGTGTATTTCTATTTATTGGTATCGTTGTCTAACACCCTTAACTCAAGTTAATAATTTGCTTACTGGGGGGTTAGATCAATTTGTGTAATTCGTCCTGATATTATTAATATTATTATAATATATATTCCAGGCGGGAGCACCCTATACATAGAGACGGCTCTCCGCAACACCTTGCAGGAGGATAAGAAGGTCTCGGGCTCCATGGAGCTGACGGGACACCTCGGTGACGTCATGAAGGAGTCCGCTAGAATAGCCCTCACAGTCGCCAGGAACTACCTCCACCATCATCACCCAGATAATAATTTCTTGAACACAAGGTAAGTAGGTCTTATTAAGAAAACCATTAAAACGAGTACAGACACGGTAGCTCAGTTGGAAGAATGACAAAAATGGACTCCCAAAAGTCGCAAGTTCTAGTCCTGCAGATGTGGATAAATTTTTCATTTTATATTTATTTAAACAATCAAAACATAAAGGTTAGTATAATAATCTGTCTGTAATAAGTTCCAAAACAAAACTAGAGTTACCAACCAAACCACTACAAGTTCTATGATGCGCTCACTTTACAACGCCTCAAAGGATTCTAAAATTAGCCTAACCTTTAATATTGAACACATTAGTAATTATATACCCTATATATCGTTCAAAGAACGTCAATAGACCAAAACCGTGGAAGTAATTACAGTTGGTAATTGCACAGAACTTATCATTAGAATATTACTGTCATAGCTTTAGATTCCATGTACAGGGTATTTGTCATTTCATGTCATTTGTCAGGGTCATTACGACGCTCAGAGTTAATGCCAGTTCAGAGACATCAAATAAATTTTGTATGGGAAAACTACAATTTTAAAAACTATTGATTTTAAAAAGTCATAGAACAAATGTTGTTGGGATTGGTGTAGAAAGGCCTGCAAGAGGTGGCCAACTAATTACAAATAACCCTGTATATGTAATATGACCTAAGTCAAGTCATAAAGTCACCCCCCCCCCCCCCCTCCCCCTCCCAGTCACATCCACCTGCACGTGCCGGAGGGCGCCACCCCCAAGGACGGTCCGTCTGCTGGAGTCACTATCACCACCGCGTTGCTGTCGCTGGCGCTGCAGACCCCTGCGCGGGACAGACTCGCTATGACGGGGGAGGTCTCACTCACTGGACGAGTGTTACCCGTGGGCGGGGTCAAGGAAAAGATCATCGCCGTAAGTTATCACACTTACATATTCATATTGTAATAAGTTTTGTTTAGTTTTCTTATTACTTAAGTATATTGAAAAGATTTAATAGTTCCAAAGGAATAGGAAACCGATTACGAATATTGGTACATACATATAAAAAAAGTCTCGTAAATCTATACATATAATAAAACTGTAATTGATCGCCGTCTATACATGACAAATATATTAAAATATTCGTAATGAGGGTCTTTATAAATACAAGAGAAACCCAAAACAATGTTTTTCATTTTGTCTGTGTTTGCGCACGTTAATCACAGAAACGGTTTGACCGATTTGGTTGCAGTTATCTGGAATATATCGTGCTTCACCTAATCTTTAATATTTTTTTCATTTAAATTGTTTTACTAATACATAAAGAATATATGTCAATGACGTAATACGTACCAAATATATCAGGCAAAGCGCGTGGGCGTGACGTGTGTGATCCTGCCCGAAGAGAACAGACGAGACTTCGACGACCTCCCCTCCTTCATAAAGGATGGTATCGACGTCAACTTCGTCAGCCAGTACGAGGACGTGTTCAAGATCGCCTTCCAGGGACAGGTGTAGTTTAACAACTAACATTTTATACAACTATTTTTTTCTCCCACAACTTCATACTTGTACTTATCTATATTTGTACATTTTTGTACCTGTGTACTGATTATAATGATGGTTTCAGGGCTATCTTATTGGTGAACGTTTTTAGTCCAGTGGAGTTATATATATTTGAAATCGGCGTGTTTTTGTGATTGCAAATATGTATACAGGGTTATTAGTAATTAATTGGCCAGCTCTTGCACCTCTTGTTAGGATTGATGTAGAGAGGCTACCTGCAAGAGGTGGCCAACTAATTACAAGTAACCCTGTATAATTTCATTTTGCAATAAAAATTCGAACCCTGGAACTATCATTACGAAATCGTGCAAATACGAATTCTTGCAAGTACGAATTTGTGCAAGAATAAATTTGTACAGGAATTAACTTGTACAATTATAAATTTGTGCACGTGTAAAGGATTATAAATTAATAAGATACATTACCCCATTTGCGTTAATCGCTTGACTGTACTTTTATAATTGTAAAATAGTCTGGTTAGTTGTAGATTGATTGTTCCATATTGTATATCTTTATTTTAGTAGTTATAATGTATTATTATTCTAGATTAAGTAGGTATAATGTGTGTTTTGAGAGACGAGTAGTGTTTAATTGTTAACTTTTTTTATTTTAATAAATAGATTGCTTTTGAATAATTAACGGTTTCTGTCCTTACATCTTCAATGAAGTAAGATTTTTGATGTCTTACCAGTTAACACGAGTTTATATAAATGCGCAAAAACAGCATACCTAAAGGCAGAAAGCGGCGGTAAATATATTTTATTTTTAGTTACTATAGTAATTAATAATTATTATAGATTGTATTTTAGTTATTTTAAAAATGTAGATTTGGTGGTGGTTCAGCATTGTTATACACCAAATAAGTTGACATAAGTTTGCACACTGTGATTTATATGACAAATAATTCATTTGTTTCATAAATCTCGTATGTTTGTTTAATTAAAATGTTTTTGAAAACAATTTTAAGTATTTTTGTTTTATCCTTTACTCGTGTAGTTAAATTTAGTGTAGTTACATTTTTTTACTATCATTTTAGAAGTTATATCTGTAATTAGTATTAAATATATACAAAAAAGGAAACTAAAGAAAATAATGAAAAGCAAAGAACAAGGGAACAATATAAAAAAGAAATCAATTGATGTGTGCATTCTGCCAGTCATTACATATGGATGTGAAACTTGGTCAGTAAATTTACAACATAGGGAAAAACTTGCAAGATGTCAACGTGCAATGGAAAGAAGCATGTTAGGTATAAAGAGAAAGGATAGAGTCAGGAACACGAACGTTTGAATAAAAACAGACCTCTCAAACATGCTAACTTATATAGACAAGCAAAAATGGAGATGGACTGGACACATGTTGCGTCACCCGATTGACAAGTGGAGTAAGCAGGTTACTGTTTGGCAACCAAGAGATGACAAAAGAAACAGGGGTCGTCAAGTCAAGATGACTTAAAGCTGATAGCTGGACCACTCTGGTCGAGTGGCCAGAGATAGGGTGCACTAGGCACACCAAACTTAGGGATTTTATAACTCTCTTTAAACATTTACTCTGTCAATTAATATTCTAAGTTCTGGAATAATAAAGGCTTATTATTATTATTATTATATAAAAAAAATATATACATATATGTAATCAATAAATATATGAAATATAAATCAGTGTTAGTTGATATCGATATTTTAAGACTAGTTTTGTTTGTTTGTCCAAAATAACGATTTATATCTATAACTAGGTTGAAGGAATTGACGTCTCAAATACTTCATCTATGTGAAGATCAGGACAAGGACGGACACCTGAAGAATTGTATTAAAGTATAATAAATAGTTTAATTACATATAGTATTTTTATTTAAACAATATAAATAATTTTAAAAGACTATATTATTTCCTATACACAAAGAACAACCACTGAAAGGTTTTTAAATATTGAAAGCACTCTTAGTGGCAACTATTTATTTCTTTAAAGATTTTCTCCCATCTTCCAGTAATTGCACCAATATAGGATAAACATCATCATATGTGGCTAGCTGGTTTTGTCTTACATGATTCTGGTATCTCTGTAAAGCACCGGCGACAAACTCAAGCCTGTCCTTTTCGTTTTTATGTGAAACCAACCATTGTGTTAATTTCTGTATATTCCATCCTGCACAAGTGTGTGGTGCTAGTAGTTGAGGTCCACCGTGAGAGAACAAAAACATAGTCACCAAGGAATAAGGCAGCGATGCCCCCTCATGTTGACTTTTTAATATTTCCTGTGGAGTTTTTTCGAGAAGCAGGCATAATGCTCTTAATTGTCGATAATGATCACCCAATTCTGCGATATCGTTAACTAAAGGTGATAATGAAGTCTCTAAATGTTTGCAGTCGGCTTGAAGTTTTGCTCGACCATACTTGCTCAAGGGTCGTACATTGCAAACATGCTGGATGAATCTTTCGATGCAACTCTTTGAAATATCCATACAGCATTCATTAACAGCAGATTTCTCAGTGAACAAAGATAGATATATATCTCGGCATCTTGACACAAACTGCTGCAACTCCTTCATGTATGGAGAACATGTTATATTTTTACTATTTACATCATCAGCCTTTATTAAATCAGGTTCATCGTGCATAGTTGCTAGGATAAGATATATCGATTTTTTGATGGATTCCGCATATAAATTAAGTACGGGCAAGCTTGATATATCTTTCAAACTATTTTGGACTATTTGTACACTTTCCTGTGGCAATAAAGAATTCATGTTGGCCAGTACTCTATTGATTTGCGATGAAAAGTAATGCAATACATTACAGAGGTCTGCATTTTTTTGTTGAGAACTGGTTGGGGCTTCAATAATCTGAGCAACATCATTGTCCATTGATAGCCGCTGCTCTGCTTCTACATTCATCTGTTTAATACTTTTTGCAACACTTTGAGCCAAGCTGATGCTCAACTGTTTATCTCCTAGTGATATACTGAGAGCTTCAGCAATTATTCTTATTGCATTATCAATCTGATCCATATTTGGGACTTGATTCAAATGCCACATGCTTCTAACTGGTTCTAAGAGCCTAGACAATGATTTAGATAAGAAAGAGTTCTCCCATTTTGTTAAGCTTGAACGGTTCATCTCCAGATTTTTACATTTCAGTCGTGATAGTAAATCATTAAAGCATTTCAACAATTTAGGAAAATCTATTTCTACAGATTGACTCACTGTTGTTGGACTTTTTTCTAGCTCATGGCTGAATATTAAAGAAAGTTCTTTCCAGAAGTTATTGGCTATGTTTCTAAAATTACCTATGGCGTGTAGTTCATTGACAACATTCTGTAACATCACAACCTTCATGCAGCTGTTGTAAATATCGACTTTGAACAACTTTTCAATGTTGTCCCATAATTTAATTTTAAAATCTTGAGTATTCATAATATTGGCCTTACCAGGGGCTATGCGACCAGAGCTAGACTTCTTGACTTCTATGGATACCATCTGAACATTAAGAGCATTTGCTATTTCTTTCCTCAAGTCTTTCAAGATACAATCAACTGTATTTTTTATTTGTTCTTCAGTGCATTGCAGGTTATGAAATACCTTAAAGCATTGAAGAAGTTTTGTTTTATCACCATCCAATAAGCTAGACTGTAACAAATCTGTTGAATTCTTTAACAATTCTTTTCTTTGGTAATCCACTTGTTTTAGTACATCTTCAAGTATATTTATGCCTTGAAAATCATAGTCACTTATCAATTCATTCATTTCAAAAAGTATCATAGCTTCTCTGGCAGGGTTATCTTTTACAGAACTAAGCTTATTCCACAATGCAAGGATTTTGGCGGCGTGACGGAGTAAATTACATGTTATTTGAACTCGTTCTAGCATTATTGTCTGATTCTCCAATTCGTAATATGGAACATTAACGCGCTCTTTGAGCTTTTCGGCACCTTTTAACAATCCTTGCACTTGGGTACGTACTGAGTCTAACATAGTTTCTAGATCAGATATGTTACTAGCTTGTGAAAGCAGATCATTGTGTTTAGCTAAAACTTGGGTTTCCAGACTTTTACTTAACCTCTCTATACCCTGAGTAAGTTTATTTACTTGTTCTGTTACTGAAATATTTTCATTTATTATCGGTTTAACCGAATCCACTAAGAACTTACTGTAAAATTCATCATTTTCTATCTCTATACATACATCTTTAGGATCCATTATAAGCAAAAATAGAATCCTTACCTAAGAAACTTATCCTGAAAGTATTTTAATAAAACGAAATCAGTAGATATCTCTTTAGTTGTGGTTTTCTTATAGTCAAATGTCAATTTGAATAAACCATCATTTGGTGACTTGACACTTTGTCGTTGTCAGTTGTCTTGTCACTCGTGTCCCATATTTTTTATCTCTAAAAGAGCTTTGGATTCCGCAACCACTTTAACGGATATGTTAAATCCTAATCCAAAATTAGTGGAAATTTTATAACGGAGTTGGGATATTTATCCAAATTTGGCCAAGATCCACTGCGTTTGACTTAGGAAAGTGTAAAGGACCAACCCCCAAAAATACTTCTTGTTCTTTCTTTAATATGACAATAGATTTAAAAGAAATAGTGATTTAGCATGGGCCGCCCATATTTTGGGAATCATAAATAAAAACTACATAATTTACTTATTGACAAGGGCAAACGAGTGTTTTATTCCTTTTCACCCCCTTGCGTTTTGCTTTACGTAGCTGTAAGCGGTCAAAAATAATTATTTTCCTTATCGCAACTCTGTTCAACAGTTTTTATACAAAATTAGTATGAGGTTTTGTTAATAAGGTTTTCTCTAACGCAAATGCAGTACAATTACTCAGTAAGAGATAGGTAGTTGGTACGGCGGTCTATGACTACATATTTTTTATTTAGGAACCCCCAAAATAAAATTAGGGATAAATAAAGAACAATATTCGTTTTGCCAAAATTTATTTATATCGACTAGCACATCTGATTGTGCCTGAAATAAACTTATTAGTATGATATTAACATGGTATTTGAAATTATCTACTATTTCAAAAAATTGTGCAAAAATTCGGTTTTATATCAGAAAAAAGCATTATGCCAGCAGCCGCATAGATTATTAATAAATAACTGCAGATGTTGTCAATTTATTACAAAACATTTCGTAGATATTTAAAGACAACTTAATGTAATGTCGAAGATCAGCTTACTCAAAAAAATGTTTATTTCTTTAAATATAATTACACATATTTATTAAGCTAAGGTACGCAATCATTATTTTAACTTAAACCTAAAGAAATGACAAAATTACTAAAAAAAACTTGTACAAAATTCGTTCGAATTCATTGTAGCTATTTCAATATACAAATAAAATAATTATAGAGATTATATAAAGAATATTTGTTTAAAAATAATAATTCATAAAAATGTTTGCCGTTATTTGTAAATTTATATTTAATGCAGTTATAAAACAATTATTTATATAAAGCTAAGTAATTCAATGTTATATAAAAGTCAGCTAAGTTCATTTCTTAAGCAGTTTTTTCGAAAGTAGTTTAATTGATTTATATTTAAAAAAAATAAAACAATCTTTCATATATGTAAGTCATTAAAAATATATTTATGATTTCTTTATAATAAATGTATTTCAGCCTACATACATTTTAAGAAAGAATGAAGTTAGAATTTTGCTAGTTTTATTTTTTCTAAATAAAAGGGCATAATTAAATTTGAGTTTTAACAGTAATGTCTGTTCTCTTTAATATTAATAAATGATTTTTTATATATTCACATTACATTAAATACAAACATTTACTTTAGACAGATAGATTTACAAAGTATAGTATAGTTATATGTAGATTTAGTATCTAAATAAAATTAAAGCAATCAGTGTGTATGTTGTTATAATTATGTCAATATCAAAGAAACAAGACCCAACATTTGCTTATTTTCACTCATTTATTAAAATGGTGGCACTTGGCATTTTCATTTATTATATTTTATGTTACAGCCATTTTTATAGTTGCTGCAACATTTTATATTTTTTTTAATACTTGTGGCTGTTACTCAGTGGGTTGTATTTTATGTAAAATACTTTACATTTACCACAACATTATACCATAAAATTCAAACCTTATTGGTAGTTGATTTGCTTAGATTGAAAGAAAGTCTCAAAATAAAAAAAAAGGTTAGGATTCTTAAAAACCAAGCACAACCTCTGCTTTAGCACCCCATTACATCAGTTGTTGCCGTTTAAAAATACATATCTAAAATACAGACAAAAAATATTTGAAAATTATGAAATCAATATCATTTAAATTTGTACAGATACAAAAAACTGTAGTTAGTATTGTAAAACTAAATTATAGAAATATATTTATATTGGAAGTAGTTTTGGCAATATGATGATAAATTCTGATACTTAAAGGAAATATTGTCTAAACCTTGTTATCCTACAAAGATAGATAGGCAATTGATTTTAAAGTTACAATTCAATTTACTGTCATTTTTCTAATAAGTATTTAACAGTTATAAATACTTATATAAATTGATATATTGCTACCTAAACATGTCAATAGCATAAGCTTATGTCTAGGATTTTTTATATATTTTTTCATTAACAATATTAAGTTTTAAAATATGCACAAACAATATTATAAAAATGTATAAGTTGTTCATTTAAAACATTAAAAGTTTGTGATGATAAAAATCTCAAGTCAGAGATAATACACACAATGTCAATAGTTTTATTTAACTACATTGGATATATAACTTTTAGTAATTAATATTCATTTAGAAATTTTATTGAAAATATTTGATAAAATTTTAATAATTTATCAAATAATGGCACTGTTCCAGTTATCAAATGCATTCAAGAAGTTAGTGTAAACAATGTTTGAATTGAGTCAGTGTTCATTATTAGCTGGGATAAAAAATACCGTATGGAAGTCAAAATAGAAAATGATATTCATAATATCTAGTAATTACATGAGTGTACATTTAAGTGAACGTCGAGAGCCATGTTTGGTTCCTCTCCTGTACTTCTTCCCGCGACTCTCCTTGTCTTTGCGAATCTCTCGGACTAGCGTGTAGAATGCGTCGTCCACGCCCATGCGAGTCTTGGCTGATGTCTCCACAAATGGTACTCCATAACTTCGTGCCACCTAAAATTTTGCAATTACAAAGTTAATATATAATAATTAATATGAATAAATAACAGACACTTCCATAATAATAGTATAAGTGAATTATAATAAAATAAACATTTGTAAATATTTTGTGGTCAGGCTGGAGGATGTAAATTGTTTAAACACCAGATATAAATAATTAATTAATAAATAGAATATTATATAAAATAGAATTATTTAAAAAGTATATAAAATAAACATTTTAATGTTGTTACAGGTTTAAAAAAAAATAAAAAAATAAATATAAAAATACCCATAACCATTAACAAAAATCATTGCATATTCTATTTTAATAATGTTGGTAAATAGTCACAGCATTTATAGTATAAATATAACAGCTAGGAGAATTGAATACTTCTATTAAACAACTCTTTAAAAACAGGATGAATAACTTAGTTTCTACAAAGAGTTATACAAATATGTAATGGAATTATAACAACAACAAATTGTCAATCAATCTTACCAACAAAATATTTATAATTTTAAACCTTGGAGGACAATATTATTTTTCTTTTGTTAGTTAAATATGGTGCATTTGTTTATTCTTCATTAAATTTAATTAGATAACTACATTAAAAATTATATGTGAGTATTTGAAAATGACATTGAATGATAGTTCAAAAAAAGGAGCAAGCACCAAAGCAATGTAGCATTTATTCTTTATTCACTAATTACAAAGTGAAGTAACATTCCTTCCAAGAATAAACAAATTGACAGAGTTCGAGACAACTAAGTACTAGTTACTATTAACGGCTCTAGGACTGTTTATTTAAAGAAACATTTTTTTGCAAATTGGAGTTATAAACATATTTAGTATCAGTAATAATATCTGATTACAAATATGTTGCTCCATTTCGCTAAATGTTGCTTAGACCAAATAGATCTGGACCATCAATATGTTTTCACTAACAAATTATTTGCTCTCAAATATCAAAAGCAACCTATTGATGTAATAATAATTATTGTGTTTGATAGAAATTGATTACTCAATAATGCTTATTTTTGTATAGAAAAGAAATATTGATTCATTTTGAATTGTTTTTAGAGGTCACTTTGTTATTATAGAATTAAATAATACTAGTTTATTATGTAACATAAGATTTGTCTTATAAATTAAATATATAAAAAATAACATTCAATATATTTAATTTAACTGTTTATTAATAGAAAAGGTTTCATATTTGTATAACAACAAGTTTAAGTTATATTTACAACTAGAAACCTATAAATTTAAGTCCCAAAGATTTTGATGTATTCAACAAGTTGTACAGAGCGTAGTCCAATATTATGATATTTATTTATAAAATAAAATTATTACTATATTTTGAGTTATATAAGAGAAAGATACTTACTTCTCGCGCCTGCGTCATGTCTACAGCCCAAGCTTGGAGATCACATTTGTTACCAACTAAAACCATAGGGACTTCTTCTGCGTCCTTCACCCGTTTTATCTGCTCTCTGTAAGACCCTATGTCTTCGAAACTCTTTGCACTATTCACTGCAAAGACTAAGAGGAAACCTTCGCCTGTTCGCATATACTGATCTCTCATAGCAGAGTACTCCTCTTGACCAGCAGTGTCAAGAATGTCTAACAGGCAAGTTTCCCCATCTATCACTACCTGCTTTCTATACGAATCCTCGATCGTAGGATCGTACTCGTCCACAAAATGATTCTGAATCAGCTGTATAGTCAATGCGGATTTACCAACGCCACCAGCCCCTACAACCACTAGTTTGTATTCGGTCATCTTGCGACGTGATAGTAGAATTATTTTTCGTAACACGAAAGTCACAGAACACTAAGAAACAACGCCCGATCACAACCGCCACACCTATGATATTACTCACATCGGCATGGCTGTCACTGCTTGTTATGTGTGTTATTGCACTCACTGTACCCTTAAAATGGCTAATTAATGTATTATTAGACTTAAATGCAATAAATAACAATGAGGCAGTTCAGTCACCCTTCCTCCACAGACTATATAAAATCTGTTTACACGTGACGTTACAGAGTATCAATAGTTATTATCAATTTTTTGGACATCTTTTGTTCATATTTATATTAGTCATACTAGGTATTTAATGTACTATCGATGGGATTATTTTAGTAATGACTAGCTGTGCCTGCGACTTCGTACGTGTAGATTTCAATTTCGATAAAACGTACCCGCTCAAAGTTTCATCAAACTTCGGCTAGTAGTTTTTGTTTTGTGGAGTATTTCTAATTTATAATTATATCTTTTACTGTACTTGTACTTGTACTTTCTTCTCTTGCTCTTATAAAGCCCCCCTATAATGTTTTTTTTTAATTACATGTACAGGAATGGATCAGTGACAATTTTATTATATGTATAGATCAAATACAGTTTTTCTTTTTTATAAACAATGTTAGCGATGTCATTATTTGAGCACTCACTCACCTTATGCAAATTAAAAAAAATCGGGCCGAACTAGAATTACAATTACAAAGAGAAAATAAAGGTAAATGATATTAAAATATTCTGTTTTAGTGGTTTTGTTTAACTTAGTATTGCTCTCTCATTGTTACGGACATCTATTTCCTTTAAAATATATTTATTTCATTAAATACTATAGAATGAAAGTAAAAAAATAATATGAAGGTAATTTAAATAATCAATTTCATATGAAGCTACTGATAGAAAAGAATAGTTTTTAAACATGAAACCTAAATTGAATGTAATTTATTTTATTAAATTACTTAAAAACATGTTAGGATTTAAATAATCATCTTAACTTCAATCCTTATCGCATACAAGGAATATTATTCAATGATTCGTCCGTGAGGAACATGTTCCGATTAAAAGAAATTCGGACTCAGATTACAAAATAAATCGTAAGCGTTGATACATATTATACTACGACTACTTTGGACTGTTATTTCTCGTACTCCGATCGAATACAGTGCGTAAGCGCTCGTAGTCACTCTTCATTAATCATTGCTTTAAATAGATTTTTATCTAAAACAAACCCAATGCAAATTTGTATAACAGACAACAGAATAAATAAATATTGTTTATATTTCTCTAAAAAGCTTTTTTCCATCTATTTTATCTACACAGGATCCTTCGTATGAATGTTTTTGCCAAAAATACCAACTGTTCTAAATTACAATAAAATGATCATGATTCCAATAACTAACACGTAAAATAGTTTTAAATATGTTATCTGTTGATTTGTTCACGCAACACGAAAAACCTACTGGACAGATTATGATAAAATTTGGTATGGGTATAGGTTATTGCGCAGTTTCACATATAAAATACTTTTTACAACTGAATATTGGACGATACTTTCTAGTCCATGGATTCACCGCGCGGGTGCCGGGCCCATCGCGTTGCAAGGTGAATAGTACAAATAATGCCTAGGGTAAATTAAACCCTACCTGGCCTGCCAGGCCAAGTCTTTAAGTTATATTTTTGTTTATTTAATTTAATTGATATTTACTGTTTTTACAATTTAAATTTATATATTTTTTTTCTATTTAGTTCTTTTTTATGTTTAGATAAGTTTTATTTTTACATTATTTTAATATTATTACATTTTTACTTTTTTTTAATTATTTCTGTTTGTTTTCTTTTTTTATTAGTCATAGTATAAATTTTCATTGTAATTTCTGCAAATGAAATCTGTGGAATTTACTTTAATGTTTATTATTAAGATTTTGTGGACAGCCATCCTAAAATTGCATGTTAAGTTAGCCTGTGATTGGGATATATTCTGTAACTTATATTTACATAACGTATAGTAAAACAAATGTTTTCCATTGCGTAGCACGTTGGCTTCCTATTAAATAAATAAATAAATAAAACAAATAAATAATATATTTAACATTAGTAATAATAAAACTATGTACATATAAGTACACATATAATTTTTAGAGTGAAAAATATTGAATATTTGGAGGCAATTTTTGTTTTCGTTGAGTTTTTAATAATTATTGTTTACAAATAAACAGACACTAGACAAAATATAATGGTTATTCGTGATATACCTACAGTTTTTTATATGGGACCTGCTTTATTTTAAACTCTTATTAATGAGACTGGTAGGTACGCAAATTAGATTTATTATCTTTTTTATTCACACAAATATTAGTTTGTCAGTATTTAAACTTTATTAAAAAGGAAAAGTAAGTGAATTGTTGAAAGAACATAGCATTGCAATCTTTTTTTATATCTTCTATCATGTCGAAAGATAAAGAAGATGTAGGAGATCCAGAATCTATAGAGGAAGCAGGAATACTGGAGGCAGATGTTGGTGCTAATTTGTAAGGTCACGAGCAATACAACAAATTAAAGGATATTCAAATTATTTATTTATGCACTGCCAATGTACCTTCATATATGTAAAAAAAATAGCATATTAACAATAACTTAAAATTAAAACCTATAATAATTAATAAACAAGCAATAACATTAAATTTTACACAGCACTGTTCCGACACAAAAGCTTAGGGCACTGAAGCTACGTGAGTTATCCCAGTGGCGTAGCGTAGTGGGGGCGGCGGGGGCGGCCCGCCCCGGGCGGCACTTTATAGGGGGCGGCAAAATTTAACAATAAATAAAAAATATATATTTTTATCGTAACTACAAATTTGGACCGATTGAAAGGAGCACGGAATTTTTCATTACTTATTTTGTGACGAATTCGGGGAATTCCTTTTCTTTGAATGATATTTTGTAGCGACTGGCAACAACGTCTATACTGACTTGTGGGAATTCCCCGTTTATGACTAACAATCAGCGAGAATGACTTCTATTACATATATATTAAGTTCAATATAGTTTATCACACGTACGAGAAAGCCCCTTTAAGGTACGGGGAATTACGTGCTTTGACAAAGTTTGACAATTCAAAGAAAGTTTTATTGATGGATCGTCAGTTGTCCAATTCACATTGTCTCGTATTTTAATTATGTTACGCTTTCCAAATTGTGATTTTTGTGCAAATAAGTGCGTGTAGTGGTTGTGAAATTATTGAACAACTTTCAACTGAGTGAGTATTAAATATTATATTTATCTAATTGTATGTTGGACTATCTGATATGTTGTTCAAACTTCAAACTTTAATTTATTAAAATAAAAAAGAAACGCCGAAGTGCATAAAAGTATTTTCACATTTCAAAGGGATCTTGATCGGAAACTGTGATATAAATTTCAATTTAATATGTGTAAGTAAGTACTCGTTCCTATGAAAAAAGGTCTTGACGGACAGACGGTCAATGAAATGATTTAATAAAAGTAAAGATAGATAAAGGCTCAATTTTTTTTCCTTTTGGGTACAAAACCCTAAAAACGGAAAATTTCAGTAAAGCAAGGTTTTTTTTTTAATATCCTAGGTACTTCTTTTGAAATGTTCGATAATTTTGTTTACAACACTAACTTGTACTTTTCTCATTTAATATTTTTTTGATTTTAGCATCAAAAATGAAAAGAGTAAAAGAAAGTGGGGCTTCTTACCGTAATAAGAGAAGAGCTAAGTTGGAAAATATTAGAGCAAATGAAGGAGCTTTACTTAAATATGTGAAAAGTGTTGTTCCTGACACGTCAGATTCCTCGTTAGGCTTAAATTCATCACAGACAACTGGGCCTTTAAACCCAGAACAAGCTGAAAAAATACAAGAACTTGACATTGTTCCTAAAGATCAAATTCCAACAACATCCACTGCATTAGTGTCTCCATCTGTATGTTCAGACATGGACATGCATAGTTCCGAAACAGAGATTGATACAACATCATCATTGTCTGTTATTCAGTACCAAAGACGAAAGGAAAATTTCGACGATATTGGAAAATGGCCTGAACACATAGACGACAATATTCGATTGCATCTCATTCAGCAAGGACAGGAAATTGTTCAGCATATTGATACTAATTTCGCTGAAATGTCAACAGTAACACGCTCAGATTCGTGCTCTTTAAAATCAAAAGGAGAGACAAGAAGGCTTACTAAGGATTGGTTTTATCGTACATTGACTAACGGCGAAAAAGTTTTACGTACTTGGATGGCTTATTCTCCAGCTAAAGCATCATTATTTTGCTTTTGTTGTCGTTTATTTGAGAACGTAAGTACACCGAATGGATCTAAATTTTGCTCATCTGATGGATTTAATACTTGGTGTAAATTAAATCCTAAGGTTTCAAGTCACGAATCAAGTGCACTACACATCCAAAATTATTGCAAATGGAAGGAGTTGGAGAGCAGACTTCAAAAATTACAGACTATTGACAAAAAAGAGCAAGACATAGTGGCAAAAGAAATAAAGAAATGGCAGGAAATTCTTATCAGAATGTTTGATATTATAAGATTCCTTGCCAAACAAAATTTGGCTTTACGTGGACATATAGAAAACGACACCGGTACCAATAGAGGAAATTTTTTAGAATTGGTTAATTTAATTGCAAAATACGATCCTGTACTTCGTGAACATCTTGTAAGGTCTAAAATATCTGGCAAAATTTCAATCACTTACATGTCACCACAAATACAAAACGAATTTATTGCCATTTTGGGAAATAAAGTTCGCCAACATATCATCGGACAAATAAAAAAGGCTAAGTATTATTCAATTATATTCGACAGCACTCCAGATCTTTCTCATAAAGATCAAACAAGTCAGGTATTAAGATACGTAGTAATTGAAAATCAGGAAGTAAAAGTAATGGAATCTTTTATAGATTTCATTGAAACTAAAGACAAAACTGCTGAAGGAATTTCAAAGATAATTTTGGACAAAATTCAAGCTGATGGCCTAGATATAAGCAACTGTAGAGGCCAAGCATATGATAATGCTGCTGTTATGGCTGGAAAGTATTCAGGAGTTCAGCAAAGAATTCGAGAAATAAACCCTAAAGCTGAATTCGTACCTTGCTCAAATCATTCGTTAAACCTAGTTTGTTTACACGCTGCCTCAGTTGAGGTGGATTCACTAACTTTTTTCGGCACTTTAGAACGTTGCTATTCTTTTTTTTCCTCATCGACACATCGTTGGGAAGTTCTGATAACAGCTACAGGCAAAAGCTTAAAAAGGGTTCAAGACACGCGGTGGAGTGCAAGAGGCGATGCCGTAAATGTGACATGGCATCATTACAAAGATATTCTCGTCACTTTGGAAGAACTGACGGAGGCAGGTGAAAGCTTAAACACTAGGACAGATGCAGGTACTTTACTAGTTTCGATGCAGTCATTTTCCTTTCTTTGTTTTTTGGGCCTGTGGCAACCGGTGCTACATGAAGTGAATGATGCACAAAAATATTTACAAACAAGGGGACTTGACATAAGATTGTGCGCTCAGAAAGTAAATGCTTTGCAGATGATATTGACAGAGAAAAGAGAGGAATGGGCAAATGGCGCTGTAGGTTATGCAAAAAATATGTGTGAAGAACTTGGAATTTCCATAAAACCTCGGAGGCGCATAACAAGAAAGCATATTTTTGATGACGGAACTAGAGATGCTAACTTGTCTTGTGAAAATGAGTTGAGACGAAAGCTGTTTTCTTCGTTAGATAGAGTTATTGCAGAAATTCGTGAGCGTTTTCAACAGCTACAGAATTTAACGGATAAGTTTGCTTATCTAACACCGGCTATATTATTAGATCCAGACAACACTGAATGTAATCTAGACTACGCATCTGACGAAATTGACGAGCAGGATTTCAAGCTGGAAAGACTTCGACTGCGGACTTTCGTTGTTGCTACAGGCAACGAAAATGAATTGATTAATGCAGACTCACTTGAGTTATTTAAATTTATTGTTAAATCCAAGCTGGAAGATACTCTGCCCAATATTTTAATAATGTTCCGAATATTTTTCACAGTTGCTATAAGCAATGCCAGCTGTGAGAGAAGTTTTTCAAAATTGAAATTGATTAAAAATTATTTAAGATCGACAATGAGTACTCTAAGACTAACTAATTTGGCTATTTTGTCTATTGAGCAAGAGGTGTGTGATGCGATAGACATTGACGGTGCAATAAAAGACTTTGCTCTTAAAAAAAGTAGACGTATAAATTTTTAATTAAAGACGGAAGTTTTGTTTTGTTTTTTTAAGAAATACTCATATTACTTTTCAATAAAAATAAAAATGTTATATAATAGTATCGTTCTAGTTCTAAATAAAAATTGATTTTATTTAATCTTGTCGATCCTCAAGGTGTACCTAATCTTAAGTGATAGGTACCTAAGTTAAATCAATGTATCTAATTGGTTAAAGTAAAAGAATTTTTGTATTAATAAACGTGATTGTAAAACTTAGATAAACTGTTTTTTATTTAAAATCTAGCCTGTATAATACAAAATAATGATGACTGTTCTCTCCGAAAAGTTCTCTATAATTAATGTATGTAATGCATAGTATACATTAAAATAAAATACCTAAATAAGAGGGCGGCAAAATTGTCTTCCGCCCCGGGCAGCCGACACTCACGCTACGCCACTGAGTTATCCACATATAAGATTGTGTACTTTGTCTTCGTTATTTATATGTTTGTGAAGCCCCGTGATATAGGAGTAATGTAATCCCTAATGTGGGAGTTACTTTAAAAAATGTAGATACCAATACGTAAAGAAATTATTCACATTCAATTCAAGAAATTTAATTTGTGTGTGTGTGTAGAAAAAGGTGATGGATGAAAATTTAATTACTTAAAATGGATATCATTGCTGGTCATAATTGTTGTCATATTGAGAAAGGATTTAACTTATTTACTAGCATCAGCGTCGTGGGGTAGACCGTATAGTCCGGGAGCCAGTAACAGATTTTCATGACCAATTTCCTCCCAAGTGAAAATTTGTAAAATGCAATAGGAAGTTGTGTTATGAAGCTTCGCGATCGTCAGCTGCGACTCCGGTGGTGGAGAAGGCAGTGGCAGCCTCCCACGCACGAAGAAAAAAAAATTTTTTTAGTCATTTCCTCCCATTCTAAAATTTCTTGAATAATAGTTTATCTAATATCTTGAAGGGAAAATAAAGTCAGCTGACCATAACATGGTGGATTATACGTCAGCTGGCCACCCGAATATGAAAAAAAATCAAAAAAATTCAATGATTTCCTCTCAACTAAAAATTTATCTGGTGATAGTTTATATGTTACTGTGAATGAAAATTAACATCAGCTGGCTGTATCTCAGTGGAAAGTTCGTCAGCTGGTTACTTGAAATGTGTAATGTAGCTGCATTTATCACCTACTGAATCTTATCAGCTGACGACTTTTCCCTTTACTTAGAGCTAGCTGATTTGTTTTATTATTTACAAGAGTATATTAACTATTCTCTTATAAATTTTCATCCAGGAGGAAATCACTTTTCTCTATTTATCTCTTTTTCTTATATAAATTAAAGTAATACATGAGCCCTTTTTACATTGTAGCTAGATTGTAGATTCAAATTACCCTCTCCAGATTTTATAAACACACTAATAAAACAGTAAAACACACTAACGAGAGGGTAAGTTGAAATTATAACGTGACTCGAATGGAAAGTGAAAGATTCCATGTTTAAGTTGGTCAGTCAAACATAGTGTTATTATAGTAACGGATAATTAAAAATAAAAATGTCTAACGTGGTACCTTTTGTAAAAAAAAACTAATGTTCTTCCAAAATTATTTAGTGAAGATAATTAAAATAAGTGTAGATCTATATTAACAATACGAAAAGTTAATAATCTAACCGGTCAAAATAATGTGCTTCCTACACAACTTAACCATTTTCAGTTGTATCATAGTGAGTGTTATCGACGTTATACTGCTTTGCCGCAAAAATATCGGAAAATAAGAACGACATCAGAAGAGACACCTTCAACATTAACGTAAATATATGGGTAGAATGTTATTTCTTTCTACTACTTCGATTATAATTTTTTAACAATTCATTGTAAGAAAAAGTATAATTTAGTGTAATGTAGGTATTCCAACTAGGGAATTACATTATTGAGAACTTCTACAGTAAGAATATACATTATATATATGGGTGTTTCTCTACTAACGGGAAAATTGATGTCCCAAGCAATTTGCACATTGTTTTGGATATTTTTTATTTAAGAAAATATCTAAAACTATAGTACATTTCAGTATCTTTGAGGCTACCGGTTGATCATGTAAATGTTTTATATCTTTTTTTCTTTTAATCCCAACCATCCCAGAATCTTCACTTTAAATCCAATTTTAAAATAATATTTAAGTGCGTGTGATAAATTTAAAGTATATTTTAAAACTAAATATATAAGATTCAGTAGGTGATGAATGCAGCTACATTACACATTTCAAGTAACCACTGATAGTAGTAAGACAAGTAACGAACTTTCCACTGAGATACAGCCAGCTGATGTTAATTTTCATTCACAGTAACATATAAACTATCACCTGATAAATTTTTAGTTGAGAGGAAATCATTGAATTTTTTTTATTTTTTTTCATATTTGGGCGGCCAGCTGACGTATAATCCACCATGTTATGGTCAGCTGACTTTATTTTCCCTTTAACATATTAGATAAACTATTATTCAAGAAATTTTAGAATGGGAGGAAATGACTAAAAAAAATTTTTTTTTCTTCGTGCGTGGGAGGCTGCCACTGACTTCTCCACCACCAGAGCCGCAGCTGACGACCGCGAAGCTTCATAACACAACTTTCTATTGCAGTTTACAAATTTTCACTCGGGAGGAAATTCATGACGAAAATTGGTCGTTGGCTCCCGGACTAGTAGAAGTGTTGGCAGATGTATCAAAGTTTGGTTAGCGAATGAAGTGGGTATGAATGGAAGTAGCCAAATTTATTCTTGAAACGATTGCAGTAAACAACGAGTCTTCAACATCGAGAAAAGAAATTCATGTCAAATAGTTGGAAAAGCTGAGACAAACTGATAGCGACATGAATACGAAAAATAACTCTATATTTGGAAATAAATAATGTGTCTAACAAAATGAGGGTTAACGAAATCATTGATGTTGATGTGGTTCAGAGTTTTGGGCTTAAAAGACATGGTTGAATGAATAAGAGGCATATGTAAAGGTATAGAGAAATAAGATTTTAAAATAAATATAGAATGTAAAATAAACCGATACGAGCAGGGATTTGAACTTGCAACCTCTGGGAAACCGTCCCGTCGGTCTACTAATTGAGGTACCGTATCGTATATAACTATACCTATATATATGTACAAGATTTAATCAGCAACGAGTATGTGAGTGGAAATTTACAAGTTAGATATAAGCTTATAATTCATAGCATAGATTATTAAATAAAAACAGAAGGAGGACAGCTAATATGAATGGATAGTTTGAAATTTATGTTTAGAAAAGGAGTGATCGAGAAAATTATAGAGTTTACTAAGAGGGATATAAGTAGTGAAAGAACCTCACAATAATGTTGGTGAGTAGATAGATCTTCATAAACACCTTAAGTTCTAAACAATTAACCTCAGTCGTAACACCCTCATTTGGTATTTATTCGGTAATAAATAATATAATAATATTTATTTAATTTAAGTAGTTCAGCGTTTTGGGCGATGTTTGAGTGAGAATGTTAATGGACAGTATGAAAATTATGTTTGACAACATTATAGAGGTTATTGGAAGCGATGTAAGTGCTGAATAAATAGTACTGGAGAATAAAATCAAGAAAATCATAAGTACCTCAGGTTTTAAGCAATTAATCTCATTCAACAAATTCAATTCCATACCCAATATTTATATATTTTTGCCATGATTTAAAACACAATTAACACGGCGCGGCGTATTAAAAACGTAGGGTGGTGATAAAAAAAATCCAAAAAAATAATAATATAATGTCACAGGAAAAACTACACAAGTCGATCTTACCTTCAACCTACCGCAAATTATTTGCTTGTGGTGTAACCGTGGTTAGATAATGATACAAATACATAGAAATACACATTATAAACACTGCGAATATATTGCATAAACGACCAAACCCACCAAATACATATAAACACATGTCCCTGTCGGGAATCGAACCCAAGCCCCATTGAACCGAAATACGTTAGGCGTCTGCGCTAACCACTCGACCAACGGGGAGGAAAATATTAAACATACAGCCACAAATTTAATAAATGGTATTTAACAATCATTATTACTCGTCAGTGATCGTCAGTTGTCGGGGATAGATCCGAAGCTTCAAATCATCATGGACCCTCAAGCTCATAAAGATCTTCGTCCGGAGATGATGTTTATACGAGAGGAACTGCGTCAAGCGAAGATGCAGACCCTGGCTGTAAGTTTGTATGCAGAGGCAATGTAGATTAAGTAAATAATAATTTAATACAAATGGTTTTAAAAATAAGTATTAAGAAACTCTATGGTTGCTTTTTATAGCCGCCAATCTCAAAGGCTTTTTGGGTCTGGATGTTGTAAAACTTTTTGGGGGTCCTAAATGGCAACACAAAATTGTTGTAAAACATATTAGCCCTTCTAAATAGCAAAACAAAATTGTTGTAAAACATATTATTAGCTTTCCTAAGTATCAAAATAAAATTATTGTAAAATATATTAGTGTTCCTAAAGAGCAAAACAAAATTGTTGTAAAACATATTATTAGCTTTCCTTAATATCAAAACAAAATTATTGTAAAATATATGAATGTTTCTAAAGAGCAAAACAAAATAATTGTAAAACATTAGCGCTCCTAAATAGCAACAAAAAATGTTGTACAACATATTAGCTTTCTGAAATATCAAAACAAAATTGTTGTAAAACATATAAGCGTTCTTAAAGAGCAAAACAAAATTGTTGTAAAACATAATAGGGCACCTAAATAGCAACAGTAAATTATTGTAAATCATGTTAGTGGTCCTAAATAGTAAAACAAAATTGTTGTAAAACATATTAGCGCCCCTAAATAGCAACGCGAAAACGTAGTAAAACATATTAGTGCTCCTAAATAGCTACACAACATTGTTGTAGAAAACTAGTCTTTAGTAACATATCTAATATGTAAGTTATCTTCAATATTTTATTATATAAATCAATATGACAACTTCACATTCATTGAGTATTTTATCAACAATTAAGATAATAAGAGTTTTTCTTAAGGACGCTTTTACAAAACTGATAGGTAGAAAATCGCATCACAACATAGACAAATCTCGACTACGCACACATAAGCATGTATAGTGCAAGAATATTGTGCGAATGAAACAATTTTGATACTTTCGATATAATATATATTTTTTCTCATATATTTAGTGTTTAATTATTACTTCTTTAAATTATTTTATATTATTGATGATTAAGTGTACATAATCTACATGTGATAAAATTACAGATTTTTATTACATATATGATATACGTATTAATTATTCTGTGACCTAAAAATAGCTGAATACTTGATCTTTTAGACTAAAAAAAGCAAGGCTAGTCGAGTTTAGGCCCGTTGTGTTAATCATAAAGAGATACTACCTCCAGGCTTGGTGGACCTGAAGGTATACTGATAGATGGATGCTAGCGGATCTCCTAGATGAATAGAGCTTGGTGCGCCAAGTATGGGCTTGTTTTGTTGCTTTTGATGAGATCTTATCATCAGACTTGACGGAGACATCTGAAGTTTTCTAGATGGATGGATGCCACTGGATCTCCTAGACGAATAGAAAGATTACATACTCGTCGCTCCCAGCTTTATCAAATCACTCCATCAAGTCTAATGGTAAGATCTTATCAAAAGCAATAAAACAAGCCCATACAAGGTCTATTAATTTATGAGGTCCACTACAATCCATCCATTAGGGTACCTTCAGATCACTCCTTTAAGTTTGACGGTAAGATTTCATCAAAAGCAATAAAACAAGTCCACACTCGGTGCACCCATCTCTATTCGTCTATGAGATCCACTAGCATCCATCTATCGGGATACCCTTGAGTCACTCCATCAAGTTAAGAAAATCGGTAATAATCTGTACGTAAAGAACCAAAATTGAATACAATAAAAACACTTTGACAAATTGACAAAAAAAATATATAAATTTACATATTTTGTGTTCAGCGATCTTTACCAATAGACATTTTTGCTAACAAGCGATACAGTGACCACTCCCGACAACGTCCTCACGCCGACTAAGGTGACAATTGATTATTGAATTTTAGAAATATTTGTTAAAAAGGATTAACTAAAATAGCACATAAAATAAATGTCGCCTTATTGAAATACATTAAGAGTCATGGGTAACTACAGATACGTGATGAAAATTAAAAATATTTTAATTTATTTTCTGATATATTACTTAACTTATATATGGCTTTTTTCTCACACATTTTTAGTTGAGTATGTCTAAGGTATTTTTTATACTTCAATTATTTATTATAATATTGACGACCAAAATGTCGTCCCGAAAGAAATAAAAATCAAAAGAAAAACACAAATAAAGAAGTACAACAGGCGGCCTTATTACGAAGCGCTTTGCTTCGTCTTTCATAATTCGTACAGCGAAGAACTGGACAATCTTGATGCGTCGGTATTTCCTTCCTAATATAATGTCGATGTTTCAAGAGAAGAGTGAATAGGTTACTAAGTTGAAGCGCTTTACCACCTATGACTACATTTCCACTTACCAAGCATTAACTTACCTTAGGCAAGCATTAACTTAGACAGTATAAAAAAAAATTAAAAATAACAAATTCTTCTTAATTAGGATATATTTGCTTAATTAAACCGTTCGGAAGTTGGCGATTCGTTTAGAAAAGCATAAAATTTACTGAAAAAAACATCTTTTAATAATAAGTGTTACCCCCTCTCACCCGAATAACGGCTTGATACCGGTTTTTCATAGACTCTATTATAGCATTCCATTCCTCCTTGAGCGTATTTTGTAGCTCCTAAAGGTGGGCTGAACCAATATTTCAACCTCTCATTTTTCTTTTCAACTCGTTTCACAAGTGTTCAATCGGATCAAAGTCTGAGCATCGAGCTGGCTACTCCATCGCGGAGGTATCCACCTCTAGCAAGTATTGTCGTACTATAAGTGCGGACCATAACGCAATAATGTTTGCAATAAAACAGGTGCCCCAAAGCAAAAGTACCAAAATGACGACCAGAAAGTACAACACAAGAAGAGCGGATTGGGAAAAATTTAGAGCTGACCTGAAGGGGAATACAGAGGAAGCAGAGCTAACTATCATGGGAATTAATAATATAAACTCACCTAGTGAACTGGAGAACAAAATCAAAATTTACTTGGAAAATATTCAAAGCACCTGTCAAACAGCAATACCAGCCATAAAGAAGAATCGCAAACAAACACTCCCTTGGTGGACAGACCGCATTACAGAGCTCCAAAAGAAAATGAGAACTATGAAACGTAGGATAAGATGCGCGGCCCCAAAAAGGAGGCAATATGTTATAGCGGATTATCTGGCAGCCAAGGAAGCATTCGAGGAAGGGGTAAGGGAAGCGCAGACCCGCAGCTGGAAGGAGTTTTGTACGAAACAAGAGCGAGAGTCAATGTGGGATTCCATATATAGAGTAATTAGATCCACTCACAGAAAATACGATGACCCATCACTTATAAGAAACGGAACGACGCTCGGACCCAAGGAATCGGCCGAACATCTAGCTGAAATATTTTTCCCCGAGGACACTACTGATAGCGAAGGACCAGCACACCGGGAAGTAAGAGATAGCGCGGACGATGAATCCAATCTGGGCCAAGATGATCCGCCCTTCACCATGGTGGAGCTCAAAACAGCAGCTAGGTCTTTTAGTGTTCGGAAAGCACCGGGGCCTGATGGGCTCACTGCCGATATCTGCAATGAAGTTATCAACGCAAACCCTCAATTGGCAATGGCACTATTCAACAAATGTCTGCAGCTGTCCCACTTCCCAATCCCCTGGAAGGAGGCGGCCGTTATAGTCCTAAGGAAACCCGGAAAGAAAGACTATAACAACCCCAAATCATACCGGCCAATTGGACTCCTTTCTATAATGGGTAAGATACTAGAAAAAATGATGGTACGGAGAATAAGGTGGCATCTGCTCCCTAAATTAAACCCCAGGCAGTACGGCTTTATGCCCCAGAGGAGTACGGAGGACGCCCTCTATGATCTAGTGAATCACATAAGAGAAGTAAGAAGATCAAAAGAGATAGCGCTAATGATTTCACTAGACATAGAGGGCGCCTTCGACAGTGCCTGGTGGCCGGCCATAAAGTCCGAGCTGGGAAAAAACAGATGCCCAATAAATTTATGGAGAATGGTCGGAAGCTATCTGGAGGACCGTTCGGTGGTGGTCAATTATGCAGGGGAGGCATCAAGAAGGAATACGACGAAGGGATGCGTGCAGGGGTCTGTTGGTGGACCCCCTGTTCTGGAACATCCTGCTAGATTCGTTGCTAAATGAAATAGACAGGGCAGGGGTCCACTGCTAAGCTTTCGCGGACGACGTGGTGCTCGTCGTCTCCGGACCAAAGATGCAGGAAATCCAGAGGGTAGCCAACGAACTCCTTGAGAACATACAGAAATGGGGAGCCAAAAATAAACTGAAATTCGCACCTCAAAAAACGAAGTCGATGGTGATAACAAGGAAGCTTATCTACGACAACCCGAGGTTAAGCATGGGAAATATACCGCTAGAAATGACAACCGAAATAAAAGTCCTTGGTATCACCATCGACGCGAAGTTGACGTTTAGGAAGCACATCTCAGAAGTCTCAATAAAGGCATTAAACATTTACAAGCAGCTGGCACGGGCGGCCCGGGTGAACTGGGGGCTGAACCCAGGCATTATTAGGACAATATACATCTCGGTGATTGAACCTATAATTACCTATGCGGCAGGTGTATGGGCATCAGAGACGGAGAAAATATGCGTGCAGAAGCAATTGAGGTCTGTCCAGAGGGGCTTCGCCCAGAAAATCAGCAAATCGCACCGTACGGTGTCGCTCCACTCATCGATGATTCTGGCGGGGCTCCTACCACTGGATCTGAGAATACGGGAGCAGGCGAAGCTGTATGAAATAAGAAGAGGGAGGCCACTTCAATGCCTCACGGACGACTTCAGCTTGGAGCGCCGAGTGGAATTTGCTAGCTTTGAACACCCTGCGGACCGGGAAGCCGTTGAATACACCCTCCTCGAAGAAATCACGCCACTAATCATGGAAGAACACAACATTAAAGGCAAAGTAATTTATACCGACGGTAGCAAAATTAAAGGGGGGGTGGAGGCAGCCATCTCGGTCTGGACAGAAGGTAGGGAAACTCAAACAAAGAAGCTGAGGCTGGAAAACCACTGCTCGGTGTTCCAGGCGGAGCTGCTTGCGGTTATGCAGGCGACCGAAATGGCGAAGGCGAGAAACTGGAAACACACCAATATCCTGTCCGACTCCAGATCCACACTGGACGCTCTGAATAGCGAGCCCCTGACACACTCACTGGCCAATACGATCCTGAAAAACATCAGATAAATCAGAAGAAATGGCAATTACATCAAACTCTTCTGGATTAAGGCCCATGTGGGGGTGGCAGGGAATGAACGTGCAGACCAGCTGGCGAAGGAGGCGGCCTTAAACAAGAAAAAGAAGGCTGACTATTCAAAATTTCCAATTTCATACGCGAAAAGACAACTAAGGGAAGACATAATTGTGAATTGGCAGAAAAGATACGCAGAGGGCGAAACCGCGGAAACTACCAAGACCTTTCTACCCGACGTCAGAAGTGCATACAAGGTTGTACAAGAAATGGGAATTAGCCCACTGAGAACTCAAATATTGACCGGACACGGAGGATTTTCCAGCTACCTCCACAAATTCAAATTAAAGGACAGCCCGGCATGTAAATGCAACCCGGATAAAAATGAAAGTATAATTCATCTTATCACGGAATGCCCAAGATTCGGAAACCTAAGAAGAGACACAGAAATAGAACTGGATAAGAAAGTAGAGATAGACACCCTGGAACAATTAATGGTAGATAAAAAAAAAAAAAAAAAAAAAAACCCCAGACGTAAAGGTTCGGCTTAGGTAACCAACGACCACTGCATCAGTTCGGAAGTTAGGAGGGGGGGGAGGGATAGGATATCCCTCGGAAGTCGAAGTGTAGACCTGTCGGTAGGGTGTGTGCCAGGGCACGATGTCTCGAATGTGATGATGCGTTATATTGAAGGGCGTTATTTTGAACTTGGCTCATAAGCTTCGCCTGATGCGAGCTAATAAGTGCATACCTCGCCGGTGCGTCATACGTTAGTTGTGACCTGACGTATGTCTTGTAGGCGGCGAGTTTTGTTTTTATAGTGAGGCTAGAAAAAAAATAGGCCTATTCTGACTATTGCCTGGGTTTCTGCCACATTTAGTAAGAGCCTCCAATCCAGCCATTCAGGTAGGAGGTCAGAAGCACGTTGCAGCTTGTTTCGATCACGGTTGATGAGGTTTAATTCAAAGCATGCCTTTTTATACCTGCAATTAGTCTCAAAAAATTTGGATTTTGATGTTAGGTTGTTTGCTGCAGCTTGTTTCGATCACGGTTGATGAGGTTTAATTCAAAGCATGCCTTTTTATACCTGCAATTAGTCTCAAAAAATTTGGATTTTGATGTTAGGTTGTTTGCTTTCGATAGAATAATAAACTTACTACGTCGCTTACTAGTATCATTGAGTATAATCTTTAATCTCAAATAAAAAAATGGATTATTTTAAATGAAAAATAAATAACCAGTTTTTTTTAGTGTTCATTTGTGTGATTTCATTTCAACTGAGTACATAATACATATGTAATATATCCACAAAAAATAAATTAATGTTTTTTATTATATCATAACTAGCGTTCCTACATTTTTAAAAGGAATATAGTATTTACAAAAACATTGGTGTTTTAGGGGTATTTAAAAAAAAAAGCGGGACAATTAAATAAGCAATGAATTACAGTATTTTTCTGTATTGATTTTTTTATAATATATAGCACAATTAACAAAAATATATTAAGGTAGTTACTATATTATATAGTACAGATGATAACACTAATTATAACTAATTGATAATTAATCTTGATTGAAAGTATCTCTAATCAAGATTATAATTAAAAATAAATATTTTTCAGGTGAGGCGCACTGCTTTAAAGAAACTCCTTATTAAAGACTTTTTGGAGGAAGACTGTGAATTAAAAAATATTGGTTTGTCATATGCTCCTCCAGATCCGTAATTCTATTGAATATGAATAAATAAATATTTAGTGATACACAAATATAGAACCTATTTTATTTTTAAATGTCTGTTTATACATTTCTCTGCTATTATGGTTTATATTAGTTCTATTAATAAGAATACTGATAAGAAGCGCTATGCTCTATCTTTGAAATTCTTAAAGCATACCTATTTTAAATATAATCAAAGTATTGAAGGTTTTGTGAGCAAATAAACCTTAATCTTTGTAACAAAACATGATATTATGACTTATTTTGTATCCTTTTTTTTTGCATTTTGCAAAAAAAAGGTAAACGAGTCAAACGCTATCGTATAAGTTAATAATATACTCGTGTCAGGGACACAGAAACTCGTTTGGAGATCAAGTTTACTTATTTATACTATAATAAATACAAACTATAGTCTTATTTAAAAAGATGAACATTCTAATATAGATCTTATATATTTAATAATATATTTTTCTGACATTTGTATACAGTAAAATAATATATATATATATATAATGAATCGATAATATATATTATCGATTAAAACACAAAATCGTGTCGTACACGTCTTTACAGTTATAAATGTATTATTACATACAATATCGTATCGTGTACGTCCGGTTTTAAGACTCCAATTACTATCAGTACATATTTCTATCCCGTGGTCTGAACTCGCGTTCAGTGTTCTTTTAGTACATACATATCAATCGTATATCTTAGTTTGTGTTGAATAATAACGTAAGTATTTATAATATATTAAATATCATAACCTGACATGTTTGGAATATTATTTATGTGTGAATAACACCTATAATGACTTATTTTATCTGATAATGACAAATTCGTCAATTAAAACATCATTATCAAATATAACAATGAAATTATTATGTCAAACAAATACTTTATGATCTAGTTTTGTGACATTCGACAACTGTTAAGTTAAAACCACCGAAAAACAACATATAATCTCTGAAAATAATCAGATTTTAATTTTGTTTTTTTTTAAGTGTAGGTAACCTAATAATTTAAAAGTATATATATCTTGTAAGGTTATCTTGTGTTTTAAGAACAGTTATACGCTAGTTACCTATTTATGTTATCGTTTTTTTTCTGTTTTAATAACCTTTAATTACACATTGTTTTGCGAGTACTTGTATTTTGATTGACTCAATTCGGGTATTTTTATTTTGATGTTATTGTCATCTGTTGTATTAAATACCTAAGAATTAACATACATTAATATTAATATATTCATCTATGGCAGTTTTTATTGGTTTGCAAATATAGAATACTTTATTTACGTATTTTATAACCATTATATATATATATAATACATATATAGAATTGCCCGGCTGTTTTCATCTCATCGGATTTTGCTCGATTAGTTTCACGCCGCAAGTTCTCCACGGTTCCAGCTCATGAACAATGACTCCGAATGTATTCGAAAATAATAGTTCAATTCCGATTTAATTTATATGAAAACAGCCGGGTAAATATATGCATGATAGACTAATGTCTATTATATACAATAGAAAAAATATAACATAGGGACAGACAGCGGGAAGCGACTTTGCTTTAAACTAAGTAAAGCTTCACTTATATCTCACACTGTTTAAATATTTAAACAGATTTTACTCACGTATATTGTAGTTGTTTACGTATGATTTTTTTACCCATATTCTGTTTACATTTTATCTAAACTAATCTAAAAAAGTAAACAACTATATCATAAATAAATAAATAGTAGGTATTTCCGACCACGGTATTAGTTGTAATATGAATAAGTTATAATATTTTGTGTACAAAAAGTAATGGTATTCCATTAAAAACAAAAATGAGAAATAAACAATAATAAAAATAATAATATCAAGGCAAATTACACACATTTCTCTAACCTCCTAGTAAGCAAGTTATTTGCTTGTGTTAAGGGTGTTAGACAATGATACAAATACACAGAAATACACATTACAAATGACTATTGAGAATATACGACCAAAACCAGAAATACAACAGAAATTCCAGAAAATAAAAGATCAAAAAAGAAAGGTTTTGACAAATGATGTGGAAATAAAAGAACGAAGATTGAGAAGAATAATTGCAGGCATTGGTGAAAGAGATTACATTTGACGAATTTAAAACTGTTGTACAAGGTATGAAGAATGATAAGTCAACTGGATCAGATGGCATACCACCTGTAGTGTGGAAGGTTTTAAATGTAGATGGGTTGAAGGTGCTGACTTTATTATTTAAAAAGTTGTTACAAGAGGAGGCGATTTCAGAGGAATGGTGAAGCAGTTTACTGGTGCCCATTTTTAAAAACATTTGTGATATACATAACTGTAACAACTATAGAGGAATAAAGGTCATGTCACATAGTATGAAAATGTGGGATTAAGTGACAAAGTCAAATTCGGAGTCAAAAATTCTTTACTCCATGAAAATGTTTTACATTTATTTGGACACGTCAAGATAAACAAATATTGAAATATATATATATATATATATATATATATATATATATATATATATATATATATAAATAACCCGTTCAATAGGGAATATGCATCAAATTTAAAATGGTCTCAAATATTTTTTTCTCGGATACTTATAATCATCTTATTATAATAAACATTTTATTTTATTTACTATTTAAGGCCCTAAAATAATATGTGAAAAGTGTAAATTAAGAGACCGAAATTCAAACTTCTAAAACGCGCCACCATTGGTCGAAAGGAATTGTGACGTCATTTGACACGTAATTAAAATAATCGGCATCGAAGTTCATACTGTGTTATTAGGGTTTCTGAGAAAAATAAATAATTTAAACCAATATTTTCGTGCTTTAAAGTTTTATTAAATGATACGATTGTTTAGGTAATCCTAAGAACATTTTCTCAATACTCAAACAACTGTAACAAAACAACTACAAACTCTTTTTCAATAGCAGTTAGCATGTTACTACACATTACATTTTTTAAAATATTTCTTCTTCTGAATCATTTTACTCTTCACTTGACTCAGATAAATAGCTTGGTTAACAATCATCTGATATAGAAGATATAAGATGCTATAGAAGTACCTACTATCAGCTGTGTTTTCAGTAAACAATTTTCTTTTTTATAACAGATAGTTTTAATGGTAAAGTTCCAATATTGTGTGTTGAATGAGAAAATGGTGACAACGCTACATTTAGTTTTTCAGCAGGTATATTTTATTGACACCTTCTATACTTCGGTTTAATATTGACTTGCACAGCGTAGTCTCTCGGTAATTTATCTTCAATATGCGAAAAGCAAGGCTCTGCCTTTTGATCATCACATTTAATAGGAGAAATACTGAGTCCTGGTTAATTAATATCACAGACATTTGTATGGCCAGTACTAGAACTTACTTAGTGATCAGTTCTTGGTGAAGGTTCACAATTTTTTTAAACATTACTACTTTTGATAGCCAACTCAAAAAGGTTTCATTAACCGGTGTCAATCTTTGCCTTTTGACTACGCACATTGTCATTCTCTCAACTTAACTGGTGTGAAATCATAAAAATTTCGTAAAATCAAAAAAAGAATAGGGTTTATATAGAAAGTTATATTGAACTTTTGTAAACTAGGTTAGGTTAATTTTAAACCAAAATTTCTAATGTTCAACAGCTAATGCAAAACTTACTTCTTACTAATTTCCACTAAGATGTATATAAATAAAGTATACTTACGTTAAATTGATCTTCAATTCAAACAATATAAACACGATTTAAGATATATATTTTCCCTTTTATTTATCATACACCATTGTTGTTGTATTTTCGCATCTATTGGAATACAAAAAACCCTTTTTCGGGTGTTTTTCTAAGACTATTTTTGCACTCCGGAACTGTACAATACTTGTAACATGGTTTTTCTCTTCTTTCATGATTTGTATTGCAATTAAAACTTAAAATATGTATGAAGTAACTAAAAAGTCTATAGTAAACATTCACTAGACGTGTCATTTGACGTCACGTAAAGCGTGCACAAAATGACGGCGTTTGAACGGCTCAAATTACTCAATGTTTTAATTTTCACTTTAAAAAATAACAAAAAATATTTCCAAGCCTATTAATATTTTTTTCTACGATATAAAGAGGTGAATAATTAATTAAAAAAAATAATCATGAATATTCCCTATTAGTAGAGCTCATGAGAAGATCCAGGCAAAGAAACTCATGGCCAATCTTTTCAACTGCCAATTACAGAATTTTTTATAAGCTAAGTTTACAATAGTTTAGTTCCAGGCCTTATTATCATTTATATAGTACTTAATTGTATTCTAGGCATTATCTTGCAGTTTCTGCTTTACATGCAACTTGATTTTGAATGTGAAAGTTTTTGAATTTTTGGAGGGACTTCATTATAAAAATAGACACATTGTACATAAAATGGCTTATGAATCTTTGCCGGCCTGGTGTGAATTGGACTAAGTTTGTCTTTATTTCTTGTATTTACTGAGTGCACATCTTTATTCTTTTCATTTTTTTAAGTTTTTGTGAATATACCTACATTAAATTATCAAATATATATTGACACGGTAAAGTTAAAATTTTAATTTTCTTAAATATTTCTCTTAACCTACCTACTAGGCAGATTATAGATTGCCCGAATAACCCTCTTCTGTAATATGAAAATAGTTTGAATATCAGCTGCGTGTCCCCATTAAAGTAAACTATAAGAAATCACGCTGTGGAAGTAGCTGAAATTAACAAACCGTGCTGTAACTTCGTCTGTTAGCTGGCGTATTTTCTGAACTGAAAAAGCTGCCGAGTTAAGTCTATTTGCGAGTTTAGTAATATGTAAGCCCCATTGCCTAAAATTGAACCCTGTGAAACACCGATTTTTATGCTAGAATCAACAGTTCGTTTTCCATTTACATCGACTATCTGCTTCCTGTTGTCTAGGTACGAAACAATCAACTTTAGCGTCGTATCCCTTACACCATAATGTTGTAAATTCATGATTAGTGTCTCACGTTGCACGCAATCGAACGTTTTTTTGGAAAGATCACAAAAAACACCCAAAGCATCCATTAAATCCTGCTCAAAAATATACTTTAATAGCTCAAAACCAGCGTCGGTTGTTGAGCGACCCCTTGTGAAACCAAACTCTTTACATGTTTGCATGGGACTAAAATGTTAATTTAATTGATTTAATATTAATTTTTCAAACCGAAAGATGAATACGAAAAGACAGTAACGTATAGTTCAAAATACAGGCGACCGCACAAAAATCAGCACATGGTGTTCGTTGACCTGAAAAAAGCATACGATAGGGTGCTCCGTGACGCTCTGTTGTGGGTTATGTAAAAGAAGGAATTGCCTGGGAAGTATGTACAAATTCTATGTATGAAAGAGCAAATACGCAAATCCGGTCTATTTCCGTTGTAACCGACAAGTTCAATGTAGTACAGTGTTGTAGGCTTACACAGAGCCACGGATCGGCTTTAAGCTCTTATTTGTCCCTCCTGGTAATGGATGCATTGACATCAGACATACAGGGGGAGGCACCCTGGAGCATGTTGTTCGCCGACGATATTGTCCTTGTCAGAGAGGCTGTGTCTGAGTTTCAGAGAAAGCTGGCAAGAGAGACTGGAGAGTGTCGGACTAAAGGTCTGCAGAATTAAAACGAAGCACCTGTGCGACTTTGGTGGCACATCCGGTATTTTCTCCATTGCTTTAGATGGTGTATCCCTTCCAGTCTGCTCCGACTTTCGGTACCTCGGATAATGGTAATATACACCGAGACGTGCAAAAAAAATAAATCTGGGATAGATGATATGGCGACAAGTCACAGAAACAACTTGCAACTCACGTATGCCTCTTAACGTTAAGAGAAAAATCTACGAAACAGTAATAAGATCTGTCGTGATGTATGGTTCTGACTATTGGCCAACCAAGAGGATGGATGAAAGAAGATTTCATGCAGCAGAAATGTAAATGTTGATGGATATGTGAGAAAAAAAAATGGATAAGATACGTAATACTTATATCAGAGAAAGTTTGAAAGTGGCACCACTGACAGACAAAATGAGAAGTAAAAGACTTGCTTGGTATGGGCATGTTAAGAGAAGGGACGAATGCCATGTAACAAGAAGAATTTAAGATATGAATGTGGAACTACATGTGGGTCAAGGTAGACCAAATAAAAGATGGATGAGTTGTGTGAAATGGCGACTGCTGAGATGACGGCCGATAGGCAAGAATGGAAGAGAAAATGTTGGGCCGACCCCACAAAGTGGAAAACAGGCAAGGAGATGATGATATACTCATCAAATACATGCCTGCCCCTTTCAAGAATGGAACCCGAGCCCCGTTGCGTCTCTATCCGTTAGGCGTCTGCGCTAACTACTCGACAAACAGGGGAGTTAAAGAAAAGGCAAGACATATATTGTAAAAAATAATGTATTTCACATTGAATGGAAAAACTAGATGGAAGTATACATATTATGCAGACAAACAACTTATTATTCAATATTAAATATGAATGGTAATTTGTATGTCACGTGGCTTTCATTAAATATTGCGATAAAAAAGAATAAGGTGTATTTTATTGATAACATATCACGATATCTAATATATAATTATTGCAGCAAAATAATAACGTAATTAATCATTCTTATCTATTTTAAACTGATTCTCGATATCATTCATTAATTTAAAAATCACTTTATTTTTTTTTAAGATGTGTTTTGTTTATTTGTTGTTAAAATTAAACAACCAATAAAATAAGTATTTCTTATAATTATTATTAAGTAATTATTTTAATAACATTGTGATAAAAGCCGTACAATTATAGTTTGTTAGTATTTGATCAAACAGATGAATACTAACTTCGTTGACAAATATAGTAAATTTTAATGGCGTTTGTATTACAAATAATAATCGTTAAATACTGATAATTTAATTTCAAATTGTGTTTATAGGTTATTACCTACTTTACTAACTATAGCGTAATTTAAGCTTACCTAAAGATTTTTTTTTATACAATCTAAGTTAATGTTGACTACTTTCCACTTGATGGAAAGTGGAATGTAGTCAAGCATTAATTTAGATACACTTATTTTAATAACTTTATCAGTCATTATTAAGTTTAAATTATTTATAGCAATTTAATATAATTATATCTTTTCATAGTCGCTCGATTCCTTAAAAATACAAAAATTATGAAACATATGAGGTTCATACATTATATTAAGTTTTATAAATAACTTCCAATTCCACACATTTGTACCTAAACTATATTAATATTCTATGAGTATGCATAATCAAAATTATTTCTATTACTGTATAAAATACCTAAAAACTGAGAATGGTAAAAATTATAATTTTATGAGTAATAGTGTGAAGATAGTATCAATATTTGAATACAGGTGCAAGATAGTATCAATATTTGAATACTATCTTGCACCTGTACTATCGGGCATCAATATAGAAGTTATTAAGCTATAAAAATTCAAAAAAAAAAAAAAATAAGAATTCAAATATTTTGAAGTCACTAGAACATTTGGATTTCGGCAATTTCCTTTCAATATTAACTTAAGCAAACATATCTTCGTTTAATTTCAATTCGTACTCAATTTAAACATCACTAATTTCATACTTTATAAAGCTTCATATTTTATAAAGCTTACGATATTGAGATCTTCAAGTTATTACTTTTGCTAAAACATTTTGTCCGTAAATTTGAGAGAGGATTTTCAGATAAATTACAATATATATGGACAGACAATACTTCCAGTAATAAGATCTTTTACAAGTTATTACAGGAAAATATCTATGTTACGCTTATTTGAATTTTAAATAAACATTGAATGAAAAATAAACCGATACGGACATGGATTCGAAACTGCGATCTCTGGAAAACCGTATCGTCGCTCGACTCAATAAGATACCGTGTCGCTAACTTTACGGTAGCAGGTAACGGGTCGCGGGTTAGAATTCCTTCATTCTATATTTATTTAAAGTTTAATATATTAGGAAATTTTATAATTAAAACTTTAGTATGTATATGTAATTATTATGAGTAGCATAATTAATTATTATAGTCATACAATTATCATAAATACTTGGACGCAATATGAATATATCTTTAATGTTCTTCTATGGAACTTCATTGCTGATTTTCTTTTTCGCCATACATCTTTTAATACACTCCATCCGTGTCTTCTTCTTGGCCATCTTATAACCATCAAATTTATACTTGTGGTTTTTCTTCTTAAATGTTTTTCATTCATAAGTTTATTTTATTAATGATGTCCAATCTGAATAATAAAATCTTTATAAGTCATATATCTTAATCTCTAATCTTTCTTGTGAATCAGATAAGTTTGTGGTAAATTTTAATACTTCCTACTTTACAGTATAGATAAACGTTGAAAAAATGTCACGAACGAAATTATTTATTATTCGAAAGTATCTATAAACATATAAAGCCTTGTTAAGGTTTTTTAAATTTGAAATAAATATGTAATGATTATTTATTATATATTAATAATATTATAATTTATAAAAGTAGAGCATTGGGATGGTTTCCCAGAGAATTGGAATCCCTGAATTCTCTAACTGTAACTAGTTAATTTATCATTCTATATATTTTATACATATAAATAATTTAAATTTAGTTATTTATTAATAATAATAATTTTCAATATTTTTAGGTAACGTGTAGAACAAGCATCTTTCATCTGAAGCGAAGATGTTTTGGTATATATTGTTGGCACTTATTATTGGTGTAGTGATCTGGAAAGTTCTAACACAAGTGCCTAATGACCTGGCTTGTCTCCCGGGACCACGCAAAATACCATTTTTTGGAAGCGTATTTGCGTTCCTGGGAAAATCACAGAGTAAGTACATTTTTTAATATTAGTATCAAGTTTTTATTTTTTATATATATTTAAACTATTAATTATTTTATTATTTAACTTAATTTTGTTTAGTTTTTAGTTTTATTATTCAACTTTATTTTATTTATATTGCAGTAGTATTCAGTGTTATTATAATTACTTCAAATCATTATTTACAAGGTTACTTATACTCCTAACTACTTATTATTATTACTAACTACCATGTACAGGATTATTTGTAATTAATTGGGCACCTCTAGCTGACAGCTTCTATACATCAATCCCAACAACATTTGTTCTACGACTTTTTAATTATATATTGAAAAGTCGTAGAACAAATACGACTACGACTTTTTAATTATATATTAAAAAGTTTACCTTAAATAAATCTATACAATTTGACGTATATGGGCTATATAGATACATATTCTCGTTATAACTTGAACCAAGCAATCTCACACAAAGATATAAAGTAACAAGAAATACCTAAAAGTAAACTAATTATATAAATTTACACAAAAAAATAAATCATAACCTATGAATGAATACGCTGGAAGGTCAAAATGTTCGCGGAATAGAAGGGTTGTTGGGGGTAGGTTTATATATATATATATATATATATACACCAAATTTGAAGCTAATCGGGTCATTAATTTTTAAGTTATCGACCTGTTAATAACTGAATCGGGAAGAAGTCAGCCAGTATGGAGAAAATTGAACACCGCGCCGTTATTAAGTTTAGCAGCGGACTCTGCCCGTGGTTAAACCATGGTTTACAAGTGGCATGGCCTTTTCAAACAAGGAACAGAGTCGATTGAAGACGACCAACGCTCTGGACGGCCAATTGAAACCACTCGTTAATAAAGTAGAAAAACTTGTATTAGAAGATGGCCGGTTGAAGAAAAAGCAGCTTGCAGCAATGATTAGAATATCCGAATCAAGTATTTTGAATATTCTACATCATCATCTTGGCATGACTAAGGTCAGTGCAAGATGAGTTCCGAGAATGCTCACGAAAATTCAAAAACGTGAGCGTGTCGAGTGTTTTTTCAGTTTTTGGAACTCTGTGGAGAGAGAAAGGAAGAAGCTATGGCCCGAATCGTTATTGATGATGAAAATGAAATTGAGGTTCATCGACTTTTGCGACTTGTTGAGACGGCTGCCATTCACGAACAATTTAACCACCTACTCTACAGTCCAGACTTGGCACCAGGTGACTATTATTTATTTCCAAAAAAGAGGAAATATCTGCGTAGAAAAAAATTGACGACGATAAAGAAGTGAAGTCTGCAATTTCGGCCTATTTTGACACCCAAAGAGAAAGCATTTTTTTTTCGATGTCATAAACAAGTTATTTGAGAGGTCTGAAAAAAATATTAGGGTTAAGAGCGAACATATTGAAAAGGAAAAATAGTTTGGTATTTAAATTCAACATCCTTCCCTCTCATTCCGCGAACTTTTTGACCTCCCTCGTAAAAAGTAATTACCCCACTACACGGAAAGTATTCATGTACATTATACTAATTTACATTTTCTCTATTATTGATTTTAACACAAGAATATGTTCTCAAGAGATCCCAATCAATATTTACACAGGAAATATACACACACATACACAATACTTCCTTCAACATAACTAATAGTAAGGCTCTACACATAATTGTAAGTTGCTTGAAAATATCACTTTTAATGACTAGGCCGCCTTTATACCAAATGTTTTAGATGTTTCCACTAACTTGTTTATATTTTGTTTTTGATATATATTTGTGTGCTATAAAGTGATATAATAAATAACATAAATACATAAAATAAATAACTATAAGAAATAAACTAAATACAATAATGAAAATAAATAAATGTAATAAATAAACTAAATAAAATAAATACACCATATAAAATTAATAATAATATGAATCTTATGTTAAGTACAAATAAGTCTTATAATATATGTTAACATTATTAATGTATATTAATAATATCTTCATAATAATTAATAACATTGTTATTTTATTTCCAACGTAAGGTAATAAATAAAACCTATTATTTGTAATATGGGGTTAAAACTTGACATTAGTGGTGATAAACGCTTTTAATTGCTATGGTATTTTAAAATAAAATATTTGAGTAAGAATTAAAAATATATATTATTTTTTACTTTTCTATCAAAAACAAGTCAATTAAAAATCTACAAAACAAAAAAAAATAAACAATTAAAAACAAGTTTATAAATATAGAATGTAAAAAACCGATACGGGCAGGGATTCGAACCCGCGACTACTGGGAAACCGTCCCGTCGCTCTACCAACTGAGCTACCGTATCGCTGTCCGTCTCGGTGAATTAAGCATTCCATATGTGATCGTCTTTATCGGGACGGTGGTGACATCTATTAGGTTTCTTTCGAAAATCCTAACCAATGTTTCTAACTTTGCAGTATAGATAAACATTGAAAAGATGCCACTACCGAAATCAATGTTTGAAAATATCTTTAAACATGTATAGCCATGTTAAGCTCATTTAAATTTATAAATATAGAATATAAAAAACCGATACGGGCAGGGATTCGAACCCGCGACTACTGGGAAACCGTCCCGTCGCTCTACCAACTGAGCTACCGTATCGCTGTCCGTCTCGGTGAATTAAGCATTCCATATGTGATCGTCTTTATCGGGACGGTGGTGACATCTATTAGGTTTCTTTCGAAAATCCTAACCAATGTTTCTAACTTTGCAGTATAGATAAACATTGAAAAGATGCCACTACCGAAATCAATGTTTGAAAATATCTTTAAACATGTATAGCCATGTTAAGCTTATTTAAATTTATAAATATAGAATGTAAAAAACCGATACGGGCAGGGATTCGAACCCGCGACTACTGGGAAACCGTCCCGTCGCTCTACCAACTGAGCTACCGTATCGCTGTCCGTCTCGGTGAATTAAGCATTCCATATGTGATCGTCTTTATTGGGACGGTGGTGACATCTATTAGGTTTCTTTCGAAAATCCTAACCAATGTTTCTAACTTTGCAGTATAGATAAACATTGAAAAGATGCCACTACCGAAATCAATGTTTGAAAATATCTTTAAACATGTATAGCCATGTTAAGCTTATTTAAATTTATAAATATAGAATGTAAAAAACCGATACGGGCAGGTAGAGCGACGGGACGGTTTCCCAGTAGTCGCGGGTTCGAATCCCGAATATTTATAAATTTAAATAAGCTTAACATGGCTATACATGTTTAAAGATATTTTCAAACATTAAAAACAAGTGTTCGGATATTATTGTTTGTTATTGAGAATTTGATGAAAACGTACTAATCTATGTAGTCAGAAAGAAAAAAAAGATGCATATATATTCTATAGGTCATATTTTTTATTAATGGTCTTCAAAGATTGCTCCATCAGCGTACATTGAAAGTTTCATGCGTGTAATCGAAGTTTCTAAGCATATTATTCAGTCTGCAAAAGAAATATCCTTACGGCTTTCTCGAAAGCAGTCACCGTGTCTTCTGAAAATGAAATCTGTACCCTTTGAGCTTTTTAATTTTAGAATATAAGAAAATCAGCTGTTATGTGTATAACCGTTACTAGTAAGACTAGTAGTAGTGCCGTTGTCCGACGGATCCGGTCCATTGTTGCTTATACCAGCTTTTTTTTTTTTTTTGTGTATGTCTATACTGTTAGCCCTGTTGGCTATTACAGCGTCACCGGGGGAGCGGGTGGGTCAGTCTTAAAAAGGGGGGGCCAGATGGGCCCCCATGGGGAACGACGTCCCGAGGGCGTCTCAGATTGAGACACGAACCTCGGCTCGGGGCGTCGTTAGTCAGGAGGGAAGCTAAGGAAATTTGGACACTGGCGTCCTCCGACGGCAGAACGCCGGAGCAACGGAGCACTTACACAGTTGAATACCAGCAAGAACTAGAAATAGTTACCAAGAATTTGGTAATGTACGCTGCTTTATACTATACTTCTGATGTTTATACTTTAATTTCTTAAGTGACTCGATACTAAATACATTAAGAAAAAACTAGTAATTAAACATTTTCCGACGTTCCTCATTCGTTTCACTTTTTTTTTAATCTAAGGCCACCTGATGGTAAGTGGAATGTAGTCTTAGATGGTAAGGTGCATTACCCTAGCAACCTATTCACTCCTCTCTTGAAGACACCCACATTATATTCGGCCGTAAATACCGACACAGGCAAGCTGTTCCAATCCTTCGCTGTACGAAGTAAAAAAGACGAATCAAAGCGTTTCGTTTGGACAGGTGGGTTATCCACAACAAAGGGATGGATACCTGCCGTGCGTCGGAACGTCCGGTGAGGGAAGGGAGCCGGGGGAATTAGGTCGTGTAATTCCTGCACACACTTACCAAAATTTATCCTATAGAATACTGAGAGGCTAGCAATTCTACGCCTGTGTTCAAGGCTGTGGAGGTCGGCTTCGACCAATTCGGGATCGCCTATGAGCCTCTTCGCTCGCCTCTCAATTGAGTCCAGAACCGCAAGATGAGACTTTGCGGCACCAGCAAATATGTGACAACAGTATTTCACACACGACCGGATCTGTGCTTTGTATAAAACAAGAAGCTGTCCCGGTATAAAGTGTTGACCAGCGTTTGTTTTTGTATAGGTGATGACCTATTACGAATTTCAAAACATAGCGGTAAGAACCTTCGCAATTGCTTCTGAAATGACGAGGTGACGACCTTGTGCAAAAGAATCCTCCACTACGGTTACTGTTAAAGTTACGATCTAAAACACTACGATCACAGTGACTTTAAAAGGCGCCTTGTGTATACCAGCTAATTTGATTAAACGATTAATCAGGTTTCAACTTGGACTTGAAATCTTAAAAAGCCATTGAACGAAAATGTTGCTGATGCAAAATCATTTTTCTATGACACGATAGTTTCATAATGCTAGTAAAAATTATGCGTATATCTTTTTAATTGCAAAACAATTTTCAGGATTCGGATATTTTTTTTTCTTCTAATATTTCAGAAAGTAATACTATTATAAATGTACTTACAACAAAAAAGACACAAATAAATAAAACGAAGAAATAATTAAAAGAAAAAACAAAACTTTGATTTAAAAATTCCTATAAGGACTTCAAACATTTAACAGTTGCAAAGATTATTGTAGATTATTTAACCAGAAGTACAGAATACACAGTACGAAGCAAACAAAAATACAAGTACTAAGTAAATAATAATTATACAGATTATAATATAATAATAATAAATAAATAAAACAAAGCTCAAATACAATATAAGCGTACTCAATAGAAGTGATAATAAGAATTAAAACCTTCGAAGTGCAATATTAGTTGAACTTTGAACTTCTATTAGTGCTCTCAACACTGACACGAAAAAAAATAAATATTATATTTTCAAATTTTATTGATATCAGTAAATTTTTGTATTTAAACTTTCGTGAACCATGATGATTATTAAATATATATATTTACCCGGCTTTAATCATGTAGTATTAATCGGAATTTGCCCGACTAGTTTCACCACCCTCACCACCATCGTCGACGCCCTCAGCGAGCTGCTGCACGCAGTTCACGCTGCGAGTCCGCAATGATTCGAGCTCATGAATAGGATCCCCGAATGGGTTCGAAACTAGTTGGGTAAATTCCGATTATATACTCGTTGACCCCGACGACGCGTTCACAGTAGGTAATAACGTGTACGCGTAGGCATAATTGACACCACACAACATACAGACACACACCGTCTGTACCGGTATAGACGAGGTCCCAACTGAGTAAGTGCTCCGTTGCTCCGGCGTTCTGCCGTCGGAGGACGCTAGTGTCCAAATTTCCTTAGCTTCCCTTCTGACTAACGACGCCCCGAGCCGAGGTCCGTGTCTCAATCTGAGACGCCCTCGGGCCGTCGTTCCCCATGGGGGCCCATCTGGCCCCCCCTTGTTAAGGGTGGGTCTCCAGACCCACCCGCTCCCCCGGTGACGCTGTAATAGCCAACAGGGCTAACAGCATAGACAAACAAAAAAAAAAAAAAAAAAAAAAAAAAAATTCCGATTAATACTACATGATTATAGCCGGGTAAATATATAGATATCAGTAAAGCTTGTCAATAGTTATTAGACAAAAAAACCGGCCAAGTGAAAGACGGAGTCGAGCACGAAGGGTTCCATACCATTATATCAAAAAATGCCAAAAAACATATTCGTTGTATGGGAGCCCTTCAAATATTTATTTTATTTTTCTGTTTTTAGTATAAGGGCAATAGAAATACATCTGTGAAAATTTCAACTGTAGAGCTATCACGGTTCATGAGATACAGTCTTGAGACAGACAGACAGCGAAGTCTTATTAATAGGGTTCCGTTTCTACTCTTCGGTGTCAGAATCCTAATAATCCATATAATATTATTTACAGGTGAATTGTTTAAGGTTATCCTTGATCTACCGAAACAGTTTGGCAACCGAGTCGTCATAAAAGCGTTGAACCGATATGTTTTACATGTTTACAACGTCGAAGATATTGAGGTAATGACGAATTAATTACGTTATTATAAACTGTAATTGATTTGGTTGATTCTCTATCAACGTTGAGTGAGTACGCTAATATTAGAAACTAATATTTACTTGTTCTTTAAGTTAAATTATTCAGCGATATTCGAATAAAATATAAATAGGCAGAGAAGTTGCCTTTAATATGTATAGAGATCTTTGAAGTCTCATCAATTCCTTTTGAGAATAAAATCCTTTCACTCGGTGTGTATTTATTATAAATGAGGTCTAAGGTCACTATTAATAGTAATAATTAAAATACATTTAATTGCAGATACTTTTAACGCATTCGCGTAATATAAAGAAGAATAGACCTTACGCGTTCATTGAACCTTGGTTGGGAACTGGTCTGCTGATCAGTACAGGTATTTTCTTTATTATTATATAACTTTTACTTGCTGTAAAGACGATATATGTCCATTATTTGCTATACAGGGTTAATTTTAATTAATAGACCACCTCCTGCACGCGGTTTCTTTGCAACAATCCCAAAAACATTTGTTCAATGACTTTTTACAACAAAAACACAAAAAAAACGAAACAAAAAAATGTTTGCTCCCTCGGCTATTTATTACTCTGTATTTTGTAAGAAGTACCTAAAATGACAACACCCGGGCTCTTTACCTATGGCTCAGAATTAATAATTCAGAGACGACGAATACATTATGTATGGTAAAAATTATTTTTTTTAAACTATTAATATTAAAAAGTTGTAGAACAAATGTTGTTAGGATTGATATAGAGAGGGTGCCTGCAAGAGGTGGCCCATTAATTATAATTAATCCTGCATACAAAAACACTTATAACTATCATGTAAAGTACGCACTAAATGAGTTCGTAATAAAAGTTGACTACGTCTGGTATCCATGTTAAGAAATTAGTAACTTTTTTTCCTTGGAAAAGTTGTATTAGTTATAGCAATTCGTATTTAGCTTAGCATATCTTATTTGAACTTGTTTATTGAAATAAAACAAATCAATAAAAGACATATCTACAACATCGTTTTCATAAATAAACAAAAATAATATTTCAGGTAATAAATGGCAAAAGCGCCGCAAGATTCTGACACCGACGTTCCACTTCGACATTCTAAAGGGTTTCGTGAAAGTTTTTGAAGAACAAAGCAAGAACTTTACGCTGATGCTCAAAAAGCGAACCCAGGAATCTAATATTATTGACACCATGACTGTCATAAGTGACCTTACTCTTTATATTATCTGTGGTAAGTAGAAGTACATCATTGACTTATATTTCTTTACAGACGATTGGTATTCAGGACTTAAATATAAGTATATGTATAGATATTTTATCGTAACTTGTGCATATAATTAAAAATAATGCCTTACAAATAATTACAAATAAAGCCTGAGGCTTTCAAATTTGTCCTTATTATTTTTGAGGGGTGAAATTAATATTAAAATATAACTACCTGTTAATTATTTTAGAAGCGCTTTGGAAGCCTTAATTATTTTATTTATTAATTATTATTATTTGTATACTTTTTAATCACCAATTATTATTTGTTTCTTTATGTCTCATACATTTTTTCTGACACTAACATAAATTTTAAGATATAAACATGTAAGTATTTGTATATATTTTTTTGGATAACCATCAATACATAATTTTGTTACAAACATTTAAGCACCTACATTTATTATAATTTCCTGCTTTGTTATATCAGTTAATAAGTAATTTGTATTACTTGGTTTTATGTTATATTCTATACACACCTTTAATACCGACGTTATTTGTATTTGAAACTATTGACCGGATAGATAGTGAAAAGTAAAGGAAAATTTATACAATATACATTCAGTAGATAATAATAATCCAACTAATTTAAATTTTATAATAAAAGGAATAGATACAGCGAAAAAAATAGGAAAATTATAGCCCAACTAACGTATATTATCGAATTATCATATATCGGACAACTAAAAAAAATCCTTGTACTTTTCGGTTTAAGTTTATTTAAAATTTGTTTAAGTTTATTTACAAATGTGGCTGGACCTGTGCTTAGCACAAGCCTCTGAAATGCAGAAGGAACAATATTGGGGATAGCAAGCAGCCTTTTTAAGCACTAGCCTCCACTGGCTTGGGTTCTGTTCAAAAACCGACGAGAAGTACTTATATGATTCCCCCGTTCCTCAAGGAAAGCGATGATCTATTTGCATAACATCTAATGCCTTGTGTTATACAAGATCGAACGCTTTTGCAATATTCAGACTAACTTCCTGGACTCCTTTCTTATTTTTAATGGCCATCGTTTTGTTAAGTACATTAGGTACGTGATTTATCCTCGACGATCCTCTAGGTAAGACAGGACTTTGCAGATCTATAAAGCTCTTCATTTTTTTGTAGAGCTAGAAGGTAGAGGCAATGGGTCTGTAGAAGAGAATTGTCAAATTAGTTAATATTTTTTTTTTTTTTTTTATATAAATAAAGAATGAAAAATAAACCGATACGGGCAGGGATTCGAACCCGCGACTACTGGGAAACCGTCCCGTCGCTCTACCAACTGAGCTACCGTATCCGTCTCGGTGAATTAAGCATTCTATATGTGATCGTCTTTATCGGGACGGTGGTGACATCTATTAGGTTTCTTTCGAAAATCCTAACCAATGTTTCTAACTTTGCAGTATAGATAAACATTGAAAAGATGCCACTACCGAAATTAATGTTTGAAAATATCTTTAAACATGTATAGCCATGTTAAGCTTATTTAATTTTATATAAATAAAGAATGAAAAATAAATCTATACGGGCAGGGATTCGAACCCGCGACTACTGGGAAACCGTCCCGTCGCTCTACCAACTGAGCTACCGTATCGCTGTCCGTCTCGGTGAATTAAGCATTCTATATGTGATCGTCTTTATCGGGACGGTTAATAATTACAAAGTGCGTTTGCGTAAAATAAAATTTAACAAAACGATATTTAGATTTTTGTGAATCGTTTCCAAGTTTCTGTAAATATGGAGTAAGAATTCCTTAGTATAGATATAATTCTTGAGAGCGGAGTCTATTTTAAAGCGTGACTCAAGCATATAATAAACAAACCTTGCAATTACAACAGTACATACCTTGTGATTATAAGGTCGAATTTGATAACTTGGACTACGTACGTTTTTCATGAAAGTTGTCTAATGGTGTACAAATACTATTTTTATAATTTTATCGTAGTATCATTTATATAATGGTTTATATCCAATTTCAGAAACAGCAATGGGCATCAAGTTAAATTCAGACAAGTCAGCCGCAAAGTTAAAGTACAAAAATGCCATCATGGATATTGGCGGCTTGGTGATCGAACGTCTCACCAAATTTTGGCTTCACAATGAATTGATATTTTACAACCACCCCTCTGGTAAACGATTTACGAAATGTTTGAATAACGTTCATGCTTTTGCTGATAACGTTATTATGGAAAGAAAGAAGATGAATGAAAACGATGGTGTTCAAAATGACAGTGAAAAAAAAAGGAGATTAGCTTTATTAGATCTATTGTTAGAGGCTGAGAAGAACGGTGAGATTGATTTAGAAGGCATTCGGGAAGAAGTTAATACATTTATGTTCGAGGTAATTGGACAGAATTGAATAAAAGTATTTTAATTTTTTATTTTTAAGTCTGATACAAAATAAATATAATCGAATCTTTCAGGGTCATGATACAACCGCTACGGCTTTAACATTTGGTTTAATGCTGCTGGCAGACCACGAAGAAGTTCAGGTAATGTTTGAAAATATCTATAAACATGTATAGCCATGTTAAGCTTATTTAAATTTATATAAGTATAAAATGAAAAATAAACCTATACGGGCAGGGATTCGATAGTCGCGGGTTCGAATCCCTGCCCGTATCGGTTTATTTTTCATTCTATATTTATATGAGTTCAGATAAGTTATAAGAGATCGCCAGTGTTAATAGCATTTTATCCTTCAATAGTAGTAGTACTATTGAAGGATAAAATGCTATTAACACTGGCGATCCTCTGGGTATCCCAAGAACTGTTATAATACTCTCCATTATTTCGGTGATAATGCCATGATATTGATCTCCATTATTCCATGCATCGGGACTACGCATGGTACTTAAGAGTACCGAAATAAACACATTAGTTCGTTCGCGTTCGTAATCTTACCCAATACCACATGGCCAGCGGAGTTGCTGGGTACTGCAGGTCAAAGATCGTAAGAATGGGTTTCTTGATAAGAACTTCTATTATCTTCTGCGATGTCTCCTTACAATTGTGCTTCCAGCCAAACAGGCTTTTCCAAAGTTAGGCTGTGGAATAGGGTCATGAGATATTAGAAGTTGGTACTAGACGTGGTATTAGACGTTTGGGGTGATGGCGACGATGGCAGACCCAAATTTTTTCTCTAATCAGGCTTTATAGAAATATAGTAGAATTCGTTTGAAATATGTTCGTGAGATTAATAATAAATAATTCGTGAGAAATATAGTTAGAGTATCTAAAGAACTGGATGCATTGGTGGTTCAGTTGCTTGGTAGTGGTTGCTTAGTTTCAGAGAATCTTTTGAGATATTTCGGCACAGCACAAACAGCTCTGATAGCCACAGTGGATTTGTTTAGAATCGTGGTGTATTATTATTAATTTTATTCTCATAGAACAAAATTACATATTTATTTCACTAAAATGATTAGTTTAAAAGTAAAAAATATCTTTATGCATAAAAATCTAAATTTCTTAATCAAACAACTTTACGAAATCTGAAACATTATTGATGTCTTATTAAATTTCTTACTGTTTGTTAGGCGAAATATTTGAAAATGTTTTATATTTCTGAATTTTATTATTAAGAATAAATAGATTTTCGCGCTTTCAATAGATAATTACTTTTTCTACTATTTCTCAAAAACCGAAAAAGGTCAAGTAGTAATTTAATATTCTCCGGAATTCCCGATAACAGGAAAAATAGAAGAGATTTTCACGAGATTCAAAATAAATTAAAATAAACACAAATATTACACATAAATAATTTTTTCAATAGCTCAAATTTATAAATAGAAATTTACATTTAACAAAATTTATTTCAATAAATATTTAAAAGAAAATATACTAATTACAGCAGTATTCGAACGACCACCTTTATAATTACCAACATACTGTATACAGTAAACAAGACTACCTCATTTTAGAATTCATATCATCTTAGAGAAATAAATTTTATATATATTTTTAATATTCAATAAACAATATTATTTATTAACATTTTAAGTTAACGGTAAATATATTTTTACATAATTTATTTTGATACGACATTTAATTATTTTTTACACGGATTTTAATTATCTTTCTATTAATACTTTAAAATAGTGAAATACCTAAGTTTTAGTTGAAGATGATATTATTTATCACAAAAAATCACCTACAGGAACGCCTCTATGAAGAGTGTATGAGTGTCGGTCCGGAGCCTACTGTATCTGAACTTAATGAGATGAAGTATCTAGAAGCTGTGATCAAGGAAATACTTAGAATGTACCCAAGTGTACCTTTTATTGGACGAGAAATTACCGAGGAATTTATGTTAGGTGAGGTTTTGATACATTTATAGGTAACGTGTTCATTAATTTAAGTGCAAACCACTTACTTGTGTGACCGTTTATTAATTGATTTCTTCTAAGTTTATTTCAAGTAAATTTGTAATAATTATGAGAAAAAAAATTGCGGTAAGGATTCGGGCCCTCTGAGATACCGTCGAGTCTTAATATATAATTGAGTATTCGTCGCTATCGTAACGGAGGCGACATCTATACAAGTGTTTGAAACAATCTATAAATATTTAGCCATAACTTATTTGATTTTTAAATAAATATAGAATGAAAAATAAACATACACGGGAAGCGATTCCAACCCACGACCTCTGGGAAACCGTCCTGTCGCTCTATCAATTGAGCTACCGTATCGCTACTTGTAAGGTGAATTAAGCATTTTATATATGATCATCTTTATCGGGACAGTGTTGACATATATTAGGCATCCTTCGAAAATTCTTACCAATCTTGCAGTATAAGTTTTTAATATTTTTTATATTACAGATGATATCAAAATTAATAAGGGTACTGAAGTGATAATACATATTTACGCTGTTCATCGTCGTGAGGATTTGTTCCCTGAGCCAGAAGTATTTAAACCGGAGCGGTTCCTGGACGGAGACACGAGACATCCCTATGCCTATGTACCATTTAGCGCTGGGCCTCGTAATTGTATAGGTCTGAGAGTTTAACATTATCAATATTGTAGTTAACTTTACTATGATATTTACCTTAAACTGGATTTGGAGGCATTCACGTCACTTGGTTGCTTTACATCACATCTGCATTTCGGAAATATTTGTCCACACAGGGCAACATGACATTTATCTTTCTTAAGAGGTTTTCCTAAGACCTTAAATATGGAGTTTTATCAGGTGTACATTGTATCGCTTTTTGCAATCCCCAGTAAATTCTTCAAACGATTTGTGCACTGTACGAGTTGTGACGTTACGAAAACTAGGACAGTTTACCAAATCGTAAAATCGTGTTGCATTTATTTATTATTTATTAATTTATTTATTTCCAGGCCAACGCTTCGCGAAGCTTCAATTAAAATGCGTGATAAGTGAAATTATACGTAACTTCAGACTGGAACCGATGGTGAAGGGTGCGAGACCAGAGCTCAAATTTGACCTCGTACTTAGACCTAACGAACCTATTTATGTAAAATTTTTACCACGATAAAATAAATTAATTTAATTTATTTCTTTTTTATTTATGTATAAATAAATTTAATAAAATAAATGACATAAAATTCATAGTCATTTTCGATTCTTATTATTGAAAAATCTCCGAGAAAATCGACATATAATGACATTTTTAGATTAACTCTTTTCGTCTAACATTTAACTATTGAAAAACAATTAATAATAATAAAATTACAAAATATACTAATTATAACCCCACAATTATCTCTCTTTATTAAATAGACTGTGATTTTGTTTTAGTTATTTCAATTTCTTATACTTGGTCCTTGAAATTCAGATGAACGTGGGATTGTAGTGGGTAGTAAATACTCTGCAAGAAAATATGCTATAATAACCGTCTAAATATAAAACAACTAGCGTATCCAGGCAGCTTCACCGGGCTTAATTTAAAAATGTATTAACTCAAAATACAGAATAAAAAATATATTAAACATATTTAGAATTAACCACCGCGATAATAATTATCATTCAACCTGAATTTTATTTTCTTCTACTCATTTATCTAGCTTGTAAATGGATAGTGTTATGACGTTATAACTGATCTTAAATAGTTTGATGTAAAAAACAATATCAGTAGTAAAAAAAATTGTCACTGACAGTTCAATAAAAATGCTTCAATCGTCACCAAACTTTACAGGATTACCCGCTGGGTCATTCTAAAGATCTTCTGAAAATTTGGTTAAAATCGGTCAAACCGTTTCGGAGTTTATCCGGAACATATACTTATAATTAAATACTTTATCATTGACGTTGACTTTCCAAAGGCTTTTAATATTGAGAATAATGTTTGGTCTTTAATTTTATAAGATTTTTTCTAGAAAATCTTTATTGTATGTGTATAAAAATCGGTTGCATTAATTAGACCAAATTTTTAGAGCGCAGTGGGGGGGATATAACAATTGACTTATAAAAGTCGGATAATGAAATCCAATTTCAAGCTTTGAGACCGCTGAATGGTGGACGGAGTGTATTTATCCATAGTTAGTTTGAGGCAAAGAGAGCTCCAAGGTTCACTCTTTCTTTTGTTATGTGACTCAGAGCGTCATTATCTAGGTGCAACGATGGGAGCGTCTATACCTTTTCAATTTCCGAGCGTCGTCTTGTCCGCTGTTCTCTTATTTTTACAACATAGCTAGGTTATATTTTTTCTTTAAAACTTTACGAGTTCGGCTCTTTGGTAACAAGCGCTTCAGTTAAGGATACACCTATTGTTTGTAAGTGGTAGCTGCTCTAATACAAGCATCATACCAGAGCCACAATCTTCCCTACAGAATTTAATATAAATACCTGCCCCTATGGGTAGAAGCTGAAGATTTGTGGTGTAAGACTATAGGCAAGTCTTTTACTGGCACTACACTCCGTACCAAGCATTGGTCAGATGACTCCAGAGGAGCGTTGACAGTTACCAGGAAGTTCTATGTATAAGAAGTCAGCAAAAGATCCAGTGAAGAATGACGTCTGAATCAATTGGGATCCAAAAGTTAAATATAGAGATCAATACGTATTCAGTGGCATGTGACCTAAGCCGATCGGTATAGTACGCATTCAAGTTTCCAAGGATTATGACTTTGGCAAAGAGGTCCTGTGATAGTATATTATCAATAGTCGTTTGATTCATTTCTGCATTACAATGAATCGATTTTTAAAAAGTGTCTATTGATATTTTTCTATATATCGTCCTTTACATTTATAATCCTGATAGAAGTAATAGCTATCATAAAATAGCAATAATACAGCAGGGAACGGATATGAATCTGTGGATACAGATGGATGGATACTGTACGTGCATATACAAACATTAATTGTTCAATGCTCGTGTGTCGATATCTCTTTTAAGGTATTTCTGTACTATTGAGATTGAGTTTAGTTTGCATTTAGAGGAAGAACATATATGCTTCATTAAGAAGTTTATCTTTCAAAAGAAAAAACTAAATATAGAATATAAAGATACTTACTTACTATAATGTACTTCATCGCTATAAAAGTACTTCCCTATTTATTTCAATATATTTCCAAAACTTAATTCCAAAAATAGTTTAGAATTTATACAAACATATAAGAGTTACATAATCTAAACTTGAATAGAGAATCAATTGGTGAAATATATTAATATATAAATTATTTATAGTCAACAGAAACAATTTTCTTTTACCTCACTTCATCGTCATAAAAATAACGTTAGAATTATTCGGAGAATTATTCACCCACGTTAAAATCTCCATGAAATTACCAATTATCTATCTGATAAAGTAAATGTGATTTCGGTTATACATGTCTTTCTTGACTTCATAGTGGCATAAAGTCAAAGTCAAAATATATATATTTTTTAATTTTAAATACAAACATCGCACCTTTGAAAAATCAGAATCTACAAGTATAATAAGTGCAAGAGACCTAAATATAATTTTATAATATCTTATATATTAAATCAACAGACATTGGCTATTTATTATAGTACTTAATTTTAAACTTAAATGAATATATATAAATATAGAATGTAAAAAACCGATACGGGCAGGGATTCGAACCCGCGACTACTGGGAAACCGTCCCGTCGCTCTACCAACTGAGCTACTGTATCGCTGTCCGTCTCGGTGAATTAAGCATTCTATATGTGATCGTCTTTATCGGGACGGTGGTGACACCTATTAGGTTTCTTTCGAAAATCCTAACCAATGTTTCTAACTTTGCAGTATAGATAAACATTGAAAAGATGCCACTACCGAAATCAATTTTTGAAAATATCTTTAAACATGTATAGCCATGTTAAGCTTATTTAAATTTATATAAATATAGAATGTAAAAAACCGATACGGGCAGGGATTCGAACCCGCGACTACTGGGAAACCGTCCCGTCGCTCTACCAACTGAGCTACCGTATCGCTGTCCGTCTCGGTGAATTAAGCATTCTATATGTGATCGTCTTTATCGGGACGGTGGTGACACCTATTAGGTTTCTTTCGAAAATCCTAACCAATGTTTCTAACTTTGCAGTATAGATAAACATTGAAAAGATGCCACTACCGAAATCAATTTTTGAAAATATCTTTAAACATGTATAGCCATGTTAAGCTTATTTAAATTTATATAAATATAGAATGTAAAAAACCGATACGGGCAGGGATTCGAAGCCGCGACTACTGGGAAACCGTCCCGTCGCTCTACCAACTGAGCTACCGTATCGCTGTCCGTCTCGGTGAATTAAGCATTCTATATGTGATCGTCTTTATCGGGACGGTGGTTTTGTAGTAGTGTCTTGGCTGGTGGCCTGTTGTTGCTGTCAGCAACGTCAGGACCTACAAGATCCGTTAGACCACGGCATATCAGCCCGGAAAATTTTTATAATATTAACTCCGGCCGTGAAAGCCTCAGCATTTATTTGTTCTTAGTTATGTTTGATCTAAACAGAAGCAGTCGTCTCCAAGATATGGAGCTTTTATTGGTGAAGGTGGAAGGTTATTATGCAATATTGATAGTTAAAACCTAAACAAGTGAAATTAGTGTGTTATAACATAGGAAAGGTTCATATAACATAGGAAAAATTAAATTATTTTAAAAAGCAAAAAAAAAATAATAATAAATTTAAATAACCCGATTCAAAAGACGTCTAAAATGGATAGAAATAATATTATTATGTACTTATGAAGTCCTTGCGTCGATGGACCGCTAAATAAAAGAAGAATTCAAAATGCAAGTAAGTTATCAAGGCAGATGACGAAATAACAATATTAAGTCCTCATAAAATAGATACCAACGTCAACGTATGTGTGGGTCCCCGACGCAACGACTTCAATAAGTACATAACATTATTTTTACCCTTTTTAGACGTCTTTTCACCTTTACTTATTATCAACCAAGAGCCTTTCCAACCGTTGTGGATTCTGTGAAGCGGTGAATGATTCGATTCGTGAATTTTTTTGTAATTTCTCATATATTTCAAGAGTTCGTGGCCTGGCTTGGTTTCAGGAAGAGGATAATTTTGGAGCATTAGTTGTTATTGTCCAATGATCAGGCGTTATTCTATCTTGGTTTTAAATATGAATTTAAAATAATTACTGCAGGATTACCTTATAATAGATTTATTAACTTGTTAGTTTGATTCACGTGTTTCATAGAAATAAAAAAACGGTACGGTAGAGCGACAAGGTATGGTTTCCCAGAGGTCGCGGGTTCGAATCCCTGCCCGTATAGGTTTATTTTTTATTACAGATTTATTAAAAATTAAATAAGCTTAACATGGCCATACATGATTTAGAAATTTTCAAACAAAAAAAAATAACGTCAAAATGTCTCGCATCCTGAATCAATATTGCTTGCGTTGCCTGTGGTTGCGGTGATCAAGTAGCTGTACCTGAGTACCAATGACCCTTGAGCTGGTTTGCATTCCATCCATTCATTAATCATATGATAAATTAATCTTAGCAATAAATATATATAATGTAAGCATAAAAACAGTAATTTTTAAACTGTTTTATGTTAAAACTAGTTATTAAACCTATTATCTCTTCGGAAGTCGATTCCTATACAGCTGCTGTCATCCCAGGGCGCACACTTATAACGCATTATTCTTCAGCTTTAAAGGTCTTCAAATCAGTGTAACTTAGAAATACTTTGGTACTTTTTAAATAAAAAATCAAGGTAATCAAAATAATTAGTAAATAATATATTTAAGAGATACAAGATTTGCACTTGGTGACTACAGTTATTATCAACAGGAATTAAGATATAAAAATAATGTTTTCACCATTACCTTATCTAGATATTATAAAATTCTAAAGATGTTATATTTGCGCAGTAAATATATAATTTAACTATTTAGTCCTTTGATATTTTTTCATAAAATGTTTGTTCTCGCATCATTGACACACTTGGGAAATGTTTAATGTGGTAGTAACTTATAACTAGATTGAATATACAATCATGATTATTGTTTACATTATTTAAACATTTTGGCAATGTTATGCTTGTTTAATTTAACAAAATCTTCATCAATTATGATCATCAAATCATAAACAAAAACGAATAAAATCCTTAAAAAAAACAACTTGCAACTGTGACCTCCGGAATGGATTCCCACAAATTAAAAATAATTAATATACCTACTTTTGTCACTACAGAACAAACATGTTTTTACCTTATTTTTTGTGAGTAGTAATTTTCGTACTAGTATCATATATCAATATATTAAGATCGAATGATAATTTTAGCTCAAGAGAAATATAGTTATAGGATTGAACTACTAACATTTTCGGTTAGACACGGTTAGACAATAAAAACACAAATAAATAACAAAATAATATTGGTTCAGGTATTATTTATTTATTTAAAATTGTTGTACTGTTTTCAAGTGTCTTAACAAAAGTTTAAAATGTGTTTATTATGTCTTATAATTCTAAATATAACGGGCAGTAAGTTCCATAGACGGACAGCTTCAACAGTAAAGGAATTACTATAAAAGGAAGAGGAATGAGAAGGAACTTTTAAGATAAAATTATCCGAAGAGCGCAGAGTCTTGAGATGAGAGTGATCCAGAAATAGAAATCGCTCCTTAAGATATTCTGGAGACTTAGGATTAAATAGGATCGAGTAAAGAAATGAAAGTAAATGAGAATTTCTGCAAAGGAAGCATCTGCGTATTTCTGCGTATAGGAAGCCACTTGAGCTTGGTGCGAAATTCGGAGACGTGGTCGAATTTACGAAGCCCAAAAATAAACCGAAAACATAAATTTTGAAGGCGTTCAAGCCTATTAAACTGATCCTCGGTAATATTAACAAAAGACACGTCGGCATAGTCAAGAATTGGAAGAAGGAGAGATTCTGCTATCGCAATTTTTGTAGGGATAGGTAAAGAGTTAGAAAGTCGTCGGAGTGATCCAATTTTAAGGTAAATCTTTCTACTACCTTCGTTAAAATGAGGTACCCAGGATAATGATTTATCAAGTACCACTCCTAAGTTTTTAACTTTATCATTAAAAGGAATAATAGCGCCATCAAACAGTACAGGTGGAACATTTGACCAATTTATACGCATTGTTAATTTTTGACTTAAAAATCATCATAGACGAGACGAAGCTTCTTAGCATTCCATGGATTCACCGTGCGGGTGCCGGGCCCATCGCGTTGCAAGGAGAGGAGTGCAAGTAGTGCCTGGGACTTGCGACCGAGGAGTAGGTTTAAGGGGCCCCTTTAACTATAACTATAAATTTATTCCTAATCAGTTCGTTGGTCAGTTCGTAATACTTATTGAGCTTGAATGTGTGATCCCTTGGGATGTTTGTTTCCCAAGGAATAGTAAGCTCAACAAGTACCACGCGCCTCAGATGTTTATAATACAGGAATAAGTCCGGTCTCGATGACGAAACACCAACATCCCCAGGAATTTTGTAATGCTTTTCAAACGTGTCCATCATGAGAGTCCAATCAGGAGTCGCGCCTAAAATTGAATAAGGCTTCGCTTTTGATTTTTTGGTGGAGCCTTCTTTTACGAATTCTACAGATCTTTTGGTGGTTGTTATACCCTTCCGCGCTCTTGATACTGAAAGACTAACCACTTCCCGTATAATTTCTAATACCTTATCGTGGCAACGCGAGTATTGACCTTTATCTAGAAGTACCCTACACCCTACTAATAGGTGTTTCGCGATTCCTATTGCCTCCTCACAGACGTTGCAAGATTTTTAGGTGGCTTTGCCCCATCTTACTAAATTGCCATATTGGTGCCATATTGCCATATCGGTTGCCATATTGGTGGAGTATGCGTCAACAATATTAGCTATGCGGACGACATGGTCCTGCTGGCGCCCTCGGTCAGCGCATTGAGAGCGTTACTTGGCGCCTGTGAAAAATTCGCAGTCTCTCACGGTTTACTGTACAATACCAAAAAGTCACAATTCATGGTATTTGGGGCTGGAAATAAATGTCCAAGTGTTGTGTTGTCCCAATAAAGCTATACAATGTGCCTCTTACGAGAGTTTATAAGTTCAAATACTTTGGACACATAGTTGTTGACAGCCTTAAAGACGATGAAGACATAGAGAGAGAACGTAGGGCACTGTCGGTTAGGGCTAATATGTTGGTACATAGATTTGGTCGATGAATTTTCCTACTTGATCCTAGCCCTACTTTATTTGTTTGAGCACCTATCATACATTTTTTATGGAATTGAAGTCGTGACTCGAGCTCTGAGGCAACTTTGTCTTTTGGGAGAGAAGTTACAGTATCATCTTTAGATTTTCCGATGATATTTCTTTTGGTAACTCTTAGATGTTTGTAGAGCTCCGATGGTTTCTTTAATTTTAATCCAAAATTGTTTCGGTCTCTAAATAAGGTTGAAGAGTCCGCTGAGTGCGTTAACCCGAGCCATAACTTCAATGTCTTTAATGACGCTTGCATCTAACTTTGACAAAAGGGTTTTATTAATATCATAAACGAGGAAAGGCCAATTTAGACGTGATGTTAAAAAATTATCGTAAATCCAAGCTTTTTTGACGTTACTTAATGGTTAATTGTCTACCTTTTTGAGATCATTTAAAAAGCTATCGACTAAATACATCCAACGATGGAGTACGGCCTTGGTAATCGACTTTTTTACCTAAAAACTTAAACGGAGCTGCTTCCGTAACCGTACTAACGCACTGACCGCCTATACGTCTACCCAGACACAGACTAAAACATTTACTTGGTTTTGTCCTCAATCCGCCCGTCCACGTACAGAAATCCTTAACTACATTTAAAAGTACCTGACATTGTTTCGGATTACGTGTCAGTATCGCGAGATCATCTGCAAAAGCTAGTATGGATTCTGTGTATTTGTTGTTGAACTTAAACCGATAGCCCCACTTTTTTTCATTTCTAATTAATTGGTCTATTAAAATATTAATAACTATATTAAATATAATAGGAGAAATACAACAGCCCTGAAATAAACCAACGTTATAATTAAGTGGTTTTGAATGGTTTTCATTAAAAATTATAGAGAATTTTAATTTTGAATAATATGATGCAATAATGTCGCGAACTACCGTAGGAAAGTTATACCATTTAAACGCGAACATCATCAGTTCATGTCGTACCGACCCAAAGGCGTTCTCTAAATCTATCCAACAAACCCTAATTTGTCTCTCGCTGGTTCTAGCATCTTTAAGGCTTTCCGATATTAACGTGTTATGTTCCAGGCATCCAGAAATTCCGGGCAAAACCCCTTTCTGGTGATTAGGCGTGAAATATCTATTGTTAATAATGAATTGCGTCATTTTTGTTTAAAAAGAGTTAGGAACCGTAATAGAGTTGTGGGGATGTACTAAGAAAAATATGTTTTTTGATATTTAATTCGTTAGGAATATAATTTGGAATTTCTACTTGTAAAAAGTCCTTTTGGATAGTAATTCTAAAATGTATTTTAATATTGAACTTTTTTATTTTTAAAACTTCGACTTTGAACCAAAAACACCTTCTTTTAATTTAAGTATTCATTTTTATATTTAAAATATAAGGAATATAAAAACCTAATATTTATTTAAAATCTTATTCAAATAATATTCGAATTGTATGCAGCTAATTATTAACAACATATAAAATGTTTATGATGTCTGCTACATGTTTAAATCCTTTGCAAACATTACGCTTATCAGACATATTATAATGTATAAACTGCGGTGCTATTGCATGTTGCTATGAATTATAGGCAGTGGTGCTTGAACAAGCGAGCGAGATATGTCGGATAAAGTTGCTGTAGTGACCGGCTCTAATAAGGGCATCGGTTTTGGTATAGTCAGAGAACTGTGTAAACGGGGAGTTGAAACTGTGTACTTAACTGCAAGAGATGAAAAAAGAGGGCACGAAGCAATAAACTCTCTTAAAAAAGAAGGTCTTACGCCACTTTTTTATCAACTAGACGTAACAAATGAAAAGAGTATTAAGTCATTTGCGGATCATATAAAGACCACTCATGCTGGCTTGGACATACTTATAAATAATGCTGGTGTTATTACAGAAGACTTTACGAAAACTTCATACGAAGATTCTAAATATGTAATTGATGTCAATTATAAAGGTGTTTTGGTGATACAAGAATTTTTATTTCCAATTCTTAGAGATAATGCTCGTGTAGTCAACGTTTCGAGCGATTGCGGTCATATTTCAATTTTAAGAAATAAATACTGGATCAGTCGTTTAACAAAAAACGACATAGATGTAGAAGATATTAATGAATTTGTCGCATGGTTTTTAGATTCTGTTAAAAATGGAACACTAAAGGATGAAGATTTTGCAGAAACACCTCTGTTAGCATATCGCATGTCAAAAGTTGCTTTATGTGCTTTAACAAGACTTCAGCAAAGAGAAATAGGGAGAAACATATGTATAAATTCTTTGAATCCAGGTTTCGTTAAAACTGATATGACTAAAAATGCTGGTTTTATGTCTATTGAAGAGGCAAGTGTAACACCTGTATATTTAGCACTAGACGCTGACCAGTCCTTGAAAGGAAAATATATATGGTTTGATAAAACTGAGAAAGAGTGGGCAGACCCGGAATTGAAGTTGCATAGTATTTATGCTGCCTTTGAGGAGGAACTAAAGCTCGCGAATCAATGATGCGAACCTGCAAAATATGATAACCTGGATATGTTCACGTAAATTAATATAAATTTAAAGCATGGTAGACTCGTGATGGGTGCGCCATGGTTCAAGTATTCAATCATTAATGGTTTTAAAAATAGTCTGGTAATTTCCTATTAATTTACGTGAAAACAGACGTGTAAATATATAATTAGTAGTTGCAATAATTGTAAACAAGTTGGTATTATCTGTAATAAATTATGTTCTATATTTATCTTTTTAATGTGTTTTTAAATAGCTAAATAATTACTAACATTAAACATTTAAATAGATTGAGGCAATTACCTTCAGAGATTTACATGTACTATTTGTGGATATTTCTTTAGCCCGGCGTTCTATACTTTTCTTTGTCATACAAGTGAACATAGATTATAATAAAGAAACGTAGATTATAATAAATCGAATATGATCTATAAAAAAAAACTAAAATACAGTAAATTGGAATACTGTAAACATAATAACCAAATTATAAAATATACATTTAATTACACTGTCACGAGTATACATTTAAATAAAACGATATTTTATATAGTTCTATTTGTATTTCACTTCAAAAACTTTTATTTTCCAAGTAACCATGATCGCTGTAAAGTATTCGAAACTTCCGGTTAAACTTCCACTAGCAAAACAAAAATCTACATGTTAATATACATTATAAGAAAGCATTCGATAGGGACTAGTTAAAAAGAAATCAAGAAATAACATTTTTTCAAGCCATTACAACAAATGACTAACTACACTCCATGAAACTCGAAACGAATGTACTAACATCTTTTCCTTTATTAGTAATGATTCATAAAAAAAAAACAAAAAAAAAACCTACCAAATGTTATGTTCATAACTTGTAGAAAAAAATATTTTGTTAAAATAGAAAAACTGAAGGTGTCATAATAGATATAAAAACAAATTATATAGGTTTATATAATTAATGACAGTTTTGTTACAAATGATCAATGTCACAAGTGTCACGTACTAATAGAAAACATCTGTCATAACTGAAGCATACACCATCCTCTCACAGATCCAGATAAACAATATTATTTATCAAATGTTTGGAGGCACAATTACTTCTACTATTACATATACACATCTCAAAACATACCAGAAAATTATACTGATTTATACTGATGAACTATATTTGAAGAAAGTTGAGTTGATTTTCCCCGTTACATATTTTCACATACATTTTTTATATTTAAAACTGTACAGCGACTAGATATTGCTTTAGGCAACATTTTGTTATTACTAAACAATTTTATTATTTTATATCACTTGTGTACATTTGTGAACAACTTCATCTCATAAGTACAGTACAGAAATAAAATCTTACAATACTTTTAGTAGTTTTATAAATTGGAATGTCATAATGTATTAAAAATATATATGTATTAGAAATATTATTTGTTATTAAATTGTCTGTAAACAAACTAATCTTTCATATTGTACTTTTAAATTTAAAGTGCTGGAAAGAATTTTTTTACAAGAAAAATAATCGTCTGGGTAACTCGGAATCTAAATGAACATTATTAAAAATCTGTAAAATTAGTTTTAAAAATGTTAGGACTTACCTACTTTTCAACTATTTAGTAAACATTAATATACGAGTAGTGGAAATATATTTTAACTTAAGATTAACTTTAATCACAAATGAACTAGATAATCTAGCTTAAGACATTCAAAGGTAACTGTTTCGTAGAAGAGCTGGTGAAGTGAAAATCTTGTTAGATTAGTGAGATAAACATGGATAAAATTTGAATAATCTCTCAGTTTCTCTGTTTACATTATGTTAAGGATAAGTTTAAACAAGTTAATTAATTTGTTAATTTAAATAAAATGTATTTATCTTTACAGTGTAGTTTTACAACTCATAAGACAGTTAACATCTCATATTATATCCATAATAACGGCTTAACAACGTTATTTCATAAACAAAATGATACTATAATAATTATATAAATTTATTATGTAAAGTTTTAGTATTAAACAAAACTATATACCAAAGAAAACGAAACAAATTAAATTCGTCTAGTGAAATAAAGACATAAATATTATAAGATAAATATGTGTAAATATTTTTTCGGTGTCATTGAATGTTGATGGAATTTTGTTATTAATTAAATATAATAAGAAAATTTAAAAGTAAGTGTTTAAGTTTTTCCTTAGATTTTCAAGAGTACACATTGATATATATATATTTTTAAGTATTAAAAAAAACACCCCTATTTCACTAGAGTAGATGATTGGAGACTATCTAACACCTCGGATCCACTAATGAAAAATATAAAAACTCATGTCTGGGACCGCACTGACAAATCTCAAGATACTTTTAATTCGTTTTGTGCACCATGAGCTATATGCCCGGTATCTTACAAACCGTTAGAAGTAAGTGATTAATTAGGACTCTACTTCCAGTGAATATGACTGCAAAATCAAAAATTCGAGTTAAATATAGATCTTAAAATATAAAACTAATTAGAAGCGCGCTAAATTTCTTCAAAATAGTTTTGTTTCATCATGTCTTTTGTTTAATAATACAATTTGAAATAATTTAGGAATTGGCAAGTCCGAAAAGTATAAAAAAGCATACTCTGTCCACCAAATTAATTGCTATGCATCAGAATTAATTTCTATGATTAATTATTTAATTTTCTATTTTAATCATATTACTAATTAATAAATAAATTTGTTCGATTAATATGATAAAAGTTATATCGGCGGTTGTGAACACCTTGATAATTGTATTTATATAACTTCAATTCAAATTAATTTGGGACTGTTGGCATGGAATTTAATTTCACTTCTAATCAATATAATGAAATTTATATCAGCTCGAATATGATGAGTAATAATTTAGTTTAGGCTATTTCACTATTATGATACAAGGAATTCACCTACACGTAATATAAAAACCGTGAAATGCAACTTTTGATACCACGTTATTTTACTTTTTGATAATTACCACAACAGCACCTCAGTTACGTACTTTTGTTATGTTAATCCATTTTTTTCTGATCTTAACTTTTACACTCGACCATTAGTCATTTAATGTTTTAAGATCACTACAATATAATGATGTCTGTATTTTGTTTAAATCAGTGATAAATGTATGCAAAAATAGGGAAATCTAATAAACATATTATGCGTTGTTTATATTTATAATAAAATACCAATAATTAAATTATTAAATAAATATTCTACAATGTTATAAAACTAGCATATTAACATGTTTTATATGATCTGTACATATACTGCCACTTAATTTTTGCTCTCCTTTCAGAGGTCATCTGTAAGAGATTTCATTTTGAAATCAGTAATTTCTTGTTCGAACCTATGTCAAAATAAGTATACGCTATACGTAGTCTGTAGGTATATAACTGTTAAATAAATTATATTATTTAAGTGCTTATAGGCATTTTATTCAATAATATTTTTAAGTATTAACTCTTATTTGAAACTATAAAAATGTCACAGCCATTTTATGTTTATTTTGCTTCTTAAAAATATATAGAAGACGAATTCGTTATAAAAATAATATTTTAGTCGTTATGATAATAATATTTTGTTTCACTTTGGCTGAGAACATTTTAGTTTTACTCAGGAAATTGCTTTTTGAAGGGAGTGTAATAATCTTTGATAGATTGTTCGCATTGAATTTCCTTATTGTCAAGGGTTGCGAGAAACGCTTGAAGTTAAGTTAGGTCCTAAATTGAGTGAGTGGCACGACATGTTTTGCTATCTCTCTCTCCCACTCTCTCTTATAGAAAGCAAGCGAGCAATTTTCATTTCTATCATTATTGTTTTTTGTATTAAATTAAATTGCTTAGTTGTTCTTTATTATTTATTTGATATTAGAGTTTGTTCTTTTAGAATCAATTTGCAAATAAGACAGTTTCAATGAAAATAATAATACAAATTTGTGATCAAATATACTCGTAATGTTTTGTAACAACGCCATCTATTTATACCTTAGGGAAAAATAACTACATCTGTTATATAAACATATCACTACAAAGTGAAACCGCTAGGTGGCGGGAAAATAACTCATGGCTTTATTGATTAACACTTTTTAATTTAGTTATTCATTTTATTTACATTTATTATAAATTATCGGCGAAATATCATACAAAAATAGTATACAAATATTATTCATTAGCATATTAGCTTATATGAATAATTTAATATTTTTTTATTACAATTCCTTCAATAATTAATCGAAAGGAACTTCGTTGAACTTCGTTCCCTTGACACCTCTTAGTTTTTTTTTAATTATTTAATCTGGGTCAATGCTTGACTACAATCTACTTGATTGTAAGTGGAATATAGTCTTAGGTGGTAAGGGGCAACCCTAGCAACCTATTCACTCCTCTCTTAAGGACACCCACATAATATTCGGCCCGGAAATACCGATGCAGGCAAGCTGTTCCAATCCTTCGCTTTACGAAGTAAAAAAGACGAAGCAAAGCCACAACAAAAGGATGGATACCTGCCGTGCGTCGGGACGTCCGGTGATGAAAGGGGGCCGGGGGAATTTGGTCGTGTAATTCCTGCGCACACTCACCAAAATGTATCCTATAGCATACTGAGATGACAGCAATACTACGCCTGTGTTCAAGGCTATGGAGGTCGGCTTCGACCAATTTGAGATCGCCTATAAGCCTCTTCGCTCACCTCTCAATTGAGTCCAGAACCTCCTTGGAGGTTTCCAAGGAGGCGCAGTGGGAAGTATACGATACCTGTTTGGATCAGTTGTCAGCAGAAGGTCCAGGCAATTGGCTGTATGGCCTACTACATCTGGTACCCTTGTCGCTTGCCTCACCAGCTGAAAGAGGTTCAAGGACAACGCAAAATTCCGCGCTTCTCTTCGTGCATGGTCGGTTTTCTGGTACAGGAACAGCCAGTCCTGATGACAGGAATTAAAGTCCCCCAGAAAGACGAGCTGCGCTGAAGGGAACTGATGCAGAGCCATATCAGCAGCCTCACCGAGATACTCAAATATCCTAGTTGTCTCCTGGTCACCGCTATTCGAACGGTAGATACAGGAATACAGGATTAATATACTAAACAAAACTCTAAGTATCTTCTCTACTCTACTGAACATCCTATGCAAGTGGGTGTCATCTTACATCATTTTACTGACTGACACAAACGGTTTACATTTTAAACCGTTTGACAAAATGATTACAAAATGATTAAGGCATATACTATAGGCATGTGAAGAGTATATTATAAATCTATTAAAAAAAAGTCAGTAATTGTTAAAGGCTTCTCTCAGAGTAAAAGAATCTTCCTTACGAAGTGTCCCATATTTTTGTTATGATTTGTAATGGTGACATAAAAAAGTTTATCCAATTACAGGTTGGTTTTTAAAATAAAAATAGCAGATCAAGTAAATTTTTAACATAAATTTCAAAAACACTTTTGAGTGCATACACTGTTATGATTATGTTACGATGACTTTGTGAAGTTGTCTTTGTAATAAATTTACACTACTGCAACTTCTAGAAACTTCTTCCAAGTATTCGAAACTCTAATAGGTTTGATTCTCTTCTAATTTCATATGATTAATGCCGCGGTTTTTAGCGTTTGATTAATGACTGTCTCCAACAGGGTTAAAATGTTTTAAAGGATTTGATGATGCCATTAAATGTTCTAGCTTAAGAGTGGTTATTTCTTAATTTCTGTTGTTTTCTCACTGTTCATATTCTGTTCTGTTGTTCTGTTGTTGTTCACTGTTATGTTGTTTTTGTCTGCTTTTGTCACATGTAAAAGTTTATACTTTAACATATCTTAAGAGGATAGTTAATGACAGAGTATTTTAGTACATATAAAATTATTCAAAGTTAAGTCGATTAAATTAAAATCAACATACACTACAGATAATTTCTCCGTCTCCTTCTTCATTTATTTCAAATGGATTAAATGTATTTTGTGATTTCTTCTAAAATGACATTTTCGGAGTATTTTTTTTATATATTGATCAGAATAATAAAATACATCATACTTTTAATTTTCATTCATTTTATAAAATTCATATATAAATTGCGGGTTAGAAAGTTAATGTAAGTTAGACTTTATTTAATAATGCCCCAAGGGTACATTTCAGGTAAATGTAGTACGAAATAAAGCTTATTTATGATAAATAAACATGGTCTATATACCTAAATGAGTATATTTATATTATGGAAAAATATTTACTTCAAAGTCAGTACCTATCTGACAACCATATTAAAAATATTCTAATTTAGAATAGATATAGAATGAATATTTTATTGAAACGGCAAGAATTCGATTCTTTGAATTATTTCCGTCGCTCTACCAATTGAGCTACCATATCCGATCCAAAGCAGATAGCTTTGATAAATTTATCATTGTAGAGTTTATATAAAGATGGACCTTCTAGTTCGTCCCACGTTAGAGACATTATTTAAGATTTTCGAATGAAGTCTGCTATTAATCATTGTGTAAGATTGTGTTGTTTTTTTCAGTTGTCTGAAACAGTTGCAATATTTTTATTTATTTATTTATTTATTTACCCTTTATTGATTAATACAAAAGGCGAACTTAATGCCTATTGGCATTCTCTACCAGTTAACCTCTGCGAATGGTGAGAAATTGCGGTAGGCTACTAAAAATCTATTTATAAGTCCTTAAATTTACTTAATATAAACAATAGATATTAAATACATGTTTGAAATAATATAATAAATATAATTATTAACATACACATATACCTATATACATATACACACATAACATATATAATTATCTATATAAACATTATACAACACATAATAGAAATTAGAATTATTTATCAAGATGACTCTAAGAAATGTTTTTTAACCAGTCTTTTAAAAGAAATCTTTGTGGGCGCTTTTCTGATCTTTTCAGGTAGTTCGTTCCAGAGTAGTGAAGCTTGAATTGTGAAAGATTTGTGAAAGAAATCACTTCTATGCGGTGGAATAACCGTTTTAAGGTTAGAAGATGAACGAAGCATTTTGCCGTGAGTTTCATGGAGATACTGGAATTTTTCCTTCAGATAAGAAGGTGAATTTGGATCATTTAAGATTGAATAAAGGAGACAAAGTATTCTAGAGCTACGCCTCTGACGAATAGTGAGCCATTTAAGTTGAGTGCGAAAGTGAGAGACGTGATCGTACTTACGCAGACCGAAGATGTAACGGATGCAGTTATTAAGGAGGCGCTCTAACTTATTGAGTAGGTCGTTACTTAAATCGGGGTAGCAAACATCTGCATAATCAATAATGGGTAAAATAAGACTGTTAACCAACATTATCTTCGTCTTAAGTGGGAGAAAATGTTTAGTCCGATATAAGGTCTGTAATGTGGCAGTGACTTTACGGCAAATTTCATATTAATATATGTTGCAAATTAATTTAAGCGGTGAACTGGTCAGTCCCGCCTTTCCCTTCATCTGACCAGCAAATCGTATCATAATTGCATGTAAGCCATGGCTCGACATCTTTACAAAAAATGTTTCCTATAAGTTAATCAATAGTATGATATATCAAACGTTAACCAATATTAATGTCCAAGTTTGAATAGAATTGAAAATGATAATATTTAAAATACCATGTACGGAAAGAGTTTTATATTCAATTAAAAACAACACTAATCACCGTTTCTGTATTCAACAAATTGATTTTAATTAAATAGTCACTAAAAAAGTTAGTTACTGGGCCTGGTATGTCTGGATTTACTGTCGGTATTCCTTAGTTGCCTCAGTTGAAACAGTTGTGAAGCATGCATAAGAAAGGTGCTGAGCTACTGGTTGTGAGAATGGTGTCAGTCAGTGTCCTTATCAGAGTTGTCTTTATTTTCAATATAAAACTTGCAAACTTGTAAATATTACAAATACTTTTATTCGCTGATTACTATTCTGCTTTCTTTTACAGTCAGAATGTAGGTACAAAACTTTGACTATATTAAACAATGCCCAAAATGCAAACTAAAATAGGTATAGGCACTTATATCTTACCAACATAAGTCTATAATCAAAATAAAGTATGAAAAAATACTATCTGCTTACTATTTAAAATGGAATTATGATTATTAAAAAATCTCTAAAATAAAATCTACTTTTCGTGAAATATTTAAATATTGTTTAATGGTTATCAATCATATTTGTCAGATTAATAAAGTCAGCAAGCACGTTTCGTACAATGTTTATTTAATTTAAAAATAAAACGCCACTTTGTTTGTCTTTCATGTGGTAAAGTTAACTCAATTTGGATCGAATTGCATAAAAATAATTGAATATAAAATTGATACTCCTACTCATTCGTCAGTAAAATATTAAATCGACGGTAAAACAATAAATAGAATAGATTTCAAAACAACGTTGAAATTGATATGAAAGTCGAATTTAACGTTAGTTAAAACCAGACCAATAATTATAAATTGCAATATTGAAAGGATTTTTGATTAGGAGATTTAATCTACTTTGTAGGATCCATGGGTTTTGGCAGCTCTCGTCGATCCGATTAACTGTTGAGAATTGCACAAGAGAATCAATCTGCTATGTGCATTCCATTGCCATGATTGCACACGGTGATTTGAACCATTACTAGTGGCGAGTCATATACAGGGTTATTTGTAATTTATTGGTCACCTCTTGCAGACAGCCTCTCTACATCAATCCCAGAAAACATTTGTTCTACAACTATGTTATTGCATAATATGTAAATAGCTGATATTATGTTTGTAACAGTAAAAATATTATGGGCATGCCATTGATAGTTATAAAATGATTACCCAGTTTAAAATTATATTTTACACATCCTCGAATGGTATCTAAAATCATAACATTTACCATTTTCATGCCTCTATATCTCTATCTATTAAGCGGAATAAAAATAGGTTGAACATTATGAGATCGAATGTAATAATTAATTTACAATCTGAGATTACACTCAATCGCCCTATAAATACATTGTTTATATAGAATTCATCCAATCATCCGTTTCGTTTGTCCTTACACATACAAGCGCACTTGTATGCGTGTTGTTACCAGCTTATTTAACTTAGCTTATTTAGGCTTTTACAGAGTTGCAGAATAAATAATTTAAAATGTATTGTTGTAAGTTTTATAACAAAAGATTTTTATTGTCGAAACTACCACTAGCTTTTAATATTATTTACCATAGACCGGAGATGAGCTAGTGACAGAAACTTATTTTATCTTATTCTTTAATAACAATACTTAAAACCTTACATTTATGGTACTTAATTTTTAAGTAATTAAATAACTTTCATGTTACAGGACGGGCCTTAAAACATAACAGATAATTCCTATTTCCATCTCTCCAACATATTTGAACTAATATAATAACAACTGAAATAATATAGATATGTAACAAATACTAGTAGTCGTATATATAATATAATAATAGGTTTTGTTAGTATGTTTACATATTATTATAGTATTTGACAATTAAAATATTGATTGTTTAGGGCGTATTTATTTTAAGGGTATGGGTATAGGGCGAGTCAAGTTTACTCATATATATTTCAATATTTGTATGGCTTTACCGAGCTAAAGCTATATTTAAAAAAAGCGATATATGTCAAAATATTTTTTTTCACGTTTAATATGTAAAAGATTTTTGAATTAATTGATTATACTGTCACTGGAATAACATACAATTATTGGGAATATTTTCGTCAATATCAGCTTTCCGATTATTATATAAACATAAGGTAAACTAATCATTATTATGATTTCCTTTAACATTATCATATTAAATATATATATATAATATAAAATAAATCTTATAATATATTATATACAGTATTATGTAGCTTAAACCTATACCTGCTTTACGCTTAAACTGTTTCTTTGGTAATTTTATATTACCTTAATATTTTAAACAATATGTTTTTTAATCTTACAATTTCTTGAATAAAATTTATCTTTTCGTCGATTCTTTAATAATTTCGTCGATTCATTATATATAAAAAACGGCACAAAAAATACGTTTGTTGTATTAATATCGAGCAATAAAATCGCGTTTGTTGTATGGGACTCCTTTCAAATTGTTTTATTACATTTTAAGTACTTGTTGTTGTAGCGGCAACAGAAATACATATTTTTTTAAAATTTCAACTGTCGAGCTATTAAAATTCATGAGATACAATCTGGAAAAAGACAGATGGACAGACATACTGATAAGTCTTTGTAAAAGGGTTTCGATTTTAACCACTGGAGACCTCTTATGGGGCACTCAAAATTTATATTAATTTGCTCATTTTCTATAAACCCGTGTTACCAATTTTAATTCGTCTATGAAAAGCTAATCGAAACTCCTGATAACACTTTTAATTACTTTGTTTATCTACTCAGTACACGCGACGAGTCCACAGTGCTTTGAGGTGAAGAATAAGATTTGGTGTTATGTCGGGAATGCAGCCAGAAATATTTCTGTATAAGAAATTTTTAATTTTTTAATTCATTCAGAAATGTATGGATTGCATTGCATTCGATATGACTTTTGAGAGAAGAAAGTCCCGAAAATCTTTCCCAAAATTGGTGTTAATGATTAAATATAGTAATACGTTTGCGGTTTTCGATTTGTTCGTTATTAAAAGAACATTTATATTATCAAGTTTGAAAGACAGATAGCCCAACCCAACAGGGTTTCTGCTTGAATGAGCCAGTGGGAAGTAACTAGTCTCTAAGAATCTGCCATAATCGTTTGAATTACCAATCCTAATTGACCGATTTTTTATTTTTCAGAAGATCTTTGTAAGTAGAAAAATATAATAATGAATGGAACCATCTTTATTACCTGTGACGATTATAGTGCTACCAAGCGATTAATGTATAAGCAGGCGAAATTGGCGCTAAAAAAAAATAATGGCAACTATCTAACGGGTTTATCTTTGATGAGCCTTAAGAAACTTGCAGGCAGCTTGAACAACTGTCTTTCCGTACATGTATTTGTTATTTTTCATTACTAGAAAGTCGGTTCAGCTTCAAGGAGAAGTTTTGATTAAAAATTCTGATTAAACAACTTCTTTCTAGAATCGAAAATATAAAAAGGCTTCTAAAGCTTTATTCTAAAATTTGTTGAATAAAAAATTATGGTATTAAGATATTCTTATTTCCTTTCATTGCCTCTCATTTATAACTACATGACTTGCTGGTTCAGTAAGTATAAGTGTTTGATATATTCTCTGTTTATCCTTTTGTCATTTTTAATAAATAAAACGTTTCTAAATGTCTAACAACGCCAGCAAAGTACGAAAATGAGTAGAGAAATGAGAAACAGAATGGTGCGGTTAATGTTTCATTATCTCCGAAATTGATTTGGATTTTAGAACAATGACTGTTGAACAGTTCACTGAGCACATACTGATATGAATAATGAGATGAGAGTATATTTGCGTTGAAAATTCTGTAACTTTACTACGGAAATCTACGAGAATTATTATTATTCAACCTACCTATATAATAAAAAAAATAAATAAAAAAAAATATAATTATCGTTATAGATGTTGATGTTGGTAAAAGTAATAAACTAAGATTCAATAAACTAATTTTTACATAAATTTCTTATAAAATAAATATTAAATAAATAAACTCGATCCTTATTCATAATCAGTTTTATTTTTCTTGATTTGAAGTTACGATTCCAAATAATTACTCATAAGAATCATATCATAGTACAATACATTTTTCATTAAGTTTTTATACCTTTCAGTGACATACAAACTAATGATCCGTTGGATGATAGGTGGTACCGTCGCTAATAACAATGTTCAACAATCAAAAATCTCAAATGTGATGTCACAGTCACAGTCACAGATATGTGAAGTTTAAAGTGTTGAAATAAATCAATATCTTAAATTACCATAATTAAACAATTATTACTGTTTCTAACATTTCTAACGGAATTAATACAATACTAAAGATTTTTAAATTAATTCCAAGAATGTGTCTGTTCAAAACTATTTAGTTTTAAACAGAGTATTCCAGCTATTCAGAAACTTAGGGAAATAAGTTTATCCTTTTACACGTGTTAAATAATAATGAGGACACATTAATTTAATGTAAAGATTCCTTATTATTTAAATTACATATTATTTATGATCTGAAAATTATATAACCTATTCTTTGTTTTATATATACACTCGGCGTCACAAAAATCGCACCTTTTAAAAAAGCAACTTCAAAATAATTTTACTCAAACTTTGTGAATTGTAAGGATATGATTGTAGGATATCATTGGAAAGGTAATTCAATTGCCTATTAGAAAATAAAAAAACATGTGTATGCATTTTAATTCTTTAATAACAAAAAACTTAAAACATGACAAAGTGACAAAAAATAAAATTAATAACATCATAAAAAATTACAAATAAGGCCTTAAAATCTAGTGTTTCCACCCCTTGCTGTGATGGTAGCTTCCAGCCGATCCTTCATGGAGCTCACGAGGGTCACCACTCTTGCTTGGGGTATGTTGTCCCATTCGTCTTTCACGGCATCCTGGAGCTCTTGTAGAGTGGTGGGAGCAGGATCTCGTGCTCGTACGTGCCTCTTTACATCGTTCCAGAGATGCTCGATCGGGTTCAGGTCTGGACTTAGTGCTGGCCACTGCATAACAGGGATCTCAACCTCTTCCAAATAGTCCCGCACAGCAAACGCAGTGTGGCAACGGGCGTTATCATTAACATGAACCCATCGCCAACAAAACCAGCATACGGAACCACATGGTCTTGTAAGATTTCCGTTATGTACCGCCGAGCATTCAGCGACCCTTGCCCGCGACCACCACCAGTCCGAGAGACGCACACAAGCTCCGTTTTCCCTTCGACGGATATGCCACCCCAGAACATACAGGAACCAACTCGGTATTCGCCGCCTCCTCTCTCGCCTCCTCGCTCTCCTCGTCTTCGGTATACTCTTCTGCGTCTGTCGTTGCAGAAAAGACATACTCGTGTCTCATCGGTGAAGAGAACGGCTTTCCACTGTTCACTCGTCCAGTTGACATGCTCCTGGGCAAATCGTAACCGCTCTCTTCGATGCTGCACGGTCAATTTTGGGCCCCTAGCAGGTCTGTGAGCTCTCAATTCCTTTTCTTTCAGTCTTCTTCTAATCGTAGAAACACTCACAGACGTTCTGCAAGCTGATCGGAGCTCTTGTTGCAACTCAACAGCATTGCTGAAGCGGTGCCGCAAGGATGTGGAAACAACGAAGCGGTCGTCTCTTTCTGACGTGCAGCATTTTCTTCCGGATCCACGTCTTCGAGTATAGCCACCAGTCTCAAGGAACCGTTGGTATATTCGTCGAACTGAGAATCGGCTAAGGTTCAACTGTCGAGCAACGTCAACCTGTCGTAGTCCTGATTGCAATAGCGTAATGATTTGAGCGGCTTTATCAGGGGTTGTATCCATCTTCAGGTACTGTTCTCTTGCGTATGTTGTTCCGGTATGTTCACTCTGAAGTCTGAGTAGCGACTGACCCATTTTTTACCTTTACATGAGCTTTTATACCCTTATAAGTTAGCACAAGTAGTGCTCCTTAAGTGAGATTTTTTTTTTAAATTTTTTTGATTGGTCCCTGGTTAGAAATGGTAATTGTTTTTTTAATGATACAGGTAATTAATATAAAGGTATTAAAGTGCACTTTAGAATGATATATTTTTTTCATACGTAGTACTTATGTGCTAGATTCTAGGAGCGATTTACTGAAAAAAACATAGAGGTGCGATTTTTGTGACGCCGAGTTTAGTTAGCAAACGGGTAGATGTCTACTGAATGACAAAAAGGTAGTAGACTTCCAAAATATAGAAAGTTGCAGATATGTTACATTCTTTAAGGAACAAGAAAAGTTGAATAAATATAACACGGTTAGGAAAGTTTAATAATATTTTTGGAATTGACGCATCATATTCCAAATATATACATTTACATTAAAGTTAGGCTAGATTAGGTTAGTATGGGGGGTGATCGCCGGGAACCTCCTCGTGGTGCTCCCTTGGCAACAACGATTACTGGGCTAATATCCGACGCGGCGACAGGGGGGGGGGAGTCACCTTGAAATTAGTATAGAATTAAAGAAATAAATAATCAATTACATAAATCATACCTGGTTCAATACCTGGATTATGTGTTCCATTTTGCTTTTAATATTGGTAAGCCATACAAAAAAAGACTGTGGATATAAAATAGTTTATACTATAAATGCCGGTACCCGGAAAATATCAAGGGTTCCGTTGTGCGAACAAAGTTGGAAAAATCTGAAAGAAACTTAAGTAGTTGTAAAATGTACAAGAAATTATCACATGTATAATTATATGATTTTTAAATAAGTGTAAATTTATCTCTTTAAGCAAAAAATTGTTTTCAAGAAATAATTGATGAAAATATAATAAAACCATCATTTTAAGTTCTATTGCCATGTTGATACCCCGCAACAATTAGATTGATTTACTGTCTTTGGTGTCATTGAAAATCTTTTACTTTAGCGATTTGCTGTAATATGTACAAGTTTTTCAACCTGTCTTAGCTTTTTGATAGACACGTGAAAAGTAAATAAAGAAGGAAATACTTGCAAATAAATCATTATAAATTTGGACAAAGAATAAATCTTTTCTCTTCTTAGTTAAACAAGTTTAAAGAAAAATATCAGCCTCATAAATCTTATTTTTCAAATCCCGTTACGGTTAAAAAAAAAACAAAAAAATATATTTTAAACGGATAAAGCTCAACGTTACGTAATTATAAGCCTTTGAAATTTATCTCAACATACAAAGAATCTATTGAAAGTTGTTTTACATTTTTTACTTTGAGTTTTAATTTGTTCCGCTATTTATAAAATAACGGAGGAGAAAATTTTTCTGTCTATACAGTTTACATGTGTTAAATAATAATGAGAATACATTATCCTTAGACAGATATTTCTATTAATAATCATGTTTTCTAAAAATAGCGCATCGTATTTTTTTAATTATAAATAAAGACTATTCTGGTAGGCATTCTTTTCTACTGATTATCACTTTCTCTTTAGCTGACGTTTTTAAATTTTAAATGGAGCGATTGATTTGAATTAAAAAAATGTTGAAAGAAAAAAATTAACATTAATCCAAACATTTATTTAATGTTTTATATCTAGAAAAATTCAATATCAAATCTTCCTACATTTTATAAAATTACAAACAAAATGCTTGCTTATATTATAGAATGTAAGTTTTGACATATATATATATAAATCGTTTTTATATATTATATCGTAACTAAAACTATATTTTTTTATCTATTAATGAAAATAGTTATCAGAGTAATGGTTTTTTTAATTTGCTTTGAAATTTATGGATTCCTTTGCCCATAATAATTCTTTGAAGAAAACTTCATTTTTATAAGTTCCAATCAGTGAACTAAACTAAGAAAAACATCTGCTCTTTTACCATACCTTTATTCTTAAATATTTAACGATAAAAATTTTCTTATTTATTTTTAGGGTTCAGCACGTAAAATTAAAAAGGATTTCAAAAATAAAATCGAAAACTTAGATCCTTTATAGTTAGAATAAGAGAAAAACAATCATCTACTAAGTATTCTTCATTATAAAATAATGTGATCTTAAACCGCGTGTAAAGTTGTGGTTCTCATGAGAATAAGCTTTTCCCGTATCTCATCGAAGGATGGTATGTATATGTAGTATGTAGTGGAAGAGTTCGTAAGTGTTGTAAATGACATAAATTCTAAAGTCTGTCACTTCCAGTGATATTATGTACATAAACCGGAGAAATGTTTTGCTAATATTATTGCCAATTATAATCATTTTTACTTTAAGCTACCTGTTGTTCGAGACTTCGACTCGCGACAACGCAACTGGCGTTTTATATTAAATATATGTAAAAAAATAGGTTTTTTTTTTAAATATGGCAAAAGTGCTTATCTCGTTAGTTAAGTTTATTTGGTTTTTTAAAACAAGATAGTAACAGCTGTGAGGTTAAGAGTTTAATTCCAGCAAACGAACGTCCAATGGAAAATGTTGCCTCACAACAAGTAAGGACACACTAATTAATGCCAAGTTCATAGGAATAATTGAAATAGTCCCCAATGTACTCGTTTCATCCAATTACAGAGAAACATTAGTGTATTGTGTTAGTTCGTGAATAGTATTCGCACTCGACGAAGGCTTTGAATAGGTGCAAACAATTTACAATAGTGTGTGTTAGTCGTGTATTGAAAAGAACAAAAACAAGAACTTTAATTTCAGAAATAAATTTTATTTAAATTTCGTTTTACATTGCAGTACAATACATTTAGATGTTTGCTATTTCAATTAAATATTTACTTTAAAGAAGTTATTTTAATATTTTGTTCAGTAAATTTCGATTTGAATTTATATTCAATAGAAAATTTTCAATTTGTCTTTCTTTGTTAAGAATAACACATTTTAGCTAGAAAATAGCTTGGAAATCACTTAACGATTGTATAATTTTCCCTGATAATCAAATTTAAAATATTTTAACTGGATATTAAAATTATTTCTAACCTTATGACATAATTTAATAATTGTCATTGAAGATGCTATTTGATTAAAAAAATTCCAGGTTATTGTACGAGTATTATTTATTTAAATTGTTATTTTTTAAAACTGATGAAATGTTTCTGAAATACATGAAGTTACAAATTTTTCTTCTTTATTATGTTTTGTTATGTATGATAGAAATGGGAAACAAAATTTTCTGTTAATAATAATTATATTCAGTCTATTTACATTTAACTGTTAACATAAAAGCGTATTAAGAGCTTTGAAACGTTGTATTTAATTAAGATATTTATTCTATAAACGTATAGACGACGAAGCTTCTTAGCAATCCATGGATTCACGGAGCGGGTGCCGGTCCCATCGCGTTGCAAGGAGAGGAGTGCAAACAGTGCCTAGGACTTGCGACCCAGGAGTAGTTTTAAGGGGCCCCTTTATTGTGCGGAAAAACGCTCACCTTCACCCTCCTCATTCCTCTCCCTACCTAACCAAATTTGGAAAGGACCTACTAATGCCGCCTTTGAAATACGTTCTAGAAATGAACCGATGCTTGTTCTAGAAAGGCCAAGGTCTTTAAGTAGGCTATAGAGAGATTTTGCTGTTATACCTCTCGCTCCCACTTAGAAGTGGGAGCCGCGTACAAACTAACTATAAATTTATTCCTGATTAGTTCGTTGGTTAGTTCGTAATACTTATTGAGCTTGAATGTGTGATCTCTTGGGATGTATGTTTCCCAAGGAACAGTAAGCTCCACAAGTATCACGCGCCTCAGATGTTTCGAATACAGGAATAAGTCCGGTCTGGATGACGAAACACCAATATTACCAGGGATTTTGTAATGCTTTTCATACGTGTCCATCATGAGAATCCAATCAGGAGCCGCGCCTAATATTGAATAAGGCTTCGCTTTTGATTTTTTGGAGCAGCCTTCTTTTACGAATTCTATAGATCGCTTGGTGGTTGTTATACACTTCCGCGCTCTTGCTACTGAAAGACTAACCGATTCCCGTATAATTTCTAATACCTTGTCGTGGCGACGCGAGTATTGACCTTTATCTAGAAGTACCCTACACCCTACTAATAGGTGTTTCGCGGTTCCTATTGCCTCCCCACAGATGTTGCAAGACTTTTCGGTGGCTTTGCCCCATCTTACTAAATTACTTGAAAATCTCCTGTGGTCACCCATTCGTTTTGAATTTCTAGGCTCATCGCGTGGAGTCGGTAGTTATCGTTTTCGTCTTGTCGAATAAAAGATTTTGTTATGTCTATGTCTTGAACTTTCCTACTTGATCCTAGCCATACTTTATTCGTTTGAGCACCTATCATAAATTTTTTATGGAATTGAAGTCGTGACTCGAGCTCTGAGGCAACTTTGTATTTTAGGAGAGAAGTAACAGTATCATCTTTAAATTTTCCGATGATATGTCTTTTTTTTGGTAACTCTTAGATGTTTGTAGAGCTCCGATGGTTTCTTTAATTTTAATCCAAAATTGTTTCGGTCTCTAAATAAGGTTGAAGAGTCCGCTGAGTGCGCTAACCCGAACCATAACTTCAATGTCTTTATGACGCTTGCATCTAACTTTGATAAAAGGCTTTTCTTAATATCATAAACGAGAAAAGGCCAATTTAGACGTGCTGTTAAAAAATTATCGTAAATCCAAGCTTTCTTGACGTTACTTATTGGTCTACCTTTTTGAGATCATTTAAAAAGCTATCGACTATTACATCCAACGATGGAGTACGGCCCTGGTAATCGATTTTTTTACCTAAAAATTTAAACGGAGCTACTTCCGTAACCGTACTAACGCACTGACCGCCTATTATAAGACCCGGATCGTAAGAGGTATATTTGGTATTCCGTCTACCCAGACAAACACTAAAACATTTACTTGGTTTTGTCCTCAATCCGCCCGTCCACGTACAGAAATCCTCGACTACATTTAAAAGTACCTGACATTGTTTCGGATTACGTGTCAGTATCGCGAGATCATCTGCAAAAGCTAGTATGGATTCTGTGTATTTGTTGTTGAACTTAAACCGATAACCCCATTTTTTTCATTTCTAATTAATTTGTCTATTAAAATATTAATAACTATATTAAATTAATAATTTAAAATCTCTTATGATATTTCATTCTTATTTTAAAAATTAAAAGCTAGATTTTGACTCAGTCGCCTTAACGGTAAAAAGATGTATCATTATGTTTTCAAATATAGGATTTACTTTAATATTTGTAAAATCCTCGTTATCCAGTGGAACTTGTTTGTGCTTCCCCTCCATGTAGGTTACTGTCTCATTCCTCTTTAGTTCTGAATCGGAATAAAATGGGTAATCGAAATACGTTCTTCAGGTGTATCATAAGATTAGAACTACCATGATATTAACACTAAAGGAATAGAGATGAGTCAAAATAACGAAAACTAGAAGTAATGAAAATACCTAAACTTTTCAGGAATTCTTGGTGTAGTATTAACTTAATTTCTCATCAACAAGGTCAACATCTCTTTATTACTCTATATTTTTTCTCAATATCACAATATCATGGAAAAACACAAATATTCGTTTTATTATACACTGCTTAATATTTTAGCCGGTGAAGGAATTGAACATGTGAGGGAAAGTAAACAAAACATTGCTTTTCTTGGAAACAATAATATCGATTCGATTACTTTTGAACTAAGAATGTAATATAGATCTAATTGGATTTTGTTGTTAGGAATCCTTTGAGCTTGCCTTACGTTTAAATACATTCATATATGTATTTCAATAAAATGTTATCTAATAATATCAGAGTATCTTGTTTTTTATTGAACTATATGTTTCAGATGTCAATCATTCTGTCAGATGCAAGAAGATACCGTAAAAGTTTATTTTGAAGCTAGCTTTATTACCACCAATGAACTCTCATGTGGGTGTAGATTGTGGCTATCCATTTAGTATCTGTTAGAGAATTAAATAACAGGTTAGAATTTGCTTCACTTTTTCATATTTAACTAGAGTTTTACGATCTAAAAATATTATTAACATCGATAAATTATTTACGGATATGAAATATTTTATTTTATACTGTCTAGGTCAATGCTTAACTACATTCCTCCTGATGGAAAGCGGACATGTATGTGGTAAGGCATTAACCTAGCAACCTATTCACTCTTCTCTTGAAGACACCCATATTGTATTTGGCAGGAAATATCGAAAAAATATACAAAATGTTTGCTCTCTCTGTTACTAAAAGTACCTAAAACGGCCAGGCGCCATACCTACGCTCAGACGTAATGCCAGTTCAGAGGCAACAAATCAATTTTGTATGGGGAAAACTTAAATTTTATTAAAACTATTAATTTTAAAAAGTCGTAGAAAAACGTTGTTGGGATTGATGTATGAATTCTGTTTGCAAGAGGTGGCCAATTAATTACATATAACCCTGTATAATATTAGTATAGACGTAAACCGCTTAGGAGAAATAAAGTCGCTTCTGTTCTTCGAATACTGCAAAATGACTTCGCCAGGCCTCCTTAGTAAGAAATTATTATAAATTAATACTCTCAATTCTTTATCTTCGTAGTTTGATTATTTACCTGTTAGAAAGTTGATTCGTCAAGACACGATTAAATAATATCTTTGTTTTGTAGTCCAAAAGGTTTTTGTACTTACTTACTTGAGTAAAGTACTTTATTAGGGATAGCTTTTGCCCCTGACTGCGTCCGCGTAGACTGTAAAAATATATTTATATGGCTTATGATCATAGCCATAAAGAGTCACGGACAACAGCTAGTGATAATATAAATCTCTTTATCATAGTGTTATTAATAGTTATAAATATATATTTATAAATCATTTTAACTCTAAATGTTTATAATTATTGATATTCGAATGTATGTATGTATATGTGACCAAGTTTTGAATCATGTTACTTAATACATTTATAATTTATTACACTGTCAAAATTTTCACGCGGATCCTTATTTTTTTTCGTATTAAAAAATAGCTTATATTCATCAGGGATAATGTAGAATTCTAATGGTAAAACAATAAATCGGTCAACCATTCATCATCATCATTCAACCTCATAGGAAAGTGAGTCAATTCTTCGGACCAATAAATTAATCTTTCTTTACATTGTACAAACAAAGGAAGCAGTACTCCTGCTTCCTTTGTTAAAAACAAAAAAAATGTTCCAAGAGTTAGAGAACTCATATCGGGTTAGCTGCTCCCCTTTGCCCCTCCCTCGGTAAGTCGTTGTATTTAAGATTTGATGAACTTCCAATTTTTTTAACCTTTCAAAAATGATTAGCGAAGCTATTGCATTTAAATAACTTCCTAATTTAAATAGAGAAGGTGGTCGGAGACTATCTAACAGCTATCAATTTGTAAATTACAAAACATTGTGTCCCACGTCTGTGCCCGCACCGTCAGACCTCAAGATTCGTTGGTTCGTTTTAGGTGCATCTTAAACTCTATTCTTGGAATCTTATAAATCGTTGGAGATTGATTACGAATAAACTATTTCTTTTTTGTAGGTGTAAAAAATATTTTTGAAAGTATGTAACATATTAGGCATATTCTGACACAAAAACAATTATAGATTGAGTACGATGAATAATATAAAGCTTTAAAATTGTAAGAAAATATAAGTGGCTTAAGCAAAAAAATAAATAAATCAAATACACAAATAAAAGAAAAACTCAATTATACTAGTAAGGAGTAATAACTAAGCTAATTAAACTATATAAGAAGTAATAACTAAGCTCATGTGTAAAGTTCTATCTATTACGTCTAGAAAGTATTTTTGTTAAATCTAACAATCTTAGTATAACGAAATAAATAATATCAGTGCCACTTGCCCAAAATCATAAAAGAATAGGTTGAAAAAATACGTAGCAAATAATATTTAAGGTAAAGAGTTTTAATTATTTTAAAATAAATTATTTTAAAGAGTTTTAATTTACTAGTATTTCCGCGACTTGTATTGATAATGTGTTCTGTCGGTGTAACATTTATGAAGAAACAGTAATGACGAATTTAAGTTCAGACCACTGTGGTCTAAAATTTTCTCTATTAATTAATCACTAAAGTGAAAAGCCCCAAAAGTTTACTTGTAGACCAATTACAAAAAACCGGGTCCTAACATTTAAGAATACTGTTCAGCAAAAAGTGGGTAAAGTAGACATGAGCGATGATAATCCAAATAATTTACATAATAACATTTTCGGTTTTTTGTTACAAGAATTTAATAATGTTTTTAAGCCAAAAACTATGACTAAATACCTAAAACTTAAATTTAGTGATTGGGCTACCGTGGGAATATATAAAAGTAGAGATAAGTTATATGATTTATATGGTGAGAGGCAATGGAATCAAGATCCGGTATTCTTGAATAAAGTTAGGATTTTTTCTAAAATATTTAAGACCGTTTGCATACAAGGTAAGTCGACTTACATAAGAAATAAAATCTTAAACTCAGAAAATAAAATAAAGGCAACTTGGGATGTTTTATCTAGTGTTTCTGAAAAAAATGGGGCTGCTAATGGACCTATTAAGTTAAAAATTGATAATATTGAAATAAATTCAAATTCAACTGTGGCGGCTATTTTTGAGACTTTTTTTAACGAAATTCCTTTAACAGTCACGCGTAATTTAAATTCTTCACCATGTGATGCAAGCGTCGAATTGACGAATAACGTAAGAGTCAGTAATAAATGTTTTGTTCTTAAACCTGTTATATGAAATTGTTAAAACTTTTAGAAATCTAAATATGAAAAAAACCGGTGATCTTTGGGGTATGTCAGTAAAATTACTAATAAGTATTATAAATGATATAGCTCCACAATTATCCTTAATTTTTAACAAATGTATTGAAACCGGTACTTTCCCAGATTTAATGAAAAATAGTTCCTTTGTTCAAAAGTGGCGATAGACTAATACCCGGCAATTATAGACCTATCTCTATTTTACCTACTTTAAATAAAATCTTCGAAAAAATTATACTAAACCAAATGTCAGAATTTGTTTATAGCAATGAAATCATGCATAGTGAACAATATGGTTTCACCAAAGGCAAATCAACAACTGATGCGGGTGCCGTGCTTCTTAAGCACATTTACGACGCATGGGAAAAGTCACAGAATGCAATCGGAGTGTTTTGTGATTTATCTAAAGCCTTTGATTGCGTGGACCATCAAACATTAATTTGCAAACTTAATCACTATGGTGTGCGTAGTGCTGCGCTTGATCTTATTGCCTCTTACTTGAATCAAAGAGTTCAGACGGTTGATGTAAATAATTTTAAATCGATTGGATCCCACCTAAAAATGGGTGTTCCACAAGGATCTATTCTAGGCCCTTTCTTATTTTTACTCTATATTAATGATTTGCCCTTTTACGTAAAAGGACTATGTGACATTGTACTTTTTGCTGATAATACCTCACTTATTTTTAAAGTTGATCGTAATAAAGCTAATTTTGACAAAGTTAACTGTGCTCTGTCACGTGTTCTTCATTGGTTTGAAATTAATAATTTGGTATTAAATACTAAGAAAACTAAATGCATGGAATTTACACTTCCTAATGTAAAAAGTCAAGATTGTAGTTTATTTCTTAACAATGATGTGTTAGAACTGACTGACTCGACAACTTTCTTAGGTATAACTTTAGATAAAAAGCTCCAGTGGAACCCCATCTCTCGACACTCGCAAGCAAACTTAGCTCAGCCGTCTTTGCAATTAAAAAAGTAAGACAATTAACAGACGTTAATACGGCTCGACTCGTTTATTTTAGTTATTTTCACAGTATATTGTCTTACGGTATATTACTATGGGGCAGCGCTGCCGAAATTAATTCTATATTTATTTTACAAAAACGAGCTATACGGGCTATTTGTAACTTAAAAGCTAGAGACTCCCTAAGAGAAGTTTTTAAAGAAATCGGTATTCTTACGGTCGCTTCTCAATACATTTTTAATAACTTACTATATATACGCCAAAATTTAAATGACTATAAAAAAAACAGCGACAGACATACGATCAGTACAAGAAATAAAAATAAGCTCGTAACGCCTAAATTTCGAGTTCAAAAAGTTAAGAAATCCTTCATGGGCTTGAGTATACGCATATATAATAAGGTTCCACAAGATATCTTAGATCTTATTTTTCTTGGTTTCAAATCTAAAATTAAAGGTATATTATTAAATAAATCTTACTATAACATTCAAGAGGTTTTAGTTGATCGAAATGTGTGGAACTTGGGTCATTGACTCATTTGCTGGGTTGATGTTATAATGTATAAGTCAAACATTGTAAAATTTTATTTAAAAAGAGCAACTGTTGAGTTTCTGGCCAGCTCTTCTCAGCAGAACAGCATTCCGAGCTGGTGGTAGCTTACTCACAGACTGACTATACTGACCAATTTAATGTAATTGACGATTCAAAAGTGCGTGTAAATGCCTACTTGAATAAAGATATTTTGAATTTTGAATTTTGTATTTTTTAATATTACGATAAGTTATTTAAACATACATTTCAAATAGGAAGTATGGAGTTTTTTGGGTGTGTTGTGGTAGTTTTATCCAATATATATTAAAAAAGACGCTTACTTTTGTAAATAAGTCCATTAACTACTTAGTATGTTTTATATTTAATTAATCATTTGTATTTAATATAAAGATTGAATGTCATTGATTATATTTGATAAGTGAAGTTATTAATAATGTTTTTTAAAATCATATGATATGTAGTACTGTAGTTAAGTAATGTGTAGTATTTTATGTGGTAGGTATGGATAGTTAAGTAAATGATTGAAATGGCAATATATAGTAGGGGATTATGTTCAGTTTGTTAGGTATCCAATTTTAAAGTAAACTTAGTTTAAATACTTTAAGGTATGGAAAATATTAAATTGTTTTCAACAAGTTTGTTACAAAAGATTTTAATTATATTTTTAGTGCTACTGATGAATTATATTCTTGTTGGAACTCAAGTTACAGGTAATGAATTATTAGAAGATACAGTAAGTTGTATAATCGTCTTATTATTTGCTTAATTATCAAAATCCATTTATTTCAAACAACAGTTAATTATTATTATTTTATTGTGGTCTTATGATATTTTTTTAAGTCACTTAGACAACCTTTCGAAGGCAGAGATGTAGTTGATATAATAGACATCAAATCTTACGGCACCGACTATAAGGACGTAGAAGAAAAACGGGATTCACAACACCTGGTCGTAAAATTTTGTGAAATCAGTAAGTGACTAAATTATGCACTCAATGAACATACATAATAATAATAATAATATCAGGACAAATTACACACATTGATCTAACCCCTAAGTAAGCAAATTATTTGCTTGTATTAAGGGTGTTAGACAACGATACAAATACATAGAAATACACATATAAATACTGAGAATATATTTAATAAACGACCAAACCCAGAAACACAGACATCTATGCTCATCACATAAATACCTGTCTCTGCCGGGAATCGAACCCGAGCCCCATTGCGCCGTAACACGTTAGGCGTCTGCGCTAACCACTCGACCAACGGGGCGGATAAATAATCATAGTATTTAATAATCATAATCATAGTATGTAATTAAAAAGTGCATATATCTGTGTTTATTCTAAAATGTCTTGATTACATATGGGATATTATACAAAAAGAAAGACAAGAGAAATTGCAAGTAGTATTTGGTTAGGATATTCAGAAATTTGAATTTAATGTTAATAATTCCTTTAAGTAGACAACCCAATTGAAAAATGTGTAAGTAGTGCACTAGATTGTTGCTAAAGTTTCAGGAATCCTATGATTTTTACATACTTTAATTTTTAAACAAAAATGGTGGGTTGATTGTGCGTTTATAAAGGTATTTTTCTAGTTTTTGTCTACTCTTTGTTACAGACGGAGAATCACAGGCGGAGTAAGACCTGCGCTTTATGGTTTTTTATAGTTTTTACGGTAACTTGAGTTTTCGTGGTAACTTCTGTTAGAAATAGAAGTAGTATTTATATTTCTGAAGTTCTTCGAAAAGGTTAAACTTGTTGCATATTTTATTACCAGGGTGCTTAAGGAGTTCATTAGAAAATTATGAAAATGATTGGGTGTACAAGTGCGGAGCCTCACTCATCAGCGATAAGTTCCTGATAACAGCAGCTCATTGCTGGCGACTGCCAAAACATGAGCATTCTGTTTATAACCATGAACCAGAATTAGTGAAACTTGGGGACAAGTTTATTAAAAATGTAAGTTAGTCTCAACATATATTTTTTGTAAGGCAATGTAAAAATCCGTAATTTTCTTAAAAGTTAGGAGTAGGTTTTCAAATGTAAACGTAAAATATTGATGTATTCCAAATTCTCGAGGTTGTTTTAATTTAGCTAGCATTTTCAGTAAAATGATGTAAATAGCCGAATGATGTATCCAAAACCCCTGCTTATCTAGTCTTTCGTTCTTTAGCATCCAGTTGTTGCATGCGGTTTTCCATGCTCGTTATCTATTCCCAAGGATGTGTTTTAACTTATTGACTTATAAACTCCTAAGAAAATCGTTTTCTTTGTAGCTTAACAAATAAGAAAAAAAGGTATAAATTTTTTGGAATAAGGTTTGATTATTTCAACATGAGTGAAGCTGCACGAAATACCCTAATAAGATGTTTTGTCATCTTTTAAAAGCTTTTTAATATCCGCAATATGTAAAAGTATTATTATAAATGTAAAATCAATAATGCACTTTATATTATTCTGAGAATATCAAAATAGGTGAGAGAAGTATGACGGTAAATGGCTGATACCATGCCAATATTTTGGGGTTTATTTGGACTTGAAACGTGTTACAGTTAAACAACAATTTTACTAAACCAATTTTTAACTACTGCTGAATTATGTTTTACATCTCTTAGTTTTTCAAACATTTAGTGTTTTCGTTTTTTCTATTATATGTTATAATAATTTAACAATAATTTGATAACTGGTGTTATATTTTTGTAAGACATCAAAACTATTAAAATTTGATATTACGATGCTGGACTGCGGTCAAAATCAGCCGCTATGAGCTTTGTCTCTTGGTATTTCAGAAACATTATTTTATGATTTAGTATACGCCCGTTGATATTGTGAAATCAAAAGATAATATACAATTGAACTTACTTTTCAGGAAAATGGTCTTCATATGGCAAGTCAAATTATAGGTATAGAAAAGTTTATAAAACACCCTTACTGCGTATCATCACCATTCCGACATTGCTCTTATAGTTTATTATTGCTCTTATTGGTAATTTATCTTTGATATGCGAAAAGCAAGGCTCTGCCTTGTGATCACATTTAATATTGTCTTGGCTGATTAATATCACAGACATTTGTATGGGCAGTACTAGGACTTATTTACTATATCACTTCTTTGTAAAGGTCACCATTTTTTTTAAACACTACTTTTGATAGCTAACTCTGAAAAGGCTTCAGTAATCAATGTCAATCTTTGCCTTTTGACTATACACATTCTCATTCTATCAGCTGGTATTTTTGACACATAAATATATGAGGAACAACACCTTTCTTCAAACTTAGATTACATTTTTCTAGTTGTTGTTTCGTTATACATCTTATATTCAATATTATTAGCCGTATCTTCCTTAACCTGAAAAAAATCGACAACCATAAAAATTTCGTAAAACAAAAAAAAGAATACGGTTTTTATAGAAAGTAAAACCGAGTGACTAAGCTGTGCAAGTTAATATTAAACCGAAGTACAGAAGTAAAGGGTCAATGTAAATATACCTGCTGAAAAACAAAATGTAGCATTGTTACCATTTCCTCATTCAACACACAATACTTTTATTTTACCAGTAAAACTAACTATTTTACATAGTTTTTCTTTACCAGTAAAACTATGTTTTAAAAAGAAAATTTGTTACTGAAAACACAGCTGATAATACTTCTATAGCATCTTATATCTTCTATATCTGCTGATTATCAACAAAGTTATTTATCTGAGTCAAGTGAAGTGGACAATGATTACCGTAACAATCGTATCATTTAATAAAACCTTTAAGAACGAAAATATAGGTTTAAATTATTTATTTTTCTCAGTAACACTAATACCACAGTATTAACTTCGACGCCGATAATTTGAATGGCGTGTCAAATGACGTCACATTTCCTTTCGACCAATGGTGGCGCGTTTTGGAAGTTTGAATTTCGCTCCCTTAATTTACACTTTTAACAAATTATTTTATGGCCTTAAATGATTAGTAAATAGAAAAAAAAGTTTTTATTATAATAAGATAATAATAAGTATCCGAAAAAAAAGTATTTGAGACCATTTTAAATTTTATGCATATTCCCTATTCCTTCAATAATTAATCGAAAGGAACTTCGTTCCATCCGGGTGTCCCTTGACACCTATTGGTTATTTTTTCTGTATTAGAGAATTCGTATTTTATGAATATATACGAATATAGTCTTTTAACAAGAATTTTGTATCATATATGTAAATAACTTTCATATTTCTCTATTCAAGGAAAAAATGATTTTTAAAATTTAATATACATTTATTTGTAATTAATTATGTTTTCTTTATCTATTTTATTATCCTTAACATTTTTATTATATTTTCTTTTTTATATTACCATGATTGATTTTGTAACAAATTTAAAATCAATAATATTATAGCGTATATAGAAATGATTATTTTATAGTTATAGTTACACAGAGATGAGACAAAGCTATGTTGGATGAAAAACAAATGGTTTGAATATTTTCTCTTACCTGAGCTTAGCTTGAACCTTTAGCAGTCCACTGCTGGAAATAGGGCTCCCCCATTTTAGGCCTGATATCCCGATCTTCTGCCATCCTCATCTGACCTCCACCAGTGATCTTTTACAATGTCAAATATACTAGATTTGCACTGAAATCTATTCTAGAATAAAGTAATTTGGGTTCGTTATAATGAAAAATGTTTGAATTATATTTTTGGATTAAAGAAATTAAATTTTCAAATTATTTATTAACATCAAAAAAATTTACTTCAAGAGCATCCAATTATATGCTTATTTGCTTTAAATGTATTCGATTATAAATAAATTAATATCAAAGTAACTAAAACAAAGGATAACTAAATATTTATTCTGGTTATTCAAACTAATTTATTGTTATTACTTTCGAATATAACTTAATAACTAACTTATTCCCAATTAGATTGTATTTTATAGACATATTATATAGGTATACATATATTATATACACTTGCACACAACTACAATTTATATTAATTGACTGGTTCATTTATCACACAGCAATCTCAAGCAGCGTACAGCTCTCAAATTATAACAACCTCTTATAATATGAAACGTATACAATTAATTTAAGAGTTGACATTATTAGTACGAGAATTGCAAGAACTGGCATTATTAAAAATTAAATACAATATTTTATTTATTATGTAAAAGCTAATAAACATATTTTCTATACCTAAAAGAAATTATGTACAACTTAAAAATTCTCGAAGAAAAGCTTCCTTATACATTTATTTATCTGTTCATAAAAAGCAAGTCCTCCATTCTGTATTAATATTAAGTTAATACTATGTTTTTAATCTTTATATATTGTCAAGTCATTTAACATTTTATTTATAGTCCCAATTGTACAAGTGACAAAACAAAGTTAAATGAATATGTATTTGTTTTGTCAGGTCTACCTTATTTATACTACACAAAGCAAACAACATTTACAAACACATTAACTTAAATGATGGCCATAGAACTAAAATTGTCTTCTTACCTACTTATTACATTATATTTTATACATTTTATATAAGAAGAATTATAAGAAGAATTTTAAATATGCACGGTAAAAATATGAATTCCAAACTTAAAGTGGCGGACCAGACTATAAATATTTACGTATCGAGATTTGACAAAACTATTACTGAAAAACAAATCGAAGAGTATCTATCTGAATACGGTGTAAAGTTCTTACAAATTGAATTTTTACAGTCTCGGCGTCCTACGAATTTTAACTCGTTTAAAATAACAACACTAAAAAGGGATAGTTTAAAGGTTTTGAGTGAAGACTTTTGGCCAGAAGGTGTAGTATTCAGAGAATACAAAGAAGCAAGGGTACAAACCTACGTTCCAAATAAAAATATAAATAAATAAAAATGGCTGAAAAAATGAAAATTTCATCAATTAACTGTAAAGGACTTAAACGGAATCAAAAGTTCTTAAAAGACTTGTGTCTTGATTGTAATATATTATTATTACAAGAGACGTGGCTTTTTCCGGATGAGTTACATTTCCTCACAGAAATTGATACCAACTTTCGAGGCTTGGGAACCTCAGCAATAGATACCAGCAGATTATTATACGGTCGCCCTTTTGGTGGTGTTGGAATTTTGTGGCACAAAAATATAAGTGCAAAGCCTGTTGACTGCGGTTCGCCACGAGTTGCAGCGATACTCATTAATTTGAGAGAAAAGAGATTGCTTTTGTTCACTGTATACATGCCAACTGAAAGTTATGATAATCTTGAGGAGTTTACACAATGCTTATCTATTATAACAGCAATAGTGGATGAACAGGATTGCCGTGACTGTATCATCATGGGAGATTTTAATGCAGACCCTAATAGATTGTTCGGAAGAGAATTGTTAAATTTTTCTTTAGAAAACGACTTTGTTTGCTGCGATATTCAACGCCTGGCTTTTGATAGTTACACATTTGTAAGTGATGCACATAACACTGTCTCCTGGCTCGATCACTGTATGTCTACAGTTAGCTTAGAATCCAAAATAGAGAACATATCGATTCAATATGATATGGATTGGTCGGATCATAGGGCTGTGTCAGTATCGTTGGACATAGAATGTTTGAGCTCTTCAACGGTGCAAAAAGATAATTTTCCATCGTCATTCAAGTGGTGTCCTAGGAATGATCAAGATATTTCCTATTACATGAAGGAAGTAAGTAAACGGTTGTTGAGAGTAGAACCTATAAATCTCTCAAAAGTACAGGATGCAAGTGACAAGGAAGCTGAGGACAGTATAAACATGAATTACAATAATATAATTACATCTATGCAGACTGCTTCCTCAAGAGCATTTAAACATCAAAAAAGACGTCAACATAAGGGAAGAAACATTCCAGGGTGGAATGACAGAGTGAAACAAAGTTACGATCACTCGAGGGCAGCCTACATCAGATGGCTGATTAACGGTAGACCTAACACGGGACCTATTGCTACATCAAGAATTAACTCAAAGAAAATTTTTAAAAAAGAGTTCAAAAAATGTCTGAATGAATCAGAAAGTATACGAGCGGATAAGTTGGCTATGAGTCTACATAATTATAAGAATTTCTAGAAGGAGACGAATAAATCTATGAAGATTCATACGGATACCTTAGCGTTGGAGGTTGACGGGCATACTAGATCAGAAGATATAGCGAATTTGATGGCCAATCATTTTGGATACCAACGAACTGCTGATTCAATTCCATGTAATATAGAAGGCAACTCCGGGATAACTATCAGGGATAATGAGATAAAAAGAGCTATAAATAGCGAAAGACTCAAAAAATCACCGGGCCACGATGGTTTGAGCGCAGAACACCTACAATTCTCCTGCCCACACTTGTTAAGGTTGTTAAGTGCCTTGTTTAATGCTATGCTTATGCGAAGCCATTTACCACCAGAAATGATTAAAACGACCGTTATACCCGTATTAAAAAATCAGAAGGCTGATATATCAAAACCATCCAATTACCGTCCGATATCTCTCGCAACAATTACTGCAAAAATATTGGAGAGAGTTCTATATGACCGTATAAAAGACAGTATCAAAACACGTGATAATCAAATGGGCTTTAAAGAGAACACGGGAACTGATATGGCAATATTTACTCTGAAGCAAACGGTAACATATTATACTCAAAGAAAAACCAGTGTATATGGCTGCTTCTTAGATCTGAGTATAGCATTTGACAGAGTATCACATTCTAAGCTTTGGAACACTTTGGAGCAGGCGAAAGTACCACATAGTGTCGTAAATATACTTCGGGTCTGGTATGGACAACAAGAGAATTGTGTCAAATGGGGAAACCATACGTCGGGCCCATTTTACCTATCAAACGGTGTAAGACAGGGTGGTGTAATGTCTCCTAGTCTCTTCAATATCTACATGGATGGCTTAAGCAAGAGATTAATTGAGGCTCGTATGGGATGTTACGTGAACAATGTGTGCGCTAACCATATTGCCTACGCAGACGATATGGTGTTACTTACGCCTAGCATCAGAGCGATGCGGAAACTACTAAACATTTGTGAAAAACAATAATAACACCAAAACGAAACTTGTTGTTTTCCGTCACGGTAAAGGTCCAGATATTGTACCACCGGTGAGCCTCAATAATAATGACATCTGTACTGTAGCCTCTTTTAAATATCTCGGGCACATAATAAGGCAGGATCTCTCAGATATCGATGATATTGATAGACAAAGAAGAGCAATCACTGTTAGGGCTAATATGATTTCACGTAGATTTCACAAGTGCAGTGCAGAGGTAAAAAGAGTTCTTTTTCGCACTTTCTGTATGAGCATGTACACTAATGTGCTGTGGTGTAAATACACGCAAACTGCCATAAATGCCATCAGAGTGCAATATAATAATGCACTAAGATTAATATTCAGGCTGCCACGCTATTGTAGTGCCTCCGAAATGTTTGCGGTCATTCGTCTTCAGGGTTTTTGGGCACTGATGAGACAGACTACGGCTACAACATGGCTTCGTTATTTGCGGAGTAAAAACGAACTTATTAAAGCCACCGTGGAAGTGAATGTTGGTTACTTGACAAGACACTGGTCTCACGTGCATAAAAACCTACAAGGAGTGTGTTAGAGCATTGTATATGACGGATAATAATGTAAATTTTGTTTTTGTTTAAATTTTTATTTCTTTTCTTATTTATTAATTTTTTTTTTTTAATATGTTTTAATGGGACTTAATTTGATTTTATTTTTTATTGAGTGTTTATCGTTATTTTTTTAATAATTTAAATTAATTTATATTTAATTAAACTTTACTTGACTTAATTTATATTTATAATCAATTTATATTTTCAATACATTTTCTCTCCTTTAATTTATTTATAGTAGATTAAAATTATAAAATTTTGTTTTAACATATTTTCTTAATATTATATAAACTGACATTACTTAATTTAATTTATTCAATGTAACTTAATGAAATAAACTTTTGTTGTAAGTTAAATTCACTTTGTATCACTATATGAGTAATATCTTTAGCAATTGATTGTATTGAATCTATTTCTATGGAATGTATTTTCTGGCAATAAATGATATTATTATTATTATTATTATTATTATTTTATAAATGAAACCAGCAATTTTAATAAGCTTTTCGTTCATGCAGATGAAATCTCAAATGTAGTCAAATGTAATTTAAATAACATTTTTAGAATTAAAATTCAAGAATATTAGAAAACAATTATAATTGTTGAAATTTATTGTAAATATGTAACAAAGGTACATTAAGATATATTAAGATTATTGGAGATAAGATATTTTTTATAATATGGTTTCGCTAAATTCAGATCTAACCATTAATAATATATATCCCATTTATTATGTGTTATTAGATAAAATAATAATATCAATCAATATGTCTGAATTTTTCAGAACTATATAATTTTTTTGAAATATTACACATTAGCAGTCGGACTACTGTTGTGTAAAATTATTCAATATCGGTTCTATTTTAAAACGTACAAAACGCCATTTAAAAACTTCCATTCCCCTCCATACGTTCAAGTCTTTTTCCTATTTCATATTTGCAAAAAATCATTTCTACAATTGGCCATTGGCAAAGGCAACGGAAAATGTACGATATTTTATTTGTGTTTTTTATTAAATCTTAAATATAAAACTGTACATTAATTAATAAAACAAATAAATTCACCGTAAACGGATGATGAATTTACTGATAAGCCATTTTAACAATAATTGGTTGATACTCTATACCCTCTGGTTTAATTATTATATTAAATTTAATTTTGCTAACGGGTTAATCAAACAAGAAATGGGGAACGGGTTTCATTTATTTGAATAATTTGTTTAAAATTTAAATATAAAAATCAGTATTAAATTGGTTTGTTTTGTATATTTCTATACTTGCTTTGCCAAAATAGCAAAGTAAAGCGATTCGTTTATTATGAGAGAGAAAATCACACAACGTCAGATTTTAAGACAAAAGTATGTGACTAAATGCTATGCAAATATTAAGCAGTGACATAAGCAATGATAAATACTTGCTAATACGCTTACGTTGAAATTCTGAATATATTTTTAACTTTTTATATTCATGTCTTTTTATATAATATATGTCTTTACTACGGCAACGCGATGGAACCCCTGAGTTGCAGAGGTTCATGGGTGGGCGACGGAAGTCCCTTACTAGCAGGTGACCCGTATGCTCTTTTGCCTCGTATCAGATAAAAAAAATATTTTACTTTTTATTTTTATTTACTCGTAGCACCATTTTTATAAAGAAGTGGTTATTGAACAAACTTCATATTTATTATTTATATTTTGTAATCATATTATCATTTCATTATATTCTTCAGTAAAGCACCTTAACAAAATTGTTAAATTATTCCAACTGGCAAATGTTTCTTATCCTTATTAAAAGTTGATTCCTTCCTCTAAGGATCGACAACGTTTTTTTAATTGTTTTTGTCACCTTTTATAAACAAACTTATTTTTTTCAAAAATTATGAAAAGTTTGAAAGGACGGATCTCTATAATACATAGAATTGAAATAAATACCATAATTTTAGATAATGGAAAACAAATAAGATTTATTATATTGATTATAATACTGATTTTACTCATACTTTCAGTTCTTCTATTTTGATATGAATCGGACTACTACTATCAGAATTATCTATCCGCAAATATTTTTTCTCCTTGTGTTTTTATAAAACATATTAGGCTAAATAGCAATACTAATATGTAGATGTAAAATTTATATTGTTTTAATCGTTCTTAATATTTATCAATAAAGATGGGCATTTTATAATGATTAAGTTTTTTGTATATTTAGGTGGTTGGTTTATCTATGTATATAAAACCCTTTTCGTTACTGAGTGACTTACTGACTGATAGACAACGCTCAGCCAAAATAACTAAACGCAAGAAGCTAAAATTTGAAAGTGTGTTTGTTGGTGAGTGTAGGGTTATCTAAGAGAAGATTTCGGGAAGTATGGAGTAGAAAAGGGGGATAAACCGAAACTTTTATTTCTTAAATAGATTTACTTGAAACTTTATATGTAGGTTCCTCAAATGAAAGAAGTGAGCACTTCCTCAAATGAAAGAAGTGAGAAAAGATTTTTGTAAATTTACCTCACTTCCTCCTTAAGAAGTGGTGGGTTTAAAGTTGAATGACAACTTTCAGACGTAATTGCGTGACAGCTCCTCTTTTAATCCTTGTAATATATATTCTAAGGATTCATGTAGAAATTTAATTAAAAAAATAATAAGAATTCAAAGTAATTGTCAAATTCACGTATTTCACGCTATTTAATACTACGAAAGCCAGATTACGACGTTATAACTAATTTAGTAATAAAACTATGACATAAAACGACAAATCTACCACAGTAATAAAACGCAGGATAAGCTACTCAAAGATCACATCGACAATCACTATTCACACCTGCAGAGCTTCCGCTCTCAAACGACTATGACACGATAATTAATAAACCTAACACTTGCTTACTAATTTATAGGAGTTGATGCCTACTAATTATTTAGAAATACCCTCGACTCTAACACGGCCTCTCCTGACAGGAGGTCGTCCTCGACCTCTATCTTTTAATCCTGAAGTTTTATTTTTAAAACTACCAATGAAGCTTCCAAAAATGTTGTCTCCAAATGAGATCTAAGGCTACATAGTAAGTTCTTCTGGACTCCTATGTACTGGGTGTGCTGGGTCGTAACCCATCACTGACACGAAGGATTACGTGACTCAGCAGCGCCAGCCCCGACCAGCAGCGCCTGCCCCGACCAGCAGCGCCTGCCCCGACCAGCAGCGCCAGCTCCGACCAGCAGCGCCAGCTCCGACCAGCAGCGCCAGCTCCGACCAGCAGCGCCAGCTCCGACCAGCAGCGCCAGCTCCAACCAGCAGCGACTTCAACAGCCAGCAGCAACCTCAACAGCAAGAAAAAGAACTTCTCAGTTTCCTTTTTTTTTTTATAAATCTTCCAGTTGACCCAGACCCAGACCCAAGTTGAGGAGAGGTGCTTGTAAGATGGTCATTACTGGTAAGGGATAGTCTTCAACCGACCCGTTCATCATCATTATCGTCCGGTCCGACTCGCCCATCCTGATTATCACAAAAACAAATGAAAACTCTCCTAAACAAAAGGCATAAAGTTAGAAAAATGTAGTAAGATATAAATTTGAGATATCAATTTAAGTTTTTAATAAAAAATTAAGGGATATCGTTGCTCTCGGCGCAAGCGTGCACTCAAGCGTCCTTAAGCGACGATTTCAAAATTATAACAAAGGGATAAGTCTTTAGTGTTTAAAGAGATGTAATGTAACCATTTGTACATGTTGTTCGATTGGTAAGATTCCGGACTCTTACCACTCCATAGATTGTGATATTAAATAAAACTATGTGTAGCATAGCACTCATTACCGTAGTGCTTCCCACGATGCATTTAGCTAGCAGCTCCGTAAGCCAGCAGCCCCGTCAGCCAGTATCGTAGGGCGACGAACGCCATAGTATTGCGACGAACGCTAAGGTACGGCGACGAACGCCAAGCATATTTGCCTGAGTGTCAAAGCACACGATACCTCTCCAATTTAGGCGACACACGCCAAGGTACGGCGACGAACGCCAAGCATATTTGCCTGAGTGTCAAAGCACACGATACCTCTCCACTTTAGGCGACACACGCCAAGGTACGGCGACGAACGCCAAGCACATTTGCCTGAGTGTCTAAGCACACGATACCTTTCCACAACAGTCGATTATCGGTAGGGTACAGCGACGAACGCCAGGCTCTGAACCTGTGTGTGTGTGACACATATACCAAAAACAAGGATTAAGTATGCACACGATACCTTTCCACAACAGTCGATTATCGGTAGGGTACAGCGACGAACGCCAGGCTCTGAACCTGTGTGTGTGTGACACATATACCAAAAACAAGGATTAAGTATGCACTCGATACCTTTCCACAACAGTCGATTATCGGTAGGGTACAGCGACGAACGCCAGGCTCTGAACCTGTGTGTGTGTGACACATATACCAAAGACAAGGATTAAGCTTATGTAAGCATAACACACAAGCTGTTCTCATTCAGATTTCACAAGTTTTCCTTCTCTCGATTCATACACTAGTCATCCATCCTCATGAGACGTCTCAACACTCATCATCTCCGCAAAACACAAAATTATACTAACAGTAAATAGTCAGTGAATTATACAGTCATTCAGTAAATACGTGCAGTGACCGCAGTATGCACAATGGACAGTGACCGCAGTATGTCCCAAACGCAGTAACCAGCCAGTGGCAGTTGCGCTAGCAGCACACTCCAACAGCAGGCTCCAACAGCCGACTCCAACAGCCGACTCCAACAGCCGACTCCAACAGCCGACTCCAACAGCCGACTCCAACAGCCGACTCCAACAGCCGATGCTACTGTGGACGGCCACAGCTAAAGCTGGTCATCCGGAGTCAGCTCTGTGCAACAGCTTCAGGATCACTGGATTGTCTCTGATGCAAGCCTTGGCAAGGCTAGCTACAGCAGACCACTCTCCACCATACATGTCACATGGTATTTTTGCCAGAGTAGAGTTATCCCGACCAACTGGAAAAACAAATTAAAACAGCAAAATATAGCTAACTCTCTCTTTCTTTTTACTTAAGCAGTCCTTCTAGAAGATCCACATAGAACGCGATAAGAGCGCTACAGCATACCGGGATCGAATTTACTTGCTAACTAAGTACTTAGTTCTGTAGCTCGGCCTAAATCGGCCTAAATCGGCTCTCCATGTTGGTGCTATTGGCATCGAAGTTGGAAATGTAATAAACTTTAGATCTTACCAGTACATTTGTAAAACGTATCGCGTAAATGATACGGTCGACCACCGATACGGTTGACGTAGTCCGCTGAATCGCTGAAGTAAGGACACGACCTCTGGTATCATCTGCTCTGCATACCTCACGGTACCGAGTATAGTGCTAGCTCTCGAACTCTGCGCCACATCATTTTCGCCTCCAGCATCCCATGTACTGGAGCCTAAGAGCCCCACAGGACACGCCTGACGTGACGTAAGCGATGCGTCGAAACGGCAAGCCCAAACCACATTGACTCAGACTTTAAGGCCCGCGCATCCAAGACTCTGGTCTCGACGCTCAGCACCCTTGGAGCTGTAGATGCCGTCGACCATATAAGCGGCTGCGTCCTGCATCTGCGTCTGCACACTAGGCTCCCACTTTTGAAGTGGCAGCTAATACTGTTCTTCCAATGGAAACAGCCGTTCTAGAATTTATTTTATTTTTAACAGTTAGAATATTAGAAGGAAAGTTGTTTTATCTGCTACGCTTATATACGTTGTAAGCCAACTGCAATTTCATGAGCGACTCACTACTACTTCATTTAATACCAAAATGGTTTAAACAAATTAATAAATAAAAGGGTAGTTTGTTGTAACTACCAAAAGTTACACAAAATGTAAGTGTTATTTACACGTTCCATTCAATATCCAGCATAAAAAGTTTGGAATATACTCACCAAAACACAAGATTTGAACGCGTCTTACTTACACGCAAACCAAGAAATTAATTTCAATGTGTACGACCAAGTTGATAGCAACGACTCTGCACGATATTTTCGCGAACATTTAGAAGACTACCACGTGAATAGCGATGCTGGGGTGATACTTTCTATGATTTAAGTTTTCGGAAGTTTAGAACTTTTATTTTAGAACAACTAAATAAAACTAAGAAAATAAAAACGAAAGTGAGGGTATGTTTGATTTCTCCAATCTGACCTACTTTCGATAGCCAAACCGTCAAGGCAGAGAGGCTAGGACAATTCCACTTCTGATCTAAGGATTCATGTAGAAATTTAATTAAAAAAATAATAATTCAAAGTAATTGTCAAATTCACGTATTTCACGCTATTTAATACTACGAAAGCCAGATTACGACGTTATAACTAATTTAGTAATAAAACTATGACATAAAACGACAAATCTACCACAGTAATAAAACGCAGGATAAGCTACTCAAAGATCACATCGACAATCACTATTCACACCTGCAGAGCTTCCGCTCTCAAACGACTATGACACGATAATTAATAAACCTAACACTTGCTTACTAATTTATAGGAGTTGATGCCTACTAATTATTTAGAAATACCCTCGACTCTAACAATATAATAATAAACATGTGTACAAGCATAACATAAGTAACATCACACCTTCAAATCCCTTAAGACCTTTAATTTAAAGGCAGAGGTGCACATATTAAATGCAATGTAGTTAAGTAATGAGTCCGAAAATTCAAACCCCAATATTTAATATGTTTAATTTTGTAAGAAATGAGTGAAATATTATTAACAATAAAAATCGTATCTTATTGCCTTAATTAAGTAACTGCGCCGAGATAATTTATGTTTGATTCGAGTTCAAAAATCAAAAACCAAAGAGCAAAAAATAACTTTTGTTCATTAGTACTACTCACTGACCCGTTGGATATTGGTGCCACAAGCACTAATCTTATTCCTTTAGGTATTTTAAAACCTAAGTACATAAGTCATTTTGCAGTAATCAATATGGTATATTTTGTTATGGACTTCCAACCTACGTTGTTTTTTCATTATTTTAACGCTTAAAACACTATATAACCGAATTACACGCAAGCGAAAACGTGGGCGGAAAACTAGTGGTGTATAAAATAACTTCTATCAGATATAACTAAATATATGTAAGGTTAATCCTTTTAACCCCTGATCATAACCTATATTAATATCTTACCAGATTATTTTTAACATTAATATTAAAGATCAGAGAGGACCTTTCTCTTTAAAAAGAATTTAAAAATATTTCGCAATACATTTTTTTTATTGAAATGTTTTTTGGAATCAGACAATCTTATACATTGCCATAAGACAAATTAATGTATCAAAACTATAAAAATAATTATAACACATACAAACAAAAACATTATTATTTCAAACAGTTTAGATTTCAAATGCCGGTAAGCTAAATGCTACGAGTCGTAGCGGCAGTTAGTAACATCATCCGCTACGTAGCGGACGCGTCGTAGTCCCAAGGTTTACGATTCGGAAGAGTTCGAAAGTTTTAAGATTGTTTTTTAAATTATACTGGATTAGAAAACGTGTAATAATATATATTAATTGTTAAAGTACAGTGTTCTGTGTATGTGCAATGGCATTTTTTTTTGTCCAAATTTTTATTTGGATATCTCAAACTTTTTAATAATAATGAAAACTATAACACAAAATAAGAACATTAAACTTAATTTAACAGTGGACGTAATTATGATTATTGAAAATTACTAAGATATCATCGAATTCTTTAAAATGCTAAACTCAACGAATATACCAAGTGGCGAGTCAACATCGGCGATAGATCGGCAGTTCTGGGAGTACTTCGACGCTGAAGACCATCGGAATGTGAGCTGGGAGGAAGTGGCGAGGCAACCAGGTGTCGTGCTTGGTGCGTACGGGGCTTTGCTGGTAATGGGCGCTGCTGGGAATCTCGCTGTGCTGGTGACGCTCGCCCGCAGCCGCCGGCGACGCTCCAGGGTTGACCTGCTGATGACACACCTCGCCGTGGCTGATGTTTGCGTCACTTGCGTTGTTATTCCACTTGAAGTATGACTTTTCCAAATCTTTTCGTAATAATTTACACTTTTTTTTAAATTATTTTTATTTTGTTTTTGTTGCTTCTAAACAAAACTGGTTCAGAATATTTTTTTGTATTAAAATATAAGTATACATATATCTGAGTCTAGGCGAATATGAAATACTTTTCATGTTATATATTATGAGTATTATGTATTTATTTAATTCTTTATTACACAAAAACAAAATATTGTACTAAAGATTCTCCACCAGCCAGCCTTCGGATGTACAGGATTGGATGTTGGTAGGCATGTGCAAACTAAAAAAATATAATAGTAAAAATAACAGAAAAGCACAACAAAATTATAAAGAAAAAAATGATAATAAATATGTATAAATTTTAATAATAATTTTTTTTTTCTTTATTCTATATAGATCTTGGTATACAGTATATATATTAGTTTATTTATTTTTATGATTATTATTTTTTTTTTTTTTATCTATTTATTATTAGTTTTGTTCATTTGTTTCATAACATATCCTTAACCTTAAGGTTGCCTGGCAGAAATCGCTTTTCAGCGATAAGTCCGCCTTTTTGTGTCACCATGTTTTATTTTTTATTTTTTTCATTTTTTATTTTTTTTTGTTTTCTTATAATTTTTTATTTTTTATATTTTCTGTGTTTTGGTGTGCAATAAAGAATATTTATTATTATTATTATTATTATATAATTATTATAAAAGTACGGATATAAACAATTATTGGTATTATTTAACTTACAAGGGAATATAAACGTGTTCTAATGAAAATTCATAAGAACACGAACAGTGTTTTCGTGAAACCTTTTAACACTTTAAGTATTCTTAGTATCTATAACTACTTTCGAAGTTTGCAAATATGTTTTTAACCTCTATTTATAATAGAGGTCTTTAAATTATTAGTGCCATAAAATTGTTAAATGATATACAAAGGGTAACAATATCTTACTAATATTATGAAAGATAATTTTTGGGTTTTGTTTGTTTGTATGATTTTTCCTCAATTTCACAAAAGTAGATGAAAAAATTTGGATGAAATTTAATAAAAAGGATAGTGTATAATCCTGGTAAATTCCTTTTACCCCATCAAATGATCAAAAATTATATCTAAATAGCCTCAAAATAGAAGTATTGATAAAAAATATTTGCACTAGCACATTAAACCACCCCTTCACTTAAATTTCTATACTATACTTTTTATCGATATGATCCCCGAAACTTACTCAATATCCCAATAAATAGCTTAGTTTCATGACTGTTCTATTACGCAAAAAAGCTCGGTCGATCATTCGTCTCAGTCTCAGTAATCTCGGTAAATCATTATTTTCCTGGTCAATTCAATTACTAGTTTCAGCATTGGATTGACTTTTTTAACTTTCAGGCGGCTGTCCGACATAACAAGGCCGTTTTTTAACTTTCACAGCGTGGGGCGCCGGCTATGTCAATATCAATGTTTTAATATATTAGTAACATTACAGACTTAAATTGATTATTAATGTAATGCATTTTTAAACTATTATTGAATGTTTGAAAATATCTTTAAACATGTATAGCCATGTTAAGCTTATTTAAATTTATATATATAGAATGAAAAATAAACCGACGCGGGCAGGGACTCGAACCTTTACTTTATATAAATATAGAGTTTCTTTCGAAAATCCTAACCAAATAGACCTAATAGATGTCACCACCGTCCCGATAAAGACGATCACATATAGTATGCTTAATTCACCGAGGCGGACAGCGATACGGTAGCTCAGTTGGTAGAGAGCCGGGATATAATAAGCAATTAAAATATAATTTTACTGAGAAATTAATTAAAGAAAATGTCATAGATGTTTACGTGACAAACTTGAATACACTTATTATACTTTTATTATAATTTTTTTTTACACTCTCAAACACATATACAGAAACACAGAGAAAGCAAAAAAGAGGGTCGTGGTTTCATAAAGAATTGAAGCAGAAAAAAAAATGTATATATAATTATATTATTTTATTCAATAATAAATGTTTTTATTTTATGAAAACGAAGTAAAAAAATATATATTTTAATAAAATAACATTATTTTATTCAAAAATAAATATATTTTTTTTTATAAATACGAAGTAAAAAAAAAGTTATATTTGAATAAAATAATATTATTTTATACAAAAATAAATATTTTCTTCGATATTTAAGTAAGATTCGATATCTTTATATATATATTTCTTGTGTGCGTGTGCATGTCACTGAACTCCTCCTAAACGACTGGACCGATTTTTATGAAATTCTTTGTGTGTGTTCAAGGGGACTTGAGAATTATTTAGATTCACAATTTGGTCCACTGGAAAATGGTTTTTTGATTAATTTTTAATGTGTAAGTAGGTGGTGATTTTGGAATGTTTCACATTAGTTCCGACGGACTGTGTTACCATGGCAATGTCAAATATTAAATAATACATATTATATTTTAATTATAGTCCGCCCTGACAGTTGGCGTTGCGATAGAAATAAGAAAAATATTTTAGTACTAGCGGCCCGAGACGTGCTTCGCTACGTAAAAAGTGAAATTAAAAAAAAAAAAATTGGAACAAATTTATTTATTCAAACAAAAAATCTTTATTTACATATTTATACGGTATCGATTGGTCGAATTATGATAAGTGTACAAATGACGTTAGATATTGTGATAACTTTTTAATATATATTTTTTTAAGTTTGAATTTTTTTAATTAAAGATGCGTGTACAAGACAACGTCTGTTGGGTCCGCTAGTTTTTGTATAAAATTTAAAGAAACAAGAAAACATGCAACATAACAGATAACATTGAGAAACATCAATACTATGTGATAATTTAATGACAATAAATAATTACAATGAGTAGTGTATCCCAGATAAGTGTTCTAGTACTAAAATATATGTAGCAAAGTATTAGAAAAGCGAATTAGTATCTGTTTTCTTCCCAATTTCAATCTGTAGCAATAAGTCCACGTTCCGTATTCCTATATCCTTCTATAGTACATATGACGGAGTCTTGAAACTATCTCTAAACGTTTCAATTGTCTTTTGGATGATTATCAAAATATTGTCTGATAACATTATTGAAACTATATTGCTGGATCCCCACACTAAGCTAAATATAAACACACATTTTCATAAAATCCAATAAATGAAGATGTATATTAGTTTGGTTGTAAAGGATTTGTAAAACTTTCTTTCAATCACTGAGGTACCTACCCATACGTTAGTGTACTATGAAGAGTACTTGAGGTTAGAATTCGAAAATATTTTTACAAATTACATATTATTATTATTATTTTTACTAAAAGATTGCAAATAAGTTCATGTGTAAAATTTCGTCCTCATAAAAATATCTACTTTGAGATTAATACGGGTTTGGCAAACCATTATTTGTTTCTAAGCAAATTTTCTTTGTATATATAACATCTTGCCTTCGCTGCAGCGAATCCGTTAAAAATTAGGGTTTGAGGTTAAGGATAAGAAAAGAAAAACATGAATAGAAAACTGATTATCGCTATTAGGGAATGAAAAAAATGTTTAACATTACTTCTTGTCTCAGATTAGCTAGAAACTGTTAAAACCATAATAAACCGTAAAACTATTAAAACCTAAGTGATACTTATTTTAAAATGTAATTTTTGCTAGCTGCGGGTTGGTCAGTCACGTCAAAATATAGCAATTTTTTGTAACGGTCATGGATGATGAATGGGGTCTACTATATGATTTTTGAAAGTTATTGTACTACATTTTTGGGCCTTGCCGTGTTTTGAATTGGCTTTAGTGTAAAGAATTTTTTTTTCAAAAAAAATATAAGGATCTAATGATTTACTTAAACCTTTTTTTTTACGGAGTAAATAAGCGTAGTTCTCCGTCCAAATATTCTCAATCAATAGAATTCTCATCAGTTTTTGCAAGGTATTCCTCTTCAGTAGGTGAAAAGTCCTCCCCAGCGCTGCAATATTAACGCTTTATACCATTACATTCAGTTTAATTTTGGCATTAAAATGGCATAAAAATATAATTTGGCCAATAACTAAAATTGGCTATTAGACCTATAACTATGTAATTTATCTTTTACATTAAATATTTTATTGTAACTTTTATTAGGTAAAATTAATATGAATTTTATTTCGCGCGATTTAAGTTAAATTAAAAGAAGGCTGCCGTGACGTCACGACGCAATAAACAGACACAAGTTGAATAGTGTTCTACGTTATAAGTTGTTACAATTTTGTATTTTAAGTAATTTTCTATATCATTTGGTAGCTGTAAAGAAAAATGTGGGCAATGAACAATCTTACAATTGAAAATATAGTAGTAAATAGTAATACCAAATGAACTAAAGGAGTTTTCTCATTAGTATTAGTGGCGGTGTTTAAGTGTTTCTTACCTATATTTATTTTCTTTTATTATGAAGAACGCTCTTATTTTCAACAAGGCCTCATCTTTGCATTTATTATTAAAACAGAATAAACATTTTCAAAATGCTAACCTTGCCATTGAAAACAAAGAAAATATGCTTTTATAGGATTTTCTTTTTAGTTGTACCTTAGGAAGGTATTATGTTTTTTCTTATCCCTACAAAGTATTTAGGTAAGTCATTAGGAGGTTCTAAACGAATTAAAATATTTCAATTACTCATTGGAAACCACAAAAAAAAATATTGAAAATTATAGTTGTACTATTTTCATATATTCGATTATAACCTAACTACAAAATGTTAATTGGATTCAAATAATATACTACTAAATACGTGTTTTTAAAAAAATGAGAAATATATCAACAATAAATTACTTACATCAAAGTGATCCTTACAAAAGTAAGTATATCCTATAGTTGCTTAATATTAAAATAAGGATTTCGTAGTGCTAACGTAATCCATTGTTTTTAGGAACATGTATAAAGTGAGTATCAGGATTTTTAAACGTCGTACTTTTGCATATTGGCATATTTCTTTTAATTCTTCATTCATTCTTAACAATTTCCAATGAAAACCGTATAACAACAGAGAAGACATACATTATTATTGTATTTGTAGTATTGTAGTGTAGCGACGTTATTACTCGTATATGTCACGTGATCTAGTGTTTTTGCGCGAAATTTAATTGTCATCGGAAAAAATATTTTATTTTAAAAATAATCACTTTTTAAGAGAAAACCAATTATTATAATAGATAACAAGATATTTTGCTTGTTTTAAAATATGTTTCATAAAACGCTCAAGTAGTTAGTACTACCTCTGAGGTACAGATTATAAAAGTTTACCCTTGTTGTTATAAAAATATATAAAACTTTTGTAACGGTTACACCTGAAGATATTCATTTTTGTCATAAGTTTTACTTACTTCGTTAGTCATAGGCTTATGTTTGCTTTGTTCAGATTGGTTGGAAATACACGAACGCATGGCTCGTAGGTAACCTGCTGTGCAAGATCCTGCTGGTGATGAGAGCCTTCGGGTTATATCTCAGCTCCAATGTGCTGATCTGCATCTCTATTGACAGGTCATTATTGTTTGGCTTTCTGTAATGTTATTTGATATTTAAAACAAGGTTTTCGATAAAGTAAATTAAGTCTTTTTCTTATTTTTAACCTGTAAATTAATAGTTTGAGAAAAATATTTTTATTAATGTGTCTCGACATTTATAAAGATATTTAAATATTTTTAGAGACATTGTTTTATCTATATGTCGGCGAATACAGAGATAAAAGAAAACGCATTTTTTTTTATAAAGCAATTTAACCACATTGTATTGCGTATGTACTTTATTTATTTTTTTCAATTTATTAAATATATATTTGGAAAATACCCAATCAAAAAGTCCTTTTATTCTGTCATAATACTTTTCAGTATTTATTATATTTTTATTTACAGAATTTGACAATTTTAACACATGCACTTGATTTATTGTGCATTGCAGATGTCAAGATTTTTTTTCATAAAAAGCTATTCCTGCTTTTTACAAAGCTAGAATCATATTATAATGTTTTTGAAAGAAATCTTATAGATAAGCTTATTTTAAGTTAATAATAATATAGGATGCTTATATATAATATTCATAAAAACGACTGAAAACACGACTTTTTATTTATGGAAAAAAATAAATTATTACACATATATTTGTCAATAATCGTATTTTGTTGTAGATTCTTTGCTGTTTTATATCCGTTGAAACTATCAGTTGCTCGAAGAAGAAGCAAACAGATGCTGTACGCTGCGTGGACCATCGCGCTGTGCTGCAGCCTACCTCAGGTAAGTACCTGAGGTAACATAATATGTGTTTAATTAATCAATAAATAATTTTATATGTGCCTTTATAACTAAACCCGAAATGAAATAAAGGTTGAGAGATAACTAGAAAATGTATTTGGAAATATGAGTTATTTTATTAGGTTAGTCAAACGACTCAAAAGGAATATTTTAAATTTAACCTTATCCGTATTTCCATATATCACAGACTTATTCTTTAGATATCAAAATGTATATAATTTTTATACGTTTGCCTTCCCGTCAAGTTTTTAAAATTAAAATGGATGATGACTACAAAAACACAAATATTGTCCATCATAAATTCTTATATAGTGATTTTAAGCAGACTTACATATTAATAATTGTTAATTTTGGTAGCTTAAACAATAGTAGATTTTGTACCATGGGACTAAAGCACTACTTTAAAGGGAGAGTGTTTTTTTAATCCAGAGCGAGCGAGGGATTCAAAGTACATCACTTGAGCTTAAAGTAGCTTTAGTCCCGAGGTGTACAATCTGTTTTTTATCACATCTATGAGGAAACAAGTAAAATGCAAGCTATGAATATGAACAGTTTATTAGAAAAAAATTAAATGTTAATATTTATATTTGTGCAATTATTAAAGTGCATAGTCACAGTTTAGTTTTTTTACTTTTTTCATACAAGATTCGTAATCGATCTCTTTCGTAGTTAAAAATTATGAAATGCATCTTTTCAATATTGGCATTCGAAATTCAAGAATGTTTTAATCCCTGTTTTTCGGGAATCAAGCAGATGTTTTTGCATAGATGAGATATTTTTTTTTTGTGCTAATGGTCATGATTTTGGATCTCGGTAATATAAATGAATATAATTGTTAATGAATTAAATATCCTTACAATGAAGTTACAAATAAGACTTAATTATAAAATATACAAGAATCAATTAATTATCATTAAAAATTGTGGATATGCCTGTATACTTGAGGCGAAAATTACGTTTAAAAGATATTTAACATATCTATTTTATTCCTAACTAGCTTTCCGCCCGCGGCTTCGCCCACGTGTAATTCGGTTATATATAGCGTTTTTTAATGATCTCGACAGGGCTTTTTCTTCCACAGACTGAAATCTTGTTACAACTGGAATTAAATATAGCCTGTGTTACTCAGGGATGATGTAGCTTTCCAATGGTGAATGTTTGAAATCGATTCAGTAGTTTCGGAGTTTATCGATTACATGTGTAAACAAACAAACATATAAAAAAATAGATTGTTCCTCTTTATAATATTAGTATACATACAAATCTATATAGAAAAAGTAAAGTGAGACAAAATCATCGTCTCAAAAGAAAAAAAAAACAGGATTTATAGGACGAAGAGGCCTTACAGGATTTCCTTGTAAACAATATTTTTAGTTTTTTTATTATTTACCAGGATGAACAGGTTAGAGGGAGAGCTGACACGCGAGCAAGCAACATACAGTTGTCCATGAGAGAAACAATCTTCTCTTAAATCAACACCAGCGACTTTAAAAGTTTGCCCTTGAGACTTATTTATCGTCATCGCAAAGCAAACTTTTAGAGGAAATTGAAGGCGCTTAAATTCAAATGGAAGGTCATTGGGCATTAGAGGAATGCGCGGGACGAATACCGTTTCTCCTCGGGCACATCCTGTCAAAATAACGGCCTCAACTAAATATTTATGTAAGGCTTTGACTTGCAACCTGGTGCCGTTACACAATTTCGGTGGTTTCAGATTACGTAGCAACATTACCGGTGTACCTTTTCGCAGTGCAAGCCTATGGTATGGAAGACCAGCTGGTTTAAGTGAATTTAAGAATTCAACCGGATAATTTGTAGCGTCGTCTGCATGGCATGGTGTGTCTATGGATTTATAAATCTTTTCTTCTCCGTCGAATGACTTTAAAAGTATGTCGTTAATAAATGCAGCTTGTTCGTTCTTCGGAGTCAAAATAGCTCGTTCGCAAAACCATTCTATAGGCTTGTCTTGTATGTCGGAAATACCTGGATAAATGTGTTGTATTAGCTCCTCGATGGTATATACTAATGTACACATATCTTCAGGGATGTCAAATATACCATCCCTGGTAGGATGTTCACCATTTCCTATTTTTAGAAGACTGGTTGAAAATATACCAGCCGTCGAATCACTCCCCAGATAGGCTCTCATGTTTTTAGTTAACGTTATACTTTTTACGGAGGACCACAAAATCGATCTTTTAAGGCATGCTTGTACTTCATCAGCACGAGTTCCCTTGGGTACCACCGGTAAGGTTTGTCTAAAATCTCCAGCAAACAGCACGGTTACGCCACCCATTAAATTTTTATTACCCCGAATATCTTGTAAAGATCTGTTCAAAGCCTCAATTCCTCTTTTGTGTGCCATGGTGATTTCATCCCAGATAATAATTTTTGTATTTTTTAATACTTCAGCTAGGTGACTTTGTTTTGAAATACTGCATAAGGGTGTTTCTACGCGAGTCAAGTCGAGTGGTAACTTAAAACATGCATGCGCAGTTCGACCACCTTCCAGCAATGTGGCCGCGATCCCTGATGAGGCGACAGCCAAAGCAATATGTTTTGAGCTTCTAATTTTAGCTAAAATTAAGTTTATTAAGTAGGTTTTTCCTGTGCCACCTGGCGCGTCTAGAAAGAAAAGTTGTCCTGAATTTGTGTTAACACTATGCATAATTTTATCGTATGTTTCCGTTTGTTCTATTGTTAAAGTATTTTTATGGTCCTTGACGAATCTCTCTAGAAAATCTGTATTGTAATTAGTCTCTCTTAATAACATAATGTTCCCTAAATCGAGTGGCCTGGTTGGTTGTGGCAACCCATATTCCTTAAGTGAACGCCCACCTAATGAAAGAACGGCTTCCTCAAGAACTTGCAGGCATTTGTTGTATACTTCACTACAAATGTTATCAACATCCTCTATGTTTCTGTGGACTTGATGTTTATAATCTTCCGATAAAATATCTTTAAATTTATCCCAAAGTCCTAATGGATCTGACACTTGACAAAACACTAATAATATTACAAACAAATCCCGAATTCTAAAGGGAGATTCAGAAAGTGCAGCATCTTGTAAGGTAGCATACCAGTGCTGGTCGTCTTCAAGCAAACCCAAAGCTTTGCAAGCAGATTGAAAAGTGGGATGTACTTCACCGTTAACCGTTCTTAGAGCCTCAAATGAAGTTGGCCCTTTTACTTCATGCAGAAGCATACGTAAATAGAAACACTCCGCATTATTGGGATGCACAGTATACACTCGGCCCAACGCGTTTTCTTTTTTTATATCTGGCCAGTCCTGTACGTCAGCTCCTCTTTTTCTTCTTTCAAAGTGACTATTTTTATGCCAAGTATAATACGATGGTACATCTGAATAAATCAAAGTTTTCGCAAAAATATCTACTTGACAAAGTTTAAAGAAGGCTAGAAGCGTAGTATTTGGTGGATTATTTAATCTTTCGATAATATTTTCTTGGTTAAAGTATATTCTCTGTCCGTTCTCTAAGTGTACTGCAAGATGAATAACTGGAGGAAAATGTTCATGAATCGGAAAGCCAAAAATCCGCCAAACAGCCTCCGAACTACTTATATATCTACCATTTTCGTAAGTAGTCACCTCGTCATTTTTATTTTCAAGGGCGAAAGTAGCCTGATCCGTCCCTTTATTCACATATTTGCATACACATTTAATAGAGTTTACTGAATTACAGTACTCGACGTTAATATGAGCACCAAAACTTCTTGAAAGTACAGCATTGTAAGGAACAACCCATCGATTATCTAAACATACTCCTTTAATGTCAACAGTAAAGCCACCATCTTCTGGAGAACGACGCCTGTATTGTGGGTAACCGTCTTCGCCAGTTTGAGTTTCTTTAATGAGTTGTTTCGGAAATCTTTTACTGCAACTGTTTTGTTTCATGCAAGGTGACTTGAAATTAAAACTTCCACATGGACCATGCATCATGTTAGATTTAACGATTTCATACAGTTTTGGGTCTGTTTCTGGATCTGGTATTTCGGCACTAATAACTTTATCAATGAGATCTGTCGTTATGCTATTTTGAAGCCAGAGTAGTATGTGAATGTGTGGAAGGCCACGCTTTTGCCATTCGACTGAGTACATAAAACAGCATACTTCACCGAATATTTTACGTTTCGTCAGTAAATCCATGATTTTTCTAACTTTTAAACGGAACACTCTAGCGATTAAGTCATGACGGTCGTGGGAATTTTGACCTGGTAACAAATGTTTTGTAATGTCTTCCCATTGTGGGTTACATGTAAATGTTATAAAAAGATCCGGTCGTCCAAAACGGCGAACGTAGGTCATGGCATCTTGGGTTCGCTCATGCATGTATCGAGGTCCACCTGTAAAAGAAGAAGGCAACACTACCATTTGACCAAGATCATTAGGGTCTGCGTCTTGCCTACCTACGGCATCCTTTAAATGGATATAATTTTCTGCTCTTAGTTTAGACTGATTATGACGTATATAATTGAGTCTTTCGGTCTCAATCTTAGCATATACGTCAACCAAAAATTGACTGAAGAGGGAGCGATAGTAAAGGAGATGATTGATTTGACCGTCTCTGTACATTATTCGGTAAGAATAGAAATCTGCGGCAGAAATTGTCTTTTTAAGACCCATTTTAGTTTTCGGATCGATCTGGGGTAAATGAATAGAGTAACCATCCTCACCACGACAAAAAAGCAAAGGATATTGCAAAGCGTCGTAAGATCTATGGATTTCGCTGATTCGATGCAAACCACTACTATGGCTTTCTAAGACAATGTCACGCTTTTCAAATTCTTGCCCAACAATGACTAACGCTACTTCATTTGTCGTAGGTGCATTATAACGACCTAAATGACCATCTATTGGTTTTTTTTCGGCGTTAATAACAACTTTAAATGTTTCATAATTAGCTGGAACCTTTTCGATAGCTGTTTTTAAGTCTTTTATGTATGGATTTACATCATGAAGCATTTTTTGAAGCACTTTCACTAAATTTTTCTTTACACCTGGAAAATTTGAACATCTCAAGTTTGCTTCCCTTTCGTCCTCTCCTACAAAATAAATTTGCAAAAATCGAGCATTCTGTTGATCCATAGGCAGTAAACTTCCAATCAGATGATAAACCTGGCCTTGTACCTTAAATGTCGGCATGAATCCATCTTCTGAGACCAGTTTTGCTCCAAATGAGGTCATTTGAAAACACCCATTATATTTTCGGATGTTACTCATAAAATGATTGTGATCAGGATGAAAATCCATAATTATTAAGCTATAAAGTGGCTCTGGAGGTAGTTCAAAGGCCTCAAGCAAAACCTTCCCTCCACTGCAACACATTCCAACAGTTTCTTCTTTCCACTTTAAAGCATTGCACCACTGGCATTTATGATCCATAGTTCCTATACATACATCTTTATCTGCTTCGTATGACAACTCAGGATTATACGCCAGACCCGACAGTAATTTTGTATGCCATGTTTTTGCTTTAATATTTTTACGATATTGAGACTGAATATTTCTTCGTTCCTCCAAGTGTGTATGTTGATAATTTGCAACTTCCTGTCGATGTTCGTCAGGATGTGAAGTTCGATAAGCAGCTTGTGCTTTCCTGTGTATTTCGGGGTGTGAAGATTGGTAATCAGCTTGTGCTTTCCTATGAACTTGGGGGTAGTTTCGTTGATACACTGTAACCGCTTGCCGATGTGCTGCAGGGTTACTTCGAACTGACTTTTAACTAAGACTAATAAAGACTTTTAACTAAGACTAATAAAGTAACAAACAAATGAATAAAAAATGAAGAATATATTAAAAAATCAACTCACACTATAAAACTTATCCAACACTAACTAAATATACTATCAAAAATATCAAATCTAATCAACAAATCAAAAATTAAATGAAATAGAGAGTAAAATAAGTTAAATAAGTCAAGTTAAAAGTTAATGAATTAAACGTTAAATATTTGTAGTGTGTAATATGTAGTTTCGCGTATGTCCGCTAGGGGCGCTGCTAAAATTACACGATAAATTAAAATATTTTACGCTACCTAGCTAAATGACGGTAACGAAACCATAGCGCGATCTATCTCGATGCCAACGCCATCTATCGAGCATCGAGACAACTCGTGATAGTTAATAGAAAATAAAATTCGGGTGTTTTATTTATGCATACCGATTACGCCGAGATTTATGGATCGATTTACGTGATTCTTTTTTTGTTCGGTAGAGTATACTTTCAAGTTGGTCCCGTTGTTACCTAGTCAGGATCTGATGATAGTATTCCAGGGAAATCAAGGGCAAACCTCAAATTTACAGGCAATTACGTTTGTGACAATTTCATAGATCTGTTTAAGTATTTGCGTCTGATAGTCATCATCCCATGTGAATGAGCTGATGATGGAAGGTACAACTCCTCAACGGTTAGGAGTTGAAAGAAAATTGTGACTTTTACTGACTAAAACCCACCTCGTTCCTTCAGTTGCCCTTTGCGTTCCGGGGCCACGGTATCTCGTTAGAACTTTCCCGCAGCCCCGGCTCAGTTTATCCCGTTTCCCCCCCTTGGGGGTTGACATTTCAAAAATCCCTTCTTAGTGCTCACTTATGTTACTAAAGGAACCTCTGTTCAAAATCTCAGACTCCTATACCGAGCGGTTTCGGCTGTGCGTTAATAAATCAGTCACCCAATCGCACCCCCTAAATCACGATTGGAGGGTAGTTTGAAAAAACTTATAATGTCAAACATATTTACTTGCCTATGTACGTGTTCATGCCAAGTTTCAAGTTTATAAACCCAAGGAATAAGATTTTTCATACAAAAGTTTTTACCCCTTTTCCCCCCCTTGGGGGTTGAATTTGCAAAAATCCTTTCTTAGTGCTCCCCTACATATCCCAAGGAACCTACATTCCAAATTTCAGCTGTCTACGACCAGTAGTTTCGACTGTGCGTTGTCTGTCAGTCAGTCACTCAGTAACGGAAGAGTTTTATATATATAGATTGCTCAAAAGTAATGGCAATTAGAAGAAAAGAGGGAATTATAAGCATATGTTACAGGCATATATATTATTTAGATATTAATGCGGAAATACATTTCACATGAAGGAATAATTTGTTTCACATAACGCAATCACAGCTTATTATTATTATGTAAATACGTTATTATTATTATTCGAATAATCTTCGTCAATAGCTAGTATAAAATAAAACAGTATATTTTATATTTTCATTGTAACATCCTGTGCAATTTATATTATTATTTACTTTTTCTTGATCTGAATTTGGTTTTGCGAATATTCTATCATCATAATATCTTTTTTAAGAAATGACATTCACTTCTGCATTAAAAAATAATTTCGCTTAACATAAATACTTGTTTAAATAGCACAAAGGTGAGTGACCGTTATTAATTCGGAACCCGAACTAAATGTACCGCACTAACCACGTCATTATTGTGTTCATTTTACATAATATATGAAAAAATTGAATTTAAAAATTAAAAAACCCCTGATACAAAAAGACCTCTAAAAAGAATAAAAATAATATTATTGTGTACTTATTGAAGTCGCATAAGAACCTCTCCCCCACACGAATAAAACATCAATATCTTGGAGACGAATATTTTTATTTCAACCAAACATGGATAAGAACCATCTCGACGAGCATAGCTTTCGCGTTTTAGTCCACGCGTTTGGCCACAAATTTGCCACAAACATATACAGACATACAAACACAGATACACAGATACACAGATACACAGATCGACAGGTCAAACTTATAACACCCCTCTTTTTAGTCGGGGGTTAAAAAGGAAATATACAAGATCAATTTACAGTGTTCTTTTTATTAACAATTCATAGTATTTTTTTTTGCGTCTGGAACCCATCATTAGTACACCACTCCATCCAGGGAATAATGGAGGTGGTTATGTGAGACTCCTACTCACTAAACCAGGCGGTTGCCGCCGCCGTCATAATAGGACACCATGGATTGATTAAATTTTCTTTCTTTTCTTTTTTATGGCAAGTGACAATATGATTCGGAATAGCCTCATTGATGTACTTATATAATAAGTGCAATTAAGTTATGATGTTATTTTTGCAGTTTATATGTTATTTTTTTTTAGTTTAATGTATTAAATTGAAAAACATATTTATGCTAAGTCATCTTTTAAATATACCGCCACTTTGAGCTTTGGGTGGTAGAGAAGAAACGACAAGAAACTCTCTATTTATATACGGTACCCATTAAATTATTCATTTTTTTCTTACATGTGTCAATATTGCATGCTTTTATGTTGTAGTGGTTCGTTACCAACAAAAAATTACTGCATGGAAAAAAAGTAAAATTAATCGAGTAGATTATGATTTATGGGGTAAAACATAATGAAAACTATTACTAATAAATATTATATGTGTAATTTTTACACATGCTATCGATTTTTAGTACATTAAAAAAATAATAATAATAAATAAATAAATAATAATAATAATAATAATAACGTTTTTAATTGTCAATTTTTGGTAAAAATATTTAATAACAAAAATCAAGTTTTTACAATATTAAAATTAATTAATTCAGTAATGCAACATGAAAAATAAAAAGAAAAAACCAAACCAAACAAAAATGTTACCAAAACGAACAACCAAAAATAAGTAAAAATAAGAGAACTGTGACAATTGGCACTCGATGATCCGATGATCACCAGGAGTAAAAACGTCAACGCACGCCAACCACCGCAGCCCGTCGCACCGAGCAGCTCCACGACATCAGAGGAGGAGTACGCAACTCCTCCTGAGGAAATCGTGTCGAGCAGTGACGACGAGCTGCCGCCTCCAGCGCCGCGCCGAGCACCAGCGCCGCGCCGTGGGAGGCCACCGCTGCCGCGCTTGGGGCCTACTGGGGCATCCGCCCCGCGTTCGGCCCCCGCCGTCGGTGGTGCAGTGCGCCGCATGAAATGGACGCAAAATATGAACGAAAATGTCATGCGAGCGTACTATAGGGCGACAGAGGGTGGCACTAACCTCACTGCGTGGCGAACCCGTTTGCTGTCTTTGTTTCAGGCCCTTGAACCAGAGTTGACCGTTTCGGCCCAACGACTATCGGATCAGGTGCGGTTTATTCAACGTAATCGTGCGTTGGATGACTCCGCACTTGACCGGCTTCGCTCCGAGGTGACAGTCTCTGCATCCACCACCGAAAGCATCCATTCGCGAGCCCAGTTATCGTCCGCTCCTTCGGTGGCAGGGTTAGTGGTTGGAGATGCTGATGTGGGGGGCGTTGAGATTACAACCGTAAGTACCCAAGATAATGAGCAATTAAGGAGGACTTTGGAGGATGCGATTTTGGAATTTAAAGACATACCAGCCCGCGACAGGCCACGGTTACCCCGTTTTCCCACGCATAGACGTAATATGTCGCTTGTAATGGCTCTAGACTGCATGCTAGACTCTTATTTTCGTTCTAGCAATAGTCTCACTGATACCCATTCAATTCTTTATTGTGCAGCTGTTGCAGCGTGCCGTTCCGCCCGTGTCAGATTTCCTGAGCCTGATAGGGTGGTGCGGTCCACTGAGGACACACCCGCATGGCAGATGAGGATTGAACGGCGTATCAGCGCAGCTAGGGTCATTATTGGCAAGTTAATCTGCTTCAGATCGGGAAACATCCGGCCGAGAGTCATGCGTTATGTTACACAGGCCTTTGCCGGTACTGGCATTAGACCTCAGGATTACATGGCCTATGTAACAGAACGTATAGACTACCTGAAGCAGAAAGTTTGTGCGTGGGCAAATCGTATCCGTCGTTATAAACAACGTGTAAATAGGTATAAACAGAATCGCATATTCCAAAGTGACCAAAGAAAGGTTTATAGAAGTTGGGAGGAATCTGCTACGAATGTGATTGATGGGCAGTTACCAAATATGGAAGAAATGTTCACATTTTGAAAAATATTTGGTCGGTGCCTATTAATCACAACGATGGTGGCTGGATGCGTGTTGTTGAGCGCGCGTGTGAACACCTGCAGCCAATGGAGGCTATATTTATAAGCCCAGACAATGTCAGGGATGCGATCCGTTCGACCCATAACTGGAAAAGTCCTGGGCCGGACGGATTACATAACTTTTGGCTCAAATGGCTGCGGTCTTCACACGAACGTTTGGCTGGGCAATTCCAGGAAGCCATCGTGTCCGGATCCCTACCATCTTTTATGTCAACAGGAATCACCTTTCTGCTCCACAAGTCTGGTAGTATCACGGATCCAAAGAACTTTCGACCTATCACGTGCTTACCAACAATTTATAAGCTTCTTACATCCATTTTGACTTCAAAATTAAACACACATTTGTATGCAAACAGCATTTTAGATCCCGCTCAAAATGGATGTAAGATTGGGTCTCGTGGTACTAAGGAGCTCCTCCTTATTGACATGGCCATTAATGAAAAGGTTCGCCGAGGTAAGAAGGGTCTCTCCGCCGCCTGGATTGATTATAAAAAGGCCTATGATTCGGTGCCTCATACATGGTTGAGAAAAGTACTAGAAGTGTATAAGATTGACACAGATCTATGCGCTTTTCTTGATTCATGTATGAGGCAATGGACAACGGTCCTTTGTCTTCCAGGGGGCGGAGGAAGTCTTCTTACTTCCGAACCTGTAAGGATTGAGCGAGGTATTTTCCAGGGTGATAGCTTGAGTCCTTTGTGGTTTTGCCTGGCTTTGAACCCCTTAAGCACTTTGCTTAGGGATTCAAAACTGGGATTTCGCTTTCGCAGAGGGGGTGAGATCATTTCACATCTTTTGTACATGGACGATCTCAAATTATTTGCACCAAATAAAGCAGATCTGGTATCATTACTAAGCGTTACGCAAACGTTTAGTAATGACATTAGGATGGAGTTTGGTGTAGATAAATGCGCGGTTGCACATGTGCAGAATGGCCGAGTTGTAAATAGCGAATATTTACAACTCTCGGAGACAATGTCCCTCAGATCCCTCTCTGAAACCGAATCCTACAAATACCTTGGTATGTCGGAATGCTTAGGCATACTAAGTGGGGACATTAAACAGCTAGTGAAGGAACGCTTCTTTAACCGCTTGACAAAAGTCCTAAAAAGTCTTTTGTCAGGAGGTAACAAAGTGCGTGCATTCAACAGTTGGGTAATGCCCGTGCTGATGTATACTTTCGGCATATTAAGGTGGACTCAGACCGAAATAGATGCCCTGGACCGAAAGGCCCGAAAACTATTGACAATGTATCGCATGCATCATCCGCGCTCATCAGTGATGAGATTGTATATTCCACGGAAGTGTGCGGGTCGCGGCTTCCTTAATGCCAAAAACTTACACAACCGTGAGGTATGCAATCTTAGAGAATATTTCCTTCATGCTGAGTGTGGAATGCATCGGGACATTGTTGCAGTAGATAAAGGCCTCACACCGCTCTCCTTAGCCAAAGACAACTGGCATAAACCGGTAGTACTTAGCACTGACGACCGTATAAATATATGGAAGAGTAAGGAGCTTCATGGACGGTTCCACCAGGCACTCTATGGGCCTGATGTAGACCTTCTGGCGTCCGTGGCTTGGCTACGATTCGGTGATCTCTTTGGAGAAACCGAAGGTTTTGCTTGTGCAATTGCTGACGAAGTTGTCAAGACGAACAACTATCGGAAATACATAATAAAGGATGGCACTGTTGATATATGTCGTGCGTGCCACCAACCTGGTGAATCCATCAGACATGTTATTTCCGGTTGTTGTCGTCTTGCCAATGGAGAGTATTTGCACAGGCACAACCAAGTAGCCAAGATCATCCACCAAGAACTTGCTCTTCAATACGGTCTGGTACCTTTTGAAGTGCCATATTAAAAGTACTCACCGGAGCCAGTTTTGGAAAATGGTCATGCTAAGCTCTATTGGGACCGATCTATCATAACGGACAGGACTATTGTAGCCAATAAGCCTGATATCGTGCTGGTAGATCGGTTAGAGCGCCGGGCATTTCTTGTTGATATCAGTGTCCCGTGTGACGCTAATCTTGTGAAAGCTGAGAAGGACAAACTGTCAAAATACTTGGACTTAGCTCACGAGATTACCGACATGTGGGATGTTGACTCAACAATAATTGTCCCGATGGTAGTTTCCGTCAATGGTCTTATAGCGAAGAGTCTCGATCATCATCTCAAGAGGCTCTCACTAAAAAACTGGATCAAGGGTCGGATGCAAAGAGCAGCAGTTTTGGGTACGGCACGCATTGTGAGGAAGTTTCTTTCGCTGTCGCCCTAACCACCGACGGACTGGTTGTAAGGCCCACGTCGACGGGATACTGTTTTTTAGATTTATATTTATAATGTTGTTTTTTTTTAATGTTATATGTATAAATGTAAATAATAAGATTAATATGAAATAAATGATAATAATAATAATATTTTTTTATAAAATTATTCATAGTAAAAGCTAAATAAAAAAGAGCAAAATGTAACTTCATATTTTCGAAGCCGTTATTTATTCGAGCAGAGTAATCGCATAACAACGTATCGTGAAATATTTGAATAGCCCTCTTCGAGAAAGCTTCTGACAAATATTGAACTTCCAGTTTTGTTTAGTCAACTGCGACAAGTGACTGACTGATATACGATATATGTACAGATGGTAATATAGTAGGTATGGCCAGATCTGTGATAGACCGAGTCATTTTTAAAAATTGAAAAATTTCACGAGCCGTAATTAAATACTTATTTTAAAGGTATGGGAAACCTATATATATATATTGAAAACATATACAGATAAGTAAATTTGTATAGAATTTCAATATTAAAAATTAAACACATTTACGTTACCAATTCTTATCAATTCTTTGAGCTACTGGTTGGTTATTACTGTTCGGTGTTTGGATATCACGAATTTTAAGTAAAATAAAATGATTCACATGCAAACGTTGTTTCGAATATTGAAGTTATTCTATAAGCAGCTTTTTTAATTAAGAATACTTCAATTCCGTTACAAATTTCCAAAATAACATTGACGTTGATTTATATTTTAATTGTAGAGACTGATTTTGCACGTTCACGATTAAATGTTTATTCTCCAGATGTTTTTGGGTCAAAATTATATTTGAAATAGTAAACTAACAGAGAATTAAGTTTAAAGTTTGGATTTTGTAAGTGACCCTATATCTAAGTATTGTTGATGGAAGATCATATCATTGTCAACTTAGACGGAAATTAAATATGTAACAACGTTGCAATTAGTCTTTCATATTTAATAACAGTAATTTAAAATACATTTTAAACGATTATAAAAGGGGACTCGGGTAAATTTTTCGAGATGCACAAATAATCTTTCTAAGAGCCACATGTGGCTTGCAAACCACAGTTTTGGTCACCCCTGTCTTATAACAAAAACGTGTACGTGTTTGTTATATTGTAATCCGTAATTTCAACAGATATTCTGTAGAGGAGTTATTATAATATTCAAACCGTCTCTTTGAGGGATATCGTTTTGTTAAGTGTAAAGGACCTTTGTCAAATTAAGTTTGCACGAGAAAATTTTATACCTCTACACACTCGTTTTTTTTTATATCCATTCCCATCTCGCGACAAATCCATCTGAATATTAACATGGACAAATAAGAAACATTGGTTATAATCAATTAATGAGGAGTCCGCTTAAAATAAGTCCAAAGAACCAGAAATTATGCGATATTCTACGCTTCAATGAAACGTGAAATAGATTAAATTTTTCTCAGATAAGCCATTATTTTTATTTGAGTTATTAGTATGTATTTATTTAAATATAATACCTATTATACTCTTTAATTTTTATGTATTTTCTTCATAACCGTCATCAATTAAAAACATATTGCATTACAATTTAAATTCAAATAGCCTTTATCAACGAATGTTCGTTTTATTATAATCTACAGATAATTTAATTAATTTTGTTGGTTTATCCGTTTTGCTTACCAGCATAGGCCTCCCCCAGTTTTGTCCACATTTCACGGTCTTGAGCAATTCGTGTCCATGTATCTCCTGCTATTGATATTTCAGATCATCTTCCCATCTGCTTACTGATCTTCCTCTCTTTCGTTCTTCTTCCTTCGGGTACCATTCTGTAACTTCTTTGACCTATTTCTGTATTTTACTTCTGATAGTATGACCTGCCTATTTCCACTTCTATCTTTTTACGGCGTAGGTAATATCCGTGATGTTGGTTTTTTATCTAATAAGTTTTAATGTTATTTGTCCTTCTTCTTTAGGTGTAGTATACTACTCTCGATATGATGTTGGAAAAAAATTATTTTGTTCAAATTTTCGTTAAGAAGAGCCCATGTTTAGCAACCTTAAGTTATCATGGGAAGAATGCAGGGGTTATATGTTTGCCTTTTTATTTATAATAGTATGGATGGATTTTTTAGGATAGTTTTTAGAGACTTTTTCTAGGATGAGTTAATTCTGTTTTGTCCTTTTTTAGCGGTGAGTTGTTTTGCATTATAGTAATATATTTTTATTAAGAAGAATAAATTTTTAACTAAATAGTATTTCCAAATATTATTATTTAACTTAATATAATATAACTTTTCTGTTATGCCTTGTATTTTAATAGAATTAAATCTAATAATTAATAAGATAGACCTTTATTATACCGAAAGAAAAAGGACCGAATGAAATAATAATTATAAAATATTGTTACTTATTATTATTATTACGGCTATTCGATTTCAATTGACTTCATGATGACATCATCATCAGTCAACCCACGTCCACTGGGCATAGGCCTCCCTAATACGCCTCAAATAAGGACGGTTTTGTGAGGTTTGCGTCCAACGGCGCCTGGGACCTTTACTAGGTCGTCAGTCCATAGAGTGGGGGGTCCTTGCCCCACGCTGCACCTTGCACTGCTGGGGGACCCACGCTGCACCTTGCCGTTCGTGGTCTCCATTCAAGAACCTTGCGGCCCCATCAGCCATCGGTTTGTCGAGCTATGTGACCCGCCCACTGCCACTTCAACTTGCTAATACGCTGGGCTATGTCGGTGACTTTTCTTTTTCTACTGATCTTCTTATTTCTGATTCGATCATGTAGAGATACATCTAGCATATCCCTCTCCATAGCTCGTTGAGTGACCTCGAGCTTTCTTATGTGGCCCATAGTAAGAGGCAGCGTTTCAGTTCCGTAAGTTATCACTGGTAACACACACTGGTTGACGACATTCGTCTTCAGGCACTGAGGTATTTTGGACAAGAAATGTGACAAAGTTTCAAGAACGGTGCCCAGCCGAGTTGGATTCGTCGGACCTACTTACGTACTTACGAATTATGTATATTCGCAGCGGAGAATGAAAATAAAATATGACTTACTTAAAGTTATTTGTTTTTAAATTAAATAACATTCTAGTTAAATCTAAACGGCGCTGAGGCTAGGTCACAATCCGGATATTTTTTTTTTTTTTTAAATTGTTTTGGCAGCGTGAGCACTATACGCTGGGAACATACCATATTGTTTTTTCTTAGTTGTTATAAGCTGAATGGCTACAAAGTTACATACGGGAAGCTATATAAATATTAGTGTTATAAACATATGAAAGTTTAATTACTTAAGTTCTCACCTAACAGAACATCAATGTGTTAAGACGTACGAGTACAGCGCAATTAAGTTAGAATTAAGTTAGAAAAGCAAGCACTTATTCAACGGTAATATAAACTTAACATACTGTTAACGTGATTTATGAACGAATTTATTAACATACAACTGTCATCTTCATAATTTATCAAACTGATTTATTGAAAGCTGTTATTAGAAAATAATATAAGCTAGCAACATCTAATTCCGTGCTTATTTTCCTTATTGGTTGATTAAAATGCCTGTATTTGGAGCTAATAAATACATATTAACACTTCATTAAAAATAAAATATAGTCGCTCTTTATCTGTTACAAGGATAATACAAAACAAGAAAGAAACAAAAGACCGTCTGCCTATTTTTTAACCTGCTAGTAGGCGGAAGCACATGACAATGATATAAAGTTAACTTAAAGAGCCCATAAACTTATTTCTTAATTGAGTACTGAAAACGTTTGTCAGATAGTGAGTCAGTGAATAGTAACTCTCTGTTGAGTTCTTAGTTAAAATATCGAAGGCAAGCATTCTGGTTGCGTAACGATCGTTGTTTCTCTATGTGAAGTCCTTCTCGACGTTAAGAAGAACCTTCTAAGAGACAACAATGTGAATTTCTAAATGGAATAATAATAAAATCTAACCATATAATGTAATTTTTTTTTATGTTTAGTCTTTCCAATAAATAGTTGTGCAGTAAAATACAAAAAAAGTAAAATAAAAGTGTTATTTTATAAAATACTATATGATTATGGGTTTTACTTTGCAACTGGTAATGAATTTTAATACATAATATTTATCATATTTTATCATATTTATTTACATATGTTTTTAGTGTTGCCGCCGAGCTCCATACAAAATTGATATTTAAAACCCTTAAGGGTGGAATTTTAAAATCTTTTCTTAGTACACCACTACGTAGAAAAACAAATGTATCCTCCAATTGTACTATCTCCACGACCTGCGGTTTAGACTGTATGCTATAACTAAGTCAGTCGGAACCTATTAGATTATATTAAAATTGCAGCATTTTTCATTGCTGCTTAACTTCTATTTGTCACAGCGAGATGATATATACTCTATAGCCTTCCTCAATAAACTGACTATTCAACACAAAAAGAATTTTTCAATTCGGGCTAGTAGTCTCAGAGATTAGTGCGTTCAAACAAACTCTTCAGCTTTATAATATTAGTATAGATAAATTAAGATTTAAATTTTTAATTTCGTTAAATAAAAGATAATATTTAAAAAATATATTTTTATTTAGGGTATCTATACAGTTGCTTGGTTTCATGAAGTGCTAAAGGATGCCGTCGATTTTGGGTGCCTACGTCTGAGGGTAATTGAAAAAATGAAAAATATTTAGTTATCTGTCAGGAATGGGACATTTGGAAAGTTTTTGGAATCCGGCTCTTATACTTATCATATAAATAGTAGCCAAAAACTCCTTAACCTTGATTTTATTTCTTAAGATTCTACCCTGATTAAATGGTATATTAACTGCAGCCAAGTAACTATTTCTAAACGTTACCATTCAAAGATAAAAGTTTAAATGAAGTCTAAATGTTTGCTGACATCAGCCCTAAGGAGTGACATAATTCTTCTATTACTAATAATTATTAATCAAATGTCAATTAACAGCAAACATTTTACAGAGTGCAGTATTCCGAGTGATGCAGCACCCCTTTGTGTCCGGTTTTGAACAGTGCGTGTCCTTTGACGCGTTCTCAAGTTTAGGGTTCGAAGTAGCCTACAACGTGTTCTGTTTATGCGCAATGTACTTCGTGCCGCTGCTCATCATCACCGTGTGTTACGTGTGCATATTCTTAAGAATACGAAGGACCAGTAACGAAATTAATGGTAAGTATTTGGGATTTAGAGTTATATGTATTATTTAGAATATACTTATTTAATAATCTCAGGTCATTTATACGTGTTACTGATTTCATAAAATGAACATTACTGGTTTTATATTAAAAATATATATATATATAAACGTACCCTTTGTAATTACCAAGACATGTAAAAACTATAAACCTTCAAACTGGTAAGCAGCAATGGTAAGACAATAATAGATTATTTACTTATATATTTGTTAACCGATGGTTAAACAAAAACAGAATGTAAAGTGAATCCCATGACAATATTATATTCCCAAAAACTGCATCCAAATCGATAAATCCGTTTCTGAGATTAGCGTGCACAAACGTATGTTCTGACGTGTACAAACGTATGTCTGTATGTCTGTATAGACGAACAGACAGAATGAAAAAAACATTGTTTTGGGTTCTCTCGCTTACATAAAGTCCCCTTGTATGAATTTTTGAAAATATTTTTTTTCGTGTTGTGTGCACAACTAAAAGACAAACAGATAAACAAAGATCTTAAAAATGCTGAAAATGGATTCTGTTAGTTATCACTTCACATCCTGGTATATTTTTACTTGATCGACATAAATTGACTTAAGTTTTTTATTTCTTAACCGATTTATATGAAATAAACACTTGTTAAATGAAGACTGTTATAATATATTCCTGAAAACCGCATTCAAACTGGTTAAGCCGTTTCTGAGATTAGTGTGCACAAACATACAGACATACAGACAAACAGACAAACTGAAAAAACATTGTTTTTGGCTTCTCTTGTTCTTATAAAGGTCCCCTATTATGTTTTTTTAAATATTTTCCATGTACAGAAATGGATCAGTGACAATTCTATTATATGTATAGATTAATATTATAATTAAAGTCAATATTATTATAACAATAACTTTAAAGTCCGTTGTCGGATTTTAGCTCAGTAAATTTTCTGATTTGTTATGTGTGAGTGTGATGACGCAATTTTAAGACTTACATAAATGGGTCAATTGACATTTATATTTAACCGCATTTACAGCCTTCACTCAGATACTCTTTGATTAAAGTCGTCACTGATCTTCAGTATGTTAGCGATAAACCCAGGTGTAGAGTAATTTTTCCACTGTATTTACCAGTGACTAAAGCACGAAAAAGTCAGGGTCTTCCAGATATCAGATATGCCGAAAGCTGACTTCTCTGTACGGCAACAAGTTTGTATGTAAAAAGCGGCCCTAATGTGTCATGCAACGATTCTAATCTGATTCATCTTTATGGTACATTAGCCTCTTTGCTGGAAAACAAACGCTTGACGACATGGTTTAGACTAGTAGGTGGTAAAAAGCCGCGGCCAAAGGCTACCTTCAGTATCAAATAATTTCCTACTAATTGACAATTATATAATTCATTATGAATTGACAGATATTCGATTGACAATATAGTACTCAGTTCTCTCAGTACTCTGGTTGTCAATCAGTTGACAATAGGTGCTCAAGTTATATGAGTTGAGTGTAGGATATGTTTGACAAAAAGTTCTTCAACAATGCTTGATGTCATGAAATTTAGTTAAACCATAATTATACTCCTCATTTAATTCCTAAGTAATAATAACGATTTGATGAGATATGAAATTTTTATCATAAAAAGTATTCCAATGTTCTTAGCATTCATTTAAATTACGAGTTAATATTTAAGATATGTGACTTAGTGTTAATTTCTGTATGATAATTCCACTCCCGTTGTATTAATCTCATATACTGTAACATACTTGAAATTGATGATTTGAAACACACATGTCATGTCACAACATATTTGATAACTCAGAATATTTAGTGCAATGCGAATATTTTATTTCATTTAGGAAAATATACAGAAAACTGTGCACCTAACATAAGCAGCGTCCGCCTGCGTCGATCAGACTGTCGCATGCTGCAGCGCGCGCGGCGACGCACGCTGCGGATGACCGTCGTCATCGTCACCGTGTTCGCGCTGTGCTGGCTGCCCTATGCCACCATGGCCATGTGGTACTCGACTAATTATGATCAAGGCTCTATAACTAGTCTTAAATCTAAATTTACAAATACATTTTTTTTTATTTCATTCCCGCTACATATAAAATCAAATTGCATATATATTAACAGTATAAATAAAACTATTATTAATATTTCACTTAGATTTTACAAGTTGCTTTATTCTGACAAAGCTTCTTTATCTTGAGAGATCTTGGAACGTCAAATCATGTTAAACTTCAAACCAAGGACAGGAAATATAAGGGATTTTATTAGAAATTAACTAATATCCTGTTCATGTCTACGAATTAATTTTATTGATTAAATATTTAAGGTACTTATAAGTATTCTATGTATATAAAAGGATTGAATACTCAAATAAAATCTTTTAATTAATTCCCAAAAAAAAAAACAATCATATTCAGTTGTTTTATGGAAGAAAAAAAAATAAAACTACAAACAAAACAATATTTATATAAATTTTAAACACGGGTTACAAGTGTTCAGTAATTGACCATAAATAGATAAGTCGATAGAGAATTAATATATTACACACATTTCTGAATTCCTACAGTTACGGATTAAATAGTACTAATAATAAAAATGTATTGTAGGTACATGGTAGACCGCGAGTCCGCGTCTCGTGTGTCTCCTCAAGTGCAGGATCTTCTGTTCGCGATGGCAGTCTCCAACTCCTGCATGAACCCTCTGGTGTATGGCTCCTATGCGTTAAGTCTCACCGGTGTCGTACAGAGGATATTAAAAAAAATCTGTTGTAGATCCACTACTACTTCTGATATTGTTGGTTAGCATTTAATATATTTGTTTTTACTTTTCATGTATGTTAAAATAGGTACCTAACAGGTTGAATTCAGTTCAAAATTATGGTTTTCCTTAGTTTACTTTTTTCTATCACTATCTACTTTCAAACAACTTTTTACATTGACTTTGCTACAGATAAAAAAATCTATATTGTTTTTTTAACTACAGGTAACTCAGGCTCGACTTCCTTAAAGAACAGAAATCACACACCAGAGACTTGCTTGACTAAGTCGGTTAAGGTAAGGTCTATTCATAAATATTTTATAAATATATTAATGTGTATACTCTTCTTTCTTTCTTTGCTATTTTTTAGCAAAACTGGATTTTATTATAACATTAGAAAACACCGTCCATACTGACAATATTCATCAGGTTAAGGTAAAAATAAGAATAAATACGAATAAAAAGAGTAAGATTTTCTCTTTTTGCATATAAATCGATTTTAATTTAAATGGCTTTCTTACTCTTTTTAATAATATTATTTTTAAAGTAAAATAAAAACATTTTCATATACAAATCAAAATATCTACTTTAAATTAAACTAAATAAAATGAACTGAAAACTTTATCCACATCTATATCAGAGCGGGCGGCTGGGTGTGCGGTTTGCGGAACCGTTCACAGACGAAGAGGTATGCAAGCCGCGCAGACGCGCCTGCGCCTGACAGCCACCGGCGCGGCTGCAGTGTGCAAGCCACGAGCGCAGCCGGGTGCTCGGCGAATATTACCGTACGAAGAGCACCGCCGTGTGAACTCACGCACCACGATATAGTTTAGTGATTGACACGTACTCGGACTACAGTGTTTAAATAACTGGTACAATGTCAAAAGCAGGGTTTATTAAAGTAATTAGAATTTTGTATGTTTATTGTTCTGTATATATAAATAATATAAACTGCTCTGAAATAAATGGTTATATACGAGTCTTTGTTTTTAACTCACGGTACATTTTTTCCGAATAGTCTTCGTAATAGCAATTGTATTTATTAACACTCATTTATTAGTTTCACATGTATGTTTGCTTGTTTGTTTGTTTGTTTTCTTGTAACCGACTTTTTCAAATGCGATTTTATCTCATTTCCCAGGAACCCATTTTGTTCAAACTTTGTACATGTATCAAGAACCGGTAGTCAATTATGAATTCGATGAGATTATCTCAATATCCTGATTAGGATCTCCAGTATTAATAATTATCTTACAGATCTTTTTTGTATGAGAGTGCGAAAGACCAAATAAATTTGCGGTCAGTGCCATGCTTTAAGTTTTGAAACCAACTCTCCGATTCTTAGGTCTCACATTGTATAATAGATAGTTAAGCCTCATTACGCTCTATTGACGTTTTTACGACCCTTCCGTTATTGTTGGTATGCTGCATATCTTTGTAGCTGATAAGGTGGAAATTTTTGGTATATTTTTTCAAGCATTTATATTGATACTAATTGAATTTTTACGAAATCTTGTTGTTTAAAAAACATTTTTAAATAAAATATATAAATCATAAATTTTCATAAAAAAAAATCGTTACTAAAAACCAATTGTTAAACAATAATCTACTTATACTATATAATCTTATAATATATAATCTACTTAAATATTACATTTTTCATATAAACATTTTTTTCGTCATATTATATAATCAAAAAATATATGACAAGTACGTCGAAATTGATACTGAAGTAAAAAATAATAAAATAAATATAGTTTAAAAAAACTATAAAAGATGATTAAAAAATAAAAAGCAAAAATTAATTCGTAATATGAGAATGAATAACGGGCCAAATATAATAAAATTATTGTGGATAAAAGCTTTTTTTTTTGTTTGTCTATACTGTTAGCCCTGTTGGCTATTAAAGCGTCACCGGGGGAGCGGGTGAGTCAGGAGACCCACCCTTAAAAAGGGGGGGCCAGATGGGCCCCCATGGGGAACGACGTCCCGAGAGCGTCTAAGATTGAGACACGGACCTCGGCTCGGGGCGTCGTTAGTCAGGAGGGAAGCTAAGGAAATTTGGACACTAGCGTCCTCCGACGGCAGAACGCTGGAGCAACGGAGCACTTACTCAGTTGGGACCTCGTCTATACCGGTATAGACGGTGTGTGTCTGTATAATGGATAAAAGCGTGGGGAGCTGCGCAATCTATTACTTTTGTAGGATTTTTAAAGTTATAATAACTTTAAAAATGCTACAAAAGTAATATTAAATTATAGTGATTGAATATTTTCAAAAAATAATTTTGAAATAAAATTTACTATATTTTTAGAAATGAATATAATTATTAATTTTGAATTAATAGCTTCTTCATGATTTACGGACATTAACCGATACGGCATATTTTCTTAAAACGCAAACGTGCCTAATTTGTGTTATTCTTACTCGTCTTGATCTTAACAAGTCGTGTTCGTCTTGTCCCGTGTGGTCTACGTCGAATTAGGACGAGGGCACCACCCGTGGGGACCTTACAATTTTAAAGGAAAATATGAATAGAGTTGTTTCGAGAATAAGTCCCCGGGAGGGTGTTATGCTTAGCGCTGAGCAATCCCTCACGATAACCTCGGTAGCCGTCTGCGCACTGAGCGCTCGAACCAACGGGGTAGGCCGGGTGGAAGGTGACGGGTCCAGCCCGAGTCCTTCCTCCCTAGTAGTCGCCGTAGTCACCTCCCTCTCCCGCTCACCATAGGCCTACGCAGTGCGGGTGTTCTGGTTATTATTAAGAAATTTCCGCGGTATGCGTAGCGGTTTGTGCGAAAGCGATCCCGCGGCGTTCTGTTTTGTCGATGAGTGTAACCGTTTGGTTTTAGTGGTTAAACTGCAGTGCCGGACTCCCACATAACCATCCCGGCCCACCCAGGGCAGGAGCTGGGTGGTATCCAAAAAGGATTTCTGAATGTTAAAAAAAAATTTGCATGATAAAATTTTCATTTTATGCGAAAGAAATAAATAAAATATTTATATTGATATTGAATTAATAATACATTTTGAAATAACAAAACAATAACTTAACTTAGGCTTACTAAGACGATAAGTACAATAGATTTGAGTTACTCAAGCGATAAGTTTGTGAAAACGAGAGCAAATTGTAACAGTCATTTTATTCGTCGTGAACCTTGCGGATGCGCACGTGTCATATGTCATAAGATGTAGTTGTTAAATGTACGCAACATTTAACAACTAGGTACATCTTATTAGTGTTATTAAATCGTTTATTTTTGTTAATTAAAAAACTTACTTAACCTATCTTAGTTAAAATACAATAATTAAAATATATATCAAACTTTCTATACCGGTGTAACAATGAGTCTACAACAAACCCCACCTGCGAAGCACACTGGATCGCATCCTAATTTGTTCATGTCAGCGTGTGAGGATTTACAAAGCCAAGTAACGATGCATAAACGTAAAATTCCTGATACTGACGAACAATTACTGTTAAATATACGACAGGAACTACGGGACAACTTGACGGAATTTCAACGAAACATGATGACTTCGTTTGAATGTTTATTTAATAAACAAAATGAAAGTATTTCAAAGTTGAACAATGAGCTCAGTACACTTAAGTGCCAAATAACCGATATGCAAAATTCAAACTCCAATTTACAACTAGAACAATGTGAAACGAAAAAATGTGTGTCGGAACTAGATAAACGCCACGAAGTGACAAGTTCAGATGTTTTCAAGCTAAAAAAGGACTTAGCAGACACAAAGAATAATGTTAAAAATCTTACAGAACAGTTGCTGACTAAGGAACAACTTGGTAGAATCAATAATGTTGAGATGTCGGGGGTACCTTTAATTAAAGGTGAAAATCTATTAAATTATATATATAAAATTGCAGTTAAACTCGGATTTTATTCACCGAGTAAGACGTTTTATTCACCAGAAAGATAAAAGAATATCGTCCTCTGAACATACTGTACCCACTATTGTCATTAAATTCATACAACGTAATCGCAAGAACGAATTTATATCAGCTGCGCGAGCTCGCCGTGGACTCGCTACAGCTGATTTAGATATCGACGGCGCTTCGAAACCTGTTTTTATTAACGATCACCTCGCACCTCACATATTTTGATATAAATACATTTGGATAAACGATTGCAAAATATTTCTTCGTAAAAACGATACCTCTAAAGTGATACTTATAGTTAATGATAGTGATTTAGAGAAACTTAAATGACTTTTAGCATGGTGTTTATTATTGCAAAGTTTGTAATTATCTAAAATTAGTTATAGAAACGATCATATTTTAATAAAATTTATGTTGTTTTGTTATCAACCAAAGTTTACAGTAGTCATTTATAAGTTGAAAACCGTTCAAAGAATTATTAAATACCATAAAGTAATAATATATATAGAATATTCTTTTAATATGATATATTATTCAATGGTGCCAGTGTCATTAGATATAAAAAATAAAAATATATATATACGTTGCTTAGGTTAACATTATTGCTCTTTTATATGTATTTAAAAAGTAAGTATTTTAAAATATATATTTATTTATATTTATTTTTTAAATGCTAACTAATATATTTACTATTTATTATCAAAACGTGAGAGGCTTATGAACCAAATACCACCAATTTCTTACTAATGTGCTAAACAACAATTATGACATTATTTGGCTAAACGAGTCATGGCTAAATGATACATTTAATAATAGTAAATTTTTTGATAATCGTTACGAGGTGTTGCGCTGTGATCGTGATTCTGTAGTCAGCGCCCGTTCTTTCGGCGGTGGAGTAGTAGTTGCAGTGCCTCGAGAGCTACGCCCGGAAATACGCCACTCCTGGTTACTCCACCTAACGCTGACGAAGTGTTTCTGAGTGTGCCGTTAGGCTGCGGCCGGGTCCGGCCGCTAGTTTTTACGAACTCCGTAAGCGTCCACAAGAATTTACACATAATATGTACATACATATTATTTTCTCACTTCATTTTATAACCGAGTTATGAACGCAATCCATTCTAATCCCGATGACATTTATCTTATATTGGGAGACTTTAATGTTACAAAGGCAGTTTGGCATTACGATGATGAGTCAGGAAGTATGATAATACAAACTAATAACGATATATTATCCTCTCTAACTGCAGACTTTATGAACATTGCATTGTTACATCAATATAATAACTTGTACAATTTCAATAACCGAATATTGGATCTCATATTTTGTAATAAAATTGCAATCTCATGGTCTGTCAAAATCCATTAGTCTCAGAGGACCCTCATCATAAGGCATTAGATTTTGAGTTGAGTTTGCAAATTCCTGAGCCATTACCATGAATTGCCACCGAATTTAACACCATAACAAAGAAAATGTTTTTCAAAGCTGATTTTTATTCAATAAAAAAAGAACTTAGTTCTTTTGACTGGGATTTTGCCTTTTCTTCTGTAAATGAAGTAAATTTGATGGTTTCCATTTTTTACGACGTTCTTAATAATATTATAGATAAATATGTTCCAGTTAAGAATATTTCAAATAATATTAGTAAATATCTTCCTTGGTATACTACACCATTAATAAAACTAAGCAATGAAAAGCACAGATATCATAAAAAATGGAAGTCTTATAAGAACAACATTGATTATGAGGCATTTTCTATTCTTAGGAAAAGATTAAGAAAAATGGAAAAGAAATGTTATTTTAATTATTTGAATTTTTCGGAAGACAATATAATTAAGAATCCGAGTTCCTTCTGGAACTACGTAAATTCTAAAAGGCTTATAGACCAAATTGCACAGAAAATCATTTACGGTGGTGTTGAGATTACTAATGGAAACAGCATGTGCGAAGCTTTTAATGACAATTTCCAATCCATATTTTTGCAACCCACAGATAATAATAACTTTTCATCACAGTCACTATCGGATATAACATGTACCAGCTCCGCTGCTTTCGAAATTTATTCTATGAATCTCACGAATGACTTGATTTTGAATGAATTGCAAAAAGTAAATGTTAACAAGGTCCAGGACCAGCCCGGTCCTGATAAAATACACCCAATTCTCATAAGTAAATGTGCCAAAGAGTTACTTAAGCCTATATACCAAATTTTTAATGTTTCAATTAGCTCAGGTATTTTTCCAGATGCTTGGAAAAAGGCAATCACCACACCTATACCCAAAAATAGTCAAAAACATATCATTACCCAGTATAGGCCTATTTCTGAACTGTGTGCTCTTGGGAAAATATTAGAAAAAATTGTTACTACTCAGTTGTCATATTTCATTCGTCATCATATCACGGAGAAACAGTATGGCTTTTTAAAGTGCCGTAGCTTTGATACTAACATGGTGGCATTTACTGACTTTTTGTTAAAAAATATGGATTTAGGTTTTCAAATAGATGTCGTGTACACTGATTTTTCGAAAGCATTCGATAAAATAAATCATCATTTACTTATTCAAAAGTTACGAAGATTCGGTGTTCACGGCAATTTGCTTAGATGGATTGATTACGTATACGTAATCGTAGCCAAGCTGTGTGTATTAAAGGTTATTGTTCTAGCTACTTGCCTATTCCCTCAGGAGTCCCACAGGGCTCACATTTGGGCCCCGTTCTATTTTCGCTGTATATCAATGATATAATTAATTCTTTCAAAAATATAAATCTTCTGTTGTATGCAGACGATATGAAATTGTACAGACCTCTCTCTATCTATCTATCTCTTTCTAATTATTGCGATCAAAATAAACTTTTCTTAAAAATAGATAAGTGCTGTGTCATCACATATAGCCGAAAAAAGTCCCCATTAGTGTATGATTATAATATAAATGGTAATACTCTAAAGCGAGTGAATAGCGTCCGTGACTTGGGTATATTAATGGATGAGAGGGTGTCTTTCAATTTACACTATAGTAAAAATTATATTGACACAATAGTAAAAAGAGCGTATCGAAGTCTAGGTTTCATTAATCGTATCACTAAACCTTTTAATAAATCAGAAACTTTAATAACACTTTATTTAAGCTTCGTGCGTTCTATTTTGGACTTTGGTTGCTTAGTCTGGCAACCTTACTACAATAATCGAATAATCGAATATATTAATCGAATTGAAAAAGTCCAAAAAAGTTTCATAAAAATTTTGAATTATCGTAACAATCAGATAGACACTTTCTTATAAAGCCTCACTCTTACATTATAAACTGTTGTCACTTTGCAATCGTAGAAAACAATTTGACCTAGTTTTTCTCCATAAACTTTTAAATAATTACGTAGATTCCCCTACTCTCCTTTCCAATATTATTTTATATCGAAAGCCCGGCTTCCTATCCGTCCCTCACGAACATTAAATATTTTTGTACCTCCACAATCGAATAAAAACTACATTAACAATAGATACTTTACTCGCAGTTTAAATTTGTATAATAAAGACTTCTCAGATATAGACATTTTTGATAATTCTTTGAAAATCTTCAAAAGCACAATCAAGTACAAACTATTATATTAATTCTAAGTAAGTTTACGTGATGTTTAATAAGTATTTGTAAGTTGATTATTTTTATTTTGTTTTTTGCACTCATGTATGTAATGTCAATCAAGTTGTTATGACCTAGTTTTTCTTTTTTTTTTGTTTAATTGTATTTCTCCATTCAGTTCATCCGGTAGTTCACAAAATAAAATATGTATGTTTAGAAATTTTCGCCACTATTTTGTCTGTACGAAATTAATTTTAAGCTCAGACTTGTATCCATACTTGTTATTGACTGTTTGTTGCCAAAATAAATGAAAAAAAAAATAGTTCAGGCACGAAGTGCTAACAAAGATACATAAAGAAAAACAACATTAAAAAAAACATATTTTTATAAGGTCCTCTCATAGTTGGATTAAATTATAAGTACAAAATAAATTAGTGACTACCTTATTAAATGTATACTCTAGTAAACCTCAATTAATCTCACTTAAAAAAATTAATCACAAAATAACCTGTAATGGTTATTATTTGAAATTTCACAAAAACACTAACAAATTACACTAACCTTTGATTAGAAAACAACTATAATACGTTCAAACTAATAATAACGAAATGAATTTACAAATTAACAATACAACGTTATCACTAAACACGAGACACAAAAAAAAACAAGACCCCCACGAATCGAGCGTTACGCAATAAGTGAATCCGAGAATCTACCCGCTCTGGCTTATATACAAATCTTCAACAGTTGATCTGAATTATCTTCTACAATATATTAATTCAACATAATTGAAATCTTCGTCAAACAATATTGACTCGTAAAGCAATTTTAATCACTGATCGTGATTACTTTCTAAATTGGTTCTAATATGGAAAATAAATTACTTACTGGTGCTGTAACATTCGAAGATTTGTAACTTTAATTAATTCTATATTACACGCTTTGATATAAACAACAGGTGTTTATATTATTATTCAGAAAATTTAATTTACGTTGTGAAATGAATATTAATATCTCAAATCTGTCTGTACATTAAATATTTTTCCAAAAAACTGATAGGGGGCGATAAAACACGAGTAAGAGAAACCAAAAAAAAATTTTTTGGAGTTTTTGTGTTTGTCTGGTATGTTATAACGTCGAAACTACTCAACGGATTTTGAACGCGGTTTTCACAGATGGATTATATGTAATGCATCTGAATCATAAATCATAATCTGGAGCGATGTCAAAACTTTATTTCGTCAAAATCGGTTAAGGGAAATAAAAGTTATGGTCAATTAAAAATTTACTTCAAGCACTGTTTCAAAACTTTTAATCAGAGTTGAATGCCGCTTATATAAACTTATTTAATTTAGATAAAGCTAGAATTTCTACTTTGTTTTATCTGAATATGAGCATATGCCCATTTTAAATTTAGTTACATAAAATCTCAATAGATAGCGCTCACTTTTATTAGAACTCGTTATGATTATGTTTTTGCATATGGTATAGTAGTTTTAAATTCTACAAAGAAATTCTTTAGTTGAACTATTACTTAAAAACATAATAATGGGTAAAAATTATTGCATATTCATATGCTTTATTACTTATGTCTGAATAATGCCCTGGCTGTGTGTGTGTGTGTGTGTGTGTGTGTGTGTGTGTGTGATGTGTGTGTATGTTATTATTTTCAATTTCATATCGCAGCAATGTAATGCCTATTTGTATAAAATTGCAAACAAATTCTCTCAGTAGCGAGTGAGACGTAGAAAAAAATAACTTAGATGAGGTTGATACTTTGCCGCGACTACACAAATGGAATAAAGGCAAGTGAATTAGTGATCTGATACTGAAATTAAAAAAAATATATTTGTCCCCATAATAATGGTATAAATATATGATATTTTGGTTCTTGCATAAGACATGTATGAATAAAAAATCCATACATTCATTTTCAATTTAATTCCCGTTCGACCTTTTGACTACCAATTTTTATCTATCTTAGGAAGTTTTATGATATTTATACTTACCTAAACCAGTTCTGATATTTAAAAAAATAAATCTTAAATCTAAAAAAAGGAAAATCTTAAATGAAATGCTCACCAAAAATATGAGTAGTAGTCGTGGATCTACAACAAATTTTGTTTAATTTCTTCCGTATCACACCGGTGATGCTTAACGCATAGGAACCATACACGGGTGAACAGAATATCTTGAAATTGACGAGACACAGGAATCGGACTCGCGGTCTACCATGTACCTACAAAACATTTCATTATTAGTACTATTTAAACGTTACCTATATGGTAGGAAATTATAAAAAGTGTTGTCATTTTTAAATCTATAAAATATATTCGAAGACATGTACAAGTAAATCCCTTATTTTGCTTAGCCTTGATTTTAAAGCTCCAAGGATAACGAATCAATTTAGATAGATTGAACCAACTTGTAAAATGTTAACGAACGAACTGTTATAGCCTAGACATGTAAGGGTTAATGTCTATCTAAGCCTAGCAATAGTCCAGTCAGCATTTTGTTGTTTGTTGCTTTAATCATAAACTCAATCCCAAGTCAGTCTAGTTTTCAATCTCGAATTGAGCGGTTGTCTTAAAATAAGTTCTTTGTATTCCTTTTAAATAATTAATTTCTTTTTTAAAAAGTGATTTTTATTTCCCGGGCTAACATTTTGGTGGCAGCGGTGGGATACGGAAATTTCCCAGTGCCCGACACCGCTCAATAGACTCATCCGTATCCTACAATTCACGAATTACGTGTTATATTCGAATTACTGTAAAACACAGTGTAAAGGAAAACATAAAAGTGCTAATTTCAAACCCATTTTTAATAACAATCTTCGAAAGGACCTGTGCAGCAAAGTGTATAGTGTCTAAAATCAGTGTTCTTCAACTTCAACTCCGTGCTCTACCTGTGGAACATCCGTCATTCATCATCGTCATTTAAATCCTACGAGTCCAGCCGTCGCGTGATAATCTATCGTCGATATGTTCCTGCCAAGCGTCGTCGCGTTATTATCGGTCGCCCACGCATTTATGCAGTAAGTCTTTGGTCATTGTTTAGTCTAACGAATTAGGGTTCTTTGAGTTACATTTAATAATTAATTTTAATTTGTGGTTTCGTGCATATATTATCTTATTATGAAATTATATTATATTATTTTGTAATTTTGTGTCGGTATCTAATTATGCCAAAAGTGTTAAAATCAGAAGACAATAAACTTTATATAGATATTCCCGAATTAGAACAGAGTGTTAGTGATACTTCTGGTAAATCTCCTGTACTTTCTGCTCGTGTCACAAGGCGAACTGCCGCCACTATCGCTATGGCCGAATTAGACCTCAACATTTTATTTAAATTTGTAAAATCTTATGATGGTAATAGAGAAACTCTAAACTCATTTCTAGTAAATTGTGATAATGCTTTTGAACTTGCATCCGATGCTCAAAAACCTATTTTATTTAAATACATACTTGCACAACTTAATGGCAAAGCGGAAGTTGCGTGTTCCATTAAAGAATTCACGAACTGGGAGCAACTTAAGGATTTCCTTAAGACTCAGTTCAGTGAGAGAAAACACTACTCTCATTTGTTAATGGAACTTCAAGAGAGCAGACAGAGTCCACAAGAAAATGTTAACCAATATTCTTTACGAATGGAAACTTACCTCTCACAATTACTCACTGAGATATCTCTCTCAACTTCTAAATTAAAAGAACTTCCCGGGCGAACAGCTGCCATGGAAGATCTCGCCCTTCACCATTTTCTTATGGGTCTTCAACCCCGAATTTCTAACATAGTAAGATGTAAATCACCTAAAACCCTAAATGAAGCTATTAACTTCGCCGTCTCAGAGGAACGGATACAACAAACTTTGTATAGACGACCACAAGTCGAACAGAGGCATAATAATAATAATAATAATAGATTTAGGGGTAATCCTAGGCCGAATCCTAATCAATATCACTCGGCACGACCGAGTTCAAGTTTCACCCCTTCCCAGAGAACCAATTTCAATGCACCACCACAGAGACCATTTAACAATAATTATAATAACAATAATAGTTCGACCCTCTTCTGTCGTTATTGTAAAATGAGTGGTCACGAAATTTCAACCTGTAAACGACGCGAATATAATAACTCTAGGACTCAGGACTACCAAAGTAGAAATCCCCCACGTGTAAATTTTCTAGAACCACCTGACGAAGAAGCTAGTTATGATGAAGTTGACGAGATAAAACAATCCCAGCCTCATTTAAACGAATAGAAGTCTCGTCCTGGTGCCGCTCGAGACAAAATACTGAGACAGGCATCACACTTAATAATAAGGGTCATGAACCGGGTAACCAGCCCCAATCTCGCACCCTCTCTAATCCATTGAGCCACGAACAGGGTAACCAGCCCCAAACTCTCGCTCAATCGAAATCCTATAACAAGGGTCATGAACCGGGTAACCAGCCCCAAACTCGCACCCTCTCTAATCCATTGAGCCACGAACAGGGTAACCAGCCCCAAACTCTCGCTCAATCTAAATCCTATAACAAGGGTCATGAACCGGGTAACCAGCCCCAAACTCGCACCCTCTCTAAATCAATGAGCCACGAACAGGGTAACCAGCCCCATACTCTCGCTCAATCTAAATCCTATAACAAGGGTCATGAACCGGGTAACCAGCCCCAAACTCGCACCCTCTCTAATCCATTGAGCCACGAACAGGGTAACCAGCCCCAAACTCTCGCTCAATCTAAATCCTATAACAAGGGTCATGAACCGGGTAACCAGCCCCAAACTCGCACCCTCTCTAAATCAATGAGCCACGAACAGGGTAACCAGCCCCATACTCTCGCTCAATCTAAATCCTATAACAAGGGTCATGAACCGGGTAACCAGCCCCAAACTCGCACCCTCTCTAATCCATTGAGCCACGAACAGGGTAACCAGCCCCAAACTCTCGCTCAATCTAAATCCTATAACAAGGGTCATGAACCGGGTAACCAGCCCCAAACTCGCACCCTCTCTAAATCAATGAGCCACGAACAGGGTAACCAGCCCCATACTCTCGCTCAATCTAAATCCTATAACAAGGGTCATGAACCGGGTAACCAGCCCCAAACTCGCACCCTCTCTAATCCATTGAGCCACGAACAGGGTAACCAGCCCCAAACTCTCGCTCATCCCAAAGAAATATATGAAGTACATATAGATACAACCAAACGTCTGTTGCCACATGTTCTGCTAGAATCCCAAGCGTCAGATATTCCGCTATCCCTATTAGTCGATTCAGGTTCCGCCGTCTGTCTTATCAAAGAATCAAGCGTCCGAGCTAACCAAAAGTTAATTAAAGAATGCATTAAGCTTAAGGGCATAGACCCTGGCGATGAGCCCACTCTTACCACCGGACACTTTCAATTAAAACTAAAATTAAGAGACAACAAACATTTTACACATAAATTTCATGTTGTTCGAGATATTTATTTACCTTATGACGGAATTATCGGTACAGACCTTTTAACTGAATTTGGATGTAAAATTGATTATACCTACGACACTCTAAAAATAGGCAAACATGAAATTAAATTATTGTTTTCTGAACCATTTTTCGTGATCCCACCTCGAACTGAAGCGGTAATAGAATGCTCAGTTCAACAGACTAATCTAAAGGAGGGATTAATTATTGATCAACATATTTCTGAGGATATCTTTATATCCAATTGCATCGTCAAAATTAAAGATAATAAGCGAGTTAACATTACTGTAGCTAATACATCTGAGCGTTTCGTAAATATTGAAACAAATCTTGTACTTCATGTAGAACCCATAAATCCAACTTCATATCCAGTTAATATATCCAATTTTGAAACGTCTAAACGAACCGATGAAGTCATTAATTCATTAAGGACAGAACACTTAAACAGTGAAGAGAGAGATGTCCTTATAGAACTTTGTTCTCAATTTTCTGATATCTTCTACTTACCAGATGACCAACTCACTTACACGTCTGCTACTGAACATAGTATCAAAACTAGTAGCGATACTCCTATTCACACTAAGTCATATAGATTCCCGGAATGCCACAAGACAGAGGTAAAAACACAAATTGACAAAATGCTCGACCAAAACATAATAGAACCTTCATCTTCACCCTGGAGCTCGCCGATTTGGGTAGTACCCAAAAAAGCAGACTCAAAAGGCCATCGTAAATGGCGTATTGTCATAGATTATCGTAAATTGAATGATATCACGATAGGTGAAACCTATCCAATCCCACAGATCTCTGAAATTCTTGATCTGCTAGGAAAGAGCAAGTATTTTAGCACCTTAGACCTCACTTCCGGCTTCCATCAGATTTTAATCTCTAGAGAAGATGCACCCAAAACTGCCTTTTCCGTACCCCAAGGTCATTATCAATTTAACCGTATGCCGTTTGGGCTAAAGAATGCACCCTCAACTTTTCAAAAACTTATGAATAACTGCCTTACAGGACTTCAAGGTACTAGGTGTTTCGTCTACCTCGACGACATCGTAGTCTATTCCTTTGATTTATCTTCACACATTAATAATCTACAATCAGTCTTTCGTAGAATTCGCAATTTTAATCTGAAGCTCCAGCCAGAGAAATGTGAATTTCTCAGGAAGGAAGTCACTTACCTTGGGCATATTATCAGTCAAAATGGCGTCCAACCCAATCCAGATAAAGTTAAGGCCGTTGCAGGTTTCCCTACGCCTAAATCTCCAAAGGATATTAAATCATTTCTAGGTCTTGTTTCATATTACAGACGTTTCATACAAGATTTTTCCAAACTTGCTAAACCCTTAACTAATCTTCTTAAAAAGGACACCCCTTTTGTGTGGGAAAACACCCAACAGTTATCATTCGAAACTTTAAAAAATAAACTCGTTTCTGCCCCAGTTTTGGCATATCCTGATTTTACGCAACCTTTCCTTTTAACATGTGACGCTTCTAATTTCGCCATATCGGCAATCCTATCCCAAGGACATATAGGACAAGATCGTCCTATTGCTTTCGCCTCCCGCACCCTCAATCGAACAGAGTGTAATTATAGCGTCACTGAAAAAGAATGTCTAGCCGTAATATTCGGCACTAAAGTTTTCAGACCCTACCTATATGGGCGCCGCTTCACGGTATTAACGGACCACAAACCACTTGAATGGTTGTTTAAATGTAAAGATCCAGGATCACGATTAATCCGATGGCGTTTAAAGTTGGAAGAACTCGAATATGACATCAAATACAAAAAGGGCAAAATTAACACCAATGCTGACGCCCTATCTCGGTTTCCAGTAAATCCAGTTCAACCTGAAAACGCCTCTGAAATAGATAAAGACCTCATGGACTTATTAGTATCACCACCTTCTTTCAATCCCGACGAGCTAGCTGTAGATTTTGAAAACCCTGGTGAGCACAACACCACTGAAATAGCGCAATCATTTAATCCTGTAGTAGAACCCATTCCGGCCACGAGCTCCTCACCAAAGGATCTCATGGACTTGTTAGTATCACCGCCCATTGTCAACCCCAACGATTTAATTGTCGACTCTCAGGCTCCTAGTGAACACACTACAACAGAAATAGAGCCATCAGTCGATCCTCTGACAGAGCCCATTCTCTCTGCAAACAATTCTCCGAGCTCTAACCTATCTGAAGACGACTATCCTGCTTTCCTGAAAATACTAAATAATAACAACACAACATTTGATACGAAAATTCTTGAACATAATGAGGACATATCTAAATCAAAATACAAAATAATAATCTTACCAACTTCAATTGATTTTGACGAATCCAATCCATTTATTCAGAATATCCTAGATATTTTACCTGATAAGTCCGAAATTGTAAATAAGGAAAGAACTCTTAACTCTTTTATAAATTTTGAACACGGCGGAAAGAAATATTACTTTCTCTTTTTCAAGGTTTATTATTTTGACAAATCTTCATATGTGGATATTTATAACAGTCTTAAGAATATTAGGAATCAGTTATTCTTAAATCTTGATGGCGATTTAAATACCGAAATCGCAATAACAGAATTCAAAAATCCCTTCGACACACACCAATTCGTCAAAATATATAACATGATCCTTTTCCTTTTCCACCTTACCGGTATAACTGTTCATATCTATAGAGATAAGATAATTTACCCTTCTCCCACAGAAATCCCTAAAATATTGAAAGAAAATCATAATATTCCTATTGCTGGACACCTTGGCAGTACTCGAATGCTTAAGCGAGTTCAAGAAGTATTTTATTGGAAAAACATGCGTAGTGATGTAGAGAACTTTGTTAAGAAATGTCCGCAGTGTCAACTAAATAAATCCCTTAGGCAAATTAACCGTTCCCCTATGCAGATAACCAGCACCTCAACAGAACCTTGCCAGAGAATTTCATTAGATATCGTTGGACCCCTACCAGAATCCGGTCCGGCAAAACTTAAATATATACTCACTATCCAGGATGACCTTACTAAATTCACTTCTGCTTACCCAATTCGAAGCACAACAGCTGAAGAAACCAGTGAATGTTTAGTACACTTTATTTCAATATTTGGCATACCTAAGACTATCCTCACTGATCAGGGTACTAATTTTACCTCAGAATTATTTAAAGAAACGTGTAAACTCTTAAAAATTAAAAATCTCTGGTCCTCCCCATACCATCCACAAACTCAAGGTGCTCTGGAACGGAACCATTCCACCCTAAAAGAATACTTAAGATCCTTTGTAAATGAAGACCAAACCAATTGGCCTCGCTATGTTTATACTGCTATGTTTACCTATAATACATCTATCCATTCTACGACAAATTATTCGCCTTATGAACTTATGTTTGGTAACAAACCCGTAATACCAAATTCTATTTACGAAGAAACTCCTGAAGCTACTTACCCGGATTATATTCGAATGCTTCGAAACAGACTGAAACTTTCAAGAGATAAAGCTTTAGATTGTATTAGAAAATCAAAAGAATCATCAAAAGCTTATTATGATAATCATACTCGCACAATAAAATATAAAACAGGAGATTACGTTTACCTAAAAAATCATTTGAGAATGCGTAAAGCACTCTCACCAGTTTGGAAGGGCCCCTATAAAGTCATAAAAATCAATGGCAACAATACACTTACTCTCCTTATAAACCGACGTCATGTAACTCATCATTTTGACCATTTAAATTTGCATTTTGAACAGTTAAATTAGCTGAGGTCACCGGAGACAACCTGTAGATAAATATAAACTGGTCTTAAACAGGTAGTCCGTAGTTTTCGTTCATGAAAACCCTTTGAAACCGTTATATAAAATTATAATTAATATAAATGTAAAGTAAAATAATTAATAAGTAACATAGATATATACTTACTATTACCTTGTATGATTAAATAAGATTAGATAGTTACTTACCTTAACTTTGACGACACTGTTTACAGTTTCACGCGGGGAGAGCCCCAGCGGAACTTCGTCCAGCCGATCACTACGAGTTCGGGACTCTATTATGACTATCTAGGAAAACTTAAAATTAATAATGCCCAATTACAAGTAGTAATTCCGATAGATATTGCACATTTTAAACCACATATTGATAACATCGGAAACACTTTAGAAACCTTGAAAGATCTTTGTAAGGAAACTAGAATTATAGAGATAGAGTTAGAATGTCAAAATTCACTTCAGCCAATAATAGCGCGATTCCAAGATATGAGTAAAGAGTTCTCTGCCATTTCACATCTACTTGATAATAGAACCAAACGCAGTGCTTGGATAAGTGTTATAGGGACAGTCATGAAACAGATATTTGGTTCATTAGATGAGAATGATGGTATAAGATATGACGAAGCGATAACATCTTTGCAAGATAGTGGAAAGCAGTTAGCCTCTCTGATGAAGGAGAATATTTTAGTAACTACCTCTATATTAAGGTCATATAATGATAGTTTATATAAGATAAAAGAGAATGAGGAAAACCTTGGTGTAGCTATCGACAAGCTCTCATTAAATATCAAAAACATTAACGAATTAACTAACGGCCTACAGATTCTCATAAGAATTGACGAAGTGTTTAACGTAATAGAAACTGCTATACTTACCATTTCCTTTCAATTGGAAGATGTCACTAATGCCATTTTATTTAGTAGCCAAAACATTCTTCATCCAGCAATAATGACCCCTACACAGTTGTACCCAGAGCTTGCCGATAATTACAGACATTTATCTAGTAACTTAGAATTACCTGTAGCATTAGATATTAACTCTATACATTTAATTTTAAACATATCTAAAATAGTTTGTTTTTATATTAAAGATAAGATTGTATTTGTTTTACAAGTACCGTTAGTTGATAGAAAAGAATATGTATTATTCCATAATGTAGCTATTCCAACACCTCATAAACCCAAAGAACCTAATTCGTTTACATTAATTATCCCTAATAATAAGTATATAGCAATGACCATAGATAAGTCACATTACTGTACGTTTAACGACCTCGAGGCGTGCCAATCTGTTGGTCAAGGAAGATTCATCTGTGACCTGGAAAGTGTTTATTCTACGGATGCAAAACCAATTTGTGAAAGTGAGTTATTAGCTAAAGTTATAAGTGAAAAACCACTGCAGTGTGAAGCGAAAGTGATATACGGCAATTTAGATATATGGAAATCCTTAACAAACAATAATTGGTTATATGTACAATCCGAACCCCAAAAAATATCTGTCGATTGTGCTAACTCAAAATTGTACGAAACTAATATCCTAGGTACGGGTATCCTTAATATTCCGAAAGATTGTATTGGATACTGCAATAGCGCCACATTTGTTCCAAAACATAATAACTTAGAAATTATATCACCAATCAACCATGTACCAGAATTTAATTTAATTAACGATACTTGTTGTAACATAAATAAAGTAAATGTCGAAACAGGTAATGTGTCCCCTATTCGTTTAAATAATATAGATTTATACGATTTCCACTCGGGAAATCAATTGAAATACATTTTAAACAATCTAAGCAAAATCGAATCAATTAAACAACCTCATATTGTACAATATGGGACACAGTACTCAATTCTAATTAATGTAACACTTATGTTTATGATTATGTTTAATTTCTATGTAGCTATTAAGATAATGTGTAACAAACTGAACAACCGCCCATTTCAGAATTTAATTAACAAAAAACAACCAGTTACTCAAACTATTCCTGAAGTTACGGAAATGACAGACATACCAGACAATGACATCGAAATAATTAGTTCAGTCGCCCCGCTCAGAACTAGAGTATAATACGAGACTTTGTAAGTTAACCCCAAAGCCTCATCTTAAAGGGGGAGGTGTTATAGCCTAGACATGTAAGGGTTAATGTCTATCTAAGCCTAGCAATAGTCCAGTCAGCATTTTGTTGTTTGTTGCTTTAATCATAAACTCAATCCCAAGTCAGTCTAGTTTTCAATCTCGAATTGAGCGGTTGTCTTAAAATAAGTCCTTTGTATTCCTTTTAAATAATTAATTTCTTTTTTAAAAAGTGACTTTTATTTCCCGGGCTAACAGAACGTAACGTTATTACGTATATTCGGTCACTGTATGAGCGAGACACCCAAAACTTACATGAGGAAATCTCTCAATTAACTTCTGCATTACATTCAATAAGTAAAAAATATGAATCTTCTCAGAATCAAATTAAGGAACATATTGAAGCTACAGGTAATTTAGTTGACCTATGTAGTTATAACTTAGAGCGGTTTGAGTCATTAACTAATAATTATGTTAACTGTAATTGTTTAAGTGAAAAATTAAATGTTGTTTCTAAACTAAACTCTGAGGTGTTGGGTGATTCGGCTATACATACTAAAAGTAGTAATAAAAACATAAATATAATGAATAAAAATCAAATTAATAATAGGTCCTCTGTTGTGCACAACCATAATTACTTTGTTTTTTCTGACCAATTAGGTCAGGGCTTTGGGTCTCTTTTAAGTAGGGAATTAAATAATGTACATAATATATGCTCACCTGGTGCTAGTTACCAGCACAATATAGATAAAATAATTAATTTTGACTCAAAGTTGACTGAAAACAGTACTATTGTACTATTACATGGAGATGGTTTGTCGATTAAGAAAATTGAAATAATTAGTAATATTGAAAAATTATTGAAATTACATAATAAGAATAATTGTAAAATTGTAATTTGTGCATTTCCATATTCATCTTCTTATTCAGACAAACAAAATAAATATATATATAATTTAAATTTGACATTATATAATTTGACATACCGTCATAGTGATGCATTCTTTTACTTTGATGTAAATAAATTTATTTATAATAGGTTTAGGATGACAAAAGGTACAATGTATCTGCCTTTATATTATAAAAAACAAATTGCTACTTTAGTAGCATTTAATTTAAAAAACTTCGTTATAACAGATATAACGAAAAATAAATGTACTTTAAATAATATATTACTGACAGAACATAAGCGTTCCACTTTAAACTAATGGATAAGACAAAGCCTAAGTTGTTAAATATTGTCCATCAAAATATACAAGGCTTAGGTGGCAAGGAATTGGAAGTGGAACTCTTTGTTCAAAAATATGACATAAGTTTATTGTGCATTACAGAGCACTGGTTATCAAAGAATAACAATATTATAAATGTAGAAAATTATAAATTGTCAAGTTCGTTCTGTAGAGAGAAAGCTATTCGCGGTGGCTCACTTATCTTAGCTCGTAACGATGTAGTGTTAAAGTCTCGATCAGATATAGTGGCGCTCTCTGTCGAGCGAATTATTGAACTATCCTGCATTGAGCTCAATGAACATATTATTTTGTGCGTGTACCGACCCCCCTCTAGTGACTTTGATGAATTTGAAAACAAAATGGAGGATATTTTAACTAAGCTTTGTCATAAAAACAAGTCCGTGATTGTTTGCGGTGATTTCAATGTAGATATATTACAAGAACATTCGTCTAGTGTACGTTTATTAAATTTGTTTAAATCTTTTAACTTACTGAACGTCTTTTTGGAACCTACTCGTATTACTAGTATTTCCGCGACTTGTATTGATAATGTGTTCTGTCGCTGTAACATTTATGAAGAAACAGTAATGACAAATTTAAGTTCAGACCACTGTGGTCTAAAATTTTCTCTATTAATTAATCACGAAAGTGAAAAGCCCCAAAAGTTTACTTGTAGACCAATTACAAAAAACCGGGTCCTAACATTTAATAATAATGTTCAGCAAAAAGTGGGTAAAGTAAACATGAGCGATGATAATCCAAATAATTTATATAATAACATTTTCGGTTTTTTGTTACAAGAATTTAATAATGTTTTTAAGCCAAAAACTATGACTAAATATCTAAAACTTAAATTTAGTGATTGGGCTACCGTGGGAATATATAAAAGTAGAGATAAGTTATATGATTTATATAGTGAGAGGCAATGGAATCAAGATCCGGTATTCTTGAATAAAGTTAGGATTTTTTCTAAAATATTTAAGACCGTTTGCATACAAGCTAAGTCGATTTACATAAGAAATAAAATCTTAAACTCAGAAAATAAAATAAAGGCAACTTGGGATGTTTTATCTAGTGTTTCTGGGAAAAATAGGGCTGCTAATGGACCTATTAAGTTAAAAATTGATAATATTGAAATAAATTCAAATTCAACTGTGGCGGCTATTTTTGAGACTTTTTTTAACGAAATTCCTTCAACAGTCACGCGTAATTTAAATTCCTCACCATGTGATGCAATCGTCGAATTGACGAATAACGTAAGAGTCAGTAATAAATGTTTTGTTTTTAAACCTGTTACATCATATGAAATTGTTAAAACTTTTAGAAATCTAAATATGAAAAAAACCGGTGATCTTTGGGGTATATCAGTAAAATTACTAATAAGTATTATAAATGATATTGCTCCACAATTATCCTTAATTTTTAACAAATGTATTGAAACCGGTACTTTCCCAGACTTAATGAAAAATAGTAAAGTAGTTCCTTTGTTCAAAAGTGGCGATAGACTAATACCCGGAAATTATAGACCTATCTCTATTTTACCCACTTTAAGTAAAATTTTCGAAAAAATTATACTAAACCAAATGTCAGAATTTGTTTATAGCAATGAAATCATGCATAGTGAACAATATGGTTTCACCAAAGGCAAATCAACAACTGATGCGGGTGCCGCGCTTCTTAAGCACATTTACGACGCATGGGAAAAGTCACAGAATGCAATCGGAGTGTTTTGTGATTTATCTAAAGCCTTTGATTGCGTGGACCACCAAACATTACTTTGCAAACTTAATCACTATGGTGTGCGTAGTGCTGCGCTTGATCTTATTGCCTCTTACTTGAATCAAAGAGTTCAGACGGTTGATGTAAATAATTGTAAATCGGTTGGATCTCACCTAAAAATGGGTGTTCCACAAGGATCTATTCTAGGCCCTTTCTTATTTTTACTCTATATTAATGATTTGCCCTTTTACGTAAAAGGACTATGTGACATTGTACTTTTTGCTGATGATACCTCACTTATTTTTAAAGTTGATCGTAATAAACCTAATTTTGACAAAGTTAACCGTGCTCTGTCACGTGTTCTTCATTGGTTTGAAATTAATAATTTGGCATTAAATACTAAGAAAACTAAATGCATGGAATTTACACTTCCTAATGTAAAAAGTCAAGATTGTAGTTTATTCCTTAACAATGAAGTGCTAGAACTGACTGACTCGACAACTTTCTTAGGTATAACTTTAGATAAAAAGCTCCAGTGGAACCTCCATCTCTCGACACTCGCAAGCAAACTTAGCTCAGCTGTCTTTGCAATTAAAAAAGTAAGACAACTAACAGACGTTAATACGGCTCGACTCGTTTATTTTAGTTATTTTCACAGTATATTGTCTTACGGTATCTTACTATGGGGCAGCGCTGCCGAAATTAATTCTATATTTATTTTACAAAAACGAGCTATACGGGCTATTTGTAATTTAAAAGCTAGAGACTCCCTAAGAGAAGTTTTTAAAGAAATCGGTATTCTTACGGTCGCTTCTCAATACATTTTTAATAACTTACTATATATACGCCAAAATTTAAATGACTATAAAAAAAACAGCGACAGACATACTATCAATACAAGAAATAAAAATAGGCTCGTAACGCCTAAATTTAGACTTCAAAAAGTTAAGAAATCCTTCATGGGCTTGAGTATACGCATATATAATAAGGTTCCACAAGATATCTTAGATCTTCCTTTTCTTGGTTTCAAATCTAAAATTAAAGGTATATTATTAAATAAATCTTACTATAACATTCAAGAGTTTTTGGTTGATCGAAATGTGTGGAACTTGGGTCATTGTATCATAAATCTTGGGTCATAAATCTGTATTGTATTGCGAATAGCTAGTAATCTCCGCAATTTGTTTTTTGTTGTAAATTAATTTTGCTTTATCGACCTTCTGCATCACACCGATTCCTTAGAAGTCACTACTTGCGGTAGCATCGGGAGTCGGGTTGCCTCCCTCCCTCAAATATGTGCGAAGGGGGTGATGGCTGGCTCTTGTGTTATGCTCGTGAACGGGTGCTGCTTGCGGTGACTGGTTGTGTGGCAGGCCGAAGATTTGTGTGTGTATGTATGTGTATGTATATATATATGTATATATATATGTATATATATGTTTACTGTTATTATTATTTAATTTTCGTTGCCTGAAATCATTGGGCTTCTTTTCCGATTGATTGCGACGGTTCTAGTTGTTCCAAAATTGCATTTAAGTTTATAAAATAAATAAAATTGACTCATTTGCAGGGTTGATGTTATAATTTATAAGTCAAACATTGTTAAATTTTATTTAAAAAGAGCAACTGTTGAGTTTCTGGCCAGCTCTTCTCAGCAGAACAGCATTCCGAGCTGGTGGTAGCTTACTCACAGACTGACTATACTGACCAATTTAATGTAATTGACGATTCAAAAGTGCGTGTAAATGCCTACTTGAATAAAGATATTTTGAATTTGAATTTGAATTTGAATTATTAAATATTAGTAAAATTTTGAGTCAATCACTATAGTCTTAAATTATTACTAAAGTGAAATATATTATTTAAATATATAAACAATAATACTACGAAAATATTTAAATTCAAAACTCAACACATTAATGCTCAGTGGCAGTAAATTGATTCTATGTTACGTTTCGTTAAAGCGAAAAGATCGAAAAATTTCTGGTTCCGTGGACTTATTTAAAGACTTTGTATGAATTTATTACAGTTTTTTTTTTTTATTTTATTTTCCTCGGGCTGGAGGGTATTTTTAAGGAGAGGTATACCATCTGTCCCAGTGCATGAATTAGAATGCTAGGCTACGAAAGAAAAATATGAAAGGATAGTGTATGCATCTAAAATACGAAATTTGGAGTGATGAATGGCACAATGAGAACGAGAGTTTGTCTTTATTGTCACGTAACGATATAAAGAAAAGCATGTAACAAGAAGTATTTACTGTGAATGTGGTTGATTATAAAGTAAAGCAACCAAGGAAAGTGGATAACAATTATTTTTCGAACATCAGGTGTAATGTATAACTAAGTATATATTGATTTTTATTTGTAAGGATTATTGAACGACTCTACTAATGTTCACACTTTCGAATATAAGATAAATTTTCTTAATTAATATAGTAACTGAACATAAAAAAGCCAAAGATAAGGAACAAATATCATATTGATATTTGAAAATATCTATAAACATGTATAGCCACGTTAAGCTTATTTAAATTTATACAAATATAGATTGAAAAATAAACTGATACGGGCCGGGATTCAAATCCGCTACCTCTGGGAAATTGTCCCGTCACTCTACCAATTGAGTTACCGTGTCGCTGTCCGTCTCGGTGAATTAAGCATTCCATATGTGATCGTCTCTATCGGGACGGTGTTGACATCTATTAGGATTCTTTCGAAAATCCTAACCAATGTTTTTGCTTTTCTGCTATTTTTGTTTTTAGGTTCTGCTGTTTATCCACATGACTTTAGGATTTTTAATGTTATTGTTTATAAATACTTTTAAAAAGGCACACAACCTTTTCTAGTACTTTTGAGAGGCAAAGTAAAATGATTATTGGTCTCACTTCATTGATTATTTATTTTAAAATTTTATATGTGACTATCTGTGCCTGCGACTTCGTACGCGTAGATTTTTATTTCGATAAAACGTACCCCTTGTACATACCCATGTATAAACTATAGATAAACCTCTAAGGTTTCATCAAACTCCGTCAAGTACTTTATGCGTGTAGGAGTATTTTTAACCCCCGACTCAGAAAGAGGAGTGTTATAAGTTTGACCTGTCGATTTGTGTCTGTGTGTTTGTCTGTGGCAACGTAGCGGCCAAACGCGTAGATGGATTTGAATGTGGTTTTTTAATCGAAAGCTATGTTCGTCGAGATGGTTTTTAGGTATGTTTGGTCGAAATAGGAACAGTTGTCCCTCAGATATTGAAGTTTTATTGGTGCGGGAGAAAGGTAGTCGTTGTATCGGGACCACTTAATAATTGAAGAAATTAAAATGCAAGAAACTTATCATACATACAACGGTCGCCCGACGCGACGCAACGATTTCAATAAGTACATAATAATAATATTATTTTTATTCTTTTTAGAGGTCTGTTTCTATTGGGGTTTTTTTTCATTCTTTTATTATTATTTTTTTATTTTATTTTTATATGTTTTTTGTATGTAATCACAGACCATTTTTGACAGAGTAGGTAGTTTGATTTTGCTTTTTATATTTTTTTTTTGGAAAAGGTTTTATTATTCCCTAGGAGAGGACCACTTTTTCAATGTTGAAAAAGTGTTTCTGAGATTAGTGTGCACAAACATACATGCAGATGTATAGACATACAAACATACAGACAAACATACAAAATGAAAAACCATTGTTTATGATTGCTTATATAAAGGACCCAGCATTATGAGTTTTTGAAAATATTTTCCATATACAGACAGCGATCAGTTACAGTTTTATTATATGTATAGATTATATGTAATTATGTAAAGTAAAATAGATATGTAGTGTAAAACTAGTTATTCAAAGTGTCTACTCGGAGTGTGATTCGTTATTTACGAACGGTTTCCATTGGAAACTTGGTCACTCCTTCTTCAAGGATTTCTTGAGCGACTTAATATTTGGGTGACGCTTAGAGCAGGCCATGTCTTCTAGGCCGCAATTTATAGTCCGAAGGGTTTAAGTCCTAACCGAAGGCCAATCATCAGCCTTTATGAAATCTTTAACATTTTGTTCAAGCCAAATTTGGGTAGTGCGCGGTTCGCGCGGGATCCGAGGCTGAAACCTGTTAGAATATCCACATTTCTTTTTTGACTAAAGTGTTGTTGAGAGGTTTAACTACCGCTTTTAACACGGTATAACAAGTTACCGTGTTAGAAGCGGTAGTTAAACACTTTGGCTGAAGTTTTCAGTCCTTTTTTGAAGAAAGCGTTGTGTTGAATCCAGCGACGCTTGTAACCTCGCTCCTCTTTGGCGTCGCAGTCCCCGGTAACGGAAAGTGAATGATTGCTGGGAGCGGGTTCAAAGCAGGTCCTCTGTTGAGAAGAGCTGCCCAAAAACTCAGCAGTTTCTTTTTTCAAATGAAATTTAATATTTTTTGATTTATAAATTATAACATCAACCCAGCAAATGAGTCAAGGACCCAAATTCCACACATTTCGATCGACCAAAAATTCTTAAACGATATAATACGTTTTATTTAATGATATACTTTGTTTTATTTATTTATTTATTTATTTATATCTTTTCCACTTAGAATCATAATCAGTGATCACTTGTGTACGTCAAATGGAAGTGTCAGGAGGGCCTATTACGATACTAGATTTATCGTAATAAGCCCTTCTGAAAAAGCACTTTCCATCTTAATGTTAAAGCTATGAGGGTTCCAAACGCGTCCTGGTCTGAGAAGAACCACACAACAAACTCAGCCGGATATATTTTTTGTTATTGTGATCACTGTTTCACAAACGTCAAACTTAAATGCAAATTTGGAACAACTAGAAGCGTCGCAATCAATCGGAAAAAAAGCCTAATGATTTCAGGCAACGAAAATTAAATAATAATAACAGAAAAAAAAAAAAATAATAATATATATATATATATATATATATATATATATATATATATATATATATATATAAATCTTCGGCCTGCCACACAACCAGTCACCGCAAGCAGCACCAGTTCACGAGCATAACACAAGAGCCAGCCATCAGCCCCTTCGCACATATTTGAGAGAGGGAGGCAACCCGACTCTAAGGAATCGGTGTGATGCAGAAGGTCGATAAAGCAAAATAATTTACAACAAAAAACAAATTGCGGAGATTACTAGCTATTCCCAATACAATACAGATTCATTCCCAGGCCATACCGTCGTCGATGTAATCCTTTACACTATAGTAGGATTTTTTTATTAAATTATTTTTAACATATAATTTAAATTTATTTAATGATAGGCTTAAGGCTTCATTTGGGAGCTTATTATAAAAACGTATACAATTAACCGCGTATGCAGCAGAACTTAGTCTGCTTGACAAATCGATTTGAATTTTAGATTTAAATCTAAGAAAAGGAAGATCCAAGATATCTTGCGGAATCTTATGATATATGCGTAGACTCAAGCCCATGAAGGATTTGTTAACTTTTTGAAGTCAAAAGTTATGCGTTACATTCTGGTCATTTCAAGTTATGCCATTAGCCTCGTCAAGTTCATGATTGGTCTGATCTTTTAAACTGTGTGACTTATTTAATGACAATTTCAAATCGTCTTTTGAAATATATGCAGGGATTGATTCCCCCTATATTTGCAACTCTCCGACAAGTGTTATTACAGCAATAACTAAGTGTGAGTAAGTAAGATATAAGCTCAATTGATATATCTTTGGAATACAGTATCTGAAAAAGGAGCTGGTCCCGATGGTATACTACTGAAATTTTGTAAGTTGTGTTGGGAAAGCCTTGCTTTACCACTATTTTATTATTTAGTCAATCGTTCAGTTTAGAATTCTGAAATGTTCAGAAATCATTCAGTTTAGAATTCTGCCTTATTGCCTGAAAAAAAAGTCATTTGTAATAATGGTATATAAATTTGGTGAAAAAAGAAAGTTAAAAACTAAAGACCTATATCTAAACTTAATACCTTGGTCATGATCTTCGAGCAAATTATTTATGATAAAATATACCCCTTTATAACATCAATATGAAATTATTCATGTCAAATGCACGGAATCGAACCTTTGTGAGTTTACTCAATATTGTTGTTGCAGCTATGGATATTGTTAGTCAGATTGATACTATATATACTGACTACTTTAAGGCATTTGATAAAATTTTCACGATCTATTAATTTTCAAACAAGTTCGAGCTGGTATACAGGGTTATCTGCTTTGTTGATTTGAATCATGCTTAAGAGACCGATGTCAATCCGTGTCTTTAAAAGGTATTTGCTCAACACTTGCGCCAGACACTTCCGGCGTTCCTCAGGGCTCTCATTTAGGGCCGTTACTTTTAATATTTTTATAAACGATATTGGTGACATCTTCCGAAAGTCTTAAATATTGTTATATGCAGATGACATCATTTTTTTACGCCTGTAAAGCCTAACAGCGATTGTTTATTTTTAAAACAGAATGTAGATTGCCTTAGTGAGTGCTGTAAAAATAACTTTCTTCTCCTAAATTTAAGAAAATGTAATATTATCTCTTTTTCTAGGAAGAAAAAAAATATTATTTGACTACTTTTAGGAAAATATTTCGCTTGCGAAATTAAATATCTTGGTGGTATTCTTGACTATAAAGTAACCTATTCTCAACATATATAATATATTACATCTAAAGCATATCGGCTACTAGGCTTTGTTTAACGAATTGGCAAAGAGTTGAAAGAGCCTTCAACCCTAGTTCTACTTTTTAATACATTCGTGTGATCTATCCTGGAATATTCTTCTACAGTTTGCAATCCTCAATATTAGGTTTGTATCAACAGCATAGAACAATTGAAAATTAAGTTTTAAAATTAAGTTTTAAAATTAAAATTAAGTTGTCTATGAGCGTTTGTAATAACAAGTTATAATTTGCCGCGCAAGGTGTAATACCCGCGTACACTGACTGTACCTTACCAGACAATTTTCCTAAAAGATAATAAAGTTTTTCGGCGTCTATGAGGTATGGGTTATCATACACCATTGACTTAAAACTAGCATAAAATAATGGCAATGATCGAATGTCACCCGAGAAGGCTATCGATAGGAGGCTGCCTCAATAGGAGGTAACCTAGGTTTACTCTTCGGCACTGCGTCGTTATTATTATTTAATGCTACAGTTGAGTATTGCGTTTGCAGTCGTTTAATGCGGCTAAATAATTGTTCAAATGCAGCGAGACATTTATAGTCGGGCTTTGCAGCGGGATTGATGACAAACAATCGTGTGTTATAATCGTCTAATAACTTAAGAAATTCCGAACGTAAAGTATCAATAGTAGCACTTTCAGCAAAAAAATTTTCTTTATTTTCCTCGTTAATATTTGTAGAAGAATCACAAATATTCCGAATTAATTCGAATATAACTTACAGTTTAGATTTTTTATTTTTAGAAGCCATTTGTCTAGAAAAGGTCTAGAAAAGGACCACCACTTGGTGGTACCAATTAAAACAAATTTATATACCTTCGACACACTCTGAGTGGAGCAGTAAAAACGTAAATATGTGACTCGCAAGGGTAATTGGCCATACAAAAAGAAGATCTACTTAAATATTAGTGGTCAAACATAATATCTGCCATATAATGGGAGTTTCAAAACCATCCTAGGCTAGCGAAGACAATAGTTGATGAAATCAAGAACAAAACCTTAATTTAAAGTAATTAAATTAATTATTATTACAATTAGTTTTATATCTTGCACCGTTCCACCAACTCCTAAAGCCCAACCACTTGCTTGTTTGATATTTTTTTTTCTCATTGTTTAACATTTCACACAATTTACAAATATCCTCATTGCCTAAAGTCTCCTTATACACAAAGTGATTCCTCCAACGAAAATAGTCGTAGAACTTAGTTTTGTCGGAAATTATTTCGTTCATTTTTTCCGCCAATATCTTTGGACCTAACTGTCTTCCATCTAGATAACTTCCGGGTGGCAGGAACCTGGAAAAAAGAATAGATTTATTATGACACAGTGTTAATTAATAAGAGATATTAAAAAAATAGCAACAAGGCAAAATGCTTACATTCAAAAGTTTTTTTAAGCATTTTTTTAGGTCATAAATTCCATCAAATGTTGCCAGTCGCTTCGTAACAGTGATAATAACAACTAGATAAACCTTTATAGAATATATTTAAAAAAATAGAAAACAATAGGAATAAAAATTAACCTCCACATATATTATAATATAGTCGCGAGCTCTAATCTGCACATTGTGGACTATTATGTATATTAAGAAATAGTACAAAAAAACTACATTGTTTATTTGGATGAAAAAAATGTTGTTAAAAAGAAGGCAAATAAGAATTTTATTTTTAAAAAATAGTACAGACACAGACGTTACAATTTTTTTAATAATGACTTCATAGTCGTGATAACTTCCAGACCTTTTGCTTGTGGAAAAGCTGACTTCCTCTCGAACGCTGTTTTTGAGTTGCACTATCTTCACCACTTTATTGGCCAAAGTGCAGCTTTTGAGATATTTCTTTTTAACATTTCGTTTAGAACCGCCGCAAAAAAACTCGAATCGAGTGTATGAAAATTTGCTTAATCTTCCTTGTTGAATCTGCTATTTTAGGCTTCAAATTATGAAGTTGTGGAATTTAAAACAAAGTTACTTAACATGGCTATGTATCGATAAGATTATACTCCTACTTACTACTACATATTACTATTTTTTAAGGCCTGATTGCCTCGCTCATTTTCTAAGAAATAGGGGCCGACAATTTCTTCACCCAAAATAGCCCGCTCAAACTGTAACTGCAGGCGTTCTTTGCTGTTTACATTTAAAACTATGTACTACCTATTACCGAAAATTTTAATTGTTTGTAACAAGTAAAGTTGAAGTGATCTTCCACTTCCACTTGAATAAGTTTTATCTAAGCATGACGTACATAGTAGGCATTTGGTTCTATTGCCTGCTCTAGTTGAAGTTTATATGTGTAGAATTTAAGATCTTTTACCAAAATACATCATAACCATGTTCTTGATACTTCGAGTTCAAAGTTTCCAGCTGCTGTCTTCCCGGAGGATAACTGAGTATAAGATCGAACTAATTTTGAACTTCGCGTTTAGTTTCCTCTGTTCTTGTCGCTGTAAGACGCCCCGCACGTTTTTCACTCATTCTCCAACCCATATTCTCAAATTTCAGACCTACGACCTGATTGAAATTGACTTCGTGCAATAGTGCACAATTCTCCATTTTGTAAAAAGCCTTTATACAGATCGCACGCTGCTCATTGGCTCCACTATACATTGTGACAAATTTTCTGATAACCTAGCTCACCACCACCCCACTTTTGAGTGCCTATGACTAATGAAAAATAAAAAAAAAATTTTTGATTGCAAGTAGTTATGATTTTTATCCATGTCGATAAATTTATTGTTTTTTTTTAATGTAACAAGAATCATATATAATAGTGTTTAAAGACGATTTTGGTCCCGGTTTTGTAAGTTTTAATAAATCTATTTATTAAAAGAATGTTAAAATTAGTTAGTTATTAGTGAGAAACGTCAGACTATGTAACATGATTGGGGAGAATCGGCAAGAAACTGTATGAATATTATTTTATTCATATATGAACCTTATTTTATAATGTTGACTCAATAGTCAAATCTGTAAATAAGTCAAATTAGGTATAATAAATTGGAGTTCTTGTATGGTAAAGGTTGTGGTGGTAAAAGAATAACTAACCTCGGTATTACTATTGTATATGTACTTATTTGTGATTATTTATGTAAATTAAGCAAATGATTTAAATTACAAGTTTTGAGTTTGGTTTGTTATAAATTCATAACAGTACACAATTTATATTCTTAAAATGACATATTAAATACACGGCAAAATTTTAATATAGATATAAAAACACAGTGACAGATATACGATATATACAAAATGAAAAATAAACTCGTAACTCCTAGATTTTGTCTTCAAAAAGTTGACAAATCCTTCATGGGCTTGAGTTGTTTTTTTCAACAAGCCTTTTCATTTTAAAGACTTTTTGTTATCGTGTTACAAGAGACCCTAACTTACTTAACAATAGTAAATGAACCATATTTGTGAGGTATAAGGTTGAAAATATTTATAGCTGTCGATATTATTAACCTTTTTATATTTACATTAGATATAATTGTATAATATAATATGAAGGTGATATTATATACCTGTTGATATTATTAACCTTTATATATATTACAGAGCAATGATAACTTCTATGGACTGTGGGTAATATCGTCTTTGTCACATTAACTGCGAAACAAATTATATTGATAACACAGTTCACATTGAGAGAAGTGAAAAAGAGGTTATGAAAAATTATAATTTTATTGTAGCGGTAAAAGCTAATTTATTCACATTAAATCATTCAATATCTAGTTTCATAGAAATAATTCAGTGCCAAAATATATCTTCTTCAATAATTTATAAAATTGTATGGTATGTATATATGTATGTATAGTATGTATTATTACTCAAAAAATCGGGAATTAACGCGTCCGGAATAGGTATCACATACCTTTTCCGGTCACAGGCTGAGTCAGCCTATTTTTCCCAATTTTTTTTAACAATGATATTTAATGAAATGCGATAGTTTAAAAGTTAGTAAGTAAGTATGGTCTGTATTTTTAAAAAGTGGATACAAGACGTTTCATCTCACTTATGAGGGAAAAAACATAAAAGCAGCGGAAATACAACTAAGTTAGCAAAGCACTTAAAAAATAAAAAACATCTTGCATGTCTAGATAATATTTTTTTAGATGACTTACAATAATTATTTTAAATAAAGTAATATATCGGGGTTTGATTATATATTTGATTATTTAAAAAATTAAATAATCAAACCCCGATATTGATATATTTAAAAATATAGTAGTAGTAGTAAAATTCTTTATTACACTCAACAAAATAAAAATAAATGCAGTAAAAGGAACAAAAAATTATACGAAGAAAATATCAATATACATTATTATATCAATATACATATTGGGTGTAAAGGCAGCCTTATCAAAAAAGTTGATCTCTTCCAGGTAACCCGTATCTTATAATAGCGGTTGAAATACTTAAACACATATTATTTTTAATTATCTTATTATAGACATATATAGTAAACTAGCGGACCCGACAGACGTTGTACACGCGTCTTTAATTTATAAAATTCAAACTTAAAAAAAAAAAAAATTCAAAGTTATCACAATGTCTAACGTCATTACATGTACATTTATCATAATTCGACCAATCGATACCGTATGACATATTCATACGGTATCGATAAATAAAGATTTTTTGTTTGAATAAATGAATTTGATCCAATATTTTTTTTTAAATTTCACTTTTTACGTAGCGAAGCACGTATCGGGCCGCTAGTACTAAAATATTTTTCTTATTTCTATCGCAACGCCAACTGTCAGGGTAGACTATAATTAAAATATAATATTATTTAATATTTGACATTGCCATGGTAACACAGTCCGTCGGAACCAATGTGAAACATTCCAAAATCACCACCTACTTACACATTAAAAATTAATCAAAGAACCATTTTCCAGTGGACCAAATTGTGAATCTAAACAATTCTCAAGTCCCTTTGAACACACACAAAGAATTTCATAAAAATCGGTCCAGTCGTTTAGGAGGAGTTCAGTGACATACACACGCACACAAGAAATATATATATAAAGATATATAAATGGTCATAGAGAGTATACCTAGGCAGGATATATGCGATAAATTACATAAACTATAAATATATAACAATAGATGCATACAATATATTTATCTATATACAAAACATAATATTAAATACTATGTTTTACTACTATATTTTATTGATACTATACTCATAAACTTATAGTGTCAGACATATCGAAAACCCAATACCTATATTTAAAAATATCAACAACCCTGTAAATGAGTCATTTATTCAATAAAAGAAAAAAATATCTTATCGGTCACCACACTCAAAAAGTGTAATTTGAATTATTATAAAAAGAAATACTGCATAAATAAATAAATAATTATAATTACATACATTGATAAAAATGCTATGCTTTACCGAGGCAATATCCGAGTGCCACACTTCTTTTTTTAAATGATATGTACACAATACTCGGCAGAGCTACATGGTAGGCGGAGTGGGGTGTTAGGTTATTTTCGTTACGGAATTTCTGGATTCGGTCTCCACGCTCAAGGCTGGCGATAAAAGCTATGCAATAGCTTAAAATATTTAGAAATTGAATTTGTAGAGTTACTAAAGAACTGCCATAGAACCTTTGATAGCAGTTGTATTTATTAAAATAGATACTAACTGTTAAAAAAACTTTTACTTTTATAACATTTTCCAATTCAATACCGAATATTTTTATTTAATAGAGATGTACCAAAGAGTACCAACTTTTTAAAAACGTGCGATCTCAAAAACAGTTTTTTCACATTATAAAACACTACACTGTACAACACACAACTTCGCGTTTTCAAAATTTGACATTGACATATTGGTACTAGAATTTTATGACTATTGTACCTACATAATAAAACCGTAGCTAATGGTAGCTACGGTTATTACATCCGAAAAATTATGGAATTTCTCGGATATGGTGCATTAGTTTAATGTATTCAAATGATTACATGAGTAGACATATATCAAGGTCATTGTTTTTGTTTCATTCGGAAATTCATTGCGTTTATGAAATGTTAGAATATAGTTACACAGTGTGTAATGTATGTATCGGTGCTAATTTCTGATGTAGGTGTGTGCTATTTCTAACGTGTGTATGTGTGATTTCTTAATGTGTGTGTGTAATTAAACATGACAAAATACTTAGTGATTAAATAACAAAAAAATATAAATAAGTTTAGATAAAAACCTAATATATATCTGATAACTGATAGGAGTTAAAAATATAAAATCTCCCCCTTCCTTCTTAAAAATTTCTTGATATCTTTGAATAGTCAAATAATTAATATTCAAATATAAGTAATTAAGAAATCTTTTTATTCAAGCCAATTTTATAATTCATTTAGGAAATAAAAACGGTTGTATTATTATTTTTTTGTAGTTTATTTGAGTATCATTAGGAGGTAATAACATGAGTAGATACCTAGAAGTTAATTATAAGTTTTACGCGTCCTTAGAATGAATGAATGTACTAGCAACAAAATTGTTGTTCTAGTAAATAAAAATATGGCTTTAAATGTTATAGTAGCTTATGTACCACAGGTTGTAGCGCGATTACGTAAATGCTACGGGAGCTCTCGTTCTTGATCGTTTGATTTACTGAATTTTAGATAAATATTTGTGAAAAATCTTCTTATTACCCAAACTGCTTTAAAGGAAAAGTTATAATTTTCAAATGTATATATGTAAATGGAAATCTAACTTTAAAGACATCACAAATAACATCATACGTGACTAATAAGGAATTAGTCACGTTTGACGTAATACAATAATATGATTTAAGTCTGTGTGTTAGTTGACAAAAGAATATTACTGCATATTTATATATTAGAATGACTGATGGTTTTAGAGGGCATAGCCACCACTTTTCACGTGGCAATTAATTATTCAGGCTGTTGGTAGCTTCGACAATACAATAAAATAGTTTTTACTAAACTAACTTTCAATAATTATGGTTTTTTTATCATATAAGTTAAGTATGTTAAGTGTCCTACGGAATAAATTATTATTTACATTATTGGGCACATGATATAAAATTAACATAATTTAAACATTTACCTACATTAATTAGATAACGTTTAACTTTAACACAAAAAATTTAAATGTAAATGTACTTAAATATATAATTACCTTGTGTAATCAGCAGCTCCCCACACTACAGGTATGGCATAATTATTTAAGGCTGTTAACAACTTCTCCGTCACGTAATCTTCAGAGAAAGAATTCTCAAATGAAAAGTAAAAGTAATAGTAATCTTTGACCAATTTAATACACGACCTAAACCTTTTCCTTGGACATTTTAATTTACCACATTTGCCATAAACATCAACAGTCAAGTTATACACATTGAGTTCTTCTGCCACTGAATTCATAAATATTTCTCTATTTCTTTTAGGTTTGCAATTCGAAACAAACCATGCAGCAGCTTTGGTTTTTTTTGACAATATATTTTTTAATTCATCACTAATAGGGTCCAAATGTTCAGGCCATTGCATATCTACAGCTGGACCCACAGCAGTACCGTTGAGATCGAATATAGTGATATATCCAAAACGAAAATCAGAATCTAGTCTGTACGTCCAAGTCCAATTAAAAAATCCATCGTAAACTGCATTGCACACTGGGTAATTGTCTGCGGATTCACTTGCACTAAAAATGTATTTTTGTTTCAGTGAACGTTCTGATGGAAGTTCCAGCAGGTGCTTCATCTGCTTTCCGTTAAAAGCAATCGCGTCAAAGTCTTTGAGGCTGGGGAAGTATGTTCTATTGTCGGTCACAAAACAATTCATGTATTGACATTTGTTTTTAATGAAAGCAGAGTTACCTTCTCCCATGAAGTTGAACGGAGCATTGTCTTTTTCTGTCCATTGTAGTATGTACCTGAATTTTCTGTTGCTCAAAATATATGGTTTATGATTTAATTCAGATCTGATTTCCTTAATATCCACAAAATTACTGTTGTACGTGTATAAGACCGTTACTATGGTTAATAACGCTGCCAATATAATTATACATATTTTGTTGGAAATCGAAAAAATATTAATATTAAATATCTTGTACTTAAATTTACGACAAAATACGACCACTCGCTTCGCGCCAGACATAATTTTAAAAACGTTTTTTGATAATCTATCGTTTTCTTTCATCATCGAACATTGGGTTTTTCATAGTGAGCACTTAACAATAATTAGTATATGCAAACTCGTCGTCAAGACGTCGAAAGTAAATCATCCTATACAGTAAGAATGATGTTGCTAATATAATATCTAATAATAAATATTTAATACTATATTTAAAACAGTATTTTATGTTTTTACGATTGATTTTATTATCAATGTTTTAAAAATGAATTTTATTAATAACATTAATATCACTTTCGCTCTATTTGATGACATTTAAAATATATAAAATAATTTCAAAGCAATCTAAAACGTTTATGTTTGTTTGTTTGTTCAATAGGGAACATTCATATATTTTTTTTGACGTAAATTAATCATTTACCTCTCTATATCGCAGAAAAAAAATGTAAATAGGTTTGAAAAGACTCTAGTTTTTTTTCAAATTAAAAACTAAAACATGTATCAAATTTGAGCCGTTCAAACGCCGTCATTTTGCGCGCGCTTTGCATGACGTCACGATGACACGTCCAGTGAATGTTTACTATGAACTTTTTAGTTACTTCATACATATTTTAAGTTTTAATTGCTTTACAAGTCATGGAAGAAGATAAAAATCGTCGTCGAAGATACAAATATTATATAGTACCGGAGTGCAAAAATAGTATTAGAAAAACACCCGAAAAAGTGTTTTTTGTATTCCAAGAGATGCGAAAATACAAAAACAGTGGTGTATGGTAATTAAAAGGGATAATATATGTCCTAAATCGTGGTTATATTGTTGTGAAGATCAATTTAACGTAAGTATACTTTATTTATAATAGGTTTAATATAATCGTTTAAATTTATTATTACGTATTGAACATAATATTAGAAAATTTAAGTTTAAAATTAATCTTACCTAGGTTACCAAAGTTCAATATAACTTTCTATAAAAACCGTATTCTTTTTTTGGTTTTACGAAATTTTTATGTTTGTCGATTTATTTCAGGTTAAGGAAGATACAGCCAATTGTATTGAATATAATATGTATAACGAAACAACAAGGAGAAAAATGTAATCTAAGTTTGAAGAAAAGAGTTGTGCCACATATATTTTTGTGGCAAAAACACCGGCTGAGAGAACATTCTCATGAATGTGCATAGTCAAAAGGCAAAGATTGACCTCGGTTAATGAAGCCTTTTTAGAGTTAGTTATCAAAAGTAGTGTTAAAAAAATAGTGACCTTCACAAAGAAGTGATATACTAAGTAAGTCCTAGTACTGCCCATACAAATGTCTTTGATATTAATCAGCCAGGACTCAGTACTTCTCCTATTGAATGTGATGATCATAAGGCAGAGCCTTTCTTTTCGTATATTGAAGATAAATTACTAAGTGACTAAGCTGTGCAAGTTACTATTAAACCGAAGTATGGAAGTAAAGGTGTCAATGTAAATATACCTGCTGAAAAACAAATAGTAGCATTGTCACCATTTCCTCATTTAACACACAACATTGGTACATAACAGTTTTACCAGTAAAACTATCTGTTTTAAAAAGAAAATTGTTTACTGAAAACACAGTTGATAATACTACTATAGCATCTTATATCTTCTATATCTGCTGATTATCAACCAAGTTATTTATCTCAGTCAAGTGAAGTGGAAAATGATTCAGAGGAAGAAACATTTTAAAAATGTAATGTGTAGTAGCATGCTAAATGCTATTGAAAAAGAGTTTGTAGGTATTTGTTTTGTTAGAGTTGTTTGAGTATTGAAACAATGTTTTTAGGATTACTTAAACAATTGTATCATTTAATAAAACCTTTAAGCACGAAAATATAGGTTTAAATTATTTATTTTTCTCAGTAACACTAATACCACAGTATGAAATTCGACGCCGATAATTTGAATGGCGTGTCAAATGACGTCAAATTTCACCAATGGTGGCGCGTTTTGGAATTTTGAATTTCGCTGCATTTATTTACACTTTACATAAATTATTTTATGGCCTTAAATGGTTAGTAAATAAAAAATACAAATGTTTTTATTATAATAAGATGATAATAAGTAATCGAAAAAAAAATATTTGAGACCATTTTAAATTTTTTGCATGTTAACTATTGTCCTTGCCGATGATAAAAGACGTTTATTGGCTTTATGTTGTTCAAGGAATAGAGAAAGATATAGACTATATTCCTGTTTGGTTACATTTAATATTAAATAGAAGTGCTTGAGGTTGTCTATAAGCATGCCTATTTATTTATTTATTTATTTATTTCTTAAAGCACACTTACAATATACATATTTTACTTAACTATTTAAACAAAGCAGATAAACACACTCACTGATATGTATATCAATTACAAGTGTACATAACATTCACAAAATGTCATGCAAGATTATTTTTTATAGTACATACATTTTTGAAGTAAATAAAAAGCTAATGAAGTACAATTATAAATTATAAATTATGAAAGATCTTATTCTTATATGTTTAAACTAAATTTGATCTTACAGCTAGGAACTCGGTAAGTTTTTTTTTAAAAAGCATATAAGGGTCATATAATATATCGATGCCAGGTATCTTGTTGGATATTTCGTTATATTTAATACATAAGCGCGAAATTGGAGCTTGATTACCGAGATTGGTTTTTGCGAAATGGGTATAAAAAATGTTTGTTATTCTTTTACGAGGGTATTTGTACGGCACTGAAAAAGATATTTGATTTACTAGGTTGCTGCACTTTACTTTATTGTGTAATATTTTATATAAGAAACACAAATCCAGAATCACACGTCGACATTGAAGAAATAGCAATTTAAATTTATCAAGTCGCTGTTCGTATGGTTGTCTATGAGAAAAACCACAAGTATTAAATGCAAGGTGACGAGTAAAGGTGCGCTGTATACTTTCAATGCGTTGAGTATATATATTATAAGCAGGGTTCCAGACGGAACTTGCAAATTCAAGGTGACTTCTGACAAAAGCATTATATAGAAGAATTTTAGTCCGGGATAAAATCCCTTTGAATTACGCCTGATGAATCCTAAAAACTGAGCAGCTTTTTTAACACTGTTGTTTATGTGCGATTTGAAAGTAAGCTTACAGTCAATAGTAACTCCTAAGTCTTTTATTTCAGATAACTCTTGCAAGGCAACATTGTTAAAGAATAACTAGAGACAAGTGGTTTTTTTTACGGGTGTATTTCACATGGAAACATTTGTTAATATTAAGAGTCATTCTGTTGGCCTCGCACCATATATAAATTCGATTTAAGTCATCTTGTATCAGTTTTACGTCATCCTGTGATTCTATCGGTTTGTAAATTTTTAAATCATCAGCAAATAGCAAACATTTGCAATTTTGGACACTTGCGGTGATATCATTAATAAATGCTAGAAACAATAAAGGACCTAAGTGGGAACCTTGAGGCACACCTGATTGCGCTAAATAATTTGTAGATTCAAAACCGTTTACAACAACAACCTGCGATCTGAGAGCCAAATAAGATTCTAACCATTTAATTAAGGGTGCCCCTACATTAAATTGCCTAAGTTTATTTATTAGGAGTTCATGGTCAACCTTGTCAAAGCACTGGAAAAATCGGTATAGATGGCGTCAATCTGTTGACCCATATCTACTTCTTTTATGAGATTAGAAGTAAAGTGTGATAGGTTAGTCTGAACCGATAATCCACTTCTAAATCCATGTTGAGAGCTAGTTAGGTAGTTTTCAAAGTGTTTAGCAAGATAAGGCTGCACAAGACTTTCAAACAATTTTGATAAGCATGACAAAATTGATATTGGACGAAAATTTTTTATGTCAATAGGATCACCCTTTTTAAAGACGGGAACGATTCGCGCTTTTTTCCATTCGTTAGGGAAAATACCTTGGTGTAGGGAACGATTAAAAATTAGTGTCAGGGGAAGAGCAATTCCTAACCCACAGCGTTTGAGAAAAAGTGGAGGAAGTCCATCAGGCCCTGCACCTTTATGCACATCTAGAGTTTTAATTTTTTTCAAGAAATCTGATTCAAGGAAACTCAGTTTGGCTAAATGCACACTATTCATATTAAGATTTAAATTTACTGGAGTGTATTTTGATGTATTTGTATAAGTAGAAGAGAAACGACTAGCAAAAAAATTGGCTATTCCCGTGCATGAATTAGTGACCTTGTTATCCAATTTCATAGATGCGGGTAAAGACGACTCATTTTTGTTTTTATGTTTGAAGTATTTCTAGAAGTATTTGGGATTTTTTGAGATATTGAACTCAGCTGTTTGTCTAAAGTCGTTAAGGCATATATCAATGAGTTTATGACAGCGATTGCGAAGAATAACAAATTCTAAATGGTCCCTGGGATTATTATATTTGCGAAACCTTCTACGGATTTTATCTTTTTCTGATAATAATTTTATAAGTTACGCCTAAACCAAGCTGGGTGTTTTGATGCTCTTAGTTTACGTTTCGGTACAAACTGTTCAATTATTTTGTAGAGAGAATTATAAAATACCTCAACCATGGCATCGACATCCTTACATACAGAGAATTTGTGCAACCAATTTATGTTTTGAATGGTGCTTACTATAGTATTATAGTCAGCCTTAAAGTAATTGTAATCGACACGATCTTTGGACCGAAGGTAAGATATATGACTCCATTCGATGTTAATCAAAAGGTGGGGATGGTATGTGTCTAATTTACTAAGAATATCAGGAGGCGTTGTTACCGTAATTTTAGGTAAGGTACTTAACACCAAGTCTAGCAATCTGTCATCACAATTACCAAGGCAGTTAAATTGTTGTAAGTTATTAATGGTCATAAAATCAACCAGCAAGTATCCAAGCGGATTACTTTAATTAGATGGAGTCATCGAAGAATCATTAACTTTAGCACTCCATTTAATAAAACCCATGTTAAAATCTCCTATAACAACAATATCATCTATATGGTTTGTCACATTATCGACGCTTTCCAAAAACTTGGTCAGTGTTTCGGATTTAATAGGTGGTGGCAAGTAGACTGCACAAAGTCCAATACTTTTTGTGACGTAGTTATTATTAAATTCTATAACTATCCACATATTCTCTTCATCAGTTTCCCAATTTAAAATACGAGAAGACTTAATTTCGCGGGCGACAGCAATAAGAATGCCTCCACCATCTTTTTTTAATTTATGTATACGATCTTTCCTATACACAACATAACGCGAATCGAACAGTTCATTATCAAATATACTAGGGTTAAGCCAAGTTTCTGTTAATACAATAATTTTATAGCTTGAAGTTAGGATATTCTTAAGTATATCATTAGATTTAGTTCTCATTCCCCGTACATTTTGATTGTAAATTTCAAACATTGTTAAATTTAAGCTCTATAGACATTACCAGTTTTCTTGTCTCCTCTTTTTTATAATATTAACTTAAGACTTTCTTCGTTTTTTATTATTATTGCCTGGCAAAATTCATTTTTCCGCACATAAATCTTTCCATTTCTGACCCAGGTAAAGCGATATTTCATTTCTTTAGCCTTTATGCGTGCTGCGGCGTGGAGGTGTTTACTACTAGGTGTTAAGTGCTCTGAGATATAAACTGGTGATCGAGAACCTCCAATCCCCAGATGGTGAGAGCTTAGTTTGTCTTCAGGATTGCTTTTATTGAATTGTGCTACAGCCGCTAACAAGGCATCCCTGTGTTTCATGTTACGCAGTTTGGCAATAATAGAGCGTGGTCTATCAATTTTTTGGTTCAGCTTAGCCACTCGAGTAACATGTTGAATGTCGTCAACATTTAGGGGAGTTTTTACGGTTTTGCCTATTTGCACCAAAGTATCCACTAAATTTTCTAATTTGTGTTCGGGAATGCCATTGACTTCGATAATGCATTCTCTCATATGTGACTCTACGGTGTTTAGTCGGTTTGTAAGATCTTTGACAAACACCTGCAGTAGATTATTTTCTTTTTTCAGAATATCATGGCGAATTTTTCTTCCATTTGAGCTTTCATATCTTCAGATTGAGAGTTTATGAATGACATGGACTCACAAAATCCTACTATTTGTTCATTAATTGTTTTCAATGGTGCCGTGACGAGGTTTAGAATGGTCATAGAAAGTTCTTGTTTTATAATGTCGCGAAGTCTCCGATACAAAATTTTGGCCATCATTGCTGCACGTGGCTGTGGAAACGGATGACTTCTTAGCATTTTTACGTGCTGTAACAAAAGATTCAGAAGAATTTTCTTCATCTGTGTTAGTGGTATTTGTTTGGCTGGTAGGGCATGTTTGGCTGGTGACAGGTGCGGGTGTTTGAACTCTACCAGTTTTAGGTTTACTGCAACATTCCCTGTACTTCCATTTATTCCTTTTTTGTTGGTCCATTGCTTCAAATTGATTGAGAGGTATATTAACGCATTGGTAATCATACTTCGATTTACAGATCGAGCAACTGAGAAATGCTTTCTTCGGTAGAATGTTTCGACATCCAGCGCAATAATTTGTACTCGTTGCATACGCCATTTTTATGATCTGTTTGTGAAATTGAGAGATTTCCAAAGAGATCGATAAAACATACAAATTTATAAAAAAAATATTGAAAATACAATATAAAAAAATATAATAAAAAAAAACCTAATTAATAAAATACAATAAGATTTAAATTTAAATAAAACAACAAAAATTAAGCACTTAAACCTTATTTAACGACTTAAACGACTGTTAATTTTGATACAAAAAAATATTGAAAATTTTACAAAATAATAATAATAATAAAAAGATAACGAAAAATAACTAAAAATAACAAAAACAAAAAATAACAATAATATTCCAAAATTAAGACGACTCAGTTAATTCTGAGTTACGAACTCAGGATACATTCTCAATAAGCACCACTAATTAGCCAATACACCAAACTGGACAGTATCTTCTGTATCGAAATTAGTTGTATGTACTTTTAACGAAGCACTGCAAATATGCATTACTTGATGTAATTGGTTCTCACTAGCTTGCGGTCATTGACCCGTACACTACTCACTGCACTTGAACACAATCGAGATAACTGATTTTGCAATGAACTGACTATATTTATTAATAAAGTAACTCTTTTTTCAAAGTTATAACTGTTTTCACTGTAATGATTTTTAACAGATTTAATAACTGTTACAAGTTGTCCACTTTTTGTGTCTCTGCCACTACTTTTTATATCGATTTTTGCTTGAGTTATAGGAGCACTCACAAAACACGTCTGCACGATATCGCACGGCAGCCGAAGCTATATTTTATACATATATTGTATAAAATAATTTTCGATGTGGACAGGATTTAAACCGGCTACCTACCGTACAATTGAGCTGCGGTATCGCTACTCATAAGGGATTTTCAGTAAACATTTATTAAAAAAACAAAACATATTCAAACCGAAATGATGTATTAGTTTTTGCGTTGAATCGTCTAAAATAAATAAGATTTAAACTCATTTTAACTCCAAGCTTTCTTTAATAAAATCTCGATACTGGAATCGTTCGATCTATTTAAATCGGTTTGATTTCTTTTGCTCTTACAAAAGAAATTCGCTAGAATTAATACAATAAAGTAATTAATAGTGACTATTTACGTAAAATTTTCCATAATTATAATCAATTTATCTAATTTTAAATATTATAAAACTATTATACTGTGAAATATACTAATCAAAAATATATATCATATCTACGTATAATATACATTATATTGATCTAAAAATATTTGTTTTTATTTGTAATTTTCATCCGTGTGGTTTCCGTGTGGTGGCGGCTTAAAAATACAATTCCCACCACCTCTATCTTATCGTGGATGTCGAAAAAGGCAACATAGAGAGCAACACAGAGCAGCAGCGTTCTCCCTTCTTAAGTTATACATTTTAACAGTACTGCGCTCTCCAACCCGCCTGCCCAGCGTGGCGAGCTCATGATCCAAAAAATTAAAACCAGGCCCCTAGGTTCTGGCAGCCCCATTATTCCTTTTTCCGGTAGTGGTCATGGTAACTGTGGGGCAGGGGGTGCTAAGAATCTCCGGTAGACACACGACTACCATCATAAACGGACACTGGCTCTGGTAATACAAAACAAACGCACGTTGAGGACAGATGATAAGATTGTGGAGCTGGAAGAAAAATTGAGTAAGTTGAACTGAGACATAATTGGATAATGCGAAAAGACGGGTGGGATAAAGTGAACTTGCGTTCTGGCAACTTATTCTTCTACCGGGGGGGTGAAAAGCAATCCCGAGGTAGTGTCGGATTCATCGTCCACAAATCCCTTGTAAGCAACATAACAACCATTAAAACGGTGTCCAGCAGGGTGGATATTCACTGAAGGTCATTCAGGTAGGTATATCTACCGACCTCGTCATACTTAGATGAAGAATTTGTGGCTATGCATCAGGATGTTAGTAGAGCCATACATACCTTCAAAACTCACTGCACTGTTGTTATGGGGGACTTTGATGCGAAACTCAGCAGTAGAAGCGATTCATAGTTGAGGGAGGGGTAATTTGGATAAAGACATAATTACTATAAGAGTCAGAGGCTAGCCGACTGTCTGGGAAAGGACTCTTTACGATAATTCCTTTTTCCAGAAGCCGCCTCAGATTGAGTGGACCTGGATGAGCCCCAATATGAGATAGACTTAATTGTAATCAACAGAAGAACGATTTTTAGTAATGTCTTATTTATTCCTTATTTGTTTTACTGCCTAAGTTAACGTTTTAATTGACTTCATTCCACCTGATGGAAAGTAGAAATGTAGTCATGAGTGGTAAGGCGCATTAACTTAGTAACCTATTCACTCTTCTTTTGGAGACACCACATTATAATCGGACGTAAATATCGACGCAGGCAAGCTGTTCCAGTCCTTTGCTATACGAATTATAAAAGACGAAGCAAAGCGCACCGTTAGGACAGGTGGAATGTCTACAACGTAAGGATGGATACCTGCCGTACGTCGGAACGTCCGGTGGTGGAAGGGCGACGGGGGAATAGGGTCATACAATTCCTCGCACACTCACCATTAAACCATGGGCGAGCTTTGCCACCAATGGGTACGTCAGCAAAAAGAATAAAATACTCTATTGCCTGATGCACCACATTAGTTATAGCATCCGCAAATCTCGACAACTGCATAGAAGAGAAGTACTCCTGCCGCCAAGGATAAGACGCAAAAAAGTGCCGCATCTTGGCCCAATCTGCTAACTTGTATTTCCAAACTCGCCTAACACCTTGTTCGGTTTGGTTCTTAAGATGGTGGGGCATATGTCAACACAGATTACACTAGATAGTCATCGAAGGTTCCCAAGAGAGAGGTGACAACTACATGATATTTTGCCGGATTAGTTGTCAGTTGTCAGCAGAAGGTCCAGGCAATTGGCTGTAGCCCCTACCACATCAGGTACCCTTGTCGCTTGCCCCACCAGCTGAAAGAGGTCCAAGGACAACGCAAAATTCCGCGGTTCTCTTCCAGCATGGTCGGTCTTCTGGTACGGGAACAGGCAGTTCTTATGACATACATTAAAGTCCCTCAGAAAGACGAGCTGCGCTGAAGCTGATGTAGAGCCATATCACCGAGAAAGAGACAGTGCGAACCGTGATAACCAAAAGACAACTAGATTATTTGAGTATCTCGGTGAGTCTGTTGATATGGCTCTACATCAGCATAATTATGGAAAATTTTACGTAAATAGTCACTATTAATTACTTTATTGTATTAATACTAGCGAATTGATTTTGTAAGAGCAAAAGATATCAAACCGATTTAAATAGGTCGAACGATTTCAGTATCGAGATTTTATTAAAGAAAGCTTGGAGTTAAAATGAGTTTAAATCTTATTTATTTTACACGATTCAACGCAAAAACGAATACATTATTTCGGCTTATTTATTTTCTTTTTTAAATAAATGTTTAATGAAAATTCTTTATGAGTAGCGATACGGTAGCTAAATTGTATGGTAGGTAGCCGGTTTAAATCCTGCCCACATCGAAAATTATTTTATATAAAAAAATATAAGCATGCTTATAGACAACCTCAAGCACTTCTAATTAATATTAAATGTAACCAAACAGGTTATAGAATATAGTCTATATCTTTCTCTATTCCTTGAACTACATAAAGCCAATTAACGTCTTTTATCGTCGGTAAGGATAATTGAACAAACAAACAATCATACAAAAAATTGTAGATTGCCTTGAAATTATTTTATGTGTCATCAAATAGAGCAAAAGTGATATTAATGTAATTAATAAAATTTATTTTTAAAACATTGTTAATAAAATCAATCATAAAAACATAAAATACTAGTATTAAAGTGCTAAAGGATTGTAGGTGCCCACGTCTGAAGGTAATTGAAAAAAAAAAAAAATATGAAAAATTTCTGGTGAACTATCAAGAATGGGACATTTGGAAAGTTTTCGGAATTCGGCTCTTATACTTATCATACTAATATTAGATAAAAAACTCCTTAACTTTGATTTTATTTCTTAACATCCTAGCCTAGGCAGTCATTTAACTACAGCTAAAGTGTAAAGCTAAGCTTTCCACCTGATGGTAGGTGGAATGTAGTCTTAGGTGGTAAGGCGCATTACCCTAGCAACCTATTCATTCTTCTCTTGAATGTATCCACATTGTATTCGGTCGGAAATACCGATGCAGGCAAGCTGTTCCAATCCTTTCCAAAGCTGTACGAAGTAAAAAAGACGAAGCAAAGCGCTTCGTTCGGACAGGTGGAATGTCCACAACAAAAGGATGGATACCTGCCGTGCGTTGAAATGTCCGATGATGGAAGGGGGCCGGGGGAATAAGATTGTGTAATTCCTGCGCAAACTCACCAAAATGTATCCTATAGAATACTGAGAGGCTAGCAATTCTACGTCTGTGTTCAAGGCTATGGAAGTCGGCTTCGACTAATGCGGAATCGCCTATAAGCCTCTTCGCTCGCCTCTCAGTATACACACAGCAACAGTAAACAAATACATTCGGTTTCTCTGTTGCTGTATGAGCTAGGGATCCATCCGGCTTCAGCAGAGCAGACAGTGGGGGTTGGCAGAAATTCGACTCGATCGCTTTCGCAAGAAACCAGAAAGCTCGACTGCCAGTTGGTCTGATAGAAAGCTTTTCGCCATTCCAAAATAGTGAGGGTTTTCTAGCTTTAAAAAAAGGCAAGAGGAAGCGGTACAGCTAAGAACTTTTTACGTACAATGGGGCCTTAGTGTGTCGTGCAACGATTCTAATCTTATTCCTCTTTATGATACATTGGTCTCTTTGCGTGAAAACAAGTCTGACGACATGGATTGATGCACTGGATATAAAATTTAATCATATAAATAAAATTTAATCATAAGGAAATAAAATTTAATCATAAAAAAATATTCGGATTTTCTCATCATTCATTAAAATAAGGAGTTATTATTTAGTATATGTAAGTCACAGTTTTAATTTCTTTACGATAATATCATTCTGATGTAACATATTTAAAATGGATTGATAGAAATGCATATATCATAACATATTTGACTACTTAAAATACTTAAGCTAAATAGTGTTAATATTTCATTTTATTTAGGAAAATATAAAGAAAACTGTGCACCTAACATAAGCAGCGTCCGCCTGCGTCGGTTAGACTGAGGCGCGGCGCCGCACGCTGCGGATGACCGTCGTCATCTTCACGGTGTTCGCGCTGTGCTGGCTGCTCTATGCGACCATGGCCATGTGGTACTCGACTACTTCTGATCGAAACTCTATAACTAGTCTTAAATCTAAATTTACAAATACATTTTTTTTATTTCATCCCCGTTACACAGTTAAAAAGAAATGTTTTAAGCTATATCAAATCAGATTACATATATTATAACACTTAGCAGGAACGTGTAGATATTAAAAAAATTACAGTTAATGATAATTATAAGCTCTTTCGAACAATATATAACCGAAAGGATTAAAACTTCTATTTCAAACGACTATAAGGAAAAAAGATTTATGTTTTAACTATATTTACTTAACTGTTTAGATACATGGTACATTTATAGAAAAACATACTACAAAGAAAACAATAATACTTTTAACCTAGGAAATTAATATTCTTGGTTTTCTACTTTTATAATTAATTATTTGCAACAAAATCAAGCTAAATTAATTTAAAATTCAAGTAACTTCATGACAATGTTACTTATTATTTTAGAAAATTGGGCCTCCTAGAAACTTGAGCTTTATAATTCCTCGTGTGTAATAGACAGCAACTTCTGCTTTTATAATGCAATTTCAAGTCAGTCTTATTAAGGGAAGCATAGTGAATGACATAAAATATCTGGTTTGTTTGTTTTTATTTTAACTTTATTAAAATTGTTAAAATAAATATAAATGAATACTTTATAAATACACAATAAATAACAGACGTATATTTATTTGTACTCAAATATTTGTTTCATTTATAAAATAAACCCCACTTAAATTATAAATATATTGAAGCGAATATTTTTAGCACAATATAATTCACAGAATATTTTTTATAACATATAACAAAAAATATTTCAGATGAAAATAAATATAATTACGCTTAAAAATTTATCGAAAATAAAATAAATAAATAAAAAAAATATTCCTTAAGACGACCGTTCAGACTTATTATACTGCAAGATCTTAACAACAAAGTATAAGGGGTTTAAATCCAAATAAATAGACAAACGAAACCTAAGTAACATTTCAAAGTAAAGAATATTTAGTATAGAAGAATAGATGCCATAGTTAGAAATAACGAACATTTTAGTAATGTTAAACTAAAATAAATAAGACAGGTGTAATTCTTGCCTTCCCTCTTTTGCCCGATGGTCTAACAGTAAACATTATATTCAATGTTTGCCTTTGATTCTTTTTAGTGTGTAAGCAGTTTTTACTATATTAAAAAGTTATTTATAAACGAAATGTGTTCCGTTTAATTTTTTTTTATGCAAAAATAATTTGAAGAGTAACCTGTAGTGTAGTTTATTGTTAAATGTCACATGTATTTTTTTGGTTAAGGCCAGGTATCCCTGCAAAAGTAGGCATTCAGTGCAACCCCCGCCCGCGTAATATAGGTACATCGCGCCTTCGCAGCGGGCATTGCACATAGCGACCACGTGACGTCATCCTGTCGCCACAGTTTAGAACTAAACCATGTTTAATAATTTATTTCATTTCAAAATATTAATGCAATTTTAATATATTTTTATGTGCTAATAATGTTATTTATTTTCGTAAATAAATAAAGTGTAAGTGGTACATATAGAATAAAAATAAAACAAATTATATATTTAATTTAAATTATGTTTATGTATAATCACAATAAAATAGGTAAATCTTAATTAAAGTAATTTATAACTGAATAAAATTTAATCGGCGTATATTTTGTGCCGGTATTGATTCCTTATCAGGGCTTTTAGATTTACGGTTAGTTGTATCAGTCATATTTTCCTTCTGAATTGATATGTCTCGTATGGGCATACCTCTTGCATTTCTACTGTCTATGATTTCAGGCAGCAAGCAATTTATATAAAATATTAATAATTTTGGTTTCATATTAGTGTCCCAAAATAAATCATCTTTTTCAATGAACTGTGTGTATATTTTCTCATTCTCGTCTGCCCATATTGCCAAAAGACACTTTTGTAGTTCTGTTACGTGTAACTGGCCTTTTACTTGGTAGTACACATAGAATGCATATATAGAATGCTTAATTCACCGAGGTGGACAGCGATACGGTAGCTCAGTTGGTAGAGCGGCGGGACGGTTACCCAGTAGTCGCGTGTTCGAATCCCTGCCCGTATCGGTTTATTTTTCATTCTATATTTATATAATTTTTTTTACACATATTGCATTCAAATTTAAAAGACGATATCAGTCCATTTCTTCTTTCATCGACTAAACATAAATTACTTGCATTACAATTAAATAAATTATTGTGGCGTGCTTTCTCTTGTAATTCTCTTAAAAAGTTATTGTCATCAACAGGTAACAGGTTGGAAAAAACCTTCTTTATCATTTATCAATTCAATCATAAGCCCATCATTGCCTTCATCAGTTTCGCTGCAATAATTTTTGTCTGTCTATACTGTTGGCCCTGTTGGCTATTACAGCGTCACCGGGGGAGCGTCACTTTAAAAAGGGGGGGCCAGATGGGCCCCTTATTGGGAAAAAGATAGACGGCCCTTTATTGGGAGAAAGATAGACGGATGCTACTACGATCGACTGATGGCCCGTCATTCCCACCTGACATAATAACGCTTCTACGTTAACTAGTTGGGGCGGTTCGAGCGGAGTGCAATGAAGAGACCTTCTGTAGTAGATGATGGTTCCCCCCTTCGCGGTTGCCCTATCGTTCCTAACGAGACGGTAATTCGCGATGCGCAGGTCACGATTACATGGCTTCAGAAAGGTCTCTTGTACTAACAGGACGTCTATCTGGTGCGTGACCACGAAGTCGCACACTAGATGTATCTGCTTAAACAGCCAGTTCACGTTGAATGTATCGACAGTCAGAGAGACAACATATGTAATTTACAGAAAACACTATGGTCTAATGGTGCATGTGCTGCATCTGCGGTCGCGGGTTTGATTCCTACTCGGAGTGTATATTGGTGTTTATACAAATTTTTAGTGATATAAAGTTGTAAACTAACCACGTCTCAAATGATCTACTATTTTAATTCGATTACTTTGAGAGTTATTCATGATTTTGCAAAATGGTCGATTGACACGTCTTCAATTTTAACATTTTTATTATTCTCTTTGGACCTACTGAAAAAGCTAGACTGTGGTAAACTAGGGAATGACATAATATATGTCATGATAATCGCACAATTGCATCTGAAAAATTTTGATACACGTCTTACCTTGTCAACGTCTCGCGAGACACTGACGAGTTCTCTGTGGACCGAATTTCGCTTGAATAATTAATTAAAAAAATAAGAGATTGAATAAAAAAAAACTATCGGGTAAAATGCCTCGAGGAATCAATGAACATTATTTTGGTAAAAGACCCATAATGTTTAATCGCTTATTTTAGAAATAAAACCGAAAAATTGGAGACAAAAAGACGGAATAGAGGTAACTTTGTGATTTTTTTCTATCGAGCCAATTTTATTAAATCATGTTTTCATCGGGTACATTCCCTGCAATATATCCTCAAAATTAACCATATTTTTTTTTAGATTTAAATTTCAATGTTTACTATTTCAAAAACGAATTCTAACAATGTGTTTTGTAGGGATACCTGGCCTTAAAATCCGAAGCAGAATATGAATTACTCGCCTTCTTCTTTTACCGGAAAATTTCGTATCATTTTACGCAATTATATAGTCCTTATTTCTTAATTTCCTATTTATTCTGAAGCCTTAAAAGCGTGGACAACAATATCTTTGATATACATCTTTTGCGTAAGTCTTTTAGAACTATTCCAACATTTTTTTTACAAATTATTTTATAATCTGTATTACTTTAGCCTTAAGAATGACATACAGCAGTTTATGAGAAGGCGGTGCCAATGCGACGGTGTGGATAGTACTTGCACGCTTATATTTAAAATATGATAATTATTGTCACCAATTACTTAATTGTACGCACAATAGTATTTCTTCTCTAAATAGAGACAAATTATTTGCTTAGTAAATGAAAATGATGACCACGAATGGCTTGAGGTCAAATAGACCGACATTCAACAATGATCTCCACCAAAGAGCAGTGGCAACATTGTACACTTTTAGACTTATAAGACTTGCAAGATGCATATCCGCTTTTTACTGTTGAAGGAGGTTGAACCAGTGCCATCATAATGAAGTGTAATTTTCATGTAACACACATCTTTTTAAATTTTTAACCAGTCAAAAACAACTGGCACTATTAATGTCAGTTTAAACATTTTTATCAAAGCACTCAATTTTCTAAAACTCAATTAGTATACTCTTGTATTTGAAGATAATATTTGGATGGATGGAGTTCCTTTAATATGTAAATGACCTTTAATGAACAAACTCTAGATTTACATATGTAATTAACATACAAATTATTCATTAACGGCGCATCTAGAAAGTTTATATTAAATTGGCATCGACGGATTTCTCGAATAGTGAATTAATTACTATATTAAATACTAAAAAAACTAAATGCATGGAATTTACACTTCCTAATGTCAAAAGTCAAAATTGTAGTTTACGCCTTAACAATGAAGTGTTAGTACAGACTGACTCAACAATTTTCTTAGGTATAACTTTAGATAAAAAGCTCCAGTGGAACCCCCATCTCTCAACACTCGCTGGCAAACTCAGCTCAGCCGTCTTTGCAATTAAAAAAGTAACACAATTAACAGATGTTAATACGGCTCGACTCGTTTATTTTAGTTATTTTCATAGTATTTTGTCTTACGGTATTTTATTATGGGGCAGTGCTGCCGAAATGAATTCTATATTTGTTTTACAAAAAAGAGCTATACGGGATATTTGTAATCTAAGAGCTAGAGACTCCCTAAGAGATGTTTTTAAAGAAATTGGTATACTTACGGTCGCTTCTCAATACATTTTTAATAATATATTATATATACGTCAAAATTTAAATACTTATACTAAAAACAGCGACGGACATACGATAAATACAAGAAATAAAAATAAACTCGTAACGCCTAAATTTCGACTTCAAAAAGTTAACAAATCCTTCATGGGCTTCAGTGTACGCATATATAATAAGGTTCCACAAGATATTTTGGATCTTCCTTTTCTTAGTTTTAAATCTAAAATTAAAAGTATATTATTAAATAAATCTTATTATAAAATTCAAGAATTTTTGGATGATCGAAATGTATGGAACTTGGGTCATTGACTCATTTGCAGGGTTGATGTTATAATGTATAAGTCAAACATTGTTTAATTTCATTTAAAAAGAGCAACTGTTGAGTTTCTGGCCAGCTCTTCTCAGCAGAACAGCATTCCGAGCTGGTGGTAGTTTACTCACAGACTGACTATACTGACCAGTTTAATGTAATTGACGATTCAAAAGTGCGTGTAAATGCCTACTTGAATAAAGATATTTTGAATTTGAATTTGAATTCAAAACTGAAAATAAACTAAAAATCAGTTAATCAGTACGTAGTATTAATAGTAGTTTTAAAATACGAACAAAATAAATTTCTTTACATAGTAATAATAAAAAAATAAGAATCCTTATGGTCTCTTAATATTTTTTTATATTTGAGTGATATTTTTCATTTCAAAACTTATATTTAAATCCCTTAAGGGTGGAATTTAAAAATCTTTTCTTAGTACACCACTACGTAGAAAAACAAATGTATCCTCCAATTTTACTATCTCTACTACCTGCGGTTTAGACTGTATGGTATAACTTAGTCAGTCAGATCCTATTAGATTATATTAAATTTGCAGCATTTTTCATTGCTGCTTAACTTCTATTAGTCACAGCGAGATGATATATACCCTATAGCCTTCCTCAATAAACGGACTATTCAACACAAAAAGATTTTTTCAATTCGGGTCAGTAGTCCCAGAGATTAGTGCGTTTAAGCAAACAAACTCTTCAGCTTTATAATATTAGTATAGATAAGAGTTGCTGAAAGCAACAAAATACGAACAAAGCATACGAATGTCTCTAATTATATAAGGGCATTTTTCAGAAATTTCCAAAGAATAAATAAAAAAGGTGCTTTGAATCAAGTCAAATCTATTATTCAGAACGAAATTACGAAGAAAAGTAGAGTGTTAATTAAAAAAAGATCATGAATCATCTTCTCCTTAATTGACACTCTACTTCCTACTTTGACTCATATTACAAACACTTCATTCTCCACTGAGGTAATATGCCACCTCACCGACCGACTCTTAACTTTGTTTGTTTTTATAGATTTAAATTATCCGATTATGACATTTTTCTGGATCTTCTTTCTACTTATATTCTTGGTTGGAAATAAGTCATATATATATAGGGTTGCATGATTTGGCTATACGTGTTATCACAATGCAGTATTCATTTTTCCAAACTATTTAAAAACTGTCCTGTCCTGTCCTTATTTAAAAACTGTATCATAAAAGATCTCATTGGTGTTTTTGATAGCGACACTGTTAATTACAAGACTAAAAAAAATCTAAATTTTAATGAAATACTTTTAAAGGATAGTTTTAAACTATATATTTTTTTCTTATTGTAATAGATTAGATAAGACCCTAGAAACACAGAACCTACAGTTTTTATGTGCAATGTGTAATTACATCTACGACCTCTTTCAATACCAGCGTTTAGCTTTCTTGTTTGAGATTCGAACCTACAACCTGTTGACCGCTGGCACAATAGCCGCCTATACTAGATCGAACCTACGATCTGTTGACCGCATCAGTCGTCAAACCATTTTAACTGAGTCGAATATTTCTTTTTATCCATTCACATTCCATAAAATGAAATAAGACAGTGATAGTTCTCCTCTAAGCTTTATTTACTTTATGAAACATGATTAAACTTTGTCAAACAGAACTAGAAATGTGTTTTTATCTTAACAATGTCACACTAATTTCTTTTTTCTTTGTAAGACTTTTGGAAATTAGAATTCAAGGGAGTTCAACAACAATGCTTCTTAAACTCTTAATTATTGTAGTCTTAAAAACTTAAATTATCCAGGCAAAATATATATATTTTATTTATGATTAACTAATAACTATTTTATTTTTAAAACAAAAATTAATAGACTAAATTAAAAAAATGGGTCAGTCAGTTGGTAAGCATAGTATTAACTAAATATGTTAAAAGGTAAATGTTTCGATAGGTAATGTGTGGTATCTCAAGAATTAGGATCGAATACCGGAAGATACAAGAATGTTTGCTAATATCAGCTTTATTCTCCCAAAATAGAAGGAAATATCGGCTTCTTAATATAACAAAACTAATATAGGTTAAAAGTGTAAATAAAAAAACTACTAAATCGCTAAATATGTACAGGTTTATTTTTAATTAGTTGACCACCTCTTGCAGGCAGCCTCTCTACTTTAATCCCAACAACATTTGTTCTACAACTTTTTACAAATCTTGATAAACAACACTAAAAAAACAAACCTTACTTTACTTTAATTTATTATTCTGTATTTTGTAAGAACGCTTACTGTATTTTGTAAGTACGTATTTAAAAGGTTAACGATCGGGAAGCTCGCTTCTATGCGGCTTAAGTCAATACTAATTAAAACAGATCGAATTATTTTTTTTGTTTTTAAAAACTCATTTGTACTTAAAATTATCTGTACATATAAATATATGATATATAAATTATAGAATATACTATATACTATTTGAGAAAATGAGTTTTAATATAGCGTGCCGTGCATATAAATCAAACAGAATAAAAATAGTTTCAGAACAATTTATATTTTCTACAAGTGAGATGTTGTGAAACGTATGAGATAAGTAGATATTTTATGTAAAGTACAGGTCTGATATAGCTAATAGTTTGGATTCCAGACAATTATAGATCTTTGGTTCGAATCGGCATATTCTGGTTAGACATACAAATAAGCTATATATGAATTTTGAATCATTTGATTATTAAATAATTATTTTTGAGAACTTGAAATCCAAAACTATTTCCTAATAAATAAGTAATTGGATATTGTATTAAATATATTAAAAACTTGGGTTAATCTGCAATCCAAATACTTTATAAAACTATATGCAAGAGTATTACTTAATATTTATTAATAGACCATCTATCATAACAACTCGTATCCTTAAGAGATCTCTCTCAGTAAACCATCAATGTGAGACAGTTTCAAGGTGTACACGCGACCTTGTCTGCTTATTAAAATAAATAAAATAGTAAATCTGGTCTTATATTCGCTTATCAATAAAATATAAACACAGCAATTTCCGTTCAGTATTCTAACCCTTTGATATATGTATATTATTGATATTGTAAAATCAACATCAGAAGTAGCGGTTATCGTGCAGTTGATTGTTAGTGCATTACATATATAGACGGAAATAAAAAAAAAATCTAATGTATGTAATTTCTAATATAAGTAATGTAATGTAAGGAATGTATATTTCTAATGTAAGTCATTTATTTTAGCGAAAGATGAGTAAACTTTACTTTTTAAAGTCAACTATTAACTAAAGTCTATCTAAAATCTAAATCGACACACTTTTTAAACATTATTCAATAATAATTTAATTTGAGAAATGTAATAAAAGTTATTAAGGACTAGATGTTGCTTTCTTTTCCTGAGATTCGGTTAAGTTCAGTTTAAATCAGATTACTTCAGTCAAATGCTATTAAAAAAATAATACATTTCTCTTTTATCGAAATTTTAACTCAAATACTTTCGTATTTTCTTCATGAAAGTAAGGTTTCTTCTTGCACTGAGAAGGTTTGTATGTATTAACTCGAATAATAGCAACAAACGACACCGATATTTATAAAAATCATACAATATGATCGCTTTTGTGTCTTCTAACAAATAAACAACAATGGAAAAATATTTTAAAGAGTGTTCTGTAGAAAAGTGTTTCCTTTCTATTATTATTATCTCATAAAGCCGTATATTGATAACAGATTATATATTTAAAGCTTGATAATAACTTAAACAAAATATTCTAATAATTTAGTCTTGGTTTTATTTCTATATAAAGACAATTATTTGTTTAAGAGCAAATTATCAAGAACGGTTGTTGTAATTCAAAGAAGGCAATAATAACAGCTTTATCTGTTAAAAAAAAATAATAAGTGGCATTTCCATTAAGTATAGAAAGTATTTCTTTAGCTCTCTGTAGTAAGTAACTGAAACTCTAACATAATTGAACGGTGAATATGCTCGCTTACTATAATAATATGATGTAAAAGATAATAAAGAGGCTACTTAAATTAAATACGTAAATGTAAAGCCTTTGTAAAATACATGTTTATTTCATTAATTTTGAAATGCATATTGTATCTGATCTCTCCATTATGATTGCCATTTTATATGTAAAATTATATGCGATTATTATACGCTGTACATAGTCACATAAATTAACTTACAAAATATATAATAAGCACCTAAATATAATCAAAAATAATTATTAATATTTATAATTATTTATATATTTCTTCAAAGTTACTTTTTTGTTTCAAACAATATCTTTTTTTCATTAATCATATTTTAAAGTTTTATTTCATGAGAAAACGTTATTAAATGTTAGCTTATTAACCTTTATATATACTATAATTGTGGTATGGCGGAAAAAACACTTGGTTTTTATTAAAATCAAATGATTTAGAAACTACGAGAATACATTCAAACTATCTACATAGTATTGTGTTGTTGAATAATTTCCACCGTCAATATGTTCTTCAAATTTAATTAACTCATAGAAATGTGTACTCAGTGAACTGTTTAATAATTATGATTCTCAAATACAAATCAATTTCAGAGATAATGGAATATTAACGGCAGTATTCTATTACAGTGAAGTAATTTTACAAAAATGCTGATGTTGTTAGATATTAAAACAGGTTATTTAAATTTATGTGGCATAGTATAAAATATACTAAATATTAAAATAAAAGTTTGTGGTTATTGATTTACAATTGATAGTAAATAAAAAACAAATCAATCACAATTTTATATTCCAAGCTCAAAAATTTTAAACCTTTTGTGAACGGGAATGTTACACAGTCTGCTGGAATTTCTTTTGTCTATAAATTTAACTTCTAAAAGACCTAGAGGACAAAAAATATTTTCTAATTAAATTAAAAACAGTTATTTAAGAGTGCCAGGTTTATAGATTTAACTGAAGACAAATTAAACAAACTTGAGAGACTTCAGAATCTTGCTATACGGTTCATATTTAGCTTACGCAAATATGACCACATTTCCCATTTTCGTCAAAAACTGAAGTGGCTTCCCATACGTTTTCGTCGGAATTTACATATACTTTATCTTTTATACTGTGTATTATTTCACCCAAAAATACCTTCATATCTGAAGGAAAAATTTGAATTCCTTGGTATCCAATACACTGCACGAGCGTCACAAAAACTTATTATAAAAAGTATCTGTTTATATATTTTTTTTCTAAACGTTCTTTCACAATTCATGCCACCAAAAGAAGAGTATAAGAATAACGAAGTAAGCAATTATAACGTTTAAATACAAAAATAATTGAGGTTAATTTTCAAAGATTGTTTCTTCTAAAATTATTATTCACATTAGTTATATTCGATGGTATGCCCAAAAAAATGATTACAGATTGTACATTCGGTCAGACCAACGACCGAATATTTAACAGTGTAAAGAGTTGTTGCTTCAAAGCTGACTTTAACACTATGGTAAGATTAAGTTGGCGCTAGAAAGGCCGATAAACCACTGGTTGACAATTCTGCTCATATTTATTTAATGTTGTCTGTCTGCCAATACGTCTAAATACACTCTTAGTCTAAAAATCATTTTATTTTAGTTTTTCTCGTCTTCTTTCCGGAACCATGTTTTAATTGAATTTTAATTTATTGTGACGTCAATGATGTGGCTCGGATAGTCAATATGATAAAAAATGTCATATATGTATGCCTGTTTCAAATATGTACATATTCATGTTTTTGACTTCAGATATTGATTTGTTGGGTTGTCCCTGTCCCATTTGTCCCTGAATTTTGATGTTATTCCATCTCCGCTCTAGAATTTCTTCGTATTTTCTTATAAATGACAAAATGATTTTAAAACGTAAATAAAATGGAAAAGAGGATTACTGCTCATTAATAAGTTTGGTCGAATACAATAAATAAGTTTTTGGACGAATTATTAAATTAAACATTATTTGATAACACTGTAGAGATTTGATTGGATTATACCGCCGTAGATCAATCAGAATTGTCAAAACGGGTTTTTATAGAGAATTTAATAATAGATATTTATTTTTATAATATCAGCCTTGGATAAACTGTCTGATAATGAATACTAATAGATTCGTGAATAGAGAGTTCGTAAGTTGATTACGTATATTTTTTATCTTTTAATATTTGCTTATTTTCCACGCTTATTTAAATTCCCTGTTAAGTGTCTTGGAGTTTAGTAACATAAAACGGATGTCAATAAACTTTCACGTGTTTTTTCATGAGTGTTTTCTTTTGACTATGATAATATATTTTATTCCTTTTTCGGGTTTCTTTCAGTTCCAAATTGACTGTGTATTGTTGGTTTAAACCACATATTGGTTCGCTCTATGTTCGCTCATCTGTAAATCAATTACAACAACAGTAACAATAATTTTCCTCTATATTTCACTCCACAGCAAAAAATACAAAGACATTTACAAATAATAAATTGGAACGTATATATAATAATATTCTTTGAAATATTTATAAACATGAATAGCAATGTTAAGCTTCTTTAAATTCCCGAACCGAAATCGTCCCGTTGCACTATCAATTGAAAGAAGCCTAATAGATGTCACCACGGTCCTGATAAAGACAATACAGATTATAACTGCCACCTGGCTTAATTCTAAGTAATATTAAGTTAACTTATTAAAAAGAATTTGGCAAAAGCTTTAGGACCGGCCGCCGGCCTGGCGTCAACTTTTTTGGCAATGCGTGTTGGTGGGATTCCGGCACCTTTCAAAGAAGTCGCTTATGATAAAAACCCTTAACTAATATTGTTTTTTATGTATTTGTTTGTTAGTGGTTTTATTTGTACATTAAAAACGGCAAATTTCGCTAAGATTGTGTGGTGGGGTTGTGATGATTTATTATTATCTAACGGTCGTAATTACTGATAATGAATCAATCTTAACCCTCTTCTTAGTACTGAAATGTAAATAACTATAGAACTTATTATATATATGTAACTATTTTTGAGTTTAGAAAAGCATTTTACTATAGGAAATATAATTTTTATAAGGAATCCATAAAACTGGTTTCAATTAAAATTACAGCAGTATTTTATATTTAAATTGTGATCTTTGGTAAGCGGTACCAAAGATCGCAAGGATCATGTTGATGTTAATTAATATTTCTTTCGTCATACATTAAACAAAAAAGTATAACACGAATAACAAATTTAAAGTAAATTTCAAATAACATATGTAATGACAAGATAAACAAGTCGTTCTCAAGAATGACGTGACAAAAGGAAATAGGTGTTCATTTTTATATACATATAGATAAAGTATCGTTCACATGCATGCAATTAACTTCAAAATGTCAATGCAATTGTCATAAAACGAAAATAAAAAAATTGAGGCATTATTGACAATTTAAAAAAAAAACAAAATGAAAACTCCATGTGTTATGACGTTATTGCTATTAAGATAAAAATAAGTTCAATCTCATTACTGTATTCATCTGAAATTGTATGTAAATATTTACTTTAATGAACAGAAACATTAATTTCATGTGTTGTTATTTATTATTCAAAATGTCTTTTCAGACTATTCAATTGGAAAATCTATAATAATTCTACATTTAAAATCGTTTGCAGCTGTCTGGTTTGTTCCTTTGTATAAAAACAAAGTTAAAAGATACATATCTATAATATTCATAATGTAATATATTAAATGTAATTAAATTACAGTAAAAATATTATATTTGATATTAGAAGCCACAAAGTCAACAATAATCAACTATTTTTTTATTAAAAGTAAATTGTTGTAAATGAAAACTTATTATATGATATTTTGTTACAATGTATTTACTTCCACCGACCATCATTCACTTGGATTGTAAAAACTAAGTTGTATAAGAAATCACTTTAGGCCATAAAGCACAATAAAATCACCACTTCTTTAATTTAATTAAGAGCGTCTAGAATAGGATAATAACAAAGCTTATTCTATATTTTATTATTTAAATGTGTATTTTCTACTGTTAGAATATTATTTAACTACTACCTGTATGGCATTAGCTAAGTGCCATTACGTTATATATATGTATGTAGTTAAGAATTTGCTAAACTTAGCATCGGAGTAAACTGAACAAGCTAAAAGTTGAATGGGTAATTAAATTGATATTATATTATTACTATTATAATTGAACTTGTTTATTCATCAATCAATATAAAACAGACCTTTTATTTAGTATGTCCAAATAGTTTCAGATTATACGAGTATTTGATAACTCTTATCAATCAACAGTATCAGCCAAAGTTCTAATTATCATGTTATCTTTAGCTGTAAAATTCAAAAACCTTTTTGCATTAATTTGTTATCAAGAAATAGCAGTAGCAACATCAAAAACAACAAAATACACAAATAAACACACACACACACACACACACACACACACACACACACAAACACACACACACACACACACAAACACACACACACACATACACACACACACCACACACGTAAACACATACACACACCATATACTAAATAAATAGCTACAATAAAATTTTACAATGTTATGGATGTTTTGAAAATATCTTTAAACATGTATAGCCATGTTAGGCTTATTAATTTCGGTAGTGGCATCTTTTCAATGTTTATCTATACTGCAAAGTTAGAAACATTGGTTAGGATTTTCGAAAGAAACCTAATAGATGTCACCACCGTCCCGATAAAGACGATTACATATAGAATGCTTAATTCACCGAGACGGACAGCGATACGGCAGCTCAGTTGGTAGAGCGACGGGACGGTTTCCCAGTAGTCGCGGGTTCGAATCCCTGCCCGTATCGGTTTATTTTTCATTCTTTATTTATATAATGTTATGGATACCTTTCTTGAAATGTGCTTAAAAAGATTAAGAATACACAAACGTAAGTCGTTTATATTTATTAATCATATTCATGAGAAAAAGACGATCTGCATAAAAAGTAACAAGTTTATATTAATTTATAGTCCAAGAAAAATTAATTTATGTTCAAAGAAAAAGTGTAATCTGACATATTTATTTCATTTGTTAATCGTAACTTCGTTCTATTCTTTAAAAATATAATCTTTATTTCACTAACAAGGTCAGGACGTTATCTTACGACCTTCGTACATTTCTTAATTAGCCTCAGGTATATTAAGTAGGTATCTTTATTATCATATCGGGTATATATGCTTTATAGACGTTTTTGTTCATTTTCTAGAATGATTGATGTCTGGTTGGTTCTGTTGTTGATAATTTTTAGTTTTGTTTTTGTTGAAATTTAGTGAAACGTGAATTTAAAATTTTAAAATGCACGATAGACAATATTAATTCAATTTGCGGCAAAATATTTGAAACATTGGTTTAAAATATATTTTAAAAATTTGCACGAGTTTAATTCGTAATATAGTTTATTGAATGCTTTCATATTAATTAAAGGGTACTTTTAAACCTCGGATACGTCTCCCTCATTTAATTTATCACAATTGGAATTTACCAAAAAATTCATTACTTACCTGAACTTCTTCTGATCTACCAACTGCATTAAACCAAATGTCAAAAAAAAAACAAAATCACTTTCTAATGAAACGACATAATTAAAATACGGTAACTGAATTGCCTAAAATAATTTAAACATAAATGTGTTTGCTCCGTTCCAAATTCCTTTCGAATTTATATTTTATGTGCTTCTCAGACTCCAAACAATAAATCTTATAAATATGATTTATTATTTGAGGCTTTTCTTAATCTCCTTATGCAATATCATGTTGAACACCATCGCTTTCATTCATCTTATTTATTTCCATAATAATGTTATTCCGAATAGAGGAACGTTATTCAAAGTTTTGGAAAAAAGTTTGCAAATAGGATGGTGTGAAAAAAAAAATCACTGTGAAGCTTAAATATGGTTAGACGTTTGTTTAAAACGTGGCCAATATCTGTGATGATTTTTGTCCTTCAGTTTTATCTAAATTTAACCTGAGTGCTGTTATTGTAATGTCGTCATCATAATAATGATGCGACAAAAAATAAAAAAAATTGTTTTGTTCATTCAATTCATTACAAAACTCTATTTACTCATTTATTTACATATTTTCCACTTTGAATATCAGTGATCACTTTTGTAAGTCAAATGGAATGTCATGAGGGTCTATTTCGGTACCAGATTTATCAAAATAGCCCTTCTGTAAAGACACTTTCCAACTTACGGTTAAAGCTATGAGGGTTTACAATAATGAATTCTTGTAGTTCAACTGATGCTAGTTCAGTTTTCCGCTCAATAGAATGACTCACTATGTTCTTTCGTTATTTAAATTTTATCTGTTTATTTAAAATAATTAAAGAGCAAAATAATATGAAAACCTATACCAGTTCCAGTAGACCAGTTCCAAACAATGGCTCAATTAATGCGTAAGGTTTATTCTTCTTTATGTTTCGAGAAAGCATTAAAGCTATCTGCCAATAAATGTATTTTAATTAGTAATTAAGAGTCATCTGTGATGTCTATTATAATAAAAGAAAATATATCTCCATACAAAGTAATTGCGATAAACATTACTTATATTACCATAACATTAGATTATTTTTGAACGATTCCTAATTTTAGTGTGTAATATACCCTACGTTGAGAGTACAAAAATAACAACCAATTAGTTTTTTTTTTGGTAAAGTTATTAAATTAACAACTAACCCATCACCATTAAATCCATTATTAATTCATTAATATCAATCGTAATAAAACAACACTATTTAAGTCTTATTATTAGACTCTGGAATGTGATTCCATTGTTTCATTCTGATGGATTCATCATTGAAGATATTATTATTTTTGCTGAATTTAATCCATTATTTACATTTGTGTTAGATTTTAATTGTAACTATAATAATCATTATTCTTTGCAAAGCCATAAATAACAGAAGTAATCTATAAGCTATTAAGAAAGTGATATGTAAGTTTCTTAAATGTTTGACAAAAGACCTCTTATAAAAATAGCCATACGAGAAACGAATATAGTTGTAATGAATAACAAAACATCGTATAATTGACTATATCAAATCTCGAATGTCAGTCTCATACCGGTCGAAATAAATAACAATTGTCCTTGATATTGCATTAATATATGGATGTATGTCTCAATACGTCAATCTTTATGTCAAACCATTAAAGGATACAGTCAATTAATGGTATAGTAAAGAGGTACTGACACTTGATTTGCAACGGTAAGTTGATCACTTTGAAGTGGTGACAGTCAAGAATACATCTGGAGCGTGTAAAAGTTACGTTGTTAATAGCACACGTTAGTACCGTCAGCAACAACCAGTTAGTGAGTATCGCGAGTTACGAACACAGAATATCAGTCTGTAAATTGCGATATGAGGTACAGTTGTTGTTGTTGTCAATTTAATTTCCAATAAAAAAGTGCAAAATATATATATTTCTAATTTATCTCATGAATTATCAAAAGCTATTGAGAAAATGTAGCACATTAATTGATTCCAAATGACGGTCAATGTTCTTTTATTGCTAAACTTTTATTAATCAAAAAAAATATCAAGCCAGATTTGTATGGGTACGAAAATGTATAAGTGAACATTTAAAGAAGTTATTTATAAAATCAAATGATGAAAATATTGTATGGATATGCATGTATTTGTGTGTATTTTTACATTTAAACCCGTAAATGGGGGTAAAATCAGGAAAATATAAATAGTGCGTCTTTGTCACGAGACTATGAGCTACCAGTGTTATAAACCTCAGGGGTACCGACGGACACACATCCCTGACGATTCTTTAAAGTAGCTTAAGTACCAATTTAATAAACACAATGTTTAAATAAGGGATGTGAGTATATTTTCAAAATTAAATGCAACTCTGCCCAGTTAAGAGTAAATATTACAAACTATATTTATACAATATTATGGAAACTAATAGAAGTATAAGGAGCTATTGAAGACTCTACAATATTTTTTAAACACACAACCTTAATTTTAAACTGTTTAATAAAACTCTAAACATATATATAAAAGTGTTACTAGCACGTGTTCGAACTAGTTAGGTACTAAAAGATTTTAAAATATTTATTACAAATAAAGAGCGTACATAGTGATTTATTAATTGCTATGTATATATTTTGCATTTTTATAAGGGCCGTCTCTTAAATGGAGGTCTCAACCAGTATTGTATATTTACATACTCGTCTCGTACGTATAATACAAAATTTTCCAGTTATATTAAACTTGTGAGAACTTGTTACAGGAAGTTCTCTGTAGGGGGTTTCGTGGTGGTAGACCATAACATCGGGTCGCCGGCAAAGTTACCACCCATCGGGCAAAGTCGTGCCGCAAAGCGACATAGTTGTGTTCCGGCACGTTGCTCGATGAAGCCGTTATGGGAAATGGGTTTGAACAGCTGCGGTACGTTGGCGAACCGGTTGACGTCGAGTTGGTGTTTGTTTTGTCAGGTGTCTAGTCGAGGAGGGTAGCGGGATCCGAAGCGACGGCTTTCCGCTGGCCGCCCGCAGATAGTTGGGGGCCCAATTAGTGGGTTAGCCACCCACGAAAGGCTGCCCCGCCAGCTGCGAAAAATCCCAGGGTGGCTCCATCGTGCTGGTTGGCGACCAGGCGAGGAGGCCCGATGGCGATCCCTGGGGGGGTTCGGGCGTCCCCGCAGTCTCCAGGCTAGCCTCCCAGCGACAAGACATCACCAATTTCGAAGTCGGGTTTGATACGTACCGCCTCGTTTAACTGCCATTTCCCATCCCTATTCACTTTTATTTATTTTTTATTATGAAAAAGGTTAAAAAAAGGAACAAGTTGACACAGCGGTGGCACTCCTCCTCATACAAAGTGCACCTCACTAATATAAGGGGTTTGCACTCAAATCTTTTAGCTGTCCACCACCACCTGGAGACAGAGCAGCCGCACTTGCTCTTTTTGACGGAGACGCAGATACAATGTCCTTTGAGCGCTACATACTTGGATTATCCCGGTTACTCGTTGGAGCACAACTTTCGCTCACGGGCCGGAGTCAGTATGTACGCGCGGAACGACCTCTGTATTCAGCGTCTCCGTCACCTTGAAGACCCCACTTTTTCTTCCCTATGGGTTTTAGTGGACACAGGAAACGAAAAAATCCTGTATTCCTGTGTCTACCGTTCGCACAGCGGTGACCAGGAGACAACTCGTTTATTTGAGTATCTCAGTGAGGCTGCAGATATGGCTCTGTATCAGTACCCTTCGGCGCAGCTCGTCTTTCTGGGGGACTTTAATGCCTGTCATCAGGACTGGCTGTTCCCGTACCAGAAGACCGACCATGCTGGAAGAGAAGCGCGGAAATTTGCGTTGTCCTTGGACCTCTTTCAGCTGGTAAAGCAAGCGACAAGGGTACCAGATGTGGTAGGTCATACAGCCAATTGCCTGGACCTTCTGCTGACAACTGATCCGGACAGGTATCGTGTAGAGGTTACCTCTCCCTTGGGAACCTCCGATCACTGTCTGGTGAAATCTGTGTTTACATATTCCCCACCAGCTTTCGAACCTCATGGTGTTAGGCGAGTATGGAAATACAAGTCAGCAGATTGGGATGAGATGCGGCACTTTTTTGCGTCTTATCCTTGGCGGCAGGTCTGCTTCTCTTCTTTAGATCCGTCGAGTTGCGCGGATGCTATAACCGATGTGGTGCATCAGGCAATGGAGTATTTTATTCCTTTTGCTGACGTACCCATCGGTGGCAAAGCTCGCCCATGGTTTAATGCCGAATGTGGTCATGCTCAAGACCGAAAACATTCGGCATATCTCATTTGGGCTGATGCTCGAAGCCGCAAAACTCCGGATGTAAGTTCTAAGAAGAGAGCCTTTAACCAAGCTGCCAAGTCCTACAAAAAGGCATTGCGGAAGGCTCGTCTCGATCGAATCGTTAAGAATGGCGAAAAGCTCTCTGTCAGACCAACTGGCAGTCGAGCTTTCTGGTCTCTTGCGAAAGCGATCGAGTCGAATTTCTGCCAACCCTCACTGCCTGCTCTGCTGAAGCCGGATGGATCCCTGGCCCACACAGCAACAGAGAAAGCGAATGTACTTGCTTCTCTCTTTGCTGAGAATTCGCATCTAGACACTGGCAATGCTTCTCCAGCACATCTTCCTCACTGCGGTATTTCGATGCCTGAAATCCGCATCACTAACAAAGAGGTATGGAGAACATTGTGTCGTTTAGATGTGAATAAAGCCAGTGGTCCTGATGGTATACCAGCCATTCTGCTCAAGACATGCGCAGCTGAATTGTCTCCTGTACTGACACGTCTGTATCGCCTCTCTTTCATGACTGGAATAGTGCCGAAATCCTGGAAGCTTGCTAATGTGCAACCCGTGCCCAAAAAAGGCAGCCGTGCCGACCCTGTCAATTACAGACCGATTTCAATCACCTCCATACTCTGCAAGATTATGGAGCGTGTATTGAACTCGCGCCTACTAGCATACCTAGAAGGTAACGATCTCCTCAGTGACCGACAGTACGGGTTTCGCCGTAATAGGTCTACTGGGGACCTCCTAGTGTATGCTACTCACATTTTAGGCGAGGCCATCGAGAAGAACGGAGAAGCGGTCGCCGTCTCTCTGGACGTCTCGAGGGCATTTGACAGGGTCTGGCATGCGAGCCTTATATGCAAGCTTTCAGCGTACGGTATATCTCCTGGTCTGATCGGCTGGGTAACGGACTTTCTGAGCCACAGATCTCTCCGAGTAGTTGTCGATGGGTGTTCCTCGGAACCCTTGACAATAAATGCCGGAGTGCCTCAGGGGTCCGTTCTTTCTGCAACTCTGTTTCTGCTGCACATTAATGATCTGTTGAAGCCCGGTATCTATGGGTATGCAGACGACAGCACAGTTGTAGAAAGATATCTGCCGAGTACTCGGGCTAGTCGAGATCAAGTACAGTCTGAAAGAGAAGCCATGGTGCAACGTTTGAATGACAAACTTCAGGCAGTCTCCGCATGGAGCAATGCCAATCTTGTCAAGTTCAACGCCACCAAAACGCAGACGTGTCTATTCACCGCCAAAAGGAGCCCTTTCACCTTGGCTCCTACTTTCCAGAATGTATCCTTGGAATACAGTGACCGGCTTCAGTTGTTAGGCTTAGAGATTTCCTCGAACCTCAACTTTGGTCGGTTCATTGAGTCCAGAGCAAGAGCAGCAGCAGCAAAGCTTGCCGTTCTTGCGAAGGTTCGGCAGTACTTTACACCGGGACAGCTTCTTGTTTTATACAAAGCACAGATCCGGTCGTGTGTAGAGTACTGTGGACACATATTTGCTGGTGCCGCAAAGTCTCATCTTGCGGTTCTGGACTCAATTGAGAGGCGAGCAAAGAGGCTTATAGGCGATCCCGAATTGGTCGAAGCCGACCTCCAAAGCCTTGAACACAGGCGTAAAATTGCTAGCCTCTCAGTATTCTATAGGATACATTTTGGTGAGAGTGCGCAGGAATTACACGAGTTAATTCCCCCGTCCCCCTTCCATCACCGGACGTTCCGACGCACGGCAGGTATCCATCCTTTTGTTGTGGACATTCCACCTGTCCGAACGAAGCGCTTTGCTTCCTCATTTTTAGTGCGTACAGCGAAGGACTGGAACAATTTGCCTGCGTCGGTATTTCCGGCCAAATATAATGTAGGTGTCTTCAAGAGAAGAGTGAATAGGTTGCTAGGGCAATGCGACTTACCATCTAAGACTACATTCCACTTACCATCAGGTGGAATGTAGTCAAGCATTGCCCTAGATCTTATAAAAAAAAAAAAAAAAAAAAAAAAAAGGGGGGCCGTCGCCGAGAACCTCCTCGTGTGCCTGTCTGTTTCCCTTGTTGCTCGGATTCGTCCGGTGGCATCGGAAGCGGTACGGGCCGGTGCTCCCTGGGCAACAACGGTTAATGTGATCCTTCGGGTTTGCATTAGCCGTTGGCTAATACTCGGCGCGGTGGGGGTCGGCCATGGGGGTTTGTGCCCGGTTCATGGCTGGCTGGCGGGCAGGCTGCCTTTCGGGGTGGTCTGTCTGCGGGGGGGCTCGGGCCTCTTTCCATCGTTTGATCACGTTGGAAAGTTGGCCTGGGCGTTGAGGGTGGGAGGGCGCAGGCCCTCTTTGCCGGGGTCGGCTGCGGAATTACTCCTGGTACTTCTCTGATAGCAGAGTGGACTGTGGAGTGGTTCCGCGGCTGTGTGGGGGGGTCCGTGATTAGGGTCTGGACCTCTTTCCACCAAGCACTTTAGAGAGGGTGCTTGGTGGGGAGACGGTCCGAGACGTTGCCTGGATTAATCGTTGCCGAGCGCGACGCCACGGTTGCGCTTGGTGATGGTTGGTCTGGGCGTGGTGGGTTCCCGACTTATGCCTTTTTCTTGCTGGTCTCGGCTGATCACCGTGGCCGGCGGTAAAGGCATGTCGGGTTCGACGTTGGGCCCCCTACGTGAGCGGACTCACGTTCGACTCCAGTGTGTTGCAGTGAGGCTGTCTGCGCATCACTGGGTCTTATGGGAGTGTGCTCTTCCAGGGGGTCTGACTGGTGGTCTCCTCTCGGGGAGATAACCGGCGGCGGAGCTGGACACGGTCAATGGTCGAGTCGGTCTGTCCAACTGGCTCGATTCTGAGACTGAGTCCAGCTAGAAGGGGGTCTCGGCCCCCTTCAGAGGCAGCAGGCTTGGGTGGGGGGAAGGGGATCCCTCCACGATCTATCACGCCTGCGAAAAAGGGATGGGTGCTCCTCGTTGCGGGGTGCCCTCTCCGTGGATCACGTCGGGGCATCGCGGTGAGTGCGAAAGCGATCCCGTGGTGTCCCATTATGACGGCGGCGGCAACCGTCAGGTTTAGTGAGTAGGAGTCTCACATAACCACCTCCATCATCCCCTTGATGGAGGTGTGTATCCATGAGGATTCCTGACGTTAAAAAAAAAAAAAAAAAAAAAAAAAGGAAGTTCTCTGTAAAGCCACTGTTGTATGAACAGACGAGATGTATTTTAAAAATGTAATAACTTCTAGATCTCAATAACCTTTGCTTGCTTTGCGTTAAAAAATATAAACAGCCTCTAGTGATGTTGACATTAAGTTTGAGTTAAAGTTAAAGGCAGTTATGTTTGCTTTCGTTACATCAATTTTCAAAGGAAATTAGCTAAATACAAGTCTTCTTTTGATTTTGAAATATTTAAGAAGCATTGAATTATAGTAGTGTTTTATTTTTTATGGATCTGAGAATAACTTCTTTTTTGTCTGAGAAAGGATGTTGTGGGTAAAAGATTGTAATCCAATATTTTATGTAACTTTTTATGGAGTAACAGGAACAGATTATACATATTTATAGAAGATTAATACAATTTATAACTTTAAATGTGTACATGTATAAAAATATATATGCATTATAACTTCGATAAAAAACCTCATGTTTAATATAAGTAGTATTTTTTCGAACGAGGGAAAGATATTCCTATTCTCATATCCATTTGCTATAAATAAATTAAATATTACAATGACTTCATTGGCTAATATATTTTCATTAAAAGCCGGTAGATATGTACCTAAGCCTTCAGGTAGGTTTATAGTAGAGCCATAGTTGTATTACTTATAAAGACGGTTAAAAAAAAATAACATAATTATCAGCATTTAACATTTAATTATATCTCACACAGACGCTATTGATTTGTACTATATTTGTCAACGAAGTTTTAATGTATCTGCTTGAACAAATACTAACATATACCTAATTGTACGGATTTTATCAGAATGTCACTAAGACAATTACTTAATGGAAATTATCAGAAATATGTTATCTGTCCGCCGGGGGGAAAGTGACAACTTTCGTCCTGCTGCGCAAAACGAAGTTGCCGCTTTCCGCTTTCGTCGGACAGAAATAGTATACTACATACCTAGGGACAAAAATAAGAAATGTCTCAGATTACATGTAATTGTCGACCGAGGTAGAACCGAGACCAACTTACATGTGATCTGAGGCTTTTTTTTTACTTCCCGTGGTGTTTGTGCTATTTTTCAGTCCGACATGTTAGTCGACCTAGGTGCCACCTTGGTTCAATATTTATGTCTCTTTTATTTCCTGAAACCACTATACCATCGCAGTTGTTCTACGTTTTAACAACTTATGTTGAGGAATGAAGAGCAATTGCTATATAGTTGATAGCTTTTTACAACTTATTTTAATTCTCTTAATCCTTACAGCAAACTTATTGCCAGTATGCAATGATAAGTTTGTTGCTTCAAATTTAAATTTATATCAAATTTAGACAGACATAATTTGAACGGATGAGTATAAATTGGTGAAAATTCTAGGTTACGTGCTGTCTGAAACTTGAATGCCAGGAACCGTATTAACTCTTAATAAAGACAATCAGTATAGACAACCTGACACCTGCCAGTTTTCAACCTTGTACTCAAATGACATTGACAATTAAAATAATATGCAGACTACACTCAAGCGTCACTTCAAAATGACAACCCTGGACGTCGCTCCAACCGACGCGACGTCCAGTATACATAAAAATATTATATAATTCTATGCCTTCACCGATCAATCTCTTCCGTGTGTTCTCCACTCTACGTGACATTGGCGGAATCGAACGTGCTTTGCTGGCACAACTGAAAGCCATTAAATCAATCTATCTATCTATAATTCTATGCCAGTATATTATATGGTGCTGTCACTACATGTATTCGAAATAGAAGAGTAAATCTCAGGCACAGAGATAGAAAAATATACGTCTTGTTTAAAAAAAATATTTTTTTGCATTTATTTTTATATATTTTTTAATTTATTTTTATACAATACATTCATACAAGAAAAATAAATGCCAATAAACAAAAAACCTAATAAAATCTTTTATAAAATCCTACTAAAAATAAATAAAAGTTAAATAAAAAAAATAGAAATACATTTTAATTATTAATAGTATTGTCACACTCCCCCCCCGTTTCTTAACCTGGCGGTAGACCTGGTGGATACCAGGGGATGAAAATAAAAAAAGACTTAAGAGAGTTAAATATATATTTTAAGTTAATGAAGGGTCGTGGGTTCGTCCGATGACCGAGGATGTGAAGAACTCCGTATTAACAACAACCACTGGCCTTGTATTTGTTGAATGCAGTGAAGTGCGATGCCGTGGTAATTTTGCGGTGAGACAGCAATTGCCCAGCACTATAGTAGGAAGAGTAGAGTGGGAAGCGCCAACAGTCCTTAACCCGCTGTTAGGCCTAAGCCAGAAACCCTGAAATCTCGTTTATAGGGTATTTTATTATGTGCACTCAAACTCAGTTCGACTGCTAGCAGCCGGTACGCTAAAGAAAGCCAAAGCTGTGTTTCTATGCAAGCAATAGTTTTCAAGGATGAGGCAGTCAAACTTTGTGCAATTTAATTTTTAAAACGTTACCCTCCTTTTTAAATAGTAGCCGGGTAACGTCTTTTGTAGCAAAAAACAATATAAAAACTTATGTAAAGTACTAATATAAATACTACACTTTAGAGGTTAAGCCACAGAAGCTGCGTCATGCTATAATCTAAAACAATAATACAAGTTCTATTAACTACACTACAATATATAACCACTGCATTGAAGGTATATCCAACGGCAGGAAAAATGAAATTTATACTAAAGTAAACATATATTTAAAATGGTATAAGAAGAATACCGAAGCAAAATTAAATGAAAATCGAATGTACTTACATTACTTATTCACTTATTAAAAACTATAAAACAACAAATGCATAATAAAAACACTCACCCGAAATAGGGTTTTATAGTTAATAAAAATATTTAAAAACAATAGAAAACGTCGCAACGTTTTAAGACCTCTAATGACCTTAGCAATTGTATATGAGTACGATATGCACGATACGGCTAATAGCAGCCGCTTTAGTAGGTCCTCTGACTGTGGTAGGTCAGGTTGAGAAGCGCGGCAGCGCGGCGGTGCACCCCGCGAAGCCCCCTTGTCGGCCAGACCGGTTACAAGCGCGTACGCACTCAACGCAGCACCCGCTATGCTAACCATTGCTCTGCTATATCTCCGTAACGGCTTTAAAACCGTTACAGTGTAAATAACAATAAAAGTGTAAATTTATATAAATATAGAATGAAAAAAACCGACCAACTGAGCTACCGTATCAAAAAAACCGATACGGTAGCTCAGTTGGTAGAGCGACGGGACGGTTTCCCAGTAGTCGCGGGTTCGAATCCCTGCCCGTATCGGTTTTTTTTCATTCTATATTTATATAAATTTAAATAAGCTTAACATGGCTATACATGTTTAAAAAAGATATTTTCAAACAATAAAAGTGTATTTAACCGAACAAAAAACGTGGGTAGAATGTATCGGTAGTTATAAATATTCTATTGACAAATATGAGAAGAAAGACAATCATTTTGAAAATATTTTAAAAAGCCCCCCACCCAAATATTTATTAAAAATGATCATGGTTCACAAAAGTACAAAAAAAAAACTTGAAAAAACAATTCGACTTGTAATTTCTTTAAATAAAATATAAGAAGAAGGCATTATCCTTTAAATATTCGATCACTGTTGATGGATATGTATTGAGTAATAAATGTTGTAAGAGGCTGTTATTTAGCAGCGCATTTATAACTCACTGCACTCATATGGTTCAGTTCAAAGAAATGTAGCCTTTGTTTTGCAGATTTTACTTCATGTCATTAATTTTTCCATAAAACAAGCCTTTAAAATTCTGATAAGTGACCAAACAATGGTTTCCAATATTAAGCATCACATAATTGAAAATATTATTGATTTTGTGTATATAAATACCATTTTAAATCCTATTTTGAAATAAATGGACGAAATTAAACAAATGTGAGTAGTTCTATAAAAATAATCCTAATAAAATAGATACATAATGAAATAGGTATACTACTTGTTTTATTGTTATAATTGTTTAAAGCAGTTTTTGTACATTTCTATGAAAATAATAAACATTTAAAAATTTGTTAAAAATCATACCTCGTTAAGTCGTTTATTTTTATCTAAACGGTTGATACTAACGACACATTTTTTCTAAAATTACGTACGTTCATGTGCCAACAAATAATTACAAACAGATAGACATTTCAAAGAATATTGTTTACATTTTATACTGAAACGTAGTAATTAGTTTTTCAACTAATAATAGTCTTCGTCATGTCTCTTCATTTTAATATGTAATCGACTATAAAGTAAAGACTATAAAGTACCTATACTTTGTAAGTAATTTAAAATATTTTGATATTTTAATAAAGATAAGAAACAGAATTTTATAAAACGTATCATTAAAATTTTAGTGACGAATTTAATAAAGAAATGTTGTAAGAGCCCATTTGCCTATTACTTATTTAAATTAGTTCTCTTTCAGAGCTCTCTATAGTTAGTTAGCTAAATTTCGTTACCAGTAATGGGCCGTGAAAATGGGCTTTACCGGGACGGTTTTGGAATCTGTTAAGCTTTTTTCGAAAATCATAAGTAATCAAATTCTAAGCAATGTTTAAAAATTTGCAGTACATACGCAAATTTAAAAGATGTTAAGCTTTTTATTTAAATGTTGAATAAATATAGATATAAAAACAGATAAATGTAAAAACAGAGCATTTGTTCTATGATTACGGTGGTCCCTCCAGCTTTACCCCAATCGCCTTAGATAGTGTATCCCTTCCTGTATACTCCGACTGCCGCTACCTCGGTTCGACTGAACCGAGGCCAGGTAGTGAAAAATCAAAACAGCTTTTAAGCGGTACCCAACCGTTTGAGGACCTCTTAAAAGCTACTTGGTCACAGATATAAGAAATGCACAATATTTACTGTTTAACAAACAATTGGTTTAGTTTGACGTCAACTATAATTCGTATATATGTCCATTTGATAAATAGAATTTATCAAACGGGCAGAGTACAGCAGAGAACGTGTTAAAATTAAAAACTGACTTTTAAAGAACTGTTTAATTCCATTAGGGATCATTTTGAATGAGCTTCATATATTATGAACTATCTGTGCCTGCGACTTCGTATGCGTATATTTCGATTTTGATAAAAACTACCCTTTGCACGTACCAATGTGTATAAAAACTATAAACCTTCAAACTGGTAAGCAGGAATGGTACGACAATAAGAGATTATTAAACTCTTTATTTGTTAACCGATTGTTACAAAAAATATAATTACAAAGTGAATCCCATGACAATATATTCCCGAAAACTAAGTCCAAATCGATTATTCCGTTTCTGAGATTAGCGTGCACAAACATACACACATACAGACGAACAGACAAAATGAAAAAACAATGTTTTGGATTCTCTTGCTCTTGTAAAAACCCCCGTATGATTTTTTTTGTGTTGTGGGCACAACTAAAAGATAAACAGATAAACAGACAAAGATTTAAAAATGCTGAAAATGAATTCTGTTAGTTATCACTTGACATCCATTATTTTTTTTTAAATACTTTCAATGTACAAAGGCTACTCCTCTACAGATTTATTACATGTATCGAATAAGATTTGCATGGTACTTATTACGTGATTAACATAAATTGGCATAACGTTTTTATTTCTTAACCGATTTAGATAAAATAAACACTAAATGTAGAAAAGACTGTTACAATATATTCTTGAAAACCGGATTCAAATTGGTTAAGCAATTTCTGAGATTAGCATACACAAACATACAGACATACAGACAAACAGTCAAACTGAAAAACCGTTGTTTTGGGTTATAAAAGCCCCCAATGATGTTTTTTTTTTAATATTTTCCATGTACAGAAATGGATCAGTGACAATTTTATTATATGCGTTATTATATTATTGTATAAACTAAGATGAATTATAGTAATAAATATTTCATGAAATTGAAAAAAAAAATCTTTGTTATATACAGACAGACTGCATGTGTGCGGAAAACAAATAAAACTACCAACAAAGTACCAGGTACATTGATGACCCTTAACGTTGCCAATACTTAGTTTACAAGATGATTATTCATACAGATCTACGTAATTATATTGATTGTGTTTAGGTACATTTTATTTCTATATTCGATTTAGAAATGTACCTATATAGCTTTGAAACCTTTCTGTTAGAAATAGGCAATGACGATGAGCTTTCGATTCAGTATACCTTAAAAAACATTGGGAATGAGTTTGAAATTAATTTGTTAAATTATTGACTCAGTGGCATTAAATAATTCCGTTAAATTCAAAGAAGGATGCTTAGCATAAAACCCTTTGAAAATAAAGTACAGATAATTGTACATTTATCTTGATAATATTTCATTTATTAAATTAATTTCCTGGTATGAGAAAAATGCATTTAATACTAAAAAAATATAATAATAATTGGTTGATATTCTATACCCTCTGGTTGTATATTTAATTTTGGTAACGGACAAAAAAAAATGATTAAAGGAATTAAAATCTGAATTCAAGTATAAAATAGGATTGATTACATTCTGGTTTGTTTAAAATGACTCGCTTGTCACGACTCGATTATCAGACATTAGAAAATTCTTTTTATAGTAAGTACTTCAAGTTCATGACTTCTTGAATAACCTTAGTGAATATACAAATGTATGATGTCTTTTAAGTTATTATGCTACATTTAGTAGCTTTTTTTTTGTTAAAAGTACAAATAAAAAATATTTTGTAAATGAAAGTAACCAAATACAAATATTTTTTTTTACTTTTAGTTATTTCGGCACTCGTAACGCGTTATTATGGAAGTTTCATAATTATGGTTCCTGGTTTCCTACATGCTAAATTTCATCGTAATCGGTTTAGTAGTATTTGCGTGAAAGAGTAACAAACATCCATACTGTAAGGTTACATTATTGTTAAACGACTATTTTATAATAATCGGTAATGTTTTGATTCGTTTTTTGATGGTCCCTGTATTGATCCATATAAATTAATGAATTACTAATTTAACTGTAATAAGAAGAACCAATAAGGTGTAATTATTTAAATCGTTGTTTTATTAACTTAAATAGTAATATTTAGAATTGTTATGTCAAGTAATGGTTATTTTCGTATGCTTAAAGTAGTTTATTTGACTAAGATTATTATTTATGTGAGGAGGGACATTTGCTTAATTAGTAAATACTTGAATAAGCTAGAAAGGTGGGAACCATTAAGACTTCGTAATTAAATCCAGTATTTAATACCGTGTTTACCGATACTTACAATTGTTAATTTACGAGTAGTTGTTATTTTTGTACGTTTAAAGTAGATGATATGACTATGATTATTATTTATGTGAAGAGGGAGTTAATAAAGAAGGGTATATAAACTGCGGTTAGGACGATATTCGGGACAGACACTGCTGGATAGTACCAAGGAAGGATTAAATACAAGTATATAAAAGTGAAGAGTGAGTAGTAAAATCTGTGAAACAATACAATTGGACGTGGCCCTTATAATACATATTCACAAACTTTAGCATTTATAATATTAGTAGGATTATAATAATACTATTGCATTAAGGTAATGCAAATTTTAAATTATATTGTTTTATTTATAAAAATTTCACCTATAGCATTCAATTTGATTCTTTCAATTTGATTATCATCATTATCAATTTCTTTGATGATGATGATAATATGAAAGTGAAAATTGATTATGGTGACCTAGTGCGCTGTCTCCACTCATCTCACACTCACCGGGATGTTGAGGTAACAAATCTCATTACAGACTTTGATTCTAGAATAGATCACTAGATTTGTTACATTAGAAATAGTTGTAATTTATTTTTGAAATATAATTAAGTACGTGGTTCAAAGTCATGTTTGTTTTATTTGACTGCCAGTCTCTTCTGTACGCATACATAATTAAAACTTGGCATTTGTTTAGGGATTTAAGCTAACAAAACAATAATAATGTATATTTAACAATACTTATACTTTATAGTTTTTTTCATAAAAATGATAAAATTTAACAATTTGGAAAGTAGTCTATACATTAACTTAGATAAGAAGCAAACTCTACAACAAAAAAAATCTGAAAAGTTCAAAGCTAATAATAAGTCGAAGACGAAGTCAGGGCGAAAATTGGAAAAAAATTCAGCAATAACCTGCAACTACAAAATTTTGTCCATAACATTTGTGTAGTGCGAGAACAAAGAACCAAAAATACAGAGAGAATAAAATAAAATATCGCATTCAGTTTTTAATTAAAAAAAAACATGAACATTTATCGATTTTAGTATGTGAAAAATAAATACTTAACAGCGCAAACAGTGTTGAAGACTCTAAGTAAAATAAATTTATTCTCAATTTATCATTTCTTATTACTGATCTTCACTTTTTTGTTAAACTTTTATGTTACTTTAAACATTATTTGTTTATGTTAAAGGGACTCCTTAAACCTACACCTTGGTCGCAAGTCCCCGCTATTATAGGCATTCCTATCACCCGCTCGGTGAATCCATGGAACGATAAGAAGCCTCGTTGAATTATCCGTACTTTGTTAGAGCAACACCAATTTGAAATTAAAATTAGTTACATGGCAGATGCTTTTTAATAATAGATTTTAAACAGCAGCTTAAATTTAATTTAAGCTTCCTGGAAGTTTGTGTATAGTTTAGAGCTCCTCTAAATGGTCCATTTTACATTAATAATTTGCATTTTATAAGTGTGTGAGAGTGTATATATTGAGGTTACTTGCGTATGTTTTATTTTGTAAAGTTGCAAATATATATGTTATAGTTTATGTTAAAACTCTTTTGATTACTATAAGATGTTAAAATTATTTCAAGAGGCTCTTCTTGCAGTGCTCGAACAGCGAATTAATAATAAAATAAATAATATTATATTTGGTAACTATTTTTCCAAAATAAATAAGATACGATTTCATACATCATAAAAATAAAACCAAAATAACACTTGTTTTTATTATCCAAAAAGATAAAGAAAAATTA